>OY856394.1:12833971-13471471 GCA_963693495.1 Malacosoma neustria
TTCTCTTCTATCTCCTTCTGTTGCTATGGGCGTCACTGTCACTGGCGGCGTGTGTCTGGCTGGCGGAGATGGGCACGAATGCGCTCCTGCCGCCCCCACCTCCTGACCAGGACTTGCAGCATCTCAGGAGGAATAGGAGCTTGAAGTATTATTTAGATAATATGTGAGTCATATTTTAACTCTCTTCTTTATATAGATACTATCTGACTTGGTAAACATTGTTCTGCCATTATAAATTAATCATGGCAATATAGCCAGAAAATTCGTGTAAATAATGTGTATGTTGTCTATAATGAAAATAAAGCAGACAAAATAAATATGCTATTTATAAGTGGGTTCGTTCTTTTGCATTTTAAATAAACATTGTTTAAAATTACGCCTAAAGGAAAGACGGTCTAGACACGCTTGGCTTTCGGAGAGACTGCGTCTTTGTGTACTATGTGTAAATTTGACCTTCGTAGCTATAGATTCGTGACATGGTGTATTGCTTGGTTGAACAGTGGTTTTTTCTTTCCCACGTGGGGCCGTTTGTTATTTATTTATTTCTTTCAATTGGTCCAATAACGCTGTATAGTATTCAGAATTTAACGTTTAGTCGTTCCACAACAATTCGTTTTAACGAACTTAAACGGAACTTTTTGGCGCGCGACTCGGCTCGACAGAGATTGAGGCGTCGTATTCATCAACATCCCAGCGGTAGATTCCCTTTTCGCTTCGGTACCCGGGGTCTGTTTTCCGACTTTTTTTCTTCACTGCGCACGGTCTTCGGTATCCTTGGTAGTGAGTCCAATAGCACGCTTTACGACGTGAAGCCAGCACTTTTTGGGTCTTCACCTCCTGCCGGGGCCCGATGGATGGCGATACCTGACACACTTGTCCAAGGTGGATTAGCAGGTTATATATATATATATATATATATATATATATATATATATATATATATATATATATATATATATATATATATATATATATCCTTATTCTTGGTATGCAGGGTTCCTCTAAAATCTATTATATGCACATTAGATGAAAGAAACTTGCTCAGCGGTGTATGCCATCCTAGGATTCGAACCCAGAACCTGTAGTTTAGTCTCTGGGTGTAAAATCACTGGGGTATCAGGCACCTTCAATTATTAATTAAACATTTAAAAATGGGGGGTAGTAAACTATAACGTTCTCTTTCCAGCCAGTTATTGATAGAGCCCTCGTCGTCAGATCCATGTCAGTTGGAAGAGACCCCAGTATTAATATTAGTGAGCAGCGCTCCCTCGCGGTTTGAGGCAAGGGAAGCGATCCGTGCTACGTGGGCTAAGTACCAACCCACGTATTTCATCATGGGAGTGCAGAAGGACAGTGTCAATGAGCAATTGGTAAGTGTTCTTGCATATGGAAAGTATAGCACCTTGCCCCATGGGTGTTGTAAAAGACCCCCCCCCCCCCGGTTTCCGGTTCTTATAGCTCAAAGGAATTTAACAAAAGACGTTGGTTGGCGGGCGGCCGGGAGCTCGAGCGTGCGTGTGTGCGTGTGTTGTGTGCGTGTGTGAATACACAATAGATCGTTTCGTCGCTTCACACTGTCACTTGCTAGTCACAATTTTCACGATAACTTTGTGGATTAGTAGTATAATAGGGTCTAAGAGTCAGGGAGATTTATGGAATTGTTAAGAGTCCCACCAAAACTATCAAGGCTGTCGTCAGACTTGGAACAGCTATATTTATTCCATCTTTTTTCTTGATCACAAGAAAGATAGATATATGCTGTCGCGGGTTTTTTGTAGGACTATTTAAGATAAACATTTCCATTATACATTGTATACGTGTAACTCCAACGGTTTTTGCGGCACACGCCAGAATAGATCGCAGATGGCAGATTTTTTCCTACTTACTTGATACTCATCGTTATATTTTGGATGATTCACACTATATCTTTATAAATTATAGCCTATCTGTTATTCTGATGTGTAAACTATATTATTGTAAAGTTTCATTAAAACCCATTAAGTAGTTTTGGAGTGAAAGAGTAACAAACACATTCTTACAAACTTTCGCGTTTATAATATTAGTAGGATTTATTTTTTGGATTCCATCGACCCTTTCTAATTTTTTTTTTCATTTATTTCGCCTGTTATTTGCCCAGCGGAGCGGGCGTCATGGGCTAATAAGTATAAGAAATTTAAGATGTAAATAAATAAACAAATTAGTATTTGTTTTGTTAACTATAAAATCGTATATTGTAAAGATAAACAAAATGTAAAATAATAGAATCTTAGATTAGTAATAATTAAAATATGAAGGTTAAGATAAAATATGAAGGGGGGGGGGGGTTACCGTAAAAGGCGACAAAACAACACACCACTGCTACTAATTACGTGGTAGGACCCCAAGCACATCTGGATAGCTACTTTGGTCTTAAGTATGGAGTACCCTTATGGGACAGCAGCGTATTCGCGATGTCACTGGCGTTGCAAACACCCATAGGCGACGGTAACTCCTAAATTCTAAGCAGTAAAAAAAAAGATTTAGAAAAATACATAAAATTAAAACAAGTTTTCTGACTGTGGTGGAGATGGCGCGTTTAAAATTAATAAAAAATATTATTGCTCTAAGAATTGTGTCAGTTATTATTATATTTATTGTTATTATTTTTTTTTTAAAGTTTTGATAACATTCTGTTTCAGGTGAACAACTACATAGAAGCAAAGCAGTATAGCGACATTATAGTCTATGATTTTATTGATCATTATCAAAATTTAACCCTCAAGACTGCCCTGATGATGAAGTGGACTATAGACAGGTATCCAAATGCAAGCTTCCTTTTCAAGGCTGATGATGATATTCTCGTCAACCCTTGGAGGTTACGGGAGGTGCTTAAGGAGAATCGGGATGCGAATTTGTTAGGTGAGGAATTGCTAGTTTACTTCAGGCTAAGGCTAAAGAGAGGTGAAACAAATGGGGACTTCTAGTTGTAAAAACAATGACGTTGTACATTATCGGCATATTCTTAAAGTCGGTTTTCAAATATTATTTTTTTTTATTGCTGTAGGACAGCAGACAGGCTGACGGCCCGCTTAGAATTTAGCCGTTACCGACGCCTATGGGTGTTTGCAACGCCAGTGACATCGCGAACACGCTGCTGTCCCATAAGGGTACAGGAACTTGGGTCACTAATGCCGGAACACAACACAAGGTTATTATGGCGGCATACTTAAGACCAAAGGTGGTCGCCATCCAGACGGGCTTGGGGCCCTACCACGTAGCTAAGGTGGGTTGTTTTGTCGCCTTTTACGACAGGCCGACCCCGGCCGCAGAGGTTAGTATTCTTTCTCCGCCCCTGCACGGATAAAGTAATCGAATTGTATAGTTTGTAAAAATCAAACATGTTCAAGATACAGAGGTCCAATTTATTTTTTCGAGGCACTCAATAATTATTTCGACTTATAGAGGTTCAGATTTCGAGCAACGGAGGTTTAGGTGGTTCAAGGGAAGGGAACCCAACGTTTTTTCGAGTTCCGGAGGTTTTCGACGTGTATCAACAAAATGTAAATAATTTCATTCATTCTGAGTATATATATATCTGTCAATTGTATAATTATAAAAAATCCGTACAATTAGCTTAATTGAGTGCTAGGAACTTTATCATTAAATAAATAGACATCAATTATTATTAAACTGCCGCATATTCAGGTTTCGTACCCTCGCACCTGGTATATAACCCCATAACAGTAATTTTTAGGTTACAGAATGAACGACACAGCGCCACATAGAGATGAATACACAAAATGGTACCTGCCGAGGTGGCTGTACCCCGAGGACGTTATTAAAGAGTATTTGACTGGACCAGGGTATATTATTAATGGTAAATATTTTTTTTATATACATAGACAGACACATACTATACAATAATTACCTCCAAAAGAATTTTTAAGATCAGTATAGACCAACAAATAATTCTAATATTAATTACAAGTTTGTCTTTCTCCAATGTCCAATCTATACATATACATATTTTATACATGTAATAATTTGTTTTTATTGAAACAAGAAACCAGTTGTTGCTCTGTAAAGAGTAATTTATTTTTTTAAGAAACAAAATTATACACTAATTACAAACATACCTTACTTCTACGCTTAATAATAAGTACACATTACTACTATTTAAGTATTTACTAACCTGTAAAGAGAAACAACATTAAAAGCTATTTGTTTCTCATAAGATTTTACATTTATATAATTCTTAATTATTAATGTGCTACTGTATATTTCTCATAGAATGAATGTAGTGCAGAGCTGACACCATAGATAATACTTTGACGTAAAAGTTAATGCGCGGGAAATTTAAATGAAGTCAAAAGAGCTTCATTTACATACATACAAATTCTATCTATCTAGCTTTTACCGGCAACCTGACACAGGTCGTTAGTTCATCGGGCTAGGACGCCACGTTCCGCCATGCAGGACTCGTTTGCTTTAACAAACACAGGTCTGAACAGGTGTGCATGTTCACAACGCTTTCCTTCATCACCAGGAAGCGAGAAAAACTTAAGATATAAATGCTACGATGGGAAGCAAGCTGATTGCTTCATTATTTTAACTTGGCTCCCGGTAAAAATAGAAATAAATCAGATAATTAATAAAATCAATGTTTTGTCAAGTAAGAGATGAATGGACAGATTTAGTATTTAGATATTTTGACTTATAGTAATAAATGTATACATATGTTAGAGTATATAATATTAAATAGAATGAATGATATTAATAGATATGAAGGTAGTTGAATTTAATATCGATGAAGGTAGTTCACAAATATTTTCGTTTCCTTTCTCGAGTCTTAACCGCGCAAGGAAATCTTCGAGTTGCTTGTAACTTATTAGACTTAGAGGTAACTTATGTGAACATTTACAACACACTAAGAGATGGGGGCGACTCTTTAGATTTGGAACTGGATCAAATTGATAAATACTGAAATTTCTAATTCTTTAGTGGTTTTCTCTTGATTGAATTTTGTCTAAGATGTCCTAAAGACTACAAGTGAATTAACTCATACTAGCTCACAAATAACATTGCTAGGGCATCACACCCTTTCTCCTCTTAGAGTTGGGGAGTCAGTTGATAGTCTCCTAAAAATAGAATTTACCATATATTTAATTTTTTTTTAACTTATTAATTAGTATTATATAATTGTTATTTTCTAATCAAATTTTTATTGTAAATAAGTGATTGCGAGAAATTCAATTCAATTCATTCGTATCATTACAAAATGGCGGCAACGCAAAATGTCGCACAGTATTTTATTCCTTTTTTTATTACTAAGTGACAGCAAACAGGCTGACGGGCCACTTAATGTTAAGCAGTTAACGTCACCTGTGGATGTTTGCGACGCCAGTGGCATCGCGAACACGCTGCTGTCCCATAAAGGTACAGGAATTTGGGTCACTAATGCCGGAACACAAGGTTATTATGGCGGCAATTAGTTTAGTTTAACTGTCCTAAATAAAAATTATTTTCTTTCTTTCACTCTCATTTCTTATGCCATACCAGGCTAACCTATTACTTTTCAGCTTCTCAATCACAGGCGCTACTTTCAAACTTCCCCTAATATCATCATCATCATCATCATTTCATCCGGAAGACGCCCACTGCTGGACAAAGGCCTCCCCCAAAGATCTCCACGATCCAAGTGCCTATCTCTTTTAATTTATCACTCATACACAGATGAAGTTGTGGCGCGGTCTAAGTACCAACGCACTTTCGCACAACCTTTTTTTGTTATCTCTCAAAAACATAAAATTGGCACTTAGACCCTTTAGAATTACAACCCTTCAATTATCCTTAAACACTGGGTTTTCAAACTTATCGCCTATTATTAAACTTTCTTTCAGGTGCCTACCTCGATAAAATATTAACAACAGCGTATAAAATACCGATAATCAACATCGAAGATGTCTTCTTCACGTATGTTATAGCTAAGAAGACTTTAAGCCTGACGTTAACCCACGAGAGGCGTCTAAGCCCTCACAAGCCTTGGATAGGGCTGTCTTGTGCTTATTGGGACCTGGCCTCAGCACATAGCCTTAATCCGCAAGAAATGGTGCAAAAATGGACGAAAATAGAAGAAAATTCGAAAATTAGTACAAAAATTAGTGATGTTTGTAATTTTTATATAAATTATATTGCGAGCGACTTGTTTTTATATTAAAATGTTGTTTTTTATGTTATGAAGTTTGATTTTATATATTTTGTAGTGTCTTGTCCGTGACCTTTCCGGTTTCATTTTCTTCAGTATATGGTTTCTAGGTAGTGTTTTCGTAATGCAATTCAAACCGTTAATGGCGGCAACATAGATAAATAAATAAATATTATCATTTTCCTATTTATTAGATTGTAAAAAAGGTAAGTTAATTAAAATTTCTACTCATCTTTAGTTACTCCCAGATATGCAGGGTTTTTTTGAGGTCATGTCCAGCGACGTCCGCCTCCTAACAAAGAGACGGGGGTACATCGATGCACTGCAAGGGGAGCCCTACACTACCCTGTCGCACATTCCCACGCGGCGGGTAGTGCAGTGTATTTTCACTTTAAGAAAAAATTATACGAAGTTCGTGGTAGACGTAATTGCTACGTACCGACGGTAAAGATTTTTAACAGTGTTAACTCTACCAACTTTTAGTGTGCAAAAATACTAACAATAATAAAGGCCTTTTATTCCGAACTACATGCAATTTAATATTTTTGGTTTTATGAATTTTATTTTTCTATAATATACATATCTCGCAGTTCGGCGTGTCTTGGCATAGGCCTCCTCCAGCTCTCCATTGAGCTCAGTATGGTCCTAAGAAGGATATCGTCACTCCATCTGTTTTCGGACGCACCTGTCTTCTGATGTCCCCTCTTGGATACCATAAGGTTACTTATTTGCTCTATTTATTTATTTTGCAACGTAGCATATGTCCTGTCCATCTCCATTTTAGGTGTTCTATACGAGTTATTATATCCGTTACTTTTGTCTTCCTTCTTACTTCCAAATTTTGGATTCTGTCACTAAGTCTGATACTCAACATGCTGCTTTCCATTGCTCTTTCTGTTTTAGCAAGTTTTTCTCTATGTTTTTCCGTTAATATCCATGTCTCGCAGCCAGTCATGCAAAAATACTACCAACTTTAAATTATTGAACAATTTTAATTTTATGCCCGAAAGAAAATTTAAATGCCTATAATTTTCTTTAATCAATCCGTCTTTCAATTTACCTAATCCCTTAATGGCTTCGTTTAATATTAAAGAATAGAGGAAGGGCATTACTGTGTAATATTTTTACTTTTTATATGTATTAAAAAATATTAATCGCGCACTGCACATATGCTTCAATTTTTACATACATATAATCACGCCTCTTACCCGTAGGGGTAGGCAGAGACCATTTCTTTCCACTTGCTACGATCCTTACATACTTGTTTCGCTTCGTCCACTTTCATTATTCCCTTCATACATGCCCTTCGGTTTAGGGTACTCTTGACCTGGCCTTTTTTCAAGACGTCCCTGATCTGGTCTCGAAACGTACGCCTAGGTCTACCCCTTCCAACACTTCCAATTACACTCGCCTTATACACTTTTTTCGTCAATCGTTCTTCATTCATTCTCTCAACATGGCCAAACCATCTCAGCATACTTTTCTCAATTTTTGTCACTACATCTTCTTTCATCTTTTCTTTCTTTTTACCAATAAAAAATAAGTTACTTCATATTTCGGTGGTTGATAATCAATGGTTTTGCTTTGATATTGGGTTCCTTAAAATAAGATGTAAAATATTTGTTACCCAGTAGAAACATTATTTATCGCATGCTTAATCATAAACTGACCGATTACGATTTAGGTCTAAAGTGAGATAATATAACGGGCAGCATTGTACCGACGCCCTCTATCGGCCAAACTAAGATTTATTTTGATATCTCTTTCCCACACTGAGTTACCGCTATTTAGTTATAAGTCAATATATGGGATAAATAGTAAATGACAAAACGTTTTTGCGATTTCCCAAAAAACTGGATTTTTGAGTTAGGTCACTTTATGATTAAGCATGCGTTATGTTCACATTGTTATAAGGTCACTAAAAAACTTAAAAAATAATAATTGGTAGATTACCAAATATTCAAAGTAGGATTGGTAGGAAACTACTAATTTTTGAAATCATATCTACCATGGCAAACTTCGAGTTGGTAACATTGGCCCATAATGTCTCACTTAGCTAGCAGCAGAAGCTTGCTTAGCGGGTTACACATCATCGTAAAATCGGTTCTATGACCTATTTAACATTATGTACTTCTGTACTCTTCTTGTATCATGATGTAAATCATATTGTATTACTCGATCTAATTAACTTCCATTCAGATCTTCACTACAATTTTTAAAAATTTCTAGAAAAGTAAATAAGATTTGGTGGCTATGAGGGCTAACTACACCAGGTGTTCGCGATAGTGCTTTATTGTTCATCTTTAAATATAACAATGCGTGTTTAAATTTGCCCAGAGCCGGATTTAGCATGCTATATTAGACGGGTAAAACTAGCATAATATACTTTTCCAAAGGGTTCCGTATTTTTCAAGCATTTTATCATAAATGTTCACATCGGAACGTTTGCTGAAGTAATGGGCATTGATTCCCAGTCAGCGTCTGGGTGTTAATATGTATTTATATAAAAAAAATCGTAAGTTTATATCAGTTGTCTATGAGTCATAAATCATATTCTACTTTGGGGTTATATAGCTCTGTGTGAATTGTACCAGCATATTTTATTTATTTATGTACAAAAATATTGACTGGCAGGGGTCCTCACCAAAAACTTTGACAGAACTTGGGGGACAAATTATAAACGTTTCACTTTCGAACTTAATAATGTTTTCCATGTATTTCTTGTGCTGATTATGACCATTTACTACAAAAGGAAAGTCTTCGAGCTATGCGTCATTCCATTGGCCTACGGAGCCGGAACGTGAACACTGAATGCGGGACTGGTTCATAAATACAAGTTACTTAACAGGCGTTGGCTACGGTGGATGTCTTCTCTTTTAGACAAGATCCGGAATGTGAACATCGAAATGTCTACGTCTAACAATAGAAATTGGCTGATAACATATACAAGTCGAAAACCTCCCAAATTCGCAAAAATGTTGTGTTCCCTTCCCTTAAACGTCCTAAACCTCTGTTGTTTAAAATGTAACTAAAATGTCGATAAAGTGTTAATACAGGGGGTATTAACACTTTATCGACCGCTAGATTAATCTGTTTTTCACAGCATCGCACCAATGTCTCCATCTTGAAGGAGCTTAACATCGGCGAGAGACTGTAAACGGTGGTGCAATCCCGAATACTCCAGTTCTTTGGACATATGACGCGACGCGGGGGGGACTCCGCGGAGCGGCTCGTTGTGCAGGACCGGGTAAATGGCAGCAGATCGCGAGGGCGTTCGCCTTTGCGATGGACGGACCAAATCAAGTCGATGACACACACATCCCTAAACGACTGCGCAAGACAGGCTTCAGTTAAGGACAAATGGCGCGCGGTGGTGAAGCGCTGCCGGGCGTTTGCGTGACCACGACTGCTCTGTCAAGAGTATTCGACTGAGAAGATATAAAATAAATGCAAAATAGTAAAAGTATAAACATCAATAAAATTACTTTCCTTTAAAACAAAAAGGAAAAAGGACAACATAATGACTGGTACTGGGGGTAAATGCGTGCGCGACTAAGTCGGTACTTGGAAAGGGGCACTCTCAAAAACGATTTATAAAACATTTTACAGAAAATACGTAATGATACGTATCATTTAACTTACAAATATTTTTTCTTACCTTTATTAATAGGATTTTTACTCATTTTATCTCCCTAACTCAAAATTTGTTGGAAAATATCTTAACCTCTATAAATTGAATAGTTTCCTACAAAATTCCTCAAGTCGAAATGGAGGCATTAGTGGAAAAATTTATAATTAGAATTTTTTACGTCTCCATTCAGGTTCCACTTACAGAAGTTCTACTGTATATGATTGTTATACGTAAAATAAAAATGAATATATAGATTTACCTAAATACGTCCCCTATTTTTTCCGAATTGAATTAAAAAAATTAAATGACTCGGAAACTCATATAAGCGGCGGATGATTACTGCAAACAATAAGCGCGATAAAACGAACTGACATGGATGCCAAGTTAGTGCTGATTTATGTGCTAGTTATTTTCACCATAGTGCTGCAGAAGGTGGAAGCTGGTAAGTAGTTTTATTTCTCTACTAGAAATAAGAATATCTCATTGCTAGGGCGTCGCGACAGGCGACATAAGTTTGGTTTTCTTTTCGAGGTTGCTAGACGACAATCGGTCTTTGAAAACTCAAAATAAGCTGTAGTATACTTTTTGTGGCTTCTTGTTACGAAAAGCCCGTGTTTTTCCTAGTCAATGAAGCGCAAATAGGGGTGTAAAAATGTAATCATGCGACAATATACAACAACGTACACTGAATGCGATAGGGATGAATTACTCGATATAAGGGTAAGAATTTTTAATACACGTTATCAAAATGTGGATCATTTATTGGTGACACAGACACGTCTAAATATGCAACGGAATCCTTTCGTGGTTGTTTGTTATATTGCTGAGAAACAGTGGACAGGCTAACATCCCAATTAATAGTGAGCAGTTACCGTCGCCTATAGATGTTTTCGACGTGACGCTTGGGGCGCTGGAAACATGCTGTTGTTCCATAAGGGTCCTGGGTCACTAATGCCGGAAGACGACACAAGGTTATTATGGCGGCATACTTAGACCATGAGTGGTTGTCATTCAGACGGGTTTGGGGCCCTATCATGTAGTTGTTTTGTCGCCTTTTACGACAGGCCGACTCCGGCCGCAGGGGTTAGTATTCTTACTTCGCTCCTACACGGAGAAGAAGTTGTATCGAAAGCCAGTTAAAACAGAAAATGTAAGCTCAGTTAGCATTCAATATGAGTGCGTTACTGCAGATGCACAGTCTTCAAACAATAAGGTTGCCATCGTCTATAAAAATTTGCATCTATGTTTCAAGATTACATCTTAAATACGTAGCTTGGAGCACGATGTATTTTGCCATCTTAAATATTCTAGATTTTTATTTCAACCATCCAAGTCCGAAGATAGACAATCTATCTTCAATGAGAATGAAATGCATTCCCGGCCGAACCGTTATAAGAATTAAAGAAACAGAACCTAAGAGTTCTACAGAAGAATACAGAAGAACACACATGAACTTCCAAAGCGATGACGAATCCTGTCAAGTTTGCGTGTGTTCTGTGGATGGCAAAGACGAGTATTGTTCGAAAAGACCGGCGAAGAATGTAAATGAATGTATTAGAATAGCGTCTTTGGATACTCAGAATATGCCCTTTGATCATGAGAAGAGCATCGCGTGGCGGATCAGAAGAGGTGATGATGGAGGTGACGAGGAATTAAGATGTGCAAAGGTCTAACTTAAGTTGTGTAAAAAGTTCATTGTTTAGGCCGTGTACATCCATCCATTCCATCCATTTTGCTTACTTTTCGAATATGAAAAGTAATATTAATTTTTTAAAGAGCCATTTTTAAAATACTGTTTTTGTCTGATTTAAATAAATAATTTTAAATTTTAAAGTATGATGATCTTACACATTTTCAGTTAAGTTTTTACTTGACAAATCATTGATAGATTCGTGTTTCAAATTTGGGTTAGATATTGATTTTAAATAGGATTTATATATAATAAACGCAGAATATTCCGTGAATATTTCAAATAGAATAAGTATTATATTAAACATGGTACATAAGTTGTCAAATAAAATTTTTCATCATAGATTACGTGTGGCACAATGATGAAATTCCGTACGAGGCGAAGGCAAAATGCCGTAGAGGCCATTCCTACTACTCCAACAACATCATGGCGAATGACACTGACATCGATGTGGCTAGCGACGTCGAAAGCCTTCTAGACTATTCCAATAAGAATATTTGCTTCTTTTGCATTTGCACGGTCGATGGGAGAGGTGTTAGTTGCGTCAACAGAATGCCGTGGTTCTGTGAGCAATATAGGTATTGGCGGGAATATGAAACGCCTAGAGACATGTATGCTACCTTGTTCAAGCAAGATAGACCAACGTATTTCAGACAGTTATCGTATAGGATGCGAAGAACCATGGACGATGGGATTTATGACTTACTCCATAGGAATGGTATGCGATTTCTTGATGGGTTTCTAAAGCATTTGTTTTGGGTTGTCGTTTGTTTTGGTGTTTCAATTGCCCGGTGATATATTTTATTATGAATCCGGTGGTTTCGATCCAATTAGTTATTTATTTCAATGTCGCTATATTATGCAAGTAACAAAAATTGTAACAAAGTCGGAAAATACTATGTGGTTTTAGTTCTCGTATTTAATTCGAAGTGGGGTTTGTGCTTAACTTTAATTATCGAATGTAGTAAAGGTGTATCTGGTGATATCAGCTACCTCTGTTTTCGAAAATTGTCACGCGCACTGCTGGTTCTATGAAATAAAAATAATAGATAAGGTGATAAGCGGAATGAACAGAAAAAAAATAGATAATATGCACGCGTAAGCGGAAAAATGGAAAAGTAGAGTATAATGGCAAAGCGTAAAAAACTGCATGAGAAAGCACTATAAAAAGAGATAAATTTTTATGAGTAAAAAAAATATAATTAATAGTTTCAAACATATAAAATACAAGTATTATAAAGTTTAAAAAAGATACCTATGCAAAGAAGAAATAGTAAAGAAGAGTGGCTTCTGCCGCTAGTGGGGCTCAGATATTTTTATAATAATAAAAAAGGATTTCGCACTTTAGTCCTCTAAGGAGTACTTTTTGGAAAAATTACGCATTTGTGTTACGCTAGAGTTAAAGTATTAAATATAAAGTATTCGCTCCCGGCCCTGGTTCTGTCCATGGTCGGGGGCGATCCTGGATGGACGGCCGTCGCCTCCTTCTGCGAGGCAGTCATGTCCGCAAAGGAGGCGGCGGCGGAGCGGGAGCGGGAGTCGACCACCACACTCCCCTCCCGCCAACGCAGGCCACGCCGGCGGCGCCGGAGGGCCAGTAACGACCTCCGGCCGCCGTAAAAATCGGCCGCGGGCGGCCCCTCGGGGGAGGACCCGCCGCCCGCACTATTGCCGCGAGGGTGAGGGCTGCGTGCTGTTCCGCGGCCCCCTCAACTCCTAGAGTTGTTAGGAGAGCGCCGGGGGGACGAAACCCTGACCCCCTGGCGCCAACACTTTAGAAGGGGCCCGCCTCAAGACAAAGGGCGGGCCGGCGCCGGCCCAGGCCACGAGATCGGCAGGCCATATATCCGTGGGCCCGGGCGTAGGCGATAGGAGAACAGCGGGGTTTTTTAGTGGGTAGTCGGATGGCCAATCATCTTTCCCGGAGTCCCACATATCCCTCGGTCCCCCCGGGCCGGGGGAACCCGTCAAGAGAGGTTTTTCCCCGAGAGCAAAAAAAAAAAAAAAAAAAATGAAATATAAAGTATAAGATCAATATACAAATCGCGTATTAATGTGTCGCCAAATGCAAGCCAATCTTGCCATATCTTTGCTCTTATTTAATATTACCAAAATGTTACGATACTTTGAAAATCAATGACATGGAAGCTATGCCGTAAACAATAAAAAAGCGTGAATGTTTTTAATTATTTTATGACTTCCAAAATTAAACTCAAGATTGGTTGCAGGAGGCGACACATTGTGCTGTGGACATCCCGATGGCCATCGTAGAAACCTTCATAATACTATACGACAGAAAATCAAACTTCTTAAGCGGAGAGTGCCTAAAGAGAACCTACTTACCGGCGCACCTAGGGGCGATTATGTTGATTTTATTGTCAACAATGATTAGACAGGAAATCGTCTAAAACTTTAGTATAATTTGAATCTACATATTTGACAAATATAATAACCATAAGCACGAGATCCCCAAATATACATCAGATATACAGATTATGAGTAATGCACCCATGAACCTAATTTTAAAGTCGACGCAAAGTCTCTTGCAGATGCTAGTATTATATTCAATATTTGAGAAGATATGTCATGATATATAAAAATATAGACGTTTGATAAAATTGACGAAACGATTGTGACATGATATGAATAATACAGTCAAGAAGTCTATACGTCGACTAGTGAAGAAGAAGAATTCGACTACTCGTAATCCAAATTTCAGACATGGTCACAAAACTCAATATAAACAGTTTGATTAAATTTGAAACGTAACAAATTAATGACAACTGAAATAAGTGCTAAAAATGGAATATTTTTTATATTTTTATACGAATAAAGAGTGTAGTATTATAAATTATTTTTGATTTTATTACTGCTTCGCTATAAATGTTTTTTATTAGCTTTTATGAGCACCGTAATTAATTACACGAAACACTGGCTTTTGTTGAAACAACACTCATTTGCACATCTTAATTTTTTTGCACCAAGCTTTATTATCTGATTATATTATTTAAATATTATAGCATTATGACATGTTATGTTATGTTTCTGGGTATTTAAAAATAAGAAAATTATTTTCGAATAGCTGTCAATGGCTATACGAATTGACAGTCTGTTTGGAATTCGCGAGTTGAGGCCACACGGCCGTTCTCCGTAGAGATGGACAGACCAGGGATCTTCCCTTACTGTCATGCCAGTTGCAGAGGCCATGAGATCGGCAGAAAATAGGAGTACCTGGCAGTCTAATACGGCGAGTGATGGCAGCACCTACAGACTAGACACGACCTTCACTAAGTAGGCTACTAGAAAGAAGTGGAATTCAAAATGGCGTCTAAAATATAAAATCATTTTGGACCTTTTTTATTGCTGTGAGATATCATACAGGCTGACGGGTCCTTAAATATAATAGAATTCACCGTCGCCTATGTACGTTTGCGACGTCAGGGGCACCCGTAACACGCTGCTGCCCGCGTAGTGGTAATGAAACCTGGTCACTTATACCGGAAAACTTAAACACAACTTACTAGGTTTAACTTAATTACTTGCGAAACTAATATATCAACAGCAGACCATAAGTAAACATAGTATTCAATCAAATAATTATTCTCGTTTATAAAACCAATAAACGAGTATTTGATATAGGAAATATGTTTTTTTTATTGCGTAGGACAGCAGACAGGCTGACAGCCCGCTTAGAATTTACAAGTTACCGTCGCCTATAGGTGTTTGCAACGCCAGTGGCATCGCGAACACGCTGCTGTCCCATAAGGATACAGGAACTTGGGTCACTAATGCCGGAACAGAACACAAGGTTATTATGGCGGCATACTTAAGACCAAAGGTGGTCGCCATCCAGACGGGCTTGAGACCCTACCACGTAGCTAGGGTGGGTTGTTTTATCGCCTTTTACGACAGACCGACCCCGGCCACAGAGGTTAGTATTCTTTCTCCGCCCCTGTACGGATAAATGTGTTTTAAAAGCTCTTTTTATTACTAAAGAACAGTGTGCTGTATTGATGGTTCACTCAATGGTGAATTACTTCTAATTTGTAACTTTAGAAGAACGCAGATGGAGGTTCGATAGAGGAGACTAGGGAAAAAGAAGTAAGAGGTAGTAGAAAAACAATAAGAAGAAAAAACTGTTTGGTTTTTCATCACGTTACCTGGACACCATACCTGACTCTGAAAATTTGAAGCTACAGTCCCTGTCTTTGGCTCATTATAATCTTTCAGCATCATCTAAACAGTTATGATCACAGTTAAATATTTCAGTTGGTGGTTCTACAAGTAATATTGAACAAGAAAAATGTGTTCCATTTGTTTCACAATATTCTGATTGTTCTGAAGGTTGGTAATTATTTATTTTTACAGATTTTGTCACTTTCTTAAGCGTCAATTTCGTGTACTAAGTTATTTATTGCATTTGACCGTTTAATCTCTGCCAGAAGCGCTCCATCATTCTTCTAGAAAGCCTTGAAGGTGGCAAATGGATAACCTCCTTTGCTAGTAGATAGACAGAAAAGGTTCCATCTATCTTTATTGTGACTTTTTGCAAATGTTAAAAAAATTAGCACGGACATCGGCTCATTAAGACGCAGTATTATTGGACAGTGTCAATTAATTTTAAAAGAAGGTGTTAATTTAAATTAAGCCAATGTAAGTGTGAACCATGCAGTGTTCCGGCTCTTTCAAAACAACTACTACCTCAATACTGTAACTATTTACATTGGGTACTGGAATATTTACAAAATGTTGAAAATAATTTTGAAGCTTAAGATAATAGCTAAAGTTCATCATCCAGAGATCTAAAATAATATTTAACTCTTTAGTGGAATATAAGCTAGATCTAATCCAAAGGGTACAATATCCTACAACCCTTACGGCATTAGCCATTTTCTTCAATTGTACACTTAAAACTGCTATCTTTTTTTTATTGCTGTAGGACAGCAGACAGGCTGACGGCCCGCTTAGAATTTAGCATTTACCATCGCCTATGGATGTTTGCAACACCAGTGGCATCGCGAACACGCTGCTGTCCCATAAGGGTACAGGAACTTGGGTCACTAATGCCGGAACACAACATAAGGTTTATTATGGCGGCATACTTATGTAAGTATGCCGCCATAATAATCATGTGTTGATTTTTAATTTTTTAGTATGTAGTACATACTAAAAAATTAAAAATCTACCTAATAGAAAATTGTTATTATTCAATTTCTGACTTTTAAAAAAATGCAAAAATAATAGTAATATAACAATAACAAACAAAAAGGGAATCTAGTTATAAATACAAACTTAATCATTAAGAATAATTAATTTGATTAAAATATAAATTTACCATTGGGTAAATTTAATAATACAAATAATATGTATGACAATCTTAGCTAGATAGATACTTAGTGAAAAATAGACAATTGTATTTTGTTGATTTTTATTTTTTATTATTGTCATTTGTTTTATTGTAATTTTTTAATCCTCATTCTTCCTCTTTTACTTTTATTATAGTCTATTTTCTAATAACAATGTATATTTTAATTATTAATCTTGTGACCACTAGTTTGCAATGTCAGAAGATGACCCTCTAAGTTTTAAGTGCTGTACGTTAATGTAAGATGTTATTATGTAAACACTTAGATGTGCAAATAAATATTTGAATTTGAATACTTAAGACTAAAAGGTGGTCGCCATCCAGACGGGTTTGAGGCCCTACCACGTAGCTAGGGTGGGTTGTTTAGTCGCCTTTTACGACAGGCCGACCCCGGCCGCAGAGGTTAGTATTCTTTCTCCGCCCCTGCACGGATAATAAGTAATAAGATAAATACCGTACGAAAGGTTCATGAAAATATACAACAAGTGTGGAGATTTTTCATTTATTTTTTAATTGCTGTAGAACGGTCAACTTAACAGTAAGCTGTTACTGTCGCTATGGATGATTGCGATGCTAGGGCACCGTAAACACGCTACTGTCCCATATACAGGAACCTGGGTCACTAATGCTAGACAACACAAGGTTATTATGCCAGTAGTTTGGAGTCCTACCACGTAGCTGGGGTTGTTTTGTCGCTTTAGGATAGGTCGCCCTCGGCCGCGTCAGAATTCCTCCGCCACTGCACGGAGAAGGTACACGAAGTATATATACTTATATACTGTCTGTTCATTCTAAGGAGGGTACGTTGTTTTATGAAATTAGGATCAGCGTGCCGTGATTGCACGCTTTGCACGTGCAACGCGCAAAGCAAGTGGGAGTGCAAGCCAGCCGACTCTTGTGCAGAAGTGTTCCGTTATCCTCCAATAGACGAGCTATCTTTGAAACAGGCGTTTAGCATTCTAGAAACAGGCAAGTATAGGTTTTAAATTGATTGTGATTTCTATAAAGCTCTTCTTGAAACATGCCTGAAGATGACATTAGCGCAATGCTTCCAGGATATACCCATTAAAACTTATTATCTTACCGTATCTCAACTTTAACCCATTAATACTGAAGTATCTCGATTTTTAGCAAACTTTCAAAGCATTTATTTTTTATGTTATCGAATTTAAAAAATTTCGTTGTCACATATTCCGGCGTAGAATTTTATGCTCTTTCGAAATCCGACTAATTCAAACATAAAATTTCAATTATACTTGAAAAAAAGCACAAAATACCCAAAACTTAAAGAAAAATAAAAAAAATTTTAAATCGGCCATTTTTTCTTCAAGTCGAATCCAAATAAAAAATCGCGTTGTAAGTTTGCTAAAAAATTAGGACCCTTCGGTATTAATGGGTTAAGGTAAAATATATCGTGGTCATTCCGACTACTTTGACTATACAATGAGGATTAATAAGTAAGGCTTTGTAATCATCATTTTCATCCAAGTGCATTTGGAGCTCAGGGTCCTCCATTGAGTACTGAATGAATGAATGAAAAACTCTTTATTGCATACAGATACTTAAAACTAACATAAAATATGTATACAAAAATATAATGCTGTATGACAAAGGGCGGCCTTATCGCTTAAAGCGATCTCTTCCAGGCAACCCGAAGTATGGAAATTGTAACAAAATACATAGCGGTGATGTGCAAATGATATTACATTTAATAAATACTATACGATTAATCTAGTAAAATATAAATACCATTAAAAGAGAAGTAGAAAAAAAAATAATAATAAAACACATACATATATTCAAGGGGTCAACAAATACTGCTACTATGCTTCCCTCAAGTAGTGATCGATAACTGATGTTCTAAATGAATACACAGTTTCTGCCTTTCTTATATTAACAGGGAGCGAATTCCATAAGTGAACTGCTTTTAATATAAACGAATTATGCACAAATGAGGAACTGGTGTGAGAAGGAGTTGCTAGAGTGAGCTGATAACATGAGCGCAAGTCACGGGTAGAGGACGATGGCAGAAAAGTAAACCGCTCTTTAAGGTACAGTGGAAAACGAGGATCAAATAGGATATTGTAAAGGAGAGAGAGTATATGAGCATTCCGGCGAAAACGGACTGGCGACCATTTAAGCTTTTTCCGAAATTCTGATACGTGGTCATATTTGCGCAGACCAAATACGAACCGAATGCAAACATTTTGAAGTCTTTCAAGCTTATCGAATTGCTCTTGGGTTAAATCTGGATAACTGGCGTCAGCATAATCTAATATTGGAAGTAAAAGAGATTGAGCAAGAGCAACCTTGGTGGCAGTGGGAAGGAAATTCTTTAATCTTTTTAACGAAGCTACGGATGCAAAAATTTTACGACTTGTTTCAGTAAGATGAGTTCGCCAAGACAGCTCACGATCAAAAACAATTCCAAGATTTCGAACATTCTCACTAAAATCTATTACTACACCATCCATCACCACTTTAGAAAGGGTAGTCCAGTTTATTCTTCTTAACATGCGTGAACTGCCAATAATAATAGTTTTGGTTTTGCTAGGATTCACTTTTAAACCATTACTAAACATTTTTACTAACAAACAAACTAACCATTACTAGTACTGGCACAAGACAAAACTTATATTTTTTTTTATGTATCACAAGAAGAGAATTTGTGGGATCGGCTGCATTTCGTTTCCATGTCGTCTTTAGCCCTTGTGAGCTAGTATATGGACTAATTAATTTGTAACCTCATACGATGCTTCAAAAAGATATATTTCAGTTCAATTTGTTCATCTAGTAGGCCATCCTATCTTACCAATTAATTAACTAATTCTTACAGAAACGAATGAATACAATAAAGAAAAACCTGTAAAAAGACCTGATCATATTGTACCTACTCCAGAAGATGACGCTGATCTAGGTAATGTTATAAATTATGTGTGTATATGTGTAACATAATGTATATAAACTTCTTTGTCTTCCCACCTTGCCAGTATACTAACCATCTACGATTCTCTGATGTACGTTTTAGTATATACAGATATTTTTGAAGTTATACTGCCTAAGAGGCGTTTAAAAATAATGCGAGAGTAAAGTTTTTATTATGTTAGATGATGAAGTAAGCGGATCCTCTCAAGTGTTCCATATTGATCTGTGTACCGTGAAATCGTGACTATATTCACAGAATTCTCTCAAAGTGTACTATAGTATGAAACATAACTTGGAAATTTGCGCGATGTAAAACGACAGTATTGCCGTCTAGTACAAAAACTATTTACAATGTATTTATAGGATTGATTTACAAACTAAACTCAAAACAAATTCAATTGGACTGAACTCGACTCAAATTGTCTCAACTCGGTTGGATTTGACCGAACCCGACTCGCAGTCTGTCACTAATGATTGTATTATATGATATATTTACGTCACATCACTATCCTTTATGTTTGCAATGTAATATTTGGATTAAAGGTGTCGTTACCGTGCCATAAAATCTTATTAAATAAACTAATGTAATATGTATTGTGTTGTTACAAATATCTATATACAACACAATCTTAAAATTATTCTATGTTATTCTTCAATACGTCCAGGGATATATCTATATATATGTTAATCATATACACAATTTTTATTTATTCAAATAACATCTATGTATCTTTATTTTCAGGTTATATAATAGTTATATCAAAAATTCACTAATTTGCACGATTGTTGTAATAAATAGCACATACACAATTTTCGCACGTTTATTTGTAAACCCCAAATTTATATTATTGTGAGTAAATTTATAAATAAATATTTGGTAATTCCACGATCAACATGAAGAGGTAAATGTTAAACAAAAGTTTTAAATTATCATGATTAATCCTAAATCTAAATTTATAGTGCTCAATAATGTTATACTAATTAGTCTTCCCAATTCTTTCATTTTCTTCGCAATGCCTATATATAGTGTCTAAAGATACGAACCGCAAATGGTTGTTCGTAATGACGTACGAAACATGAACACTATTGTTCCATCTTCATCAAGCAGCTATTGAGCAATAAATAAAATCATTAGAATGTTTTAAGTGAATTAGCTGTGAACCAACCAGGAAGAGAAGCTTTGAAAGTTCTTCCAATTCGTCAACTTAATGATTATGTTAACGAGGCCTCGAATAAGAATTGCGTCTCAGCCACCGTAGTCTCCTCTACGTAAACTCAGAAGCAATTTGGTATGAACATCTGTAAAATATCCCGGGGAAAAAATTATATATAAGAAAATGGCGTTATATAATTATATATAGTTATATATTTATTATACATAGTTATATATAATTATATATAATTTATTATATTTTCAATGTAACAGATAAATTAGATGATGTAGAAGATAATCTAGAAGCATTGATTAGAATGAGAAGATCGGCATCACAGAATGAAAATAAGAAAAATAAAACCATTAATTTCTTTCATACTTTAGATGAAGAAAATGAAGGTAAGCTACAAATTACTATCTAATAACACTAATTCCCTTTATAAATATTTTTTTGTTTCTATAGTAAAATATAATCTATGAGTCACAAATAATAAAAAATTTAAACATTTGCTTAATTTTTAGATACATTGAAACATAATGCCACAATAGGTACGCTGACAGCTAATAAAATGGACATGGGGAACAAAATTACCAGAAGAACTAACGTATTCAATCATAATAACACCAGTTCACTACAAATAGATCACATGAAACCAATTCATCACATAACTGACAATAAAATAGATAGCATTCACATTGCTCCTCAAATAGATGATAAAATACATAAAGTAATTGGAAATACAACCTTGAAAGTAAAAGATTCAAAACTATCTCAACTAATAGTAAATGAACTTAAACCTGGTACTGAGATATTAGGTGATAAAAGAACACCCGTAATATCGAATATCACATTTGCTCCTGAAAACGATACTATCGTTGCAATGGCATACATAGCTGGTAATCTACTAAATAAATTGTGGCATATGGAAAAGGATGCTAGTGTTGAATCTTTCGAAACTGAAGTTTTGAAACATGAGAAAATATCAGATTTGATTGAATTGTTCAAAGAACCTCTATCTCTTAGACAGGAAACATTTCTCAAAAATGCTTTAGAACAGCTGTCTGTGGCTATAAGTAATAACAATGGTGATGTAAGTATCTGTGAAAGTTTAATTAAAAAACACCTAGATCTGAAAATGCATGAAGAGGGTAAAGACAAAATGGATTGTAAGATCTCAAGAAAATCAAATAAAACCAAGGATGTACCTCAAGAAGCTATAAAGAAAATTAAGAATGTTATAAAGTTAATTGATAAGTTTGAACAGGTGCAGAGAAACTTGAACATATCGACTAATAAGAGTGTTATCAATAATGCTAAAAATATGGATGCGGAATCAAAATTGGAGCTACTAAGTGAAGACGAGACAGATTCTTTGAATACTTTTGGGAATATCTTAGAAAAGATAACAAAATTACTAATGCCTTATAAAAGTGGAAAGAAAATGGCCAATAAAATTAAATACCAAAATATATTTTCACATCCAGAAGATTTTAAAACGAAGTTTAAGGTATTATATAACCTAGATTTGAGTAATATTTCGATATCCACTAAAGATAAATTAATAATGGATTACTTAACTCATATAGAAAAAAATCCGAATTGTTTACTGAGTGAGAAGTCACGTAGACATGAAACTCAATCCATTTCTCAGCTTCAAGGTGACATACTTTTAAAGCTCTCTGAATTTTTTAAATTAAAATCATATTCGGATATAATTCAACTACTTAACAGGCATAAGTTTCCAGAATCTCTAAAAGAAGGCGTTCGCACCCCAAAAAATCTTGAATCAAATAAAAATAATAAAGTTATAGATGAAATAAAAATTATTACCGAGGATAGAAAAAATCTAGCTCTGGCAAAAGAAAACTTAAGAAAGCATTTAAAAACTGTTTTAGAAGATCTCATTACTTTGCAAAATTCAACGAGTGGATCAAAAAGTAGTATTAGTATTGCAGACGCATTACCTTGTATTTATAATTTATTGAAAACTGATAACGATCAATTGCAAACAAGTAGTAATCCTTTAAGTAATATTAAAGCTGTATTCGACTATTTAAAAGATGAAATTAAAAAACCGGCAACTAGAAGGTTTAATGGTGCAAGGCAAAAACCAAAATCAGCTTTAATTTGGGAGAGAATTATTAGAAACTTACTGAAGGAAGAAAGTATGGACACAAGAAGAAATATGGCGACTGAAAAACCAAAGTCATTTGTTGAAATTAAAGATATCATAGAGAAAACAGAATCATTAGGTTCAAATACGTACAAAAAAATTGCATTGCTTATTGAAGTACCGCCTGCAGATAGAATGGTGCTTTTACAAGCATTGAATGCAGATGCTACGAAATACATTAAAGTTTTAGAAGGTATAAAACGATCTATTGAGTACAAACTTCATATACCAAAAGAGTATCTCAAAGATTTTAATGAATTTATTGATAATTCTGCTGTAAATATTAATTTGAATAAGAAAATAATAAAGAAAATAAACAAAAAGCCTTACAAATCAACAGATAATAATAGAAATATGTTGCATAAGAAAATAATGGATAATAAAATGAATTCACGATTAACAGAAATAAAAAGTTCTAATGATATAAAATTAAGTAGAGATGAAATTATTAACCACTTAATTAAAAATCGAATGAAAGTGTATTTGAAAGCTAAAAAGGCTGAAAAAAGTTATGATAACATTAACTATGGAATAGCAAAAGAAATCTTAATTAATTTGGAACGAGGAAATGACGTGCTAGCAAGAGACTTGTTCAAGATCTTTGTAAATAATAAAAACAATTCCAATGGATTCACCGGTAAGTTATTTCAGACTTAGTTTGTATTCTTATCATATTAATATTACTGTAGTTTGTTGTCAAATATGGTCAGTTTATCCGTGCAGGGGCGGAGAAAGAATACTGACCTGTGCGGCCAGGGTTGGCCTGTCGTAAAAGGAAACAAAATAACTCATCCTAGCTACGTGGTAGGGCCCCAAGCCCGTCTGGATGGCGACCACCTTCGGTCTTAAGTATGCCACCATAATAACTTTGTGATGTGTTCCGGCATTAGTGACCGGGACAGCAGCGTGTTCACGATGCTACTGGCGTTGCAAACACCCATAGGCGACGATAACTGCTAAATCTAAGTGGGCCATCAGCCTCTCTACTGTCCTACATCAATAAAATGAAAATAAAAAAGACATTTTTGTTTCAAATCCACTACCATAATTTGTTATTAATGTGGTATATATAGGTATATTATAATGATTGTGTATCGAATACCCCTATGAGACAGCGGCGTCTTCGCGGTGCCCCTAGTGGCACAAACATCCATAGGCGACGGTAACTGTTTATTATTAAGTAGGCTGTCAGCTTGTCTGCTGTTTCCACGCGATAAAAAAGAATCGAATATTATTATTAATAAATATTTTTTCTAGCTCCACTACCACTCGTCGAAAGTCAGCTTCCATCGATAACTCATAAGGTTCCGTTACTGCAGTTTGAAGAGCCAAAAGCCAGAACGCAACAGAACTATGATCTTAAGCAATTTTTCAACGCCAAGGATATGAAAATATAGTTATCTTTTTTTATTTTATACTATTTTATATTACTTTGTACAATATAATGGTAAATCAAAACTGCGTTATTTTATTTCATACTAGCAACCTTCTAAAATATATTAAACTCAAAAATATACGTCCCAAGATATTATATTAAGATGGTCACTTGTAGTTGATATGTTTATATCTGATGTAGAATATATACAACCATAAGACGACTGAGCTATATAGCAAGAAGAGCTAAAAGAAGGTGGAATGATCTGTCTACTTTTTGCATTAAGGTCTGATGAGCATCTTTAAGTAAGATATTTGTTGATGATGTACTTTTTCTCAACACTTGCCTTCGTTATAATAAATGTGACACGTGGCGCTGATCTGACAGTCGTATCGAATAAGATGTTTGCGAGTTGGTTACATAATTAATTTGCTGAGCTTTAACTTGTGTGTAATGTATTACTATTATACTACGTGATAAAAGCTTAACATAAAAAGGTTTCTCCGTTTTCTCTTTAGGGTGTAATAAAATAAAAAAAGATAATAAAATCTTTTTTGTTAGCACACAGGTAAAGTGGGAAATCACCATTAAAATTTCCTTTCAGAATCAGTTGTTCTGAAGGTAACCGCTCGTGTATTAACCATATTTAGCCATATGTATGTCTATTTTAATGTGCCTCTTTCTGTAAGATGATATAATGTCATGGATTGGCAACAAATCAATAAAGAAGTGTACTTCCATTTCTGTGAATAAATAAATATTATTTCGCTTTGATATTTATTTAAAAGCTAATCTTTGGATCTTGTTTTGATAGCCTTTTTGGCATCGATCGCCGGATTAATTTTACCAGGCAGGTATTTAGGTAATATAATCTTAATTCGAGTCTATTATTTGTAAATTATTCGATCTTTTATCCCTATTCACAATATTTAAATTGTTTCACCATTTTCTCATTATATGTTCATAATCAACTAGTTTTTCATTACTTTCATATCCTTTCTTAGTCATTTGTTAAATGGAAGCATTTTTAGATTTATTTTTCTTAAATAATCTAGTAATATCCTTCCTAAAATTTCTTAGAGCAGTTTTTGAGCGTTTAAAAAACGATTCTTTATTTATCTTTTTCTTTTGGTGATGGATTATACTTTCTATAAGTTTCTTTTCTTCGTGCAATTTAATAATTAGCTGTATTTTTTCATTAATGGTGTGTAAGCCTTGATTTATTTTTACTAAAACATCTCCCATGTTGTCTTCTATGTTTATCATACGTCTGTTATTTGCAGCTTTCAAAACATTTAAGGTATCATTAATTTTAACTATATCAACTAAAAACTGGTAGTACAACAGTTTCACAGCGTAAATTCGATCATAAACAGAGCATTTTGCTAAATTATCCGATAGTTTTTGCCAAATATTACCAATATTTTCCAGAATATATGTGATATTGTAATCCAGGAGCATTGGATGTAAGCTTGGTTCATCAGTACCAAATATATAGTTAGCATTGATGACTCTTCTCATAATTTTCCTAGCTTTATCGGACAGTGGCGCCAAAGCGCTTGACGTATGCATATCTTTATCTATTATATTGATAATATACACAATTCTATGAATAACAGATTTCACAAATGTGTCAACATATTTGATATTAGAATTTCTGAGCTCTTTAGTAACGTTTATGGTTTTATTATTTTTATCATTTTTGACATATGATTCCATAGCTTGTATGAGTGTTTTGAGATTATCTGATATTTTGATTGTTTCTGAATATTTTTTAATGCCATTAAGATCATTAAGTATTTCACCTATATCTCTTTTGAGCTTAAAAATCAAATTATTAGAAATATTAGTATTTGTTAATTCATATTCAATATTAGAAAGGGGTTCCATTTCTAGTCCATAAATCGATATTTTCATTTTAGTATTATTTTGCGTATCTGAAGTATTTATAGAAAAACTGTCTCTATTATATATTTTTAAATTTTTTATAGAATGTTTAAGATTTTCTCTTATTTTCCGCAAATGATTTATTTCATTTTGTTTGTTTTTTATAATGTTATTTAAAGGATTGATAATATTTTTCTGTATTTCATCAGAAGTACGAGTATTTGTTGTATTGTCGCTATTCATATAAGGTATAGTGTCATTTACAATGTATATCGTATCTCGTTTTATTCTATTACCAGAGACTGTTTCATTATCTGTACCAAAATTGTTCTTCGTGTTAGTATGTTCCTCTATATCTGTAACAATAAAAGTAAATTAAGTTTTGAAAAATTAAGTATCGTTTAGTTTATTCTAGAGATATAATAAAAAAAATTGCGGAATCCGAAAGTGATTTGCTGAAACTGGCAAGAATTTATATGTGTGCATAGTTATTGAATAAATAGTCTTGGAAATTTGTAAACTAGTTTGTATGATATTTCCATGCTTGTTAAAAATTCTATGGACAGGTTATTTTTCATATTTCATCATCATTTCAGCCGGAAGACGCCCACTGCTGGACAAAGGCCTCCCCCAAAGATCTCCACGATGATCGGTCCTGCGCTGCCCTCATCCAACCTATCCCGGCGATCTTGACCAGATCATCGGTCCATCTTGTGGGGGGCCTACCAACACTGCGTCTTCCGGTACGCGGTCGCCATTCGAGGACTTTTCTGCCCCAACGGCCATCAGTCCTTCGAGCTATGTGCCCAGCCCACTGCCACTTCAGTTTTGCAATCATCCGGGCTATGTCGGTTACTTTGGTTCTCCTGCGAATCTCCTCATTTCTGATTCGATCTCGCAGGGAAACTCCGAGCATAGCCCTCTCCATTGCTCTCTGAGCGACCATGAGCTTTCTCATAAGGCCCATAGTTAGCGACCACGTCTGCGTTCCGTATGTCATCACTGGCAACACACATTGGTTAAAAACCTTCGTCTTGAGACACTGCGGTATTTGGGACGAAAAGATTTTACATTTCAAGCTAATCTCATTATATTTGGAAACCAAAAAATGGAAAATTTATGTCATATCAAGCCAATTTAAAGTAAATATAACTTTAGAATTAATATAATAACCTTAATAAATATGTCGATTCGATCACAAGAATCAAAATATCTGGAACGACACAAGTAGGGCTTGCATTCGGAAATTCTAGATCCTTTGAGGACATTCTGTATTTATGGTTTTTACATTCGATACATAGACAATATGTAACCTATTTTTATCCGTGCAGGGGTGGAGAAAGAATACTGATCTCTGCGGCCGGGGTCGGCCTCACGTAAAAGGCGAAAAACCTTTTGTCTTACGTATGCCACCATAATAACTTTGTGTTGTTTTCCGGGATTAGTGACCCACGTTCTTGTACCTGTATGGGACAGCAGCATGTTTGCGATGGCACTAGCGTTGCAAACACCCATAGGCGACGGTAACTGCTAAATCCTAAATGGGTCTACAGCAACAGAAAACAAACACCAGTTACGCTGAAACGACTGCGTTTCCGATAACTCTCAAAGTGGATAAACGTCTAAAGTTAGTTTGTTAATTTTTTAAGATTCCGCCAAGACAGGTACGTAGCAAGCGATGCTGGCGGGACGTTTTTCAACGACTGAACTGAATATTCTCTTTCGACATTTGTAACTGGAGTTTTATCATCAATTTTAAATGGTTTACAGCTATTTCTGAGAGTAAAGCTTGCTACGATACGTCCCGCATCACAGTCGCAAGGTGAATATTATGAAAGAAAAATATCTTATTTAGAGCTCATGTGCATACAAAAGCAGGATAAGTTAAACTAATAATAACAATGATACATTTCCAAAAGGGCATCCAATTCAGCGATGCTCGTTAAAATAAACAGCGCTGGTCTTCCATTGGAGTCTTTTAGTTTAGAAGATTTATGCCTAAGATTAGACGGATGGTTAAGAAGAAATAAAGTGGTGATGCGTTTTAAATACTTACAGTTCTGTAAGGTGTTCATCATATTAAGAAGGACGTGATGGTTGACTTCTGTTTCTGGATGTGAAGATGAACATTGGGGGTTCGTGCAGTTCCATTTGCCAAAACGATCACAGCTGCATCTTTTACAGTTGGTGCAGATGTTTTCTGTAACATTACATCTATACAAATAAATAAAATTGGAGGGTCTGTTTGTAATATTAAAATAATCGCTTTTTACTAAGTGCATTCGGACGTATACACGGTACATATACCAAAACAACATTTTTTACAATTTTTGTTTGTCTGTTTCTTTTTTCCGGCTAATATCTGAAATGGCTGCACCGATTTTGACGGGACTTTTACTGGCAGATAGCTGATGTACCAAGGAGTAACTTAGGCTATTTTGATTTTAGAAAAAAAAAAATAGTTTTTGTTAAAAATAATAAGTTTTGGAATTTTTTATTCCAATTTAAGTTGACCTCAGATTCATATAATCAGTCATATGAAATAGGGTTCAGCTTAGGCTGGACTTAGTAGGTTGAATTTCCAATTTAAGTTGACCTCATATAACTAAAAAATGCTGCCTAAAGACACTATTCCACGCGGACGGAGTCGCGGGCACAGCTAGTATATTAATATAGGGGAATTTTGCATCCGAAATTTACGTTTGCGAAGCCGAGGCTTTTGAAGCAAAAGAGACATCATTTTATCGCTGTAAGTCAGACAGACTGACGGCTCACTTAATAGTTAGCAGTTACCGTTGCCTGTGAATGTTTGCAACACAAACACGCTGCTGTTTGCGTAAGGGTACTGGAACCTGGTCACTTATATTGCAATACAACACAAGGTTGTCATGACGGCATTTTGTAACCAGAGGTGGTTGTCATCCAGACGATCTTTGAGCCCTATCACCGAGCAAGGGTTGTTTAGTCGCTTTTTACGAGCAGCCGAAGAAAATGGAAGGAAAATTATGGAATTATAACAACCCATAATGTGTTTGTCCATCCATATTGTGTGTATGGAGATTATGGACTGTTCTTCTTCCTGCCCTTATCCCAAGCTATGTGGGATCGCCACATGTCCTCTCCTTCCACTCTCCTCTATTAGCCGACACCTGATCTTTCACACTTTTTTAACCATATCATCTTTTACCCAATCCCATCTTTCCTTTGGTCTACCCCTCCTCTTGTATCCATCCACTTTCATTTCTAGCATCCTCTTCGTTACATGAAGCTCCTCTCTTCGCATTATATGGCCATACAAGGCTAACCTATTACTTTTCCTATTGTTTTTTACATTATGAATCCTATATCTTTAAACGAGCAATTCCATATATATATATATATATATATATATATATATATATATATATATATATATATATATATATATATATATATATATATATATATATATATATATATATATATATATATATATATATATATATATATATATATATATATATATATATATATATATATATATATATATATATATATATATATATATATATATATATATACAGGGTGACTTTGACAAACCCGTCCAAATTCACACAGAATAATCTTTAGTAAAAGTTATGACAAACATGTATTTTAGTTTTGTATCACATAGTACAAAAATGTTGAGTAATCAGCATCACAAAGTCATTCAGAGAACTCACAATTTACATAATACGGCGGTAGAGTGTGAATGACCTCGCCACCTGACCTAGTAAAAGGCCGAGGACGGCGGCATTGAACCAGGCGAGCGAATACGCACTACTCATTTACGCAGGTGTGACAGAGACAGGTAATAACAGGTTAACGTTCGCTGTTTGCACCATATGCTTATTCTGTACGATTGAATTGATTATCCTATATGAATTATTTTATGGTGAAAATTTGACATACAATTTTTTTTGCAAAAATGGGTTCCTTAAATGATGTTTAGTGCGTAAATAAAATTTGGACGGGTTTGTCAAAGTCACGCTGTATATATATATATATATATATATATATATATATATATATATATATATATATATATATATATATGTATATGTGTATATATGTATATGTATATATATATATATATATATATATATATATATATATATATATATATATATATATATATATATATATATATATATATATATATATATATATATATATATATATATATATATATATATATATATATATATATATATATATATATATATATATATATATATATACCTAGTCAGGTCATAAGTATTGTCACACAGTAAAAACTTTTCTTTTAGAATGCTGGCCACAAAAAAGTTTATTGAATTAGAATTTCGAATTGTTCATGAAAATAAAAATGTATAACTTTTAGAATTTTACTCATTTTTAAATATGGAGTGGACGCTTAAAGAAGACCGTGTTGCAGTTATTGCATTGCATCGTTGCGGTTACGCGCCAATTCAAATTTTTAACATACTGAAAAATTTGAATATAACCAAAAGATACGATAAACGAGTACCATCAAACGATACAATGAAGACCCTAGTGTAGATGACAGGTCAAGAAGTGGTCGCCCTCGGTCTGTTAGGACTCCAGCAGTGATAAAAGCTGTGAAGGCACGAATTCAAAGAAATCCCAAACGTAAGCAGAAACTGTTGGCCCTTCAGATGGGGTTAAGCAGAACCACGGTGAAAAGGGTGTTAAATGAAGACTTAGGGCTTCGGGCATATCGAAGAAAAACAGGACATCGTTTGAATGCTCGTCTAATGGACCTGAGACTGAAGAGATGCCGCGCTTTGTTGAAGCGGTACGCGGGAAAAAAATATCGGGAAATTCTTTTTTCGGATGAAAAAATGTTTACCGTAGAAGAGAGCTACAACAAACAAAATGATAAGGTGTACGCACACAGTAGTGAAAAAGCGAGCAACCGTATTCCGCGTGTCCAACGAGGTCATTTTCCATCCTCGCTCATGGTATGGTTGGGAGTTTCTTATTGGGGCTTAACAGAGGTACATTTTTGTGAGAAAGGTGTAAAAACGAATGCTGTTGTGTATCAAAATACAGTCCTGACGAACCTTGTGGAACCTGTTTCTCATACCATGTTCAATAACAGGCACTGGGTATTCCAACAAGATTCGGCGCCAGCTCATAGAGCGAAGAGCACACAAGACTGGCTGGCGGCGCGTGAAATCGACTTCATCCGGCACGAAGACTGGCCCTCCTCCAGTCCAGATTTGAATCCGTTAGATTACAAGATATGGCAACACTTGGAGGAAAAGGCGTGCTCAAAGCCTCATCCCAATTTGGAGTCACTCAAGACATCCTTGATTAAGGCAGCCGCCGATATTGATATGGACCTCGTTCGTGCTGCGATAGACAACTGGCCGCGCAGATTGAAGGCTTGTATTCAAAATCACGGAGGTCATTTTTAATAAACTTTAATGTCATAAGAATCTATGTTTTGTTAAGTTCATTTTGGTATATGAATGGTTACATAATTAATAAACTTGTTACAATTATTTTACATTAAACATGTGACAGAATTTATGACCTGACTAGGTATATACCTAGTCAGGTCATAAGTATTGTCACACAGTAAAAACTTTTCTTTTAGAATGCTGGCCACAAAAAAGTTTATTGAATTAGAATTTCGAATTGTTCATGAAAATAAAAATGTATAACTTTTAGAATTTTACTCATTTTTAAATATGGAGTGGACGCTTAAAGAAGACCGTGTTGCAGTTATTGCGTTGCATCGTTGCGGTTACGCGCCAATTCAAATTTTTAACATACTGAAAAATTTGAATATTACCAAAATATTCATTTATCGTACCATCAAACGATACAATGAAAACTCTAGTGTAGATGACAGGTCAAGAAGTGGTCGCCCTCGGTCTGTTAGGACTCCAGCAGTGATAAAAGCTGTGAAGGCACGAATTCAAAGAAATCCCAAACGTAAGCAGAAACTGTTGGCCCTTCAGATGGGGTTAAGCAGAACCACGGTGAAAAGGGTGTTAAATGAAGACTTAGGGCTTCGGGCATATCGAAAAAGAACAGGACATCGTTTGAATGCTCGTCTAATGGACCTGAGACTGAAGAGATGCCGCGCTTTGTTGAAGCGGTACGCGGGAAAAAAATATCGGGAAATTCTTTTTTCGGATGAAAAAATGTTTACCGTAGAAGAGAGCTACAACAAACAAAATGATAAGGTGTACGCACACAGTAGTGAAGAAGCGAGCAACCGTATTCCGCGTGTCCAACGAGGTCATTTTCCATCCTCGCTCATGGTATGGTTGGGAGTTTCTTATTGGGGCTTAACAGAGGTACATTTTTGTGAGAAAGGTGTAAAAACGAATGCTGTTGTGTATCAAAATACAGTCCTGACGAACCTTGTGGAACCTGTTTCTCATACCATGTTCAATAACAGGCACTGGGTATTCCAACAAGATTCGGCGCCAGCTCATAGAGCGAAGAGCACACAAGACTGGCTGGCGGCGCGTGAAATCGACTTCATCCGGCACCAAGACTGGCCCTCCTCCAGTCCAGATTTTAATCCGTTAGATTACAAGATATGGCAACACTTGGAGGAAAAGACGTGCTCAAAGCCTCATCCCAATTTGGAGTCACTCAAGACATCCTTGATTAAGGCAGCCGCCGATATTGACATGGACCTCGTTCGTGCTGCGATAGACGACTGGCCGCGCAGATTGAAGGCTTGTATTCAAAATCACGGAGGTCATTTTGAATAAACTTTAATGTCATAAGAATCTATGTTTTGTTAAGTTCATTTTGGTATATGAATGGTTACATAATGAATAAACTTGTTACAATTATTTTACATTAAACATGTGACAGAATTTATGACCTGACTAGGTATATATATATAATTGGAATCTCGGAATCGGCTCCAACAATTTTCAGGAAATTTAGTATACGGGGGGTTTCGGGGGCGATAAATCGATCTAGCTAGGAATCATTTCTAGAAAATGTCATTTTCTAGAAATGATTCCTAGCTAGATCATAGAAGAAAAATAACAAAAAGGTGACTCTTCCTGACATCTATCGGCGAGTAATAATACTATTTTTTTTTAATTGTTTTAACGACACAACAACACTAAAGCTATTCCAGCAGATGGCGTTGTTAAGTAACACGAAGTCAACGAGTGTTTGCTTTGAGGTTAGATTAAGAAAATCAATTGTTAATTTCCAAAAAACACAATTTATAAAAAAAAAAAATACCGAGCAAAGCTCGGTCATCCAGCTGGTTGTTATAATTCCATAATTTGTTGGTTTGTCGAGGTTGAGCCTCTCCTAGAAGGGAATAAATAATACACTCGCCATACTTGAACCAGGCAGATTGGCGGCTTACATAAACCACTTTCCCTTCACGGTCGATATTTGGCAATTACCTTACAATATGCACATTAAGTTGGGATGCAAACCAGTGATCTTCTTGTCTTCGCCTGTTACCACTTTGCAATCACGTACTAAATAGAAAGTTACCTTTAGTGCAGTCCGTGTAAAAAGATATTAGTGGAAGACACTGCTCTGGAGACGATTGCTTTGCTGTAAATTAAAATTAAGCCCATATAACTGCCATAGGAAGATTGATTGGTATCATTAGGGGTTATCCATAAATTACGGCACACGTTAAAGGGGAGGAGGGTATCACCGGAATGTGACATTGTGACTTGGGGCAGGGGGGGGGGGTCAAAGGCGGCGGTAACTGCTAAACTCTAAGTGAGCCGTCAGCCTGTCTGATGTCCTAAAAATCTTCATTGAATCCTTTTTCAAAGTCTTTTTACTATAATTTTTTTCCGGTATAAATGCATTTATATCGTTGGAATTTTACAAAAATGACAAAGTTGTATGGTGGGATAAACCACTACTACTCGTTAGCATTTGTTCATCTTTCCTGCCAGCCTGGTTCATTGGCTACATTAGTGGCCTTACACTGAGAATAGATTCAATCCTTTCTGGGAACATGATATCTCCAAACTGTTTGTTCTTAACTGGTTGACGTTTTAATTAGTGGATATTTTTTTACTTAAAAAAGTCATCCAATCCTTTTTCTTCATTGATACCTCACATCTGTGACCGTATAAAACTAACATATCCTCCAGCTACCATACCGTTTTCGACGACTTCGAATAAGACCTCGTCCACTTGTTGTTTCATAAACTCGTTCTCATCACCGATGTCATCATATTCCTCCAGATGATGTTGAGTCTCCATATAGTAGTTACACATGAGATGTTCCAGAGGGAAGCAATCACTGCTTCCATAGCAGACGTGGCAGTTACCAGTATGAAGGAGAGGGACTTGGGAGTAGCTGAACATTGATTGCTGGGAAGATTCTGAAAAAAGAAAAAAGGAAATTCATTAAATTTAATTCAAAATCATAAATTATTATGATTGAGAATGCGCTTATTTCTTATTATTGGTAGATATATACGACAAAGAGTAAAAAATAGTTTCTTACAGTCATCAAGTTTCTTTTCCTATCAAAGAAAACTTTGAACCTCACCTTAAACTATGTCACAATCAGATTATACTTTTTCTTTTTATGGATTTCTCGTAAAACTCTGATTTGTTAGTAACAATAAATGCTTATGCTATTCTCGTCAGAAAACGACAAAAAATTAGAAAAAATACATCGGATCAATACAAATGCCCGATTAAGGGTCGAAGAATACATTGGAAGATGCCTGTTTAAGGTAACTTCGCTTGTGATGCTCACATACTGGACAGTACAAAGTTTTGTGAGATGCGAGGGAGAGAAGGTGCTCTTTTGCATTATAATTGCGGAGTCTGCGAAATAAGAAGACATCTTCCAAAATTTTGAATATCTTCTTATTGTTTACTAGCTGTGCCCGCGACTCCGTCCGTGTGGAATAGTGACATTGGGCAGCATTTTTTGGGTATACGATGTCAATTAAATTGGAAATTCAACCTACAAAGTTCAGTCTAAGGTGAACCCTATTTCATATGATTGTTGATATAAATCTGAGGTAAACCTAAATTGGAATATAACATTTTCGAAACTTAACCTTTTTTTTCTAAAATAAAAATAGCCTAAGTTACTCCTTGTTACATCAGCTATCTGCCAGTGAAAGTCCCGTCAAAATCGGTGCAGCCATTTCAGAGATTAGCCGGAACATACAGACAGACAGACAAAAATTGTAAAAAATGTTGTTTTGGTATATGTACCGTGTATATGTCCGAATGCACTTAGTAAAAAGCGGTTATTTTAATATTACAAATAGACCCTCCAATTTTATTTATTTGTATTGATAATTATTTCTATGTTGACTATATCAGGATTAGTTTAAAAGTAGCGCCAGAAATTAACAACTATTTAACAGACTGGCGTGGTATGGCTGTATAATGCAAATGTGAAAAGGAAAATACTAGAAACGAAGATGCATGGATTGCATAAAATATTATATGGCGGCTAACAGAGGAGAATGAAGGAGGGAACATGTTGAGCCGACTCCACATAGTTTAGGATAAGGACAGGAAGAAGAAGAATCGTTTCCTGAGTCCCATTTGCTTCACCAGAGAAAAATCTCAGATTCCCTCCGACTTGGCTGTAGATGATGCTCTGTACGAGTTGTAGATACTTATAACATATACTAATCAGAACAATGTTTTATTTACAGCAATATTTCCTCCCTAACAATGTATACATGACGTCAGCATACCTGATAACAAGATGGCGGCGAACACAAGCAGCATTGTGGCGGGAAATAATTTCGTAATACAAATAAGTTTGGTTTGGATGATGTATTTGAAGAGAGAGGGGCTGGATTCAAGATGGTGAGTAAAATTTTTTAAATACTTAAGTTATGAAGAAAAACTATAATACTACTTATAATGCAAGCAAATAGAAAAAGACGCGTAAGTAAACGGTAAAGAAATAGAAGCGAACAGAAACCTAAATTACTTTTTTATTGCTGAAGGAACAGCAGATAAACTGGCGGCCCACTTATATTAAGTTAGTTACTACCGTCTACAGATGTTTGCGACGTTAGGGCAATGCTAATATCCTGCCGTTCGCATTAGGAAACTGGTGCCTGAGTGACTAATGTTGGAACATAACACTAGGTTATTATGGCGGCATACTTATAGGCCGAATGAATGTACCGAATAATCTAGACGCAATGTTGTTAGACCCCCCACAAGATGGACCGATGATCTGGTCAAGATAGCCGGAGTAGATTGGATGAGGGCAGCGCAGGACCGATCGTCGTGGAGATCTTTGGGGGAGGCCTTTGTCCAGCAGTGGGCGTCTTCCCGCTGAAATGATGATGATGATGATACTTATAGGCCAGGACTTGTCCATTCAGACGGGTTTGGAGCTCTACCACTTAGATACGGTTGTTTTGTCGCCTTTTACGACAAACCGCTCCATATTGCACGGGTCAGGGTCCTTATTTTGCCCCTGCACGGAGTGTTTATGATACAGAAGACTCCTTTTAGCGAAATTCCTACAGGAAACCAGAATTTTCTTATAACAAGTCAACTTAAAATTTTTTTTTAAATATGGTTGGTCTTCAAGGCGCGCAATAAAATATTAAACCGAATTTATAAAAACCATTAAAATTTTTTTATATTTTTGAGAATAGTCGTTCGGGATGAAACTTATTTTAATTACAGAAAAATTTTTTTTTATATAATCATATTAAAATCTAAATGATCTAAATATTTACATTGAATTTCATTGAAAGGCTTTTTCGCAAATATACAATTGACAGATACAGAGACCAGATCAAACACTATTTGTGTTATACAAATATTTTGCCCTCCCTGAGACTATTAACTTGGACACTGAGCTAGCCGTGTAGTACACAAATGTAATTATTTTACACCTCCAGACCAAACTCAATATTAAAAAATTATCACTAGGAATTCCCTACTCGGTAGGGCCCCCAGACGGAATGGCAACCACCCCTGGTGTGTAAGTATATGCCGCAAAAATAACCTTGTGTTGACCAGCATTAGTGACCCATATTCCAGTACTCTCATGTGAACAGCAGCATGTTCATGGTGTCGCAAACATCCATTAGCACCCATAACTGATTACTCTTAAGTGAGCTGTCAGCCTGTGTGCCAGCCGTTTAGTCTGCTCTTGGAGCGAGATGTGGTGACCCCGTTCTCGTTTACTGAAACAGCTATTAATAATAGGAAATCCATACCATGCCAACCTAAATACAGGCCTGCAATGAAAACTTAAAATATTCGTAGAATGTTTGTAAACACAGCGGGGCATACGTAATATTTCGACAACCGTTGCCCACGCAGCCAACCCGCAGTTGCGAACATGCTTTTGTTGCTGTTGTTTTTACATAAAGCGTGGAGCGAAGGTAAGGACATAGATGCATCCATATGTTCTATTTGTGTTACTTTTAAATTATTTAACTTCATAAAGGCTTTGTACAAGTCAGCAATAAGCATCGGCTGGGTGTTCATCCCCATTTCTTGGAGCCTCGTCTTTCTTGCACGAAACATTTCTCAAGAACGTTCATGTTGCGTACTCTCAGGATTTGGAATGAGCTTCCGGCTGAGGTTTTCTCAACGCGGTACGATATGGGGTTCTTCAAAAAAGGCGTTATAAAATTTTGTCGATACAGGCCGCGCGTTGGTAATGCCTCTGGAAACGTCCATAAGTGACCACCTGCCAGGGTGGGCCGTTTGTCTGTCTGCTGAACTCTAGTTATAAAAAAGGCTTTAATTCTCAAGCAGTCTCAAACGGCAAGTAATGGAGTTATGAATCTTCTCTATATTTCTTTATGCATCTGAAACATGTACACTAAAGGCTCGGTTGAGATCCAGAATTGATGCATTCGAGATGTGGTGCTGGCGCGAAATGCATGGTATACCGTGGACTGCGCGCCGCACTAACGTATCGATTCTGCAGGAGCGTAATTTGGAGACGCCTTTCCACGATATGCCTCCGGAGATCTCTCCCGTTCTTCGGTCACTTAGCCCGCCGGGAGCCTAACAATCTTGAGAAACTTATACTAGTGGGTCAAGTTGAGGGGAGGAGTAGAGGAAGAACACCTCTGGTGCCTGTCTGGTGACATCCATTGCGACGTCAAGGCACGCATTGCTGCCGCGTGGGCCAAATGGCGTGAGGTAACTGGTGTCATTTGTGACCCCAAGATGCTGGTAAACTTCAAGGGACAGGTCTATAAGACCATCATTAGGCCTGTCCTTTTATACGGCTGTGAAGCGTGGCCGGTGTTAGAGCGACACAAGCAAGGACTGCGTATCACGGAAATGAATATGCTGCGGTGGATGTGTGGAGTGACGCGAAAGGACCGCGTTAGGAACTCCCGCATTCGTGGCAGTCTTCATGTCTGTGACATTGCGGATAAATTACAAGAGTGTCGGCTCCGTTGGTACGGCCACGTTTTACAGCAACCGGATACTTACGTGAGAAACAAATGTCTGGCCATGCCGCATCCGCCGGACCCGGCAGGAGAGGTAGACCCAAAAAGTGCTGGCTTGACGTCGTAAAGGGTGATATGCGTGCCAATGGGCTCACTACCAGGGATGTTGAAGACCGTGCGAAGTGGAGAAGAAAAAGTCGAAAAGTGGGCCCTGGGCGCCGAAGCGAGAGTTTGGGCTTCAACCGAGATTAAACGCTAAGATGATGATGATGATAAATGATAACAAATGTACCATGGTATATAACCAGCAATCAACTCCACCGAGATCTGAACACAGATAGATAGATAGATAACTCTTCATTGTTTACATCTTAACTTACATATATTATATTAATGTGAAAGTGAGTTTGTTTGTTACGCTTTCACGCCTAAACCGCTGAACCAATTTTGATGAATTTCTGTATAGTTATAGATTGGACTTGGAGAAGGACACAGGCAACCTTTTTTTAAAATTCATATGGCAGAACAACGTTGGAAAACTTAAAAAACTTAAGACTAACTTACGCAAACTTAACTTACGCAAAACGTATTGAGATTCATCCCAATACAACTTGATACTTGATGGTTAAGACTTTCTACACTTTTAAAATAATGAAAAGAAAGCCCCCAAGACCTTATATACCGTCTTGGTAACAACAGAATAGATTAATCACTGGACTAATTCCATTCAAGACTTACTGGAACTTCATAAATTCTAGCTAAATGCCAAATGTACCAGTATATTTGGCATTTAGCTAGAGTTAGTTACCAGTATATTCGACATTAATTAAAATTTTATAAGCTTAATGTCCTATCTCATTTTATTACATTAATTAAAATTTTATAAGCTTAATGTCCTATCTCATTTTATTACATTAATTAAAATTTTATAAGCTTAATGTCCTATCTCATTTTATTACATTAATTAAAATTTTATAAGCTTAATGTCCTATCTCATTTTATTACATTAATTAAAATTTTATAAGCTTAATGTCCTATCTCATTTTATTACATTAATTTAGGTAATAGAACTGCTGCGGTGGATGTGTGGAGTGACGCGGAAGGACCGCGTTAGGAACTCCCGCATTCGCGGCAGTCTTCGTGTCCGTGACATTGCAGATAAATTGCAGGAGTGTCGGCTCCGTTGGTATGGCCATGTTTTACGGCAACCGGATGCTTACGTGGGAAACAAATGTCTGGCCATGCCTCCTCCGCCGGGCCCCGGCAGGAGGGGTAGACCCAAAAAGTGCTGGCTTGACGTCATAAAGGGTGATATGCGTGCCAATGGGCTCACTACCAGGGATGCTGAAGATCGCGCGAAGTGGAGTAGAAAAAGTCGGAAAGCGGACCCCGGGCACCGAAACGAAAGTTTGGGTGGCAACCGGGACTAACGCTAGGATGATGATGATGAATTTAGGTAATAGAAATAGGAGACGGGGGCGCCATCTACTCCACAAACTGCGCACCAAAAGATTTACTTCCGATCTTATTACAAAGTAACGTTTAAAACAATTCTCTGATGACGTCATGACCATATTGTTTTCATAACCATGGCCGTGTGACCGACTGGGTTTCCATGATTGTTGCCTTTTATGGGCCACGCCGTGACTTGCTTTATTGTTTCATTACATAAAAAGTTGTAAAAAGAATACATACAGACAATTAACCTCAAAATAAATGCACTTAATTTTTTTAAAGATAATTGTCACTTTGTCATATATAATGTTTAATCCATACTAATATTATAAATGCGAAAGTAACTCTGTCTGTCTGTCTGTCTGTTCCTCTTTCACGCCTAAACGGCTGAACGGATTTTGATGAAATTTGGTATGGTGATAGATGATAACCTAGAAATGGTCATAGGCTATAAATAATCACGCCATCGTTCTTAGGGGGTAGGCAGTAGGCAGATAACTAAATTGAGTTAGTGATTTTTTGTGCTTATCCGGTATCTATGAGAATCGGCCAACATCTATTTTTCATCCCCCTAAATGTTAGGGGTAATCCACCCCTAAATTTTATTTTTTATTTTTTGACATTTTATTATTTTTATGGCAGAACAACGTTTGCCGGGTCAGCTAGTCACATATAAAAATGTATATTTAGGAATTTTGATAAACTACTGTGAACATAGTTACGAGTTTTCACGGAAACTTGATAAACGGTTCTTATCTAATTTCATGTCGCTTTTTGGCTGTCGATATGCGCGCGCATCATAAAAATTTCATTCTCGTAATTTTAATAGAGTTTTTCCAAGAAGTACATCTTCAATAAATTGTTAATACATTAAGCGAGTTAGCAAACAGGTTTTGTAGTCGGTAAATATTTGACTGATCCTTTCAGAAGAAGAGTTATTAAAAACTAGGCAGTACTTAGGTTAAGCTGAAAAGTTATTACAATATAAATGTCAATAATATAAGCTTATAAGACATTATTTTACACCACAACCACTGTCTTACAGTAGAGGGAATGCAATATCTTTAAGTTTTGAATATAAAAGTGACGCAAATAACACCAAAATCGTCTGCGAAAAAACTGTTTTCGGAGTTCACAGCGGAAAATGGAAGAGATGAGATTACCATGTCTAAAAAAATTAAAACAATTACTAGGATCACGATAGGTTCGATAATATTATTGAGCCAATAATAATAAAACTGCAGGATGACTCTGATAGCAAAATGGAAAGTGAAGTTGAAACAGAATCTATGTCAGGATAGTCAGTGTAATTTATTTACCTAGTAAATAGTTTTTAATTTTTTGGTTTTCAAACCAAAAGAAAAATTACTTTATCTTTTTCAGGTAACAAATGGTTAGAAACATTTTGTATTTATAAGAATTAAGCATTCATTTCATTTATATTGATTCTTTGTTTCTACTTATCTAAAAATCTCTGTAATCATACTCTGTGGTGTATAATAGTGGGTTTGCAAAAGTTAAACAACGAGTTGTACATTTTGTATTAATTTATTCCAAATACCGCAAGGAAACATTTACGTGAATTTTGTAAATTTACCCAAAATCACGCTCGCGCACGATCAGCTGCAGAATGCCTGGTAGCAACGGTAGTGTTGCGGCTGGGGGGGGGGGGGGCGAGTATCGCGAAGGCGGCTTGGCGTAGCGCGCTTCGGCCATCTACCGGCCGCTATAACTCGTAAATATATTTAACTTCAAAAAATTGTGCTTTTATATCGTAAGATCTGTCTGACACTACGAATCTCACGTGAGTTCGTGCCCTTTCCTTCCCACTCCCCACCTCCCCGCGCATACCGATGGCGCGGTATAGCAGTCACGTTCAGACTATAGTAACTAAACCGGACAGGCACGGAGTATGAATACTAACCCCTGCGGCCAGGGTTGGCCTGTCGTAAAAAGCGACAAAACAACCCTAGCTACGTGGTAGGGCCCCAAGCCAGACTGGATGGTAATCATCCTTGTGTCTTTATATTCTGTATGCCGTTATAATAACCTTGTGTAGTGTTCCGGGATTAGTGACCCAGATTCTTTCTTGTATCCCTAAGGAACAGCAGCTTGTTCGCGGTGCCAGAAGCGTTGTAAACATCCATAGGCGACGGTAGCTGCTTACTATTAAGTGGACAGTCAGCTTGTGTGCTGTTTCTCAGCATAAAAAATATTATAAATTTCACTTCAATAAATTACTACTTAGCGAAAAAATTTGAAAAGGAAATCGTTTAAAATCTCTTGATTGATCTCGAACCTTCCCTTACGTCTTCGTCACGCTTTTCTAAGACGGAGTACACGCACCGATAAAAGTCATTATTATAATACGTACGTACAGTCGACAAGAAAAACGTTTAATCATATGCCTTTGTGATGTTTTTCGTTGTGTCTCTCTGGAATATCTCTAGAAAGTAGGTCTAGAATGATAAAAATTCTGACTAGACAGCCGTCTGCGAAAACTACCTATAGTCAAATCTTTTTTATGATTTAGCAACAGGAAAGGAGGTATCACAGACGGACATCGACGATATCAATTTATTATAATACTTCAGTTTAATAATTTTTTCTTTTAGATGTACCAAAGGACAGCTACTTCACCCTCAAGAAGACTGACGCCTGTCCGGAAGTAGGCTATTATTTCAGCCGGGAGCACCATCCTAATGCCTTGCAAGGCTGCTTTCTGTGCTTCTGCCAGAACGACGGCACTTCTTACTGCTGGAGAAGAGACGGTAGAAATTGTGATAGAAATAATGTGAGGATGAAGTAAGTCGTTCGTTTTTCATGTAAAAACTTCTTTAGCATCGTTGTGATCTGAAACTCGATGAAACGGAAAAGTTAAGGTAAAAATAGACACCTTTACATCTTGGTATCTTGGGTGGGACTCCCTGTGTAATGCGCCCGTACGTCCCCTTCCCTGTACCCACTAAAACCACCACGGTGTTCCTTCATACGCCTTAAGTGCCGAGGCCACGGGATGCGACGAATTAGTCAGGCCGCGGCCCCGACAGGCCCTGGCCCACGTTCACGAGCTTCTTCAAAGCCGAGGGGTTGATAAGCCAAGGCATCTTCTTATTCACGCAGGGGTGAGCTGGACGTGTGGAACACCGCAGGTGCAGCTCTTTCCCAGGGGCCGCACCTGTAACCAAAGTGATATTCCACAGGAGTGGACCCAACATCGACCCCTGTGGAACACCGCATATAACGTTTCGTCGACGCCTCCCTGGACCGGGAAGACGACGGCTCTGTCGGACAGAGTGTTACTGATGACGCATTGGAGGGAGATCAGCACTCCGTGGTATTGGAGCACCTCGCTAACGCAACTCCAGGGCAGGCAGTTGATCGCGTTGGCGATGTCTACGGACATCGTTTTTCCGCAGGTAGCGTTTGCAAAAATCCGCGCGTCCGCACTCCCGGAAGTAGACGGCATTGCAGCCACGGGTTTGTTAGCCTTGTACTTGACCGGGAGGGGTGGAAAGTCTTGAAAGAACAACTCAGTTTTGCTGGTGGCAACACTCGCCCGCTTGGCCTCGTGTTTCAGCGGTGGGCGCAGGCGTGGATTCGGCAGGAACCAACCCTCCAAACGGGCATTCATCATGCGCCCCACCTGCTGCATTATGGAACAGATTAAGCCCTGGTCTACCTCCTCCTCTACGGGTGTTTGTCCAGATGGTTTTGTCGAGGGTGCCAGACGAGGTGGGGCTTGGGACCCTTGGGAGTGGCTATCTGGGTTTGCCACCTGATCCCGGAGGTTAGCGACATCACTCTCCAGGCGGTGATTTGGCACCCGTAACAGCAACACCTCGTTGGAGCTAGTCCAACCTAGGAGCTTTTCGGACGCTACCTGGATCGTTTGCACAGATTCCTTGAACCCCCGTATACAGGTGCCCTTCAAGCTTTTGGATACCCTGGAGACCTCTTGAACAGTCTCTAAGGCGTCTGTTATCTTCTTTATGAGGTTGTTCACTTTGTCCCTCGAGGCAGCGTCTAGCCTCCTCGGCCTCTTTCTTAGCATTAACAATATATTGTAATAATTATATAAATAATTTATATAATTATCTTTTTTATTAGTGGAAACTTAATTGAAATATAATATATTATAATATATAATTCAAATACGAGTATTTTGTGAATTATATTGGCTGTTAGTACACAAGTTAAGAAAACAAAACTTGTACATACATTTATTACGACTATATCTTAATCGTCTCACGTATATCCGTGATTGCATCCGAAATAAAGGAACAAGGAAAGTAAAGGTAAATTAATTACCTAGATGTAGCCAAATTTATTTTTATATAAGAAAGGAAAAGAAAGGCAAGGTAGAGTAGGTAAGGAAAAAACAGAGAATAACCTTTTTTACGTCTTTTATTTATTTTAATATCTTTAACGTGTATGTAGCAGTAACTGGCAGGAACTGTATGGAGAGATAAAATTTTGTTTTTTTACTATCTAATTTATTTTAGAATTTTTGATAAAAATATGCACGCCCCATTTTACTTAATTGCAGATATCTTGAAATTAAATATTAAATACATACATACATATAATCACGCCTCTTTCCCGTAGGGGTAGGCAGAGACCACTTCTTTCCACTTGCTACGATCCTTACATACTTGTTTCGTTTCGTCCACTTTCATTATTCCCTTATATATTATATTAACACTAAACACTTCCCTCAATAAAATGTTGATGATGAGAATGTTTTTATTGATAATTTGGATTTTTATTTATTTTAATATTTTCCAGGCGCAGAAGACTACCAAGGAGTCCCGGATTTGGTGATATATTCTTCAAGGACGCTGCTAATAGCTGTAAGTTATGAGGATACCCTAGGGAACCTTAAGAAACTCTTGGCAATTGTTTCGAATTATTAAAACACATGAAAACGTACAAGTTTAGCAATTTTTGCTCGTATACAGCACCAACTTCCAAAGAGATGCGTTACCGCTATGTGCAACTTGCAAAGTCAAAAACACACTCGTTCGTTCGTGGAGTTCTAAAAATATTGTAGCATAACATTAATGCATGTTAATTATATTTTACAAAAAGGTTTTACCAAATGATTTTCGATATTATGACAAAATAAATATTACTCATCAGATCTGAGGTACATTGTCATCTACACTTTAAATTTTTTTATTGCTTTAATTATTTAAATAAATATGTTTCTCACTCAAATATGTCGCTGTTTAATTGAGCTGCCAACCTGCAATATGATTTGAAATATTTCAGGAATCTTCTTCTTTAGCTTGGGTTTACCGATTGGGTATACTTGAGGCCATAAAATGTCATTCATCCATTCTTTTTCTATTCTATCATGTCTTTGTTTGTCACATCACAAACTACATATCATTCCTGTGTATACATTTCTATTTCGGCCTCCACTGGGCTGGTGCCCATCTACTATCATAGTTCAGAATATTTGAACAAGTACGCGATTTTTCAGTTTTTGGAACTCAAGCTGTCGGGGAATGCACTCCATATGAATCCAGCTTCAGTGATGATTGTCCACCAGGTACGAGACGCTATTATTTGTTATAAAATATTTATTATTATTTTTAAAATAGCATATTATAAAAATGGTAATGGAAAATGGCAGTGTCGTGCGTGAGGGTGAGGGTGAGAATGTGGTCCGCGTAATGAGCTGCTCCTATGCACTCCTCTTTCACCAGTTTCCGCGGTTACATTATTTTTTGTGCTTTTTCCATCTATTACAATATCGAACAGCGATATTTAGGTCGCAGTGTTAATACGAGCGATAAAAGAACTAGGAAAAGCCTACTAGCAAACAGACGCGCTAAATATGCAACAGCAGTGAGGAAACACGTGACAGCTCATTGGATGAAAGTACTGCTAAGATATAACTAAATTAACTTTAAAATGAAGATAGTTCGTCTATACAAATAAATAAAATTGGAGGGTCTGTTTGTAATATTAAAATAACCGCTTTTTACTAAGTGTATTCGGACGTATACACTAGGGTGACCGGATCTCATAGAGGGGGAAAAAAATGTCGGAATTTTGTTCGTCTGGACCCCACAAAACGATTCCCCTTTCCAGATATTGAGATAGCCGAAATTTGAGCTCGATTAAAGGACGTTAACCCGTGCCGCTCGTCGCTCAAAGTTTGAAGAAATCCAAATTTTTGACCAACAAGCTGACATATGGAGCCATATCTCCAGAACGGTAAATAATAAAAACACGCTTAATATCTCAAAAGAAAGCTAATGTTATTCTTCAAAATTTATATTCTATACATAATTGTTGTTATTTCAAGTCAAACCGAGTTACAACAGCTTTTAGCCTTAACAGAGAGTTTCATTTGCAAGGGGCGTTAAAGAGATTATAAACATGAAATTGTCCATTTTGTTAGATCGATGTAATGTATCCGACAGAAATGCCACGAGAATCTTAATAGCTACTCTAGAAGCACTAAACCTTGACTCTCTTGAGTACAGTCTCGAAAACTTTACTACATTTTAGAAGGTTCAGAGAACAATATACAAAATTTTTTTGATAAAGTAAACCTTCCTGAACAAGAGTCCGTGGATGGGACGGTAAAAATGAACAATGTGAGCGAATAGCTATTACTATTTCATATGGCGAAGAGGAACAGCTGCTGGGAGATCCTGTAACAGCAAACAGCTCTGGAGAGGAGCAAGCCGTAGCCTTATATGAATGCCTGCATAAATGGGGTCTTACCAACATCGTCAAGGCGAAGTGCTTCGACACTATATCCTGAGGTTTCAAAAACTACTTTAACTAAAGCTCTAGAATAGATAAGATAACTGTGTAAAATTATCAACTCATGTAGGTACTACGTCTGTAGCTTTCCTGTGTCTGTTTTGTATGTATATAAAATACCTGATTTTTATATTTTAAAATAAAAAATGTTATTAGACTTATCCGTATTACTTGTTTTTTTATTATATTTCTACTTTAAACTCCAATATATACCAAAAAAGCAATATTTATCACTAAATAACAAAATATACGAAGTATGCTCCTAGTGGTACCAGGTCACGTTTTTGAGGCTAAAGGCTGTTGTAACTCGGTTTGACTTGAAATAACAACAATTATGTATAGAATATAAATTTTGAAGAATAACATTAGCTTTCTTTTGAGATATTAAGCGTGTTTTTATTATTTACCGTTCTGGAGATATGGCTCCATATGTCAGCTTGTTGGTCAAAAATTTGGATTTCTTCAAACTTTGAGCGACGAGCGGCACGGGTTAACGTCCTTTAATCGAGCTCAAATTTCGGCTATCTCAATATCTGGAAAGGGGAATCGTTTTGTGGGGTCCAGACGAAAAAAATTCCGACATCGATTTTTTGCGTTCACCCTAGTATACACGGTACATATACCAAAGCAACATATTTTACAATTTTTGTCTGTTTGTCTGTATGTTCCGGCTAATCTCTGAAATGGCTGCACCGATTTTGACGGGACTTTCACTGGCAGATAGCTGATGTATCAAGGAGTAACTTAGGCTATTTTTATTTTAGAAAAAAAAAATAGTTTTTATTAAAAATGATAAGTTTCGGAAATTTTATATTCGAATTTAAGTTGACCTCACATCTATATCATCAGTCATATGAAATAGGGTTCAGCTTAGGCTGGACATTTTAAGTTGAATTTCCAATTTAAGTATACCTCAGATTTATGTCATCAATCATATGAAATTGGGTTTAGCTTAGGCTGGACTTTGTAGGTTCGAACGTACGTATTCTGGAGGCGCATGGCGTAACAGTTGCATTCGATAATACTGACTGTTTGCATATTTCATTTATATTTTAGGGTTTATAGGGTTTGTAATCCAAAATAAACCATAAGATATATCCAAAAAATTCTGACCAAAGTCACTATTCCACGCGGACGGAGTCGCGGGCACAGCTAGTTTTATAATATAAATACTCACAAATTATAAATATAACTATTAGCTGATCCGGTAAATAATATGGACATATAAATGAACGGAAATACATGTTGTATAGGATTTCTGTAAAAAACATTGTGAGCGGTTACATCGCGAAATAAGTAAATATGCTAAATTTCAAGTCAATCAGGTGTATAGGTTTCGAGATCTTGAGAGGAGTGGTAATTCGCTTATATAAACAATATGTGTATATTAGATACTTAGGCTAATGTTCATAAAGTATACGACAGCGAGGAGTCCGCTATCGGATGCACAATAAATTAATGTTTTAGCTGACTGGTGTACAGGCTGCACTGTCTGCGACTGCACGAGCAACGGGAAGTGGGAATGCCATTTATTAAGCTTCTGTCCTGGTGGTAAGATTCAAATTATATATAACAGTAGGGAAAGTAGGTTTATTTGTGATTAAATTTAGAGTTTATTAATCGTAATAATCCGACGACGACGCCAAAGACAAATGTAGCAGAAATTTTATGGTTCATCTTTCGATAATCAGTTTCATAAAGTCACCAGCCCATCGTCGTAATCTCCAGCAAACTGAACGAGTTGGCCGTAAAGTAGTTTTTGAACCAGAACTCTTTTATTAAACTAATCCGACCTATGACAGACGTAACCACCTCACTTCCTCGGCTTACATATTTTGCGAATTAGTTAGTCACTTTGGCTCTCTTAAGGATAAGAGAAAATACCTAATATTGTCTAATACTACAAATCTGGCAGTCAGTATCCATACCTCCGGTTCATAAGTCAATAATCAGTTCACAAGAGAAAAGAACAAAGGCAGATTAATCAATTTCTTGATATAGTATGACTAGTATTAGTGAGCTACGTATTTTTTTTTTTAATTAGGTAACTATAAAAATGTACTCTATAGGTCAAGAAAAGAAGACTGTTAAGAATACAAATCCCAAAGAAAAAGCCTCTTTACAAAGAAAAAATAACACAAACATTTTGAATCCTACGCCACTTACTACTCAAAAAGTAACACCCAGCACTTTGAAAACAAAGAAAATTATCAAAAAATCAATAACTGTAGGGGTTAATAACAATCAAACAACAAAACGTAGAAAAATTGTAGTTAAACTGAAAAATAAACCCAGAAAAAATATGCCTAAGCAACCGGTGTATATAAAAAAGTCCATTAAAATGCCTGTTGAAATTAAGAACTACAAACCTAAATTAATCATTAAGCCAGATCATAGTGTAGATCCAAGGCAAATGGCAAAAAAAGTTGTGAAACGAGTTATAGCTGCTGTTATGAAAATAATGAAAAATGAAATTAAATCTAACGAAACAAAAACATTTAACAAAACTCGGAGGAGATCTGTAAAAAAGACAGATAATGAGAAAAACCGAAAACCAAATACTAGGCCTCAATTTATTAAGAAACACGGGAAGAAAGTAATCAACGCTGTAACAGCTAACGCGAGGAAAATCAGTCATGAGAAAAGAGTGAAGAGGAGTATCCTTTTACATGTAGCTAATGCGACAGAAACGCCAGTAACAAACATAACAAGTACGGAAGGTATGTATTGAATATATAATATTTTTAAGAATTACTCTATCACAATAATTGTTCAAAACTGATTGATTTTAAATAATTGTTGGTATTTGTATGCTAATACAATGGCCCTATTCCGAGAACCCCCAGTACCTTTTAATAATCTGTCTAAAGATATAAAGGTTTTGTAGATAACTGATAAATTTTGTTAGTTATTCGATTTCTGGATTCTAAGTTTTTAGCTACAAAATCTAAGACCTAAAATGGTCTTAGATTTTGTAGCTAAAAACTTAAGTAGGCATATGTAAGAGTACTGCTTCAACAAATATATAAAATTGTTCATTACGATATATTTTTCTTATACCCTATTTTCTTACAGCAGACCTCAGGCATCGAAGTGGAAGTTTGGGTTGTAACTGGGATTAACGTTGAGATGATGTTTTTTATACCACAATAAACTAAAGCGTATAATCAATATTTTAGTCTCTATGTCTTTCAGGTAAAATTCGATTGATTGTGGAAAATATTACAGATATAGCTTTAATAATAATGCCTACTACTGAAGAAAATATTTCTGTGCAGACTAAGGTAGTACTAAAAGATTACGGAGTGACAGGAGTTTTATCGTCATATTATAAATATGTTTTGGATGACAAATTAAACAATAAATCAGAAGTTCTTAATTTACATACAAGCTTAAAAAATACATCATCAGATTCGATTGATAACAAAATAAATGAAAATATAAATATTGTAGAAATAAACCAAAACGCAATAAGACCATTTAAAACAATGAATGATAAAATTTTAGAGAACAATAAATCAAATACTTTATTATCGTTATCTGATATATTAAGTGCTAACGATATTAAAAATAAAAGGTGGTCTCGAATAAAATTACTAAAGGAAAACAAATTAAAGATTAACTCATGGAAAATAAAAAATAATTCTACAACTAAAAGAAAAACGATCAAACAAAAAAATATAGCTCGAAAGTTAGGATTACCTAAATATGGCGTACAAAAGATTATTAATATGAATAAAGAAATTCGTGTAAAGGCAGACACAACAAAAGCTGCAAGTAACAAGCTAAATGATTTGCATCAATTTGTACGAAATGTTCTAATAAACCTAGATGGCAATAATACCAAATCAAATGTGGCCAAAACGAAGAAAAATGTACTAAGGTTTATGAAGACGTATTTCAAGAAAACATTTGGTATCGGTAAAAAGCGAAGCAATAAATATAATATAACATTTGATAAACACCCCATTATTGAAACAATATGTGAAAATTTTGGCCCTTGCAAAATAAATGCTAGAAATAGATTACTAGTCAAAAATAAGATTGATGAATTGCATGCACAAATAATTGATATTTTACGGTCTATTCAAATTGTTAAAGGTTTGCTTAAGTTAACAGACATTCCTATAATAAATGCAGACCCAAATGGAGGTAGTAACAAACTTAGAGACGATTTGAAAAAACTGTCAATAATATTAAAGGGACAATATTTAAAAAATAATTTGCCGTTAACAAATACACAAATTATTTTAGTAGAATATATTGTAAATAATACAAATATTTTCATAAATGCTTTAAGTAAATTTGCTATAAGCCTCAATGAGACAGTAGCATTGGTTACCAATCATGAGAAGAATAAAAGAGATTTACGTATCAGTAATAATAACGACAATTGGAAAAATATCAAACATTTGCTTTTAAAATTTAATATAGTTCAGAATAGATTCATAAGAAGTTTGTATCAAATGGTATCTAGAGCAGAATCAAGAGATAAATGGAATAAAGAAGTCACAACAGATAAATACGTATCAGAAGAAACTTATTCTAAAAATATAATAAATAAATTGAGAAACTTGAAGAACTTTGCTACTTTGTTGAATTCTAAAAGGTCTAGAAAGAAAAGACAAGTGATAGAAGATGATGACGCTTTGGAGTATATGTTGATGTTGATGGAATATCTAATGAAACAAAATTATCCATCAAAGGTTCCATGTAAGTTGCCTATTATGCTTATATGCTTATAGGCTAGAATGGTGTTAAAAAAAATAATAACACCCCATAACGTCCTATTTCTGGACTTGTCGGGAACTGTTAGTGCACCCGCATTTATCCAAGCCCGGTAGACGGGTTAGCCGTTGGTGACCATATTAGCAAGTTCCCTCATGTAGTCATCACCCCCATTATCTGGCAATTACGTTCTAATGCAATGAAAAAATGCTACTTAGGAAATGTGTACTATAATTGAAATACTATAATTTTTGGCAAGCGATACTTTAATTTCAGAAACCACTTAATTAGTATTCTTAGAAAAAACTACACTATCAAGTATACGTATTTAGAGAATGTTAATATACTTAATGCTCATTATTATTCTTAATAAGATATATTTAATACTCAATGCCCTGTAACCTGTATTGTAAATTTAAAAAAGCTAGGCTCTTTAATGGCTGTTAATGTTTCATTTTATTTTACAGCCAAGGATGGAATCGATCTTCTAATTGATGCTATCAGAAATACGCCAGATATTAAACTTATTAAAAAGAAAGTTCTAGAAAGCACACCTCTTAGTATTATACCTATTAGAACCGTCAAGCCGACAGTAGAAAATGATAAAAAGAACTTAAAGATTAATGAGGAATTGAATAAAGAACAGAGAGTTAATGTTTCTAGTTATGATCATAGAAAACATTATTATGTAGAAGATATAAACTTAAACACAGAAGAACTAATTAACAATAAAATTAATAATACCGCAAAAAATGAAATAAATACATTTCAGATTGATGAAGAAATAAATGAAGTAGGAAAATTTAACGTTTCTGATGATGGTTATAAATACCTTACCTATACACCATTTATAGAAGAGAAGGGATCAAATATGGAAGAACTTACTAACGAAAATAATAATGAAACAGGACAAATTATGAAACTAGAACGGAAATTTGTACCTATTGAAGACTTTGAAGATAACAGCGACGATAAATATGATTATAAAAGAAAAAATATTGATCGTTTTGAGCTGTCAGGAGTCCGGGAAGAAACTGCTCCAAGAGCAGAATATTCAACTGAAACCCCCAAAACAAAAGAGTCCAAAGAATCTGTTAAGGTGATACAATTCGAATTATATCCTGATATAGATGAAAATGTCGCAATGGCTCACATTTTGGAAACCACTACTGATAATACTGATGGCTATGAGAAACCTATAGATGCTGAAGAAACAATGCAACCAAATACAAATAATTCCTTTGAAATTTTAGATAAACGCTCAAAATTAGATTGGATCGCAGAAAATTTCGATGCGAAAAGTCTTAAAGTCGATAATATAACAGAACCTTTACTTATTCCGACTTCGACTGCAAGAATTTCGGTAGTAACAAGTCAGTCACAATTAGAGAGTAGTTTAACAACAAAAGTTGAAGAAGAGAAGGGAAGTAAGATGAAATCAGAAGAAGTATTATTGAAAAAGCAAATTAATTTGTTGAACTCCTTAGATTATGTTACAGAGAAGGCGGAAAATATAGAATCTTCTAGAAATGGATCTGATAGAGATAGTGATTCTACTTACTTCTTTTAGAATGAAAATAAATGTAGTTTTTATATGATTTATTGTGAGGTAACATGGTATCATTTCTGTTAAATAGTTTATATAAATATTTATTATTTTTTTCTTTAAATATTTTTTCATACTTGACGGTGGTTTTTTTAGATTCTTATGTCTTGAATGTATTTATGTTATGCAAATAACTTATGTAATTTAAAAAATTACGGAGAGCTCTAATGCGTCAAGGCTCGCGCGAGAAGGTAGGTAAAGATGGCGCTCTTATAATGTCAGAATTACAGTTAATTTGACAATGACATTATTGATAGTGACACTCAGTATTGTTTAGTGATATCTTTTACCACAAATACACCGGCGTCGTAGCTTAAAAGTCGATACTCGTATAGTACGAAGAACAATGGTAATTTAGTCACTCAAAATATCCTGAAATTCTGATTAAATCGTTCATCGTTACATCGTAATTTTAAGCTTTTTATCCTCTGCGGCCTAGGTCGGCCTGTCGTAAAAGGCGACAAAACTACCCTAGTTACGTGGTGAGGTCCCAAGCCCGTCTGGATGGTGACCACCTTGGTTTTTATGTATGCCGCCATAATAACGTTGTGTTCCGGAATTAGTGACCCACCTTCCTGTAAGCCTATGGGACAGCAGCGTGTTCGCGGTGCCTCTGGCGTTGGAACATTCATAGGGGACGGTAACTGCTTACCATTAAGTAGGCCATCAGCCTGCCTGCTGTTCCCCAATAATAAAAAAAATTAACTCTTTTAGTCATACTTTGAGTTTATAAACAAGATTCTAGTTGAAATTGTTCTTTAAATTTCTTACGACGCGGCGCCGCACTTGTACTTTAATTTTTAATATTAGTTATCATTTGTAATGCTTTTGTTAGAAGTAAGTATTTAATGCTAAATTAATATTAGCTTATTTATATTTGTAAATAAGCATATTTGTGATATTTCATTACTGTTACAATAAAATTATTTAATAATTTTAGCAGTTTATTTCATATTTTTAAACAATTAAAACCTTTATTGACCATAGAGTATATAGAGGCTACGTTTTTCCCTTCCCTGAAATTCGTAATTATTTATTCAACTATTTTTAATCGATATTTTTGCCGGATGTCCTATTAGTACGTATGTCAAAGGCAACTAATGCCTGCCTAAACGTTAAATTAGGAACTGTAAAATTTTATTGGCGCTAAAATTGAAACATTTGCATACTTAAGTATGTACAATTTTGGATATCTCATATTCTTGTAAGGGTTAATTTTTATTTTAATCACGGCGAAAATTTATCCACAATACTACATCGGAATTCCGGAGGGAATCCGACGCGGATTGGGGATTCTCTACCCTGCTAATCAACCACTCAGCTGGCTAGCACATGATAGCCAGGATGGTCGTGGTAGCATAGATACTCACTGAAATCCCCAGTAATCACCTAGACTTTTAGTGGGATGTCACAGAATAGACTTGGTCGTTGCTTTGCTACGAGTACATCCCTGGCAGAGCCGTTTTAAACTCGTTTAACGAGTAGCATAGAGTCAACTACTTCTACTACTAACTCGCAGAGAGCACAGGAATGGCAGAAAGGTTTTTTTTGTCTTAGAGGATAGAGGTAGCAGCCCAGCGAAGAATAAAGTTACTCGTATTCATTCTGGTTATACTACTGTGTTAGTCTCCAATTCAAACTAGAAGAGTGTGAGCCTTGTTCGCTGATTACTATACCGGCACGCTATGATGGCCGTTTTGACGTTTGTCCACTCATGAAGTTTCGTATTAATTAGTAATTACATTTGAAGGAGCAAATTGCTGTTCTTTATTGTCAATAGCGACGTGCAGTTATTGACAATAAATAACAATAATTTGCTCCTTCAAATGTAATTACTAATTAATACGAAACTTCATGGAGTGGACAAACATCAAAACGGCCATTATAGCGTGCCGGTAGCATAGTGTACTAAAAGGGAGGATTGATACTGCGGTTTTCATCGGATTCTTTGTCATTTTCCTTTTAACTAATTGAGAAAAGAAAATTTTCGGCAATATCCCTGAAGACGCGTAAAAACAGAAATCGATTATTAAGCGGACTGAACTGCTGAAGAAATTGACTTCTGAATATTTGGTATATTTTATATCGATAGATAATTCTTTATTGTACTAAATTTACCTACAAAAATGCCTAATCGCTTAAAGCGATCTTTTTCAGGTAAACTTTTATCTGGAGATAATAATATCTCTTATATAATAATATAAATAATTATTTGGTCTCCGGCGGCGTTGGTGTAGAATTTTTGCGTTTAAGTATTCATTCAACATATTTATATATATATATATATATATATATATATATATATATATATATATATATATATATATATATATATATATATATATATATATATATATATATATATATATATATATATATAATTTTTATTATAAATATATACTATACTCATATATATTTTAGTTGCGAATGTTGAGATGGATGAGCGGAATTACAAAAATGGATAAAATTAGAAATTAGTATTTTAGGAGAAGTTTGAAAGTAGCGCCAGTGATTGAGAAGCTGAAAAGTAATAGGTTAGCCTGGTATGGCTATACAATGCGAAGAGGGGAGCGTCATGTAACAAGGAGGTTGTTAGAAGTGAGAATGGATGGATACTAGAGGAAAGGTAGACCAAAGAAAATATGGATGGTTTGCGTAAAAGGTGATATGATGAAAAAGGGTGTGAATGTTGAGATGACAGCCATCAGAGGAGAGTGGAAGGAGAGAACATGTTGTGCCCACCACATAGTTGAGATAAGGGCAGGCAGAGGAAAACTAATATATATTTTAGTTAGCCATATTCCTATCCTTATATTATAAATGCGAAAGTTTGAACGGTAGATAGAAACGCGAACATGGAAAATTTATGGATTTAGCGTAGAGAAACATTACAGTCTATAAATTTATCTATAGATTTATCTCGGAAAAACACAGTAGCCATTTCTACGTGATTGAAGCCGCGGGTAATAGCTAATGTTGGTTGATAAATGCTGGTTAAACGAGAAAACCATGAGAAAACGTGAAAAATATAAATGTACAAAATATCCATTTCGTGAGCACGTATTATATTGTTCAATTACTAAAAATAAGTGGACCGAGGCCATTTTGTCATTTTATATATTATATAAAAATGGCATTCAATGTGATCCCTTTTGTTAACGTGTTTTGTAATACTGCCGAGGAGGATAGCGCTTTTGAGCTGTTAAATTTAACATTACTTTGTAGTCATCGAAACTAGGTTTTATGAATTTTAACTGTTTATAACTTTTAATATACATTATATTTTCATCTTTTTCATGCAGGAAGGAGAAGATTTTGAGCCCAAGACTTTATCTCCCTTTTTACGAAACTTGCGCTGACAGAGGAGTGTGATATTTGGTATAGTTAAAGTTTATATGGAGGGGAAGGCCGGAAAGCTAGTATTTTTTATAATAATGCTTAAAACATACTTTAAATGAATAAAAAAAATACGCACACTACGCGTTTTACACGCACACATATATAGGTGTATACACAGATAATCTTTTACAGTGTTGCCATTATTCGTGCCGTTAAAATTTAAGAAAACAAATCGTTTCAGTTTTGAGTATACCTATTTTTTGTGCGTTTCAAGACAATGCTATAGAGCTGCAGCTTGGTGAAGTCTACAACCATTCATGTCACGTTCTAACACCGGTTATTTTCTCTGTTGTTGAAAAAAGGCATTTATAGTTCTGCCTTTTAATTTAGTCAGCTCCTTTTCTACATTTCCTGTTTTTTTTTTATATTTTTCATTGAATTTTAATTTTAATTAGAAAGGAGAATAAAGTTATATCGTCAAATTTTACCAAATCAAAATTCCCGTAGTTTTTCTAAGGAAACTGCCGTTTATTATTATATCTAACGCAAACTTAAGGAGCCCTACGTCCAGCCGTGAGCGACGATTGGCTGGGTAACATGCAAACTGAACAGTCTAAAGTAGGCAACACGAATATTCGTATATAAGAATAATTAATATGTTTATTTTAAAAACGATCTGCAGTAAGTATTTACTTAAGACTCTGTTAAATAGAAATTTTGTCCGGGCGGGATGTGTACTCGAAAGCATATTCCTGCCAAGCATCAGGCAGTAGAGAAAAACAGGGATGGTTTTAGTGGGTAGTATACCAACGATGTTTCCCTCGGGCCCTCAAGCGGTGGGTGCATTTCTACCCTAAGAACAAAAAACAATTTAACCGACCCGTAAACTCATAACAAGTCATACAATCGTGCCTGTACCAGCTGTATTGTACATTGCATAAGTTATACAAATGATTTAATTTGTTTATAAATGCGTTCAGAGCGGATTTTCCGTTAAATAACGAAATGCCCTTTTAAAAACGGCGTTAGAATTTCAACGGAGTAATTATTGTTGTGCAAGTTGATGTAACGGATGTGTTTGTTGGGTGATAATTGGCCTTTTATTAAACGGCGAATGAAAAGGTTAAAAAATTATTATAAAAAGATTGCAATGAAAAGGTTGAAATTAACTGTAGTTAGAAAAGGGCACAACGCCTTTTTGACTGTTATTTCTTTGTTTTTGGACTTTTGATGTTTATTACTTCTTTTGTAGACCGCAAATAAGTCCTTACAGTCCTTTCTGGATTTCGAGGGTAAGACGGTGGCCATTTTTGAAAAAACCAATAATGACATTTGGTTGACCAACTGGTGCAAGACCAGTCATTGCAATGACTAATGTTGCCGATAATGATACAACCTGTTTAAATATTGTGATTATATTTATCCGTGCAGGGGCGGAGAAGGACTACTAACCTCTGCGGCCGGGATCGGCCTGTCGTAAAAGGCGACAAAACAACCCACCCTAGCTAAGTGGTAGGGCCCCAAGCCCGTCTGGATAGCGACCACCTTTGGTCTTAAGTATGCCGCTATAATAACCTTGTGTTGTGTTCCGGCATTAGTGACCCACGTTCCTGTACCCTTATGCGACAGCAGCATGTTCGCGATGTCACTAGCGTTGCAAACACCCATAGGCGACGGTAACTGCTAAATTCTAAGCGGGCCGTCAGCCTATCTGCTGTCCTACAGCAATAAAAAAAAATTCAAGCAACCACTTCCCCAGGGGATTCATTGAGAAGGAGAAGACTAAAACCATACATAGAAATCGCATCAATAACCTCCTTTGGTAGCATAATTTATGCAGTTACAAGTTTCTAAACAAAATTGCTAATATCTTCCATATCGTAAATGTAAACAAATTTGAAATAAAACGTAAATGAAAAGATTGGTTATTGAAGATGTACTACCATGAAACAGAAAAATGAATACATATAGCACACACACACACACGCACACGAACTCGCACACACACACGCACACGCATACGCACAGAGAGGGAGAGGGAGAGCGAGAGCGAGAGCGAGAGCGAGAGCGAGAGCGAGAGCGAGAGCGAGAGCGAGAGCGAGAGCGAGAGCGAGAGCGAGAGCGAGAGCGAGAGCGAGAGCGAGAGCGAGAGCGAGAGCGAGAGCGAGAGCGAGAGCGAGAGCGAGAGCGAGAGCGAGAGCGAGAGCGAGAGCGAGAGCGAGAGCGAGAGCGAGAGCGAGAGCGAGAGCGAGAGCGAGAGCGAGAGCGAGAGCGAGAGCGAGAGCGAGAGCGAGAGCGAGAGCGAGAGCGAGAGCGAGAGCGAGAGCGAGAGCGAGAGCGAGAGCGAGAGCGAGAGCGAGAGCGAGAGCGAGAGCGAGAGCGAGAGCGAGAGCGAGAGCGAGAGCGAGAGCGAGAGCGAGAGCGAGAGCGAGAGCGAGAGCGAGAGCGAGAGCGAGAGCGAGAGCGAGAGGGAGAGCGAGAGGGAGAGGGAGAGCGAGAGGGAGAGGGAGAGCGAGAGCGAGAGCGAGAGCGAGAGCGAGAGCGAGAGCGAGAGCGAGAGGGAGAGGGAGAGGGAGAGGGAGAGGGAGAGGGAGAGGGAGAGGGAAGGGAGAGGGAGAGGGAGAGGGAGAGGGAGAGGGAGAGGGAGAGGGAGAGGGAGAGGGAGAGGGAGAGGGAGAGGGAGAGGGAGAGGGAGAGGGAGAGGGAGAGGGAGAGGGAGAGGGAGAGGGAGAGGGAGAGGGAGAGGGAGAGGGAGAGGGAGAGGGAGAGGGAGAGGGAGAGGGAGAGGGAGAGGGAGAGGGAGAGGGAGAGGGAGAGGGAGAGGGAGAGGGAGAGGGAGAGGGATTAATTTCTTCTCAGTTTGACTACAGATTATCAATAAACAATAGAGTATGTATTTGTATAAGTGTGTGTTAAAATGTCTGGTATTGTGTGTAATGTTTTATCCTTCTCCATATAAACTTTAATTGTGTCGAAATTCATATAAACAAAATGGGTCACAAAGTTTTTGCCTCACGTATTAATGTAATATAGATTTATTAAACGTATCAGCAGTTTTTTTAACAGTGCTCCGTAAACTCCAGGGTTCAGTAATCAAACTTAGCCAAATCGCTTCAATAGTCTGCCGTAAATTTTTGACTTCTACCTAACTCAAGGTTAAAAGCAAAACATAGTTTAATAGTAATATTTATTATTTTACAACGTAATTCTAATTTAATTATTAATAGTAATAGTTTCTTTTTCTTAATAATAATAAACAAAATGCTCCGTGCAGGGGTGGAATAGGAATACTAACCCCTGCGGTCGTGGTTCGGCCAGTCTTAAAGCGCGACAAAACTACTCTAGCTCGTGTTAGGGCCCCAAGCCCGTCTGGATAGCACCCTTGATGATCCAAAGAGCTGTAGGGATGTTGCAAGCGGAAAGTAATCAATCTCAGGTATCTCGGCATTTTGGCATTCATAGAAGTGTTATTTGTCGTCTTTGGCAGCGCTACAATAATACAAGGGAACCCGCTGAACAGCATCCAGGCCGTAAAAGGAGTACAACCACTCGGCAAGACCGGTACATACAACTGACTGCAAGACGCCGGCCGATGTTAACCGCTCGAGAGATAAGTTTGAGGCTACAAAATTCAAGTGGTGTTGATGTAAGTCCCCAAACTGTGCGAAATCGACTGCATGAGCACGGCCTATTAGCTCGACGCCCAATTAGGTGCCCACCGATATGTCACGGGAATCGCGCTCGTCGAAATGAATGGTGTAGAGAACGCAGAACATGGACCCAGGAACAATGGGATAAAATTAAGTTATTAAAAGCACTTATAAAGATAACAGCATAGGACATCATAGGACCCTAAAAATATTATTTTAAAAATAAAATACAACGTTTAATGTGAAAACTCATCCTAAAATTTAAATTAATACATGTTCTTTAGACTTTTTTAGTACATGTTGCTTAGACTTTTTTGCGTGTATTTATTTTCTTTGTTAAATAATAAATATCCTAAATAAATAATTTTCTTTCTAAATAATTGAAATCAGTGCATATCTTTCTTCTTTCTGCCCTCATCCCAGCCATGTGGGGGGCACTACGCATCTTCCACTCTCCTCTATTAGTAGTCATCTAAACGTTCACTCCGTTTTGCCTTGATCTTTTACACATATCTGCTAAAAATACGATCATTAAAATATACTTTTTATTGCTATAATACAGCAGACAGGCTGACGGCCCGCTTAAAATTTAGCAGTTAGCAGCAACGCCAGTGGCGTCGTGAACACGTTGCTGTGTCCATAAGGGTATAGGAACTTGGGTCGCTAATGCTGGAACATAACACAAAGTTATTATGGCGGCATACTTAAGAACAAAGGTGGTCACCATCTAGACGGGCTTGTAGTCCTATAATACCACGTAACTAGGGTGAGTTGTTTTGTCGCCATTTACGACAGGCCGACCCCGGCCGCAGTATTCTTTCTCCGCTCCTGCACGGATGGCACGGATTTAAATATTAACCGAGTTTGAATTCTGACTAAGAGTGGGCTATGGGCTATTAAAGTTCAATAATTTACCTTAAAATATGGCCTTTCAAATTTAGTTCAGTCATGGCGGTCACCAGACCGTGTCGGATAGACAGTTGCGCCACGCGCACCGCTCCGCTAAATTGTTGCACCTGCAGAGGACGTGATAATGCTGATGTTATGAATGCATCTTGATCAGGTTGTGGAAAAGGCAGAAAAATGGCTGTGTTCAGCCATTTTCGCGCTTTCTAGTGGGTAGGGTTCTATGAATCCACATGTTTACAACCTCTTAGTTTGGGAGACAGTAATAGGACGTTACGATTAACCAGGCAAATAACAAATAAAATTACGAATATTTCTAGCTTGATTAATGTCAAAGTTAGCTGTCACCAGAGTTAAATCTCGTTACATTTTATTTTTAACTAGCTGTGCCCGCGACTCCCTCCGCGTAGAATAGTGATTTCGGGCAGCATTTTTTGGATATATGAGGTAAACTTAAATTGGAAATTTAACCTAAAAGTCCAGCCTAAGCTGAATATGATTGATGATATAAATCTGAGGTCAACTTAAATTGGATAATAAAATTTCCGAAACTTATCATTTTTAACAAAAACTATTTTCTTTAAATTAAAAATAGCCTAAGTTACTCCTTGTTACATCGGCTATCTGCCAGTGAAAGTTCCGTCATAATCGTTGCAGCCATTTCAGAGATTAGCCGGAATAAAGAGACAGTTAAAAATTGACAGATAGACAAACAAAAATTATAAAAAATGTTGTTTTGGGTATATGTACCGTGTATACGTCCGAATGCACTTAGTAAAAACGGTTATTTTAATATTACAAACAGACCCTCCAATTTTATTTATTTGAATAGATTGGACCTCAGATTTAACTTTTAAAGTGACGACATAGAGTAACAGCCTAAACGGCAACCGGATGCTTACGTGGGAAACAAATGTCTGGCCATGCCACCTCCGCCGGGCCCCGGCAGGAGGGGTAGACCCAAAAAGTGCTGGCTTGACGTCGTAAAGGGTGATATGCGTGGCAATGGGCTCACTACCAGGGATGCTGAAGATCGCGCGAAGTGGAGTAGAAAAAGTCGGAAAGCGGACCCCGGGCACCGAAGCGAAGGTTTGGGTGGCAACCGGGACTTACGCTAGGATGATGATGATGATGATGATGATGACATAGAGTAACAGCCGTTTAACACTAAGAACAGCTAGGAAGATAGAAGAATCCGGGAATGCCAACTGTCCCGTTATATAGTAATCTCTGTCATGCACCATTTCGGACATCCTGTATTTGAGCAATACTAGGAGTACTAGGAGTGGGGGGCTGGGTGACGATTATCTTGTATTATTACTGTACATTCCGCAAGGCAAGTAAAGGGTTGTTAGCTACTCCCCAGAACAGAGGAAAGAAATAGAAATCAAAATTCTACAATGTCAGCGACTCGAATTTACGTTAACCAATTCAGAGAATTAAAAGTGATTATAAATTCGTTTTAATTTTATTTTATTTAATTTATATTTCTACTTATTTAAGTAGAAATATAAATTAAACAAAATAAAAATGCATACGGCCTATTTAGGCCGTATGCATTTTTATTCGTGCAGGGACTGAGTATGAATACTAACTCCTGTGGCCGGGCTCGGCCTGTCATAAAAGGCCACAAAAACTTGGCTACGTGGTAGGGCCCCAAGCCCACCTGGATGGCAACCACTTCTGATAACCTTGTATTGTGTTCCAGCATTAGTGACCCAGGTTATTGTACCCCTTTGGGACAGCAGCGTGTTCGCGGTGCCCCGGTAACTACTTACTGTTTAGTGGGTAATAAAAAAATACGTTAAGCAGCACTAAAAACTATAATAGACGAAATCTGCGTGTTATTGTAACATATAGCCCCGCCACGGAGCCCGGCGACCTTTCCCGCCAAGATTTGACATTTCACTTTGTAATACCGCGAATACTGGCCGCGTTCAATTTTATTACACCTCTTTACTTTGAATACTCTTTTGAATTCAATAACAGTGTTGAATGGTGAAACCATTGCCTGTTTCAAATATATATGTGACAAAAATTGTGTTATTTTTATCTAAATTATTTTAAATGTGATATAGTTTAGTGTTGTGTTTTTATTTTTAATGTGATGCTATAATATAATCAGGTATGTGTTAAACAAATATTTGCAGTAGACACCAAAATTAATTATATACATAAGTACTTGGTAGAAACAAAAAATAAGGCAACTCTATCACTTTTCCAGCGAGTCTTGTTGTCAGGCAACAATATTATATTATTAATGGCATAATTAAATTATAATTTACTAATAACACAGAGATTTACGTCATATTATATTTAAATCTAAAATCACTATATAAATTTAGAAAAAATATTATTATAATAATATGCACACATGCTATATCTGAATTTAATTACTATATTGAATGCCCAAATGCCCACAATGAAAAATACATTGTATTAGCAATTTTTTTTACTTGATTTCGAGCTTTGTATAAGCCGATCAGTGCATTAATTGTTTTACTCCGTAAAACGAAAAAGTGAAAAATTACGAAAGCTATGTGTGTGCTTGTTTATTATTTATTCATATGTAATTATTTTAAATATAATATGATAAGGATCTCTATGTATGTAATAAATGTTAATTTAATTATTCCTTTGCATGCAGCAGTGCATTACACCGTGAGGTCTATGTTAGTCTCCGATGTGATAACACTTCATCACGTACATAGGCCCATACAATCTAGTAACTACGAATAAATTGTACTATTTAATTAGTTTAAAATAGACTTAGCACAGAGTAGTACGTTCACTAAGATCTAAAATACAGGCTTGCCTTAGTTTTTCTTCGTGCAGCGGCGGAGTAACAAAGGCGACAAAACAAACAGCTACGTGGTAGGTCCCCAAGCCTGTCTGGATGGCAACGAACCTTAGTCTATAGGTAAGCCGCTATATTAACCTTGTGTTGTGTTCCGGCATTATTGACCAGGTTCCAGTACCTCTAACGTCGCAAACAATCATAGGCAACGGTAACTGCTTACTTTTAAATGGGCTGCCAGACTGTATGCTGTTCATCAGCTATAAAAAAAGTTTAGACGTTAGTTTCCTTTGCATATTTGTAAAGCTTTGATTTAGTGAAAATACATATTTTAGTATTATTATTTTATTAATATTCATTAGTTTTTATGTTATCGTTTTTATATAGGAAACATCAAGCTATAAATCTTTTGTTATCCGTGCAGAGGCGGTGAAAGAATACTAACCTCTGCGGCTGGGGGCAGCCTGTCGTTAAAGGCGATAAAACAACTCACTTTAGTACCCTGTGCCCGTCTGGATAGCGACCACCTTTGGTCTGAAGTATGCCGCCATAATAACCTTGTGTTGTGTTCCGGCATTAGTGACCCAAGTTCCTGTACCCTTATACGACAGCAGCGTGTTCGCGATGCCACTGGCGTTGCAAACACCCACAGACGACGGTAACAGCTAAATTCTAAGCGGACCGTCAGCCTGTCCGCTGTCCTACATCAATAAAAAAAAATACTAAATCTTAAGAAATACGACGATAAAATATATAACCGATATTTTCTCGAAAGCGCGCCGATTGATTTGCGAAAGATCGGCAGTGGAGCAAAAATTTATGCAATGTTTTCTAAAAGGTTAATAAAGGCAGTTTGAATATTTAACATAACTTATTGTTGTAATGGAGTCAAACTGACACTTCTTTTCCTTCCTCTTTAACTTTTTAACTCCTCAAATTTTAATGTTATGAGTAAGGGTGAACGAGTGTAACCTAAGTGTTGTCTGTAACCCATCAATCTGCCTTGACAAGTGTGGCGTGTATACTACCCCTGTAGGGCTAGCCCAGTAGTGGGACGTAATTATTTATTTATATTGTTATAAACTCCATAACATGGCGGCTGATTTCTGATGATGAATATGATACTATATCTAAGATAGGCACCAAGACATCTTCGTTCTATCACAATTTTGATAATAGATGTCTATTAAGTTTAATATTATTTTTATCTTATTTAATAATACTGAATTTCTCCGTGGGGTAAGAATACTAACCCCTGTGGTCACGAGCGACCTTTAAAAAAACAACAAAACAGCCTTAGCTAAGTCGTAGAACCTTAGTCTGTCTAGATAATAGCAACGTGTTGTGTTCCGGCATTAATGACTCAGGTTCCAGTATCCCTATGCGTGTTGCGCTGCCTAGCGTTGCAAAAATCCATAGGCGACGGTAAGTGTATACTATTAACTGGGCCGTCAGCCTGTCTGCTACTCCTCAGCAATACAAGAGACATGCTAGTTGGTCTTTTCTTCTTTTGGCGGGAACTTTATATTCAAATAATAATGTTTGAGTTATAAAAAGAAAATGATTGCATACGTAATAGAAATGAGATGGAAAGCGTTAAAAGTAAAAGTGCATCAATGGGAGAGGTTCCGGTTATTGCACGATGGATTAAACATTCGGGCCTTTATTTAGAACGCGCTTGCGACGTTTTGTATTTATATTTTGATAATATAATTGTAATAGATTATTAATCTCTTAAAAAAGAGACTTTTGAAGCATAACTATTCTAGTTTTATTAAAATCTGGCACTTCTTTCGCGGGCGTAGCCTCCCGCTTTGTAGAGGCCCACTGAAGTGGACCGGCGCCAGTGCGGGGACGCGGCTTGATTAGTTCGTCACGTCCAGCGGCTTTGGCACTCAAGGTATGCGAAGGAACATCGGGGTAGTTTTAGTGGGTATACCAGCGAAGTGTGTCCCCTAGTTCAAAGAAGGAGGCGTACGGGTGCATTGCACAGGGCTGCGTGGCACGTGGCTGGGTGTGCTTCAAATATTTCCACCTGCCAAAACAAAATCTCACACTTCAGGTCCAGGGTTTGCCCTGAGGTATATCAAATAACGACTCATGGAAAAGATATAACCTTGATTTTGGGAGCAATTGCCGGCAGGCAAGTTTACCTAAATAGGGAAAACTTAATGGCGTGCCTCGTTAGCCATACAAGAAAAAAGAAAGTTCCATTAGCCATCTTTACGACTCCTTAACAAAGTATTGAAGTATTCATATTTACAGACCACGTGGTATGGGACCACTTGTATATTTACTAATTAAACTATATCAAGCAATCATTTGCACAAATACATGGTTTAAAAATGTCAATATAAATTTGGTATTGTGACGCATATGACTTTTTAATGCTACTCAAAGAGCTCTTGAGCGAAGTGTATAATAGCGCTATCTTGTTCTATAATTCCTTAATTGGTTAAGATAAAGATCAAGAAGTTGGTCTATGCGATTTTTTTATACTCCCCGCTTCGTAATATATCGTTTTAGAGATATACTAAATTTTTATAGTGACAATAATCTCCCCAGCAACATAATCAAAGTGTGTTAATAGTTATAATACATAAGATATTGTGGTCGTAATTATATCCCGTATGTTTCCAAATGAATAAAATTCAATGTCGTCACGCAATAATTTGTAACTATACAATTTTCATATGAGAATAATTGGTAGTACAGTCATTATACTTTCATTGATCGTTTAGTTTTAATAGATTGTTGTAAAGCTAGCAATTATTTCATTATCAATTAATATCTACAATAGATATGAAATATTCTCATTTTTCATTGGTAGTTAAATTTTTATTGTTACTAAATATTTGATAGTGCAATATCTTCTAATTTTTTCTCCGTGCAAGGGCGGATTAAGGATACTAATTCCTGCGCTGCGTAAAAGGCGAAACAACCATTGCTACGAGGTAGCGCCAAGCCCGTCTGGATGGCAACCACCTGACGTATAAATATGCCGCCATAATAACTTTCTGTAGTGTTCCCACATTAGTGATTCAGGTCTCTGTACTATAGGACAGCAGTATGTTCGTGGTGCCCCTAGTGTCGCAAACATCCATAGGCGACGGTAACTACTTACTATTAAGTGGGCCGACAATCTATTCTCTATTCCTCAGCAATAAAAAAACTAAGAATAGTTTTGCCAAAATTCTTAGTATACCACTACAAAGACACGGTCGATCTTTCGGTGACTTAACTCTGGGGCCGTGGGGTTCAGAGAACCCTTGAAGATGCTTTGTAAAGGTCTCTCGTTACTAAAGGCTTTGTGTTCAGCAGATAAATGTTGGACCCTGAATGGAAAATCCGAATGGAACTTCAGCTGTTTGAGAAACAACATTTGGGGTTCTTCCCATTGTTTATAAGTTAGTCAACATATTTATTTATATGTAATTTAAATGTATATTAAAAACTAGAATTTCAATTTGTGAAAATTGACCGATTAGTTTATCCACTATTGCGTGAAATCAAACAATAATTTAAGATTTATTAAATAAGAGTTTCACTTTAATTATCCATTACAATAAGTATCGTTCGTTTTTTTTTTCTTTTTATAGCTATAGGACAGCAGACGGTCTGACGGCCCGAGAATTTAGCAGTCACCTTCGCCTATGGGTGTTTGAAACGCCAGTGGCATCGCGAACACACTGCTGTTCCTATAAGGGTACAGGAACTTGGGTCATTAATGCCGGAACACAATACAAGGTTATTATGGCGGCATAATTAAGACCAAAGGTAGTCGCCATCCAGATGGACTTAGGGCCCTATCACGTAGCTTGTGTTGTTTTGTCACTTTTTATGACAGGCCAACCCTGGCCGCAGAGGTTAGTATTCTTACTCCGTCGCTGTACGGAAATTGTGAGAGATACAGGAACTAAATGATCACTTGAAAAATAAAATGCTCTTAGCCCTACAGCCGCTGATAGCCAACGGCATCGGGTTTCGCTCAATTCGAAGTAAAACAAATTATTTCGACAGCTCACCTTGACATCTCATTACATATAGCTTTCGAAACGAACTGACAAACATTTGCAGCGTGCGATGGGCATCTCCTATTGTATATTTAATCATGATAATTGCTACAAGGTCATTTAAGCCCCGCGATTATGATGCATAATAAAAACAAATCGTTGAACCTCTAAAGAGAGTTTTCAAATGACATAAAGACTATTCTTATGGTTCTTTTTTTTTATGCTGGAGGACAACAGACAGGCCGACGGCCCGCTTCGAATTTAGCAGTTACTGTCGCCTATAGGTGTTTGCAACGCAAGTGGCATCGCGAACACGCTGCTGTCCCATAAGGGTACAGGAACTTGGGTCACTAATGCCGGAACCCAACACAAGGTTATTTATTATGACTGCATACTTAAGACCAAAGGTGGTCGCCATCCAGACGGGCCCGAAGCCCTACCACGCAGCTAGGGTGGGCTGTTTTGTCGCCTTTTACGACAACAGTATGATGGTGACAACAGTACTAGCACTTACTTCGATTAGCAAGTCATTTTTGAATGTTTTTGATTTTAGCAAGAGTGATATCCTCTAAGGGACACTGACTCCCATCTACCGTATTTGTTCTATTTAAAACCCTCTTCTTTTTATAAGTATTTCGTTCTATTTGAATTTCAAGATATTTAATAACCAAGGCGGTTCCTTGTTGTATATCACAGAATGAAATTCTGCGCCCAATTTGGCATTGTTTTCTTCTGTCTGTTTTTTCTTCTTCATTTTGTGTAAATAGGCTTAAAAATAAATGGAATTGACACATTTAAGTTTATTAACGAAAATACCAGTAGATGAGAACAGTTAAACTAAAGAAAAATGGATGAATCGCGTAAAAGATGACATGGTGAAAAAGAGAATGTTGAGATGAAGGTTGAAGAGAGTGGAAGAAGAGAACATGTAGTGCCGACCCCATATAATGTGGGATAATGGCAGGAAGAAAAGAACGAAAATATCATGTCAATAAAGGGTATGAATAGTTTTCTTCTCTGTCGGATACTTTTGACAGGGCAGTCGCGGTCACGCAAGACGCCCGGCAGCGCTTCACCACCGCGCGCCATTTGTCCCTAGCTGAAGCCTGTCTTGCGCAGTCGTTTAGGGATGTGTGTGTCATCGACTTGATTTGGTCCGTCCATCGCAAAGGCGGACGCCCTCGCGATCTGCTGCCATTTACCCGGTCCTGCACAACGAGTCGCTCCACGTAGTCCCCCCCGCTTCGCGTCACATGTCCAAAGAACTGGAGTATTCGGGATTGCACCACCGTTGATAGTCTCTCGCCGATGATAAGCTCCTTAAAGATGGAGACATTGGTGCGGTGCTGTGTCCAGGAAACATTAAGCAGTCTCCTCCAACACCACATTTCCAATGGATAGTTTTAATATTCTATTATATCCAGTCACCTATGGCCCCTCCTTTATGTCCCATTTCCTAGTTAACTTTTTCCCTTTTTTAGGTAATTTGTTCTCCCCTCGTTCCGTTATCTACTTTCTCTTTAAAATACTTTAGTAATTGCCTTACCCACTATTTGTCGTTTATAAGCACTATAGAAAAACACTTAATAAATTTTATTAACGTTATAAGCGAGTACTTATCAACAGTTTTTTTAAATGATCAATAAGGCTCATGCTGGATAGATTTGGCTAAACTTATTTTACGGGAGTGCCCGTTGTTTGCTGATGGAATAATTCTGACCTCATTCACGTTTTAAAACAGTATTAAGGTGTTCAGGTATTATAAATTCGTAGGTATAAAGCGAACCTTAATTGAGCGAAGAATGCGAAGGTTTCGCCATTCACAATCCTTTATTGGAACGTGCGACCGTAATTTTATACGAGTCTGGTTATTTTAATATATTGCACGATTAATACGGATACGGTTTGGTTGTAAATTAATAATGTATGTGAGAATTAACATAGAGCCATCTAGTGCTTTAGTTATGGGTACTAGGCAACTGATATATTGTATATGAAGAGCATGAAGAACATCAGACAGGCTGACGGCCCACTTAGTAGTAACCAGTTACCGTCGCCTATGGATGTTTGCGACGCTAGGGGTACCGCAACACGCTGCTGTCCCATAGGGGTACAAGAACCTGGGTAACTAATCCCGGAACACAACACAAGGTTATTATGGCGGCATACTTATATACCAAGAGTGTATATCCAGACGGGCTTGGGGCCCTACCACGTAAAATATTTAATAATTTAATAAAAATTTTATAATAATTATTTTCTTTTGTTGTTATGTATTATGTAAATGACCAAGACTCGGGTGTCGAATACCTGACCCCTGCAGCTGTTCCCACGTGGGATAACCATTACCACGGAGTTCGTATGTTTGTGATTTTATAAAATACTAGCCGCTCCCGGTTCGCTGGTTAAATAACAGAAGAAAGTAAATCGAAAAAATATGAGAAGTTTTCGTACGCATCTACACCTCTTGCCCCACTTCTCCGCGGCAAGAAAACATAACTGAACACGAAGTGCTTACAAAAATCGCTGTTTCTTAAAACTTTAATAACTTATATATTAAATGATGATATTGCGATATTTTTTTTAAAAGGGCCAAGTGCCTAAGAAATAAAACTAAGAAAATTTAATTGAAATTTATCTGGTGGTTAGCCGCCATTCGCGCATAACTGCAGACCTCTCATTTTATTTATATAGATTAAATTATTTAATTTTAGACATTAATGTGCGAGTTGTTGACTTATGAATTGAGATAGATAAAGGAGGCTTACAGTGGCGAGAAAATAAGAATCCAGTCCCATGCTTTCACTTCGTAGCGGAAGTATTACGTTGCGTATAATTTGTTCCATAATTTAACCGCCATTTTGAAAATGTGGAGGCATTAGCGCCTCAGGCCACATCTATTGTTGCTTACATAATCCAAATCTCGTAAACTTTGTAACGGGTAATCATTTACAAGTTACGATCCATGAATGCCATTAGTAAATTTCAAAGAAAGATATTATTTAATTTACGTTACTTATTGTTTATTTGGACCAGTTATAAAAGTAAGCTTATTAAAGAATGAAAACGTCTGGAATTCCGTTCAGACATGTTGTCACTTCGTAACAAATAATACGGTCTCTAGGTTCGGAGTCTGACATCACTGAGTTATCAAAATCTTGTGTGCCTTATAATTGGCCTGCATTTATGACCAAGATATACTATGTAGATTACTCCGCGTTGGAGCTTAAGAATACTTTGTGGTCGAGGACGGCCAGTCATAAAAGGCGACAAAACAAACCTAGCTAGGTAGTTAACCCCCAAGCCCGCCTGGGTGACAACTACTTCTGCTTTCTAAATTTGCCGCCATAATAACTTTGTGTTCTATTCCGGCTTTAGACCCGCAGTTACCCTACGTGGTAGGTAACGTGTTAGCAATACTCTTAGCGTCGCAAACATGCATCGGCAAAGATTATTAATAAGTGGGCTGTTAACCTGTTTTTTGTTCCACAGTAATAAAAATAGATCTCGGAGATTAAAAGGGTGCTCAACCCTCTGCGGCCGGGGTCTACCTGTCGTAAAAGGCGACAAAACAACCCACTCCAGCTACGTGGTAGGACCCCTAGCCTGCCTGGATGGCGACCATCTTTCGTCTTAAGTATGCAGCTATAATAACTTTGTGGTGTTCCGGCATTAGTGACCCAAGTTCCTGTACCCTTATGGGATAGTAGCGTGTTCGCGATGCCACTGGCGTCGCAAACATCCATAGGCGATGGTAACTGCTAAATTCTAAGCGGGCCGTCAGTCTGTCTGCTGTCATACAGCAATAAAAAAATAACAGACAAGTTTATGGTGTAGTTTTAACTTCATCACCTCTATAAAAAAATTATTTGAAGTTTGTATAATCTATTAAAAACATACAAAACATGCTCTTATGTAGAGCATGTTGAATGAAATTTTTATATCATTTATTTCTGCAATTTTGTTACCATGAGCTGATTAAGGAATCGACTTTTAGTCGATTCTGGCTCCTATGCAATTGCTATAGTTGAAAACCTTATACATAAGGTTACTAGCTACAGTTAAGTACACTATAATTTTGAACAGCAAATTTTGATGCTTAAAGAGTGGGCTTTGGCGGAATGTTCTTGATATATGAAACTTTAAAGTTATTTTGGTAAGAATTCCTATTAAATAATCAGTAATAATTTCCATTTAAGTAATATCTAAGCAAGCTAAGTTCTGCATTACGGTATAGTGCGTAACAGCCTCCATTAAGTTACATAATGCTCATGTCGTCGCGTTTACAACCTTATGGAACCAGTAATTTACTTTAGCGAATGTGTCCGGACCTAGTATAGTTATTATATTATGATCAAAGGTAAAAGATCTCGCGGTCATTCACTAAACAGATGGAGCGATCACGTGAAAGACTCGCAGTCATCCTATTTCTACATGGTCGCAGGAGACGCGCTGGAAAGAAACTGTTCTCAAACATGAGGGATCGACCCCAGAGAGAGAGAGAGAGAGAGAGAGAGCGAGAAATGTGGCCGGAGATATTTAATTTTTCTATAATATTTTCAATTGATGATATCTATAAGTAATAAAATATAGTAAAAATAATGCATGCAATGCATCGACGGTGTCATTAAAAACATAAACATAAGTCGGAAGTTATGATTGTTAATTCGTTATCATTAACCTGTTTGTATTATCTGCATTTGCCATTAGGTTACGTTAGCACAAATAGAACCAGTCGTATTCCAGCATCGCAATATTTGGCAAATGGAAAACTATTGTCAGGAGAATAAAAGGGATACTGACCTTATCAGCTCCACTAAATTACTCAATATGATATAGTAAAGTTAGGAAAAACGTTTATGTATTTATTTATTAATATTAACAAAACAAGAGTATCCACGTAAATAAAAGATGGCGGTAAATCAAGGGAATTCTTTTTATATCTCGAGAAACCAAAGCCAGCGGCGGCCGCAACGACATTCCAATTAACACCCCGCTGGATACCCGGAAGCCTCACGTGGAGACATCGCAGAATCGACTTTTGGTCATTGATCAGCGAGAAGAAAAGGGCATACTAACAAAAAGATAAATTATCGAGTTTTAAAAGAAATGTCTTGTAAGTGTACTGACATAAAACAACAAACGTAATTCAATAGGGGATTCCAGGTGGACTTTGGGTTCAAATGGGATTAAACAATGATAATGAATATATAATAAATCAGCTAATCGTTGTCTACTGCAGGCCTCTCCAAGTTTGCGCCACAAATCCCGGTCCCTTGATTTTTCCATCCAGTTCCGACCGGCAACCTTGTACAGATCATCGGGCTAGAGGGCGTCCTACAGGGGTCTAGTCACAAACGTTACCGGCGCATTTCCACTTTAGCTTGAAAATTTTGCGAGCTATATCGGTTACAATCATTTGGAAATTATACTTGAAAAATTAAATAAGGTATGGTAGGAATCCATATGCTATATTAAATTTTGTGTTTATTTTATTTCAGATGGCAAACAAAACTTGTATCATCCAGTAAGGAAGAAAATGACCAACGTTTTAACAAATGTCTTAATATTAATAACGATAACACGTCCTCAATTCATATTTACTAAATTTATTGAAACCACAGAAACAAGTCAAGACGTAAGTGACGGCTTTGATAATAATATAATAGACTTTGAGGAGGATATATCCCTTAAAGTAAACAAAAAATATGGAATATTACCCTGGAATGATTACAATTATAATAAAGATAATCTTAGATACACTATAGTAAGCGAATCCAAAATAAAAAATGATGATAAAGTTGCTACAAATGATAATAATTCGGGAAAAACCCTAGAAAATCTTAATGAAACGAAAACCAGAATAAATATAGATGAAAAAGATTCTTCAATTATATCAAATAGTACAAATAAATTTAATATTTATGATATTAAATACGATATTAAGAAAGTAACAGAAGAAACAACTACTCAAGATTATAGTGTAATACCACTGGAATTGATAAGTACAACTCAAAATATATTGATAAGTATTATAGAAAGTACAACAGAACCTGATTTAACAGTAATACCTTTATCAACAACGATTAAAGTACCAAAAATAGTAATAAGCGAAACAGTTACACTACCTACATCGACACAAAATTCAGATGTATCAACTATTGAATCAGAAACAGTGACGAAACCAAATATATTTGAAACTACAGAAATCAACCAAAATAAAACACAAAATGAAGAAAACTTTACAACATTAACAAATATTTTCGAAGAAACTACTGAAAGTTATATAGAGAATACAAATGTTACAACTATTGGAACTACGGAAAAGTTTGAAGTAGAAACAACAACTATAGATGATCCAGTATTTAAAGAAGTATTAAAATCACAAAATATAGCAGTCAGAGATGTTATTACTACAGAAACTGACGTAGAAATATCAACAGAACTTAAAGATCGTTATAAAAATGTAACGTTAGAAAGCGATGAGGACACAGACATTCCTCTTTATACAGAATTGGATGCTGTGGAAGAAATAGAAGTTCCTGAAGATTATTATGATGCGAAAGACGTAGTACCAACAACAGCGCCGAAGACTGACGCCCTATCTGTGATCTTTGGTTTAGCTGGCACTGTTGTAGAGAGCGTGGTAGAAAGTGTAGCCGAAAGGGTTGTGCCTAAAGGGATTTTTGATCTGTTCAAGAGAATGCAGAGGCAGAGCGAGGCGATTGAGGCTGAGAAGTTGAGGAGCAGGGAGGAGAACGGCGGAATAGGTAAGAGGTTTTCTAAGATGTTTAACACATTATTGTTAGATAGTGTTTTGGGGATTAAAAATTTTTAATACACTGAGGTGACTACTATCTTCATTTGCTGATAGATGAGACGAAACTAGACGAAGACATATTTAGAAATTTTTATATTATTTAATACATTAAATTTATATAGTATATAAAAGGGATACGCACGAGTTAATGATGATAAAAGTAGCTCAAGGGGCCCCCTCAGGGGCGCTTCTCTGTCCGAGGAGTGCACGGGTGTGTGTATCCGAGGTGCCCGAGCATCCGTCACCTCATTCCCCCTTCCCGTCCGAGGCGGCGGAGTCCCACCTTTCTTCCCGTCTACCTCCCACATCCTTTCCCACTTCGCTCTCTGTTCGTGGCGCGGTCCCCGGTGGGATGGTTGCGGGTACTGGTTGGGGTCCCGGGTTCTGTCCCGGGCCCTGATTTGGTAGTCGAAACCATGCCCATTTCGACTGCGCCTGCACAGAGAGTGTTCCTGGGGCGGGAACGGCATCTCCGCTCTTCGTCGGTCTGGCTGGGTTGGCTACGATGTTGGGCGACTCCCTGGTTTTCTGGGGTGTCGTCTGGTAGTCATACCCACGCCTGACTGGCATGTGGCGGAGATGCAAGTCCCGCCCCGTCCAGAATCCTCCAGCTTTAGGCTGGAGGCAGTCAAGTCCGCAAAGGAGGCGGCGGAGCGGGAGCGGGAGTCGACTACCACACTCCGCTCCCGCCAACGCCGGCGGCGCCGGAGGGCAAGTAGCGACCTCCGGCCGCCGTAAAAAGCGGCCGCGGGCGGGCCCTCGGGGGAGGATCCGCCGCCCGCACTATTGCCGCTAGGGAGAGAGCCGCGTGCTGTTCCGCGGCCCCCCTCAACTTATGTTGATTCAGAAGAGCGCCGGGGGATGAAATCTTGACCCCCTGGCGCCAACTATTTAGAAGGGGCCCGCCTTAAGACGGGCACGCCGGCGCCGGCCCGGGCCACGAGATCGGCAGGCCATATATCCGTAGGCCCGGGTGTAGGCGATAGGAGAACAGCGGGGTTTTTAGTGAGTAGTCGGATGGCCGAACATCTTTCCCGGAGTCCCACATATCCCTTGGTCCCCCCGGGCTGGGGGAACCCGTCAAGAGAGGGTTTTTCCCCGAGACCAAAAAAAAAAAAAGCTCAAGGGGCAGGTTGTAGAGCCACTCAATCACAGTCCTATGGAGTCATAAAAGCCATAAAAATGGTTACTGGACGTTGATCAGGAAGAGTTTTGACAACAATCAAATTTTCCTTTAGAGGTCGCGGAGTTAGAAGACAATTGCTCTTGTAAAATTTAAACTCACCTATAACTTTTTAAGCTCGTTCTTGTGCTTTGTGTTACAGGAAAAGTCCTTGGCATTGACGTAAAAAAGTAAAGATATACCCCTAAAGTTACAGTACTTAATAGTGAATCGTTAGTTCGGATGTAACTGGGATTAACTACTATAATGCGACGATAAAAGTAAACTTACCAATCGCATTTACAAAATAACTCGTGAATTGTAATAAATATGTCTTAAACTCGCTAAAATTAGACACGCAAACATACGAGTATTGCTAAATACGGCTATATACCATAGTATTTTCAAGTCTATTACCACAGCAAAGGTGATAAATTCATTGGATTGTGCAATTTTATTAAAATTCCAGAATATTCTCTCTTCAATATTTTATAGCTTTCCCTCTACATCACTAATGCCGGAACACGAGGTTATTATGGAGGCATACTTTAGACTAAGGGTGGTTGCCATCCAGAAAGGCTTAGGGCACCACATAGCTAGGATTGTTTTACCGTCTTTTACGACATGCCGAACCCAGCTGCAGATGTTAGTATCCCTACTCCGCCCCTGCAAGGAATAAATGACTGTGAAAATTTTCTTAGTTCACCACTAAGCTTAGTAAGGACGGAATAAGATGTTCTTTGTAATGCTGTGGAACTGAAGACATTGATAGTCCTCTTAGCAGTACTCCTATGGATTTTTGCGTAGCCAGGGGTACCGCTGCTGCCCGCGTATGAGAACTGGAACCTGTATCACTGATGCCCGAACACAACATAAGGTTATTATGGCGGCATATGTAATACAATAAATCAATTTATACGAAAAGGTGACCAATTCAAAAGCTAGTTTTTCGAATTGGTCATCGAAAAAAATTGAGAAAAGGTCGAGGAATCTAAAAATATAAATAGTCTGTAACCATCTACGTCTAAAAATTCTGCTTCGAATGGTAGTACATTTAAATATATATTTATTTGCTTGGCAGAACAACGCTAACAACGCAGAACAACCATATAATTATTATACGTATTTAATGAGTCATAAATGGCTTTGATTGTCTTAACGTAAGAATGAATAAATTAATGAAGTGAGTTAAAAAAATTCACATCATTAATTAATTTGTATATTAATTAACCTTCGTATATTAGTTTAATTAAATGCTATAGTTATATCAGTGTCCATAATTACGGTCGTGATGACCTCAGGCTAGACAAGAATCGATCAAGGTTTCCTCCAAGGGATGTTGCTTACGGTTTGGTTATATTTTATTACATACTAGAGGAATCAACGGTTATGCTCGCGTATAACGCATGCGGTAAATTGCGGTATTTTTAGGTTTTGGCAAGTCAAGAGGCATGCGTTGCTGACCTCAAATAAATTTTATAATTTGAAAAAATCCCCATACACACTAATTAAAATTGTTTTTTTCTTGATTTCAAATACAGTAGGTAATATTTTGAAGGAAATTAAAAGTATTTTACAAGATAGTTCATTTATTTGACACTGGGGCCCACTAATTTCTGAGCTAAAGCTAGATTTCTTTATAATTGAATTTCTGGGTCCCTGAGTGTCCCGTCTCGTGAGATCTCTATCCCAGTTCTTAATAGCATTTAGGGACAAAATCCATACCAATATTATAAATGTGAAAGTAACACTCTGTTACGTTTTCACGCCTAAACCGCTGAACTAATTTTGATGAAATTCTGTATAGAGATAGATTGGATCTTAGAGAAGGACATAGGTTACTTTTTGTCGCAAAAAGGAAACTTGAGGGGGTAAAATAGGGATAAACGTAATTAAGTTCTGTTTTTTTTTAAATTTATATGACAAAACAACGTTTGCCGGGTCAGCTAGTTAAAAATATAAAATAAATTTTCGGGCAAATAGTATTGCAAACAAACGCGGCATCGCGGCGTTTTGGGACGGCTATATGACATCATAATGTATCAAGGTTTTCCGAGGAATAATGCAATCAGGTTATTAAAAGTTGTTCTGGCCAAGAAGAACCTCTCGCAAGGGATACAATTCAATTCGTTACAATCGAGACCTTGAAAAGTTCACAATACATTTTAAGGTCGTTCTCATAAATAGTTTTTTGGAAAAATTTGTAATTTGTAAACTTTAGTTAACTTTAACACTGATAATTATTATTTCATCTCAAAGTTCGAGCGATTTGTAGCTCTAAGTTGCATAATTCCATAAACTTTTACTTTTCTGTTTATGTTTTTTATTACATTGAGGTTTACATTTTTCAGGGTTTCACTTCTATAATGTGTAAAGTGCACACGTGTTATTGTGTATATAATGTTAGTGGTGTCACTTAATGGCCCCAGCGGAAGATCAGCGCTGGTAAATTCCATCAGCAAATGCTGAGCTGGGACCAATTTGGGACAAATATATAGTATATAATTATAAATTGTAAATAATAACTTTAAGTCCTAAATAAATATATTTTCTTTCTTTCTTTCTTTCAAATATTCGGCATATGCATCTAAGTATTGTTCGAATCATGGCGGTGAATCACAATTGCATGCTAAACTATGCATACTCTACTACCAGGACCCATGAACGGCACGGCTAGACATTTGTTAACGTAACAAACCACTGAAAGCTATACTCGTTTCAAGCTTACTCGTATTTCTAATAATTCCTTTTTAATTAAACAATTTGTTGTTTGTAATTAAAATTATCTCGACTGTGTAAACAAATGTAATAAAATGTATTAAATGTGATCTAAAAGTTCGTTTAGCATATAGATGAAAATATATTTATTATACTAATGAATAAAAAAAAACTATATATATATATATATATATATATATATATATATATATATATATATATATATATATATATATATATATATATATATATATATATATATATATATATATATATATATATATATATATATATATATATATATATATATATATATATATCTCATACTAGTGAGAAAATAATTGGCTTGAATAATAACTTGAAACCAATCATACGCGATAGTTTTAAATTTTGGGCATTTTCCCTTTTATTTGCTTTTGTACAAATACCTATATATATATAGAGTAGTTAATTATTTCTATGTGAAAAAATATAAGCGCTCGATGTCCCACTATTGGGCTCAACACTCCCCTTAAACAAAACGGTTAGCATACGTTATAATGTATCTCAGATTGGAGAGTTGCAATTACCGGAAATCTCTGTATACAGGTTTCCTACCGATACATTCTTTCACCGTTAGTTAATACATACATGTAATCACGCCTCTTTCCCGTAGCGGTAGGCAGAGACCACTTCTTTCCACTTGCTACGATCCTTACATACTTGTTTCGCTTCGTCTACTTTCATTATTCCCTTCATACATGCCCTTCGGTTTAGGGTACCCTAAAGTACTTTTGTCCTGGCCTTTTTTCAAGACGTCCCTGATCTGGTCTTGAAAGGTCCGCCTAGGTCTACCCCTTCCAACACTTCCATTCACCCTCGCCTTAAACATTTTTTTCGTCAATCGTTATTCATTACTCTCTCGACATGGCCAAACCATCTCAGCATACCTTTCTCAATTTTTGTCACTACATCTTCTTTCAGACCACAACGTTTCCTTATCTCACTCTTTCTTATCCTGTCACTCAGTTTGACTCCTATCATACTTCTTAACGCTCTCATCTCAACTGTATTTATTCTGCTTTCATGTTTCTTCTGCCATACCCAAATTTTACTTCCGTACTTCCGTCAGTTCATGAAAAAATGTATATATATATGTGTCTTTTTTATTGCTGAGGAGCAGCAGCAAATAGGCTGACAGCTCACTTAATAGTAAGCAGTTACCGTTGCCTATGGATGTTTGCGACGCGACCACGAACTACTGCCATAGAGGAATAGGAACCTGGGTTACTCATGCTGGAACAGAACACAAGGTTATTACGATTGCCATCCAGTCTGGCTTGGAGCCCTACCACTTAGCTAGGGTTATTGTGTCGCTTTTTACGACAGGCCAACCCTGGTCGCAGGTTACAATAGACTGACCGTTACTGCTGTAACAGATCGGTCAGAGTGATTATGGCATATTTTAAAAAATATTGTATTTTTTACTGTTGAGAATCAGACATGTTAACGGCTCACTTAATAGTAATCAGTTACCGTCGCGTATGAATGTATGCGACGCTAGAGTCACCGCAAACACGCGACTATCCCATTGGAGTCACTAATGCCAGACCACAACACAAGGTTATTATGGCAGCATACTTATAGACCAAGGGTGGCTGCCATCCAAACGGGTTTGTGGCCCCACCACGTAGCTAGGATGGGTTGTTTTGTCGCATTTTACGACAGGCCGAACCCGGCCACAGGCTAGTATTCTTACTCCATCTCTTCACGGAGATAAAGCGTTATATTCGCATGCCATCTAGAGAATAACCGTCACCTTTAGTTCGATCATCTTAGTTTTTGAAAACTACTTTGATATCTTTCTTTTCCAGGACAATTTGGTCGTGGAATTCTTAAGTCACTATCTTCTGGAATATCTCGTCCTTTCAGCCAATTGATGGCCGGTGTCCGGGATATTGGCTCCTTGGACAGTGACCGTGGCTTCGTTAGTAGCTTGGCTTCAGGTGTTACCAGCGTGGCCAATGTAGCCAACTCTGTTGTGGACACGTTTAAAGATAGAGTACAGGCTATTTATCCTGGTAAGTAGTTTAGTGTTAAGGTTGCTTCAGAGCCTTAGTGGGTCTCTATAAATGGAAGAAGCTGGAGTAAAAAGAGGTTTTATTTTAAAGTTGGAAAGTCAAAAGACAGTTGCTCTTGTAAAAGTCAACAAATCATATTAATATATACTGGGAAAATTTACTGAAGCCTGGATCAGTAAGGCCAGGTAGGCTTAAGCCACACAAGGTCATTTTGGCGGTATACTTATAGATCAGGGCTGGTTACTATCCAGATGGAGTTGAAGCCCCACCATCTTCCCCTTTTCGTGGCTCATAAGAATGTACTGATCGTTATTAGGTACAGTATGGTGCGGCGATGGTAGATCAGCGACTGCCCGTTCCAGTGATTTGGGGCTATTCTTCTTCACGGATACCTGCTGTCGGCAACACGACGCTTGTAAGATATTCATCCGCGCTGGGGAGACCAAATATGGACTTACTAACACTGGATTGTTTACGAGGTGAGTCTAAGAGTATTAAGGAGCCACCCCTAATGAGCTTAAAGGTCTGACTAGGTTCATGCCTCGTAGTGCCAAGTACGGATTTTGCATAAATTGTTTTTTTTTTTATAACTGCGCTGGTGTAGTTATAGGTGCTGATGCAGGTTTCAGATATGCAGATATTAGGTGAGAAAACTACCTACGCTGTGCATGCCACCGTGGGTTTCAAACTCGAGACCCTTAGATTACTCTCCTAGTGTTTTTTTAGAGTGTTACCACTGAGCTATCAGGTACCACATTAATTTGGTTGCGATAGCTTAATTTGGACATTTAGTTGGAAAGGTGTCTATCATAACCAGCGACTATCTCTGTTTAAGGAAAACAGTCTCAGGCACTAATTTCACCCTGCGCAAGGAAACCAAAGGATGAAGATGATGAAGACAGGGATGAAAGAATTGTCGTCATTTCTCAAAGGAGATCAACTCAGTAGGTGACTTCTTGTTCCATGCCTTGCTATACCGGCGGCTTAAGTTTAAACAATGTTGTAAAAATTGTTGCCTCATCGAGGATAATGGAACACGAAGATTATATTCTCGTGGCAGGTCAATCATTGATCTCAGATGTTGGCTTCAGAACTAAAGCTAGAGTTCTTCTCTTTCGTTTCGCTCTTGTCAGACGGGTCGTGGTAATCATTATTCAGTCACACGCCTGACAATCCGTCTCCATTCCTCCCGGACAGCTGCCTTTCGGGAGCCTACGTGTACTGGGACGTTCACTGCAGTCTTTACTTGGTCCGTTCATCTCATAGGCGACCTGCCGCGAGGTCTTGTTCCTTCTACTTTCTTTTGGACAACTAGACGTTCGGTGGAGACATCGTCACGCCTAGTCACGTGATCAAAGAAAGTGAGAATTCGAGCCTGTACGATGTAAGATAGACGCTGCGTGATGCCGAGTTTTTCTAGAATGGACTTGTTGGTCCGGAATTGATTCCAGGACACTCTCAACATTCTTCTCCAGCACCACATCTTGAGAACGTCTATTTTCTTCTTCTCACTTTCTCGCAGGGTCCACGTCTCCGAAGCATATAGGAAAATGGAGAATACCAGTGCTCTAACTAGCCGGATCTTAGTGGCTTTCGTTATTTTACGATTTCTCCATATTTTTGCAGCTTATCCATAACTGATCTGGATATCGCCATGCGCCGTTTGATTTCATCTATACAGCCTCCGTTGTTCGAGATAAACGCTCCTAAATAGACATAAGATTGCACCACTTCACAGTTCGCTATTTGTGTCACATCTGACGAGTTGTTGTTAATTCGGTCTACAATCATGTCTCTGGATCTTTTATGGAATAAAAAAGTTTTATTGCAATTTTTATAATGTTTTTAATGTAGGCTAAATGGTAATACATAATAATGCAATAATTTTGGAGATGGAAAAGCTTGACACCTCGCGGTGAGAGGTTCGCGTCGGGGTAGTGTGTGACAATACCCTATAGGGAATCTCGATCTCCGAAATCGGATGAAAGCTAGATTAAACGCTCAAGAGGCTTTTCATAGTATTTACTTTTCAATGGGTTATATAATCAATTATTACATTGCATAACGAATATCGACTTGATACAACGAGCTTATTACTAACTAGACGTAAAACGAGGGTTGCTAGATGCGTACATAGAAAATAAAATAATTTAATTTATATTATTAAAGAAGAAGACTCTTTAAAATCCTATTTATGATAGGATTTGTTTTTATCTGCCCTTTTTGCAGTTTTTTCTAAACTCAATATTTCATAAATAGAAAACAGTATTGATATAAGGAATAAATTAAAATAGTTAAACTATAGTAAATACTAAGTAATCTTAATTTAGACTTTTTCAAGTCAATGGAGCGCAAGGTCTTGATATAAATCAGATTTCAACATGCTTATGTCAGAATTTAATATTGACACCACTACGTCACGTCAAGTTTGTGATAGGCGAATGTATTTAAATTGCGACTCAGAACAAAATATTTATAAATGAAATCAGTTTGTTATAAACACAGTGTTATACAGTTGGTGAGATTACAAAAATATTTCCACATGTTTTTGCTAACATAGCATATAAATATTAGTTTTACATTTCAGTTATTTTATTTATTTAAATTCTTATATTTTATGAGGTACATTTAATCCTTCAAAGTCTTCAATAAAGTATAATCATTTTGTCAGTTAACTATGTCTTTAATTATTATCATCTGCAAATAGATTGATCTGCTGAATCTAGGTGTGTGCTTGATTCTTGATCTTGAGATAGATATAATATATACGTGATAACGTTTATATTCAATATTATTTGGTATACGGCAGTCTGTCAATTTAAATATGTATATTATTATATAAAAATAAATATTTGTAAATTACGTAGATAAACTGTGATTAATTGACGAAGTTGCACTAATATTCTTACATTCTCTAACATTCTTAAGTTAATTCTAACTACCTAAATATTTGGGCAAGCAGTTTTTGATGTCTGGCAACCCTTTGCGGCAAGTGAAAGCGGTTTTTGCAACAGGTAAACGAATGTGACGGAAGTTTTCTTATTGTAATTGGAATTAAGTGACTTTATAGAATATTTCTAATAAAAATATTAATATATCTTGCATAACTTGTTGTTTTTTCTACCACGCTTTTATTAATTAACTTGACCTGTATGTATATACGTAACGGCATTTTCAGACACGATTTTTACGCATTTTAAATGATCAAATAAATTAAAAATTTTACACTTGTCACACGCGAGGTGCTCGATATCAATCTTTATAATTTTTACTAATTTCATTCCGAAATGCAGTTAGTTTAAAAATATTATATCCTTTAAAGCACCCCACGCTTTTAGAACAGTGACATTAGTTTTCTCGTCAGTAATTTTATTCTTATGTTAATTGAATTATTTTATACTTTTTAATTTGATTATCTATAAAAGCGTGTTTTTTATTTTTTTAAAGCTATATTATTTTTATTTGTATTTCGGAGTTCGTTAATCCAACTTCGTAATCCACATTACCTTGGTTAAAATCCGATTTTGGTGAAATGCTAGCAAGGAAAGCTTATCTTATATCTTTAAACGAACAATTCTTTTATATATATATATATATATATATATATATATATATATATATATATATATATATATATATATATATATAATTGGAATCTCGGAATCGGCTCCAACAATTTTCATGAAATTTAGTATACGGGGGGTTTTGGGGGCGATAAGTCGATCTAGCTAGGAATCATTTCTAGAAAATGTCAAAAGGTGGCGTTTGAGTAGTCCCAATTTAAACTGAAAAATGACTCTTCCTGACATCTATCGGCGAATAATAAAACTATTTTTTTAAATTGCTTTAACGACACAACAACACTAAAACTATTCCAGCAGATGGCGTTGTTAAGTAACACGAAGTCAATGAGTGTTTGCTTTGAGGTTAGACTAAGAAAATCAATTGTTAATTTCCAAAAAACACAATTTATAAAAAAAATATAAATACCGAGCAAAGCTCGGTCATCCGGATATTAATATATATTAAGAAATAAATGTATGAGACAATTCACGCAGCGCGGTATATGGTCTTAAAGGAAGTAGCAGGGTGCTCTTGTTATAGATTCGTGACAACTTTTCCCCGTGCGGGGCGAAGCGTGTCGTAGCGACAAAACAACCCTAGCTACGTGGCAGGACTCCAAGCCTGTCTGGATAGCAACCTCGTTTGGTCTATAAGTATGCCGCTATAACCTTCTGTTGCGTTCCGGCATTAGTGACACAGGTTTCCCTGTATTGTATCCCTATGGGACAATAGCGAGTTCACGGTGCCCCTAGCGTCGTTAGCAGCCATAGGCGACAGTAACTGCTTGCTATTAAGTGGGCCGTCAGCTTGTCTGTACTTTTTCAGTAATATAAAAACATTATATCTATCTATATATATAAAAATCTTGTGTCACGATGTATGTTGCCAATAAACTCCAAAACTACTGAACCGATTTCAATCAAATTTCACATGTACCCGTATTTTGGTCTATCTTACTGGATAGAATAGTTATCATCTCAATTATTCGCTTATATCGTGAATGTAAACGAATAAAATGTATCAATTAATTGTTTCTTAAGCAAGTGTTTATTTACTGTTTAGTTTTATATAGTTCTCATAGATGGCGGTGTACGTTGATTCATCGATAATTCTTCAATATTGTTTGACATCTAGGTTGCAAATACACCCAATAGATGGCACTGTTCGATTTTACCGGAAGGGTTTTATTTCCTCAGTTGCGATTAGAGAAATAAAATATGGCGGTACGAAGTTCGCCGGGTCAGCTAGTATCTTATATACTTTTTTTGTAAATAAAGACATATTACACATGAACATCCAGACTTGGTACGGAATTGAAACTTGTGATCTCCGTTGGCGTTTCAAGGTGCGACCGCTGCTGTGTAATGAAGTTCATTACACTTAATAGGCTACGACTTAGTGAAATCTCATGACATAGATGGGCGGAAATTTAACAATAAGATAATATTTCAGATCCCACTGTAGTTGTGACGCGAAATTCCGGGAGTGCCTCCGCAGGACTAACTCCCTAGTGTCGGCCCAAATCGGGTTGACATACTTCAACGTCTTGGGGCCGCAGTGCTTCAGGAGGGCTCATCCAATAGTCAAATGTGTCAGGAGGACTAGGTAAGGCTTAAATGTAAATATTAACAAAACTGTAGTTGGCCAGTGCTCATGCGAAAGGTCGTGAGATTCAATTCTGGTTTGTGAGTAAAACCTAAGTTAGATTAATTTAAATAGTAGCGGAATATTTATTATACTATGCTCTTATAATTGAAGTTAGAGTTATTTGCTAGTTTTATTCAGGTTTGAATGTCAGTCAATTGTATAAATATATATATCTAATACTCTTGTGATCTAAGACTAAGCCTACAGCAGTGAGTAGTTGCTTAAATAAACATAAGCAAAAAGAAGAAGTTCGACTGCACATGGCTTCAAGACCCAAAGCCAAAACTGTCCTATCAAACTTCTAAACCTTTCCACCAGACATAGGCAACGATGATGAACGTTGAAAGATAGCTGTCCTTCAACACTCTAGTTTTATCTTATTGGTGAATAGAGCAATAAGGTATCCAGATAAGGATGCATCCTTATCTGGATACCTTATTGCTCTATTTGTGCCCTTCTTTGCAAAGAAGGGCACAATTTGGTTTCCCTTTTTGGGTCTGTAGACTTTTCGGTCCTATAAATAAATAATCGATTTTTTCATTAATGAAATAAAATGATTAAACATAATAAATTAATTAAATTTGAAATGGATTCAAGAATTTTTTGTTTCCCTTACGACCTGATACCTACTTTAAAATACGTACAGCAATTTTACTTCGTGACAAACTGAACAGCGTAAATATCAAATGTAAAGAAGATGAATAACCTTTCGACGTCAGAGTGGTTTAAAAATATATTTTTTATAGAATTACAGGTCAGAAGTGCGAAGAATACGAGCTGGACTATAGCAAGCCGAGGATGTGGCAGTGGTTTGATAACGAAACCTTCTGAAATATTTGAGCAAATCTTAACTCGTGGAGATCGCTGACAAACATAAAAATGTATGGATTTGACTGAATGCTGTAAAAGTCAAAATTGTTTAATATATTGGCTGACCAATACCGCCAAAAACCATATATAAAAGATAGAAAATAAAACCTACGTGAACGTTAACCACCACAAATATCAAAATCTCTAATATCGAATAAAGTACTTTTACTTATCAATTATTTTTCTAAACTGTCCATTTCTTAGTATTCCACCGTCTTTTATATTATTCTGCTGCTAGTTTTCCTATCCCGTCGACAGGTGTCTCCCCTCCTACCATTACTTGCTAAAAACAAAATTAATTATCTACCAAAATATTTATAACAGAAACGTAAAAAATTCCGCTGGTTAATATTAGGTCTCTACCTATGAAATTGTCGTTTTGTATGAAAAATTTTAAACGAATTTATTCATGTATTTTTTATTTGTATTAATCGAAGTAATCACCCATGCAATCAATGCATCTTTGCCAACGCAGTGGCAGTTTATTGATGCCCTTCTTAAAGAAATCAGCTGGACGGGAGGCAACAAATTCTTCAAAGGCATTTTGTACTGCCTCTCGGGTATTGAATTTTTTTCCCGCCAAGAAGTTATCCAAATTCTGGAAAAAGTAGTAGTCTGTAGGCGCCAGGTCTGGTGAGTAGGGCGGATGACGGAGAACTTTCAACCCCAGTTCTTGCAACTTGGAGACCGTCTGCTGTGCAGTATGAGGTCGCGCGTTGTCATGCAGGAGCAGTGGAGACGAGCGATTGACCAATGCTGGTTGGAGATGTGCCAGCTTCTCCATCATTATGTTCAGTTCTTCACAGTACACATCTGCAGTAATGCTTACCCCGTTTGGTAAGAAGCTGTGATGAATCACACCGGCACCAGACCACCAAACAGTGACCATCACTTTTCTAGGGGTAAGTTTTCGTTTAGTGCATTGTTTAGGTGCTGAACCAGGATCCAACCAACTTGCTGAGCGCTTGCGGTTATCAAACAGAATCCATTTTTCATCGCAGGTAACAATCATTTCAGCCGGAAGACGCCCACTGCTGGACAAAGGCCTCCCCCAAAGATCTCCACGATGATCGGTCCTGCGCTGCCCTCATCCAACCTATCCCGGCGATCTTGACCAGATCATCGGTCCATCTTGTGGGGGGCCTACCAACACTGCGTCTTCCGGTACGCGGTCGCCATTCGAGGACTTTTCTGCCCCAACGGCCATCAGTCCTTCGAGCTATGTGCCCAGCCCACTGCCACTTCAGTTTTGCAATCATCCGGGCTATGTCGGTTACTTTGGTTCTCCTGCGAATCTCCTCATTTCTGATTCGATCTCGCAGGGAAACTCCGAGCATAGCCCTCTCCATTGCTCTCTGAGCGACCATGAGCTTTCTCATAAGGCCCATAGTTAGCGACCACGTCTGCGTTCCGTATGTCATCACTGGCAACACACATTGGTTAAAAACCTTCGTCTTGAGACACTGCGGTATTTGGGACGAAAAGATTTTACGGAGCTTCCCGAACGCTGCCCATCCGAGTTGGATTCGACGAGTGACCTCTTTCGCGAAATTGGACCTGCCTAACTGGATCGTTTGACCCAAGTAGACGTATTCGTCAACAATTTCGAAAGTACAGTTCCCAACTGTTACGGGGGTAGGTGCGACATGGACATTAGACATGATCTTCGTCTTGTCCATGTTCATTTTGAGACCTACTCCTTGGGAAGCTGTATTGAGGCCATCAAGCATATGGCTTAAGTCTTCCATGGTTTCAGCCATGATTACGATATCATCTGCGAATCTAAGGTGAGTGATGTACTCACCGTTAATGTTGATGCCCAGTCCGTTCCAGTCCAGAAGCTTGAAGACATCTTCCAACGCAGCAGTGAACAGCATCGGCGATATGACATCGCCTTGTCTGACTCCCCGCTGCAGTCGGATAGGCTTCGAGTTCTGATCCTGGAGACGGACTGACATGGTGGCGTTTTCATACAAACACTTCAACGCTTTGATGTATCGATAATCAATGTGGCACCTCTGGAGAGACTGAAGCACCGCCCAGGTCTCGATCGAATCAAAGGCTTTCTCATAGTCCACGAACGCCAAGCATAGTGGCTGGTTATACTCCTCCGTCTTCTGTATAACCTGCCGCAGCGTATGTATGTGGTCTATGGTGCTAAAACCTTTTCGGAATCCGGCTTGTTCGGGAGGTTGGAAGTCGTCAAATCTGCGCGCGAGACGATTCGTGATGACCCTTGAAAACAGCTTGTAAACATGGCTCAGAAGTGATATCGGTCTAAAGTTCTTCAAAAGGGTTTTGTCGCCCTTTTTGAAGAACAGCACCACTATACTTCCGTGCCAGGCCTGCGGCGTTTTGCCATCGAGGATGACGGAATTAAATAGCTTCTGGAGGATTTTAAGCACAGGAGTACCACCAGCTCTCAGAAGCTCGGCTGTAATTCCATCATCACCCGGCGCCTTGTTGTTTTTAAGCTGTTTAAGGGCTATAGGTAACAATGCGGTTCAAAATTCTTTCATTTGTGTGTCTGTTGAGCAGTGCAAGGCACGTCTCGACGCGCACTTCGCGCTGGCGATCATTGAGTTCGTGGGGCACCCATTTGTCAAGCTTTTTACCTTGCCAATATTGTTTTGACGCTAACGTCGAAAGCTGCTGCTAATTCAGCCGTAGATTATGTATCATCAGCTTCCACAATCGCCTCTAATTCATCATTGTCGACCAAAGTCTTCGGACGACCGCGAGGTTCATTTTTCAGGTCGAAATTCCCAGAACGGAAGCGAACAAACCAATAACAGGTGGTGCGTTGGTTTGTAGTGTTAGCTCCGTAAACGTCTTTGATGTTACGTGCCACTTGTGCCGCGTTGCTGTCACGACGGTACTCATATTCCCTAATTACTCGAATTTTTAACGTATCCACGATGAAAAAGACTACTTTTGGAAAAAGAATTCCATGTTTTTAAAATTAAATTAATTTGAAATTAGAATTCTTAGCCAAACAAAAATTATTTTGATTTGAAATGGCCAGTACTGCAGAACAGCAATTTCATAGGTAAAGACCTAATGTATAGCAAAATTTTAAATTAAAAAGGGGAATGCCGGTCGCCATAGTAATTTAGGCCCACAGTGCACATTTATACAGACTCATGATAATACTTTAACTTGAATCTGTCAACATATTATTGTCGGAGCAACATTTGTACGGTAATGTATAGTATCCTTCCAAGCGTAGTCGTTTAAATGTTTAATATTTTGGAAAAATATTACCAACTTCCACAGAATAATGAATATAAGGAAGAACTAGGATAAATATTAATATATTTTTTTAGTGTAACCAAATAACTGTGCAGTTCTGGGCCTAGATCAGGCCCCTTTGAACATAATATTATTTGGGCATTAATTATTATATTATTATTTGCATAAGTATTTTGTAATAATTTTGGTTATTACGTTTTTAAACGTTTACAAAAAAATATATTTTATTTTCGGTTAGTTTACGTTGAGGAATCCTACATTTAGGTTTTTTTTTAAATGTTATTATACATTTAAGAAATTTCAATACCAGAATATAAATATGTAAATATTTACATTACACTTGAATCTAACACAAACATAACGTCATCCAAATCGCGTTATTTCGTTATACAAATGCAACATGAGCTAACTACGAGCGCACGCTTGCGACTATAACAGACATAGACAAAATAGACATAGACGTGTGTGTGAATTCACTTTAAAAGCTTCTGGTTTTGTCGTATGTGCTTTAATGGATGCCCAAGTATTTACGTCTACACGATAATGTATCCTTAATATTTTGACCATTATATATAAGAAGATAGTGATTATATCTATTTATAAGAAAAACATGTCCATCATAAAAAAATATTTAATCCAGTTCTTAAAATGCGTGCGGGATTTTATTTGTTTCTTTATTGACATTTCATCTATAATACAAGGATAAAGATGATAATGATAAAATTTTATTGAAGGTAGATTAAAAATATTCTACCCTCAGTAAAAATTCTCTCATAATATTTATCGATTTACAAAGTTTACTGTATGATGCAATGTAACTTAGTATCATGTTACTACACAAATATACGAATTAATAAGCAAAGCTAGTAAGATATCAATATATAATTCCATATTTTATACATAAGACTTCAATTAAGATAGTTCAAAGTGTAACTGGAGAAAGAGACAGGAAGAAATCTAGCGAAATTCCAGCTGATAATCCTATACAATTTGTGATGAAATTAACATCAATATCATCGGCACACATAAAAACAAAAGTGGTTTGTTCATTTGATGCCACTTACCTAACGACATGTAATTCGAAGTCAGTTTGGACCGTGCACCCTCAACATCTCGAGTAAATGGCAAAAGACCGTAAAAATATGCGAATTATTGTTTAGCGGGTCGAAATATACGAAACGAAATATACGTAGGTAGGTGGCGTCAAATGCACAAATAACTTTTATTCATTTGTATATGCCAGTGAGAAAAATGTGACAAAATGTTGGAGAGGGGGTTTGAAATCTCGCTGACTGAAACATTGAGAGAAGTTTATGCAAAAAACATATACAAGTAGTACATGTTCTGTGAATTAGTTTAGTAATAAATTAACACGTGTTTAAAATTCTTTAAAATTAATTTTAATGACAATTAAAACCTTATTAATTAATAGCCGTATATAATATGTAAATTATTGTATCTTGTAAATTATTATTGTTAAAAACAATTTTTTTTTCTAAACATTATTAACATTTATAATAATAAATTTAATAACATGTAAATGTTTTTGATTCGAAGTAAAATTAAAAAAAATTGAGACTCCAGTCAGAAAAAATATACTCCTATCTTTTAGGAATTCGTAAAAGGTGTGAAATATAAATTAGCATTTACGATTTCCTAATTTACATATGACAAAGGAAATACCTACACAGATTTCATTTTAGTGAACAATTCTATAAAAATAATTTTAGAGATATTTTATCTTCTTCTGTCTGTTGATCAAGAAAATACAAAGTAACCTAGGAGCATCAACGAAAAAGATGGTGAACTTTTGTTTTATGAATATGCCCGTCATTGGTTTGAAGCAGAGAATAGAGTCGGGAGAAGAGGTTTAAAAGAAGATAAATAAAACGCAAATTTAATTTTATAAGGAAAACATCAGAATATATTTCAAAATGTTTACATACAATCATAACATATAATTTTACGAATATTCTACACAAAATAATACTAACTGGTAAATGCAATTAGACCCAGCTTCCAGCGAAGAGATGAAGAAAACCGAACCGGCCACCAGCTCGATGTTCATTGGTAAACACTTGAGTGTTTCAATCTGCAGTTCTAGTTAGACATTTGCAACCAAAGATCTTGGATTCGATTTCTTTGACAAATATCAGTTTATAACAATTACAACTTACTGATAATTAAGGACAATATCCTGATGATATATGTAGACCAAAATTATTGGTTTCAGTAGCTTGCCAATCCACTTTGTAATCATAAGATGGATTGAAAAAATCTTCGGTTACAAGTGTCCCAGTACTATTTTAATGTTAAAGGATACAGTAGAATCTCGATTATCCGAACATGGATGAAGATGAAGAAGAGGTTGAAACTGGTGATGTATGTCAAGTACCACTTCACGCAGAAGCTTTTAAAGCTCTACGCTTTGCTTTTAAATGCTTTGAAAGACAGGACGAATCGGATACCATACAGTTGTTACAACTGAAGCGCATCAGGGACTTGGCCGCAATGAGAAGATGTGATTCATTACGTCAAAGATTAACAACAAATTATTTCCAATCAAAATTTTAAATTACATAGGTATTATGTTATTCATTATTTTTATAACACAATTTTTTATATTGTATTATCTAAATGGTAAAACCCTTTCAATAATAAAAAGTTATTAAAATTTAATTATTGTTTAATTTCACTTTGAAATCGATTATCCGGATTTTCGATTATAAGGAATACCCCTGGTTTTAATTGATTCGGATAATCGGGATTCTACTGTATATGTGGCTAGAATCACACTGTCCGAGGCTGCGGGGATTTTGTATTCCCTTATTACTCGTATATGCCAGTCGATTTATTCTCTACTCTTTTGATACTTGGTATATAACTTTGTTGCAGCAGCCATGAGGACTACATATCCTCTAAACAGTCTGGCGCGGAAAGACACGGGAATCTACCGCGGCTAATATTTCAAGAAAACCACCATGAGCAGTTCAATTCAAGGCACATGTACGACGTCATGCCACCCGACTGACCATCGGCGCCAGCTCGGTTACGGGTCGACTGGTGTGAAATGGACTACTGGCTGCAGGCGAGTGAATTCACGGGCTCCCTACAGAAATCATGCTAGTGTTGGATTGGAACCACCGGCTTGTAAGTTAACACCCAAGGACGGAGCTTTAAACATTGGAACCTGGAATGTACAAGGCATGCTTAAAGCGGGAAAGAGGGAAATTATTGGGGAGGAAATGACGCGTTATGTTCTCGATGTGCTGGGCCTTAGTGAAACTCATATTAAAGATAAAGATAAAGACATCTTGGCTAATGGAAATATGATGATCAATGCCGGTAGTCGGGATAACAGTTTCAGTGGCGTGGGTTTTATGGTGTCCGGACATATGCGTAAGGGTGGAATCAAGATCGGTGGTCACCTTATAGACAACTTGCGTTTTGCTGATGGTACCACATTAATAGGTGCTAACGAATGTGAACTTGCCATACTGCTCCGGAGGCTTGAGCGCATTAGTCAGGAATATGGGCTCAAGTAAACCGCAGGAAGATCAAGCTGATGTTCGTCGATAGATCTGCAACCATGCAGCGAGCGTTTGAACTGCGAGACCTGGATGAGGTACAGAAATTTGTTTACCTGGGGTCCCTTTTACCTAATGACGGCGACTGCGAAAAAGAAATGGTTCGGCGAGCTCAGATAGTAAAATCGGCCGTTAGACGCTTGGAAAGGTTGTGGAATCGCAGCGTATACCGCAGCACAAAGGTGAAACTCATGCGTGCTCTAGTCTTCTCTATATTTATTTATGCATCTGAAACATGGACGCTAAAGGCTCGGCTGAGATCCAGAATTGATGCGTTCGAGATGTGGTGCTGGCGCAAAATGCATGGTATACCGTGGACTGCGCGCCGCACTAACGTATCGATTCTGCAAGAGCTTAATTTGGAGACACGCCTTTCCACGATATGCCTCCAGAGATCTCTCTCGTTCTTCGTTCACTTACCCCGCCGGGAGCCTAATAATCTTGAGGAGCTTATACTAGTGGGTCAAGTTGAGAGAAGGAGTAGAGGAAGAACACCCACCCGGTGGACTGACGCAATACTGAACTGCGATACTCAGACGGCTATTCATTTGGCCCAAAGCAGAAAAGCATGGAGAGACCTGACCCGAGATGCAGCTTATGGTGGTCACGACCCTTAGAATATAATATATTCCTAGTATCAAGAAATCTGTTCTGTTCTCTAGGTTTTATTCAACTGTCGGGATCGCAGATAGACTAACGTGGGTTCTTGTCAAGAATTCATCATTTAAAAAATCGTCAACTTATTATTATACATACATATAATCACGCCTCTTTCCCATAGGGGTAGGCAGAGACCACTACTTTCCACTTGCTACGATCCTTACATACTTGTTTCGCTTCGTCCACTTTCATTATTCCCTTCATACATGCCCTTCGGTTTAGAGTACTCTTGACCTGGCCTTTTTTCAAGACGTCCCTGATCTGGTCTTGAAACGTCCGCCTAGGTCTACCCCTTCCAACAATTCCATTCACACTCGCCTTATACACTTTTTTCGTCAATCGTTATTCATTCATTCTCTCATTATTATACGGACCTTAAATAAATTAAAACACGGTTTAATAATATAAAAATGTTACAGCGAATGCCGGTTTTATTTTAAGAATATAATGACTATTATAATCCTGCCGAAAATAAAAGTCATCCTACATCTCATTATTAATTATCGTCTTCATTATTCGTCCTGAATATTTGCAAGATTATTTCAATATCAAGCGCAGGCGGCACAGAGCGAATGTCCACAGCCAACTTCTACTGAACCCAGTTATAACCAGTTTACTATAATGTACCTATAATCTTCGCTGGAAGGTGGATCTGAAGCGGCTACACGGGCTAAATATTGTGATAATATAAATGTTGTGCGCAAAAATCTCTCTGTAAACGTGTATATTAATATAAATACAAATTAGATATGTCGTTAAAAATATGGCGGAATTATATTTAAATTTAATATTAATTGTGGTATAAACGAAGGTTAAGTTAACCGGAAATTAAACTACAGTACTGAAAAATTCGGCCCACTACACATCGTATATATAAAAGATAAATTATAAAAAAAATCTACTTGTTTATACAGACAAGAAAAAATAGGGAGATATCGTTTTAGAATTCACGCTGTCACGAATCGAATCCAAAACTCTGAAGTTCGATGGCTCAGAGTCGGCTACAAGAGAAGTCAATTAATATTTTAAATCAATTTATGATGTTACGTTTATTTGAATGCATTGGAGCTGCAATTTTAAAAAAATCAATATTTTCAAGAAATTTTATATTAATTTTGTTTATGTAAAACAAAATAACTAAATTATAAAACAATAAATTCATAATAGGTTCCAGCTAAAAACAGACAAAAGCTTTCGTTAAACCGAAGTGTATTTACTACATGAAATTGCAAAAAACTAATATTTTATAACATATTAATAAATGAAAGAAAATTTCACAGCTTATTAAAAATATATAAATATAATTCCGCCTGAATTTCGTATATCAATTTAGTATATTTTAAAATGATATTTCATTTAATACAGTCGGTTTTAATTTTAAATGTTCTACATATTTCCAAAATGGCGGGGTACAGTAAAGCGATTACGGGCGTGTACATTTATAATGATATAACATACATTTATACAAATATCTTGTTGCACACTATTTATACAATTCGTATATTATTTGAATTCTAACAGTGTTCAACGGATGGTGTTGTAAATGTAAATATTTTGTAACGCCATCTGTTGAATAGTTTTTACATAAAGATCTAGATTTTGTTGTAGGTTTCATAAATTAAAATAGCACATAATTAACAGAAAAACGTTTATGTTTGATTGTGAAAACGTTACCTTTTACTTATCTTTTCTCAAAATAGTGTACAACAATTCACATTATTTATTTAGATAAATTGATCATTCGATTTAATTTTGGAGTATTTGAAAAACTACAGCGTCAATAAACATTGATTTCAAAAATGTAATTCACGATTAATGTATAAAATTTAATTTTATATCATATTCCTAATTATAAATGTTGATTAAAGAATACAAACACCAACGGATCGGAAGTGTTAGACAAAAAATTAGTAGCTATACTGACAGAAATGTATTTGACAATCTTCACGGAATTCAAGATGGCGTCTAAATTGTCATATGTGCATTCACTTAGAGCTTCTTAATGTCCGCAATCAATACGAATAGAATTCAACCCCTATATTCCGTTTTCGACGCATTTTATCATTTTGCTTAGATTTATTAGGAATTTTTGTTATTAGATAGAAATATATATTTTTATTGATTTTTATACTTCCTGTATTTTATTAAAATACAGAAAAATATTTCATATGTACAATGGGCGATCTTTCCGCCAATAATAATTTATTCCAGATAACCTTTACATGGACAGAAAATTATGAAAAGAAGGACTTAGTAACAAGAAAGTTTATTCATTTTCTTGTGCAAATGGCGAGTTTTGATTCTTATAAGCTGAATCACATTGCAAAATTTTTACAAACGTGAATGCCGACTGATCTCAAAGTAATTGTAGTTTATACATTACATTTTTAGCCTTTAAAAATTCACTGCAAATGTAAACATTAGGACCTAAATACTAGAAAAAAAGATTCTTTTTTCACGGCCGTAGCTACTGAAATTCAACACGAATTGTAAATTAATTAATGTAGTTCACCTGATGAGCTGTAAGAAAGGAAAAATGAGCTACACCGACTGATTGTTACCTCGGTCTACCATCAGATCCGTTTATATTTGTTTTTCACATCCCTATCAACATTTTCTTCACAATATATAAAATGCTAGGTAAGCTACGCCTACTGAATACGATCCTATTATAATATATAAAGGTATTGCTTAATATGGTCCAATGGGATACAACTAGGCTTTTACTAAATTAGATTGTCTTGGATTTGCAAGCAATTTCAAATCTTAATCATCATATTTTAAAGCACAAATTAACAGCGAAGTAGATTATTGGACAGATCATAATATATATGAAACGATGCAATTTTGACGTTTAAAAAGTTTGCAGAACAGTATAGAAATATTCAGAGAATTCTTAAGAAATTATTAAAGATTTATTAATATTTTGTTTTATTATAATTAAAGTATTGTTTAGTGTATTTGGTGTTACATTCTGAAAATAAGTTTGACTTCGATTAGTCATAATAATCGTATATAAAAAAATACTATACACGTATTCAAAATATAATGAGTAAGGGATTGGTTACGACTTATTAAATTAAAAATCATATAATAATGATTACAGTAAATGAATTCATTGCGTATAATACAAGTTTCATGATGATTAAAATTCAAATTTAATAAAAGCACATTTTTTTATAAGTAGGAAAGGAAACAGCAGTAGATTTAGTTTCAAATCAGAATATGGAGCAAAAATTTACTAATAAGTGAATTTAAAAAAAATAATGACTTATTGTTAATACGGTAATAATACCATATTAAATATCAATTATTGATGTTATTGTCAGTTATATTTTCATTCTCAGAAATAAGCAAATAAATATAGAACGGTTTCGCTCAATGCACTTCTACTATCCAGGTTACTTCCCCTGGACTTTAGGATTCAGAAAGCAGCATGGTTGTACGAGTGCAAGCATGGGAGGCCAATGCCCAAGCAAGAAACCATATAACTGGAGAAGCGTGTTGCCTTTGGCAGTCCACATCCCGCCAGTGAGCCTGTCCTCTCGTACGAGCGGATATCAGATGCGCGTCCTGAGACGACAAATGCTCAGCATGCCGAATCATCGGATATTTACGGACGATAGTAAGTTGGATGGTAATGTGGGTTGAGCTTATACTTACTGGCGGGAAGGTGTCGAGATCCAGGCCGAAAGGATGAAAGTCGCGCCGCTGCACAGTCTTCCAAGCAGAGTTATGTGCTATATATTAAGCGACAGAACTCGTAAAGACGGATGCCATTGGAAAATGTGGTTGTGCTGAGCGACTCGAGGTCGTCTCATTCTGTAATTCAGATTCGCCCCATCCCCTCGCTACCCAAATTCGGAAGAATATACGGGAATAGCAGGGAAAAGGGTGTAGCATCAGGTTGCTTTGGATTCGAGCCCATATCGGCATTCCCGGGAACGAACGGGCCGACGAGTTGGCAAGACAAGCAGCGGGACAAAGCGACATGGCATCAGCATACGATAATAGTCCAGTGTCATATTGAAGATGAAGCTGAGGTCCAGGTCAATCCAGCAGGGGAATTCAAGGTACGAGGGAACTACAGCCGGCATGACAAAACTGTTCCTACCAAATGTTGAGGCTGCCTATAAGATATTAAGGGAAACCCAACTCACCCCCGTGTGGGTCCAAGTCATAACTGGGCATGACGGGTTTTCAGCATATTTACACAAATTGAAATTAAAGGATAGTGCACACTGCGCCTGTGATCTAGGTGTGACCTTGGGACCGTAACAAAGACAAAATTTTCAGAAAACACAGTTAGTGAACTAATGGCACATTTATAAGTTGTACAGGCCACATTTGGAACGATTTTGCATTAAAATGACAGAACAAGTAACATATAGAGACAAAACTAGATGATACTGCATGTGTAAATAAATAAATAGAAAAAAGTAGTACATTAAGGAATTAAGAAATAGACTAAATAACAACTTTACTAAAAAGTCTATGAGGACATACAAATAAATAAACGGAAATGGAGAAGCAAATAAACTTCTTACTATATAAGAGAGATAAAGTTAATATATATTAAAAATATATATTAACATTATTTTTATAATTTATTCAGGTATGTCATCTGTATTTCAAATTTCGAGTTTCTCAATGTCATAATATAAATTTTATTTTAAATAATATGCAAAATATATATGACACTAATAAAAATGTTTTCTATGTATTTGAATTGCCTCTCCGAAATTATGTTTAGTGTGGTATATAATAAAGCATTCTCTAATCTTTATTTATCATTTTATGATCACCAATAGTGAAAAAATACAAATAAGTTATTCTTTTTATTTTTTTTTTAGAAAATTATTTACAATTTAAGCTCCACTATCCACTAATTTCTACTGCTGATGATATGAAAGCTGCTCTCAAAATACGTACAGAAAGATGGCTGTTTAAACACTTCTATTCCCATTAATCGATATATTTAACAAATTTTTAAGTTGATATAAATATCTATTTTTTTCCGTTTCTTTAAATATCCATCTTTGAATTTTGACCGTAAATTACTTTTTACTTTTATTTATCGTTAGAATCGTTCGTTATTTAGGAATTTATTTTACTAGACTTCTTTTTGATTTTTAACCTATTTTTGTTATTAAATGATTATTAATTAGTACTTGATAGTAAGAGAACAGCTTCAAAGGATGGGCGAGGATAGTCCAAGGGTGAGGTGAGATTGGTGTCTCGATTTGGACCCTGGGTATATATAATAAATACAATTCAAAGCTACAATATTGGTGAATATTCGTTATGAAGCTAAAAACTTCAATCACAATTTTTTACTCTAAGTTAACGCTTGGCCAAATACACACAAACACACACACAGCAAATTTATAGACACAAATTGACGCAATTTATGAAAATTTTTCATTGTCATTTGTAATTCAGTTGTCGAATAGATTGAGGTGCATGTATACACTAATTTGTATACACAAATTAGAGGTCCTTTTTTAAATTGGAAAATGAAAACTGATATTTTTATTATGTTATGGTAAGTTTTGTTTAAATTTAATTGATTATACATATATTCGTATACACCAGGATTTGTAAAAGTGAACGAATGTAATTTTTTTTTCTTGATTAAATGTAAAAAGACGCAAAATAAGGTATTTAGTGGTTAGAAGCGCAGGCTCTCCCCACATGTACAATATTGCGCCTCCATGTGCCTTATGTGTGGTGTACATTCACCAGTGTTTACTCCAGAAGGCGCTTCGTTATTCGTTCGTTGTTCGGAATTGCCTTCTTTTGCATGGCGATCAACTAGTTTTTTAGATTGTAAATTTTCTGTTTCCACAACTATCCTACAATGATTGGCCAAACTTCACTGAACGACTATATAACACCGAGTAGAGAATTCAAAAATACATCTAAAACATTAAATACTTCTAATAATTCAGAATACACTTATACATTAATAATTTATTCATTTTACACAGTTATTCTAGCTTCTAGGAAACGCGTAGGCTGATGGTCGCGCCTACTTCTACACAATATGCTATATGAAGCGATATCCCAAATGAAAAAAATAACTTTTTAACATTCTAGGATATCGCTAAATGTTCAATTCTACATAAACATGTTAATGGACTTAAATGATAATTCTAATAAAATAAGGCAAACGGGCGATACGGAGGGACTAAATAATTATTTCGTGATTGTTAGGCACTCAAATTATTTACTGAACCGACTATTTATACGGTAAAAAATCTAAGCGGGTCCTATTAATAAAAATTAAAAACTAGTACTACAGTCATGACTGAAAAATTGAGACGATTAAAAATTAGTGTATGTGCAAATAGCCAAAGAGGGAATTAGGTAAATATCAGGATAGTTATAGAGTTTATCATCTTTATAAAGTTTTTATCAAGCTCAAAAATTATTTTATTTTTTAATGCAAAATATTACATTTCATATATTAGTGTATAAAAACTACGAAAGCCCGAAAAAAGAGGGGACGAAGATTATAAGAGACACTGTATACTTGTATTCTATCTCATTCTCTCGCAAGTTAAATAGTATTTATTAACGTGTTTGTCTCTCTTTGGTGACTTTTTCGTTACATCAAATTTTTTATCACAACGGTGCTAAAGAATATTCACTTAAAAATCGAATATTGAAATAGATTTTGCAATTTTTTGCACTTTTTTGTCATTTCATATAAATAATTAAAATCTAATTCGGTTAGATTTTCCTAGTTTTATATTTCAAGCTTAATAGTCTCAATTTCTCTTATAAATAAAAAGTAAAAATGCTATGAGAATTTAATATTTTTTGGTCAACTGTTTTTTGGATGGATTCGAAATGTTTTCGTAATATTACTATTTTTGTATCGTAATATTTTTGAAATTATATAATTTCAAAAGCATATTTATCAATGAAAAAAATTCAGTTTACCAAATCTCTAAATATAATTTTATTATGTGTCTTAATCGATTCCCTTAGAAGTTCCTTCTTCTTAGAATTTTCCATACAAACTTTATCTTTTTAAACTACTTTTCAGTATTAAATGTGTATATTTGAAATACGTGTAATTCGTTTCATCTGTTTTCAAAGCTCTGGACCTAATTTAATATTTATTTATGTTATTTTCTTCATTCTTAAATTTAAATAATGTTTTACTATTAATTCTGTTTCTAATTTAATTTCAGTAACATTGGTGTTGTCAAATATACAATACAATATAAAAACGATTTTAACATAAGCTGGCATTTAACTGTATTATTACTATATTCAGGCATTTAACTGATTTTGATGATTATTATGGGCATATAATCAATATTAAGTTTAAATATTTGAGTGTCTTCACAAAAGTTTTCTCATTTCACTAATACGTCTTACGATCAAATTTACAATCGTGAAATTTTTTTATAATAAAAGTAGATAAGGGATACATCGATATAAAAATGCATTAATTAGTTAATATATAAGGGTATTAAATACGATATTTAAATTTTATAAATGGATTAAATACTCATAATACATTGTAAAATTAAATATTTTTAACAATGACTACTGGATTTAAGGGCACATTTCATGCGACCAAAATAAGAATTGTCATGTCACTGACATCTATCGAATGTTCTGTAGCTTTATTATATAATTGGTTAATCAAATAAAATACTGTTTCAATTTATCAAGTAAGAATTCTAACCCTTGCGGTCGGGGTAGGCCTGTTGTAAAAGGTGACAAAACAACCCACCGTATCTATGGTGGTAGGGCTCCAAGGCCGTCTGGATAGCAACCACCTTTAGTCTATAAATATGCCGCCATAAAAACTTTATGTTGTGTTCCGGGATTTTTGACCCCGGTTCCTGTACCCCTATGGGACAGCAGCATGATGACGACGGTAACAGCTTGCTATTAAGGGCAGCCAGGCTACTGTTCCTCAGCAATAAAAAAATCTAATTGTTTATAACTAAAAATGTATATTATAAGCACCGGATAGTGACAAAATTTATTCGAATAATTTAATCAGTCGTCACAAGATGGTGACTTAACTAGTTCTATTGTGGTCGCAAGGGTTATTTTAATCAATATTATTATAAAAATGCAAGTTAAATATTCACAAGCCCCCCTACTCTTAGTTATCAACTTGCATTTAAAGTTAAAGGTGGGAACACATTATATCTAAAATCTAAACGTACATCTATAATACTTGTTTTTTTAAAATCTCATTTTTATCAAACATTCATAGACTACTTTCCTAAACACTCCAATGGTAGTTTTACTTCATTTTTCGCATATTTAATGATAATATATTTATAATAAAAAAGAGCAGGAATTAATTTCTCAAAAATAATTTGCAAAAATATTAAAGTTCAAATCGAAATTTTTATGAATATTGTCTGAATTAAAAAGGAAATCATAATAGGATATAATTATACAATAAATGAGATAAAACTACCCTAACTATGTATGAACCTAGATTCATGTAATCAGTCCTACAAATTTTTATTTAATTTTATTTAATATATATTTAACGCCGGCCCATTTTTGCTTCCCCATTAAGTATATCTCCCACAATTAGATATTAGATTTAGTATATTAATAATACTCTATGTAAAATAAATTAAACATTATGATCACGGTAGACTATATTTTTTTAAATACGTCACTAACAACTAGTACTTTTTGTTCATCAGAGAAAATTATTGTTAAATAATTAAAGACGCGCTATAAACGCAGTTTCGATGAAAATATAGTATGAACGATGAAGTGTATTTTAATAAAAACTGTAATAAAGTATTATTAATATACTTGACAATAATTTTATAATATTTCTTCACACGGTTTAAATTTTAGTCATTTGATGATGGTCTCTTATAATGTCAATATTTTATTTTAATTATCTCTCGTGAGTTTATTTATTAAATGTAATTAATGAATTTTAATACACATTTGTTGTCAACAAAAGATATAAACTTAAAAGTTGTCTATTACTTTAAAGTTGGCGGTTATAACGCCATCTATTGACACAATTAGTTTAACTTTATGTTATTGCTAACCCAGAGTACTATAGACTATATGGAAATCTACTTTTTGGAAAGGTTGGGGGGTTCACAACGATCATGATACTTATTGCTTATGAAGTTTGGAGTTGAGATTTGTTCAATATATTCATCGCAAGAAAATATTAAAAATTTGTCAGAGCAATAAATAAATTATAAATATTTTGTTACCGCCATCTAGTCCCAAAGATAGTTGCATTGCACTTGTGTTATGGGTACTAGACAACTGATATATAAATAATTTTTCTTTTGTAAATAAATACATATTATGCGTAAACATCCAAACGCGAGACGGAATCGAATCTAAGACCCCCGCAAGCGTAATGAAGTGCTTTAGCCGTTACGCCACGTAGGTCGTCAAAATGTGTGGGTGCGGGAATTTAACATATTAATTCAAAACATATGTATCCAATTTTTTTTTATAATAAACTTGAATAAAAGGCATTACAAATTTCCTACGATTGTGGCAGCATGTTGACAATGCATCTGTTGCAAACGTCCGTATGCAACGGTTACCATCAACTATTGGGTGGGCCGTTTGCTTGTCTGCAGAACATTATAGCAGGACTATAAAAAAATATAATGCTACAGATATAGGTAGAAATCAAAATTTTGTTTCGGATCAGTGGTTTTAGGATGTTGTCATGTGGAATAATTTGACACGTCTTTAAACATCCTTCCATTTTTTACATAAAATACTAGAAACTAACTACTAACTAGGTAGTTAGTTTTATAGAACGGCTGCCGGAATGTTAATATTTATTTTGGTAATTGTACTCTATTTGATGCCTATAAAGAACTAACCTCAAAACCATTATAAAGACGTGGGTTGCATTTTGAATTTGTTAATAGCATGCCATTTCTAACAGCTATTTACGCGTAGTGGGGGGCACAATCGAAAAAGGGGAAACAGGGCGTGGGCTCGGCGGGCGAATGCTACAGCACGTGGAGATTCTCGCAAGACTTGGACTTGGAGTCACGCGCCCATACACGGCCTAAGAGGCCTCGTACCTGTAAAAATATTATACATTAACCATTGAACTATATCTAGAACGAAAGAAGGAAAAGAAAGAAGGTGATTTACAGCTATAAACATTTTCTATATTAAACTGCAGCAATTAGCACCAAACGAGGTCAACAGCTCAGTGGATTGATGCATCAAAATAAATCGACAGCACTGATATTCAGTGACAACCCTGACAGCGAGAAATAATTGATGACCCAAACAACATAAGCACATCGTAAAACTAAATACATACCATACATTGATGTTCATTACATATGTAGATCCGTGTATAATCAGTGCACATGCACCTATTTATAGCATAATTTCGTTTAATACAGTTTATATAATTTATTACAAAGTAAATAAATAACAAATAAATAAAAAATATTCGTAATCTGAATTGAAAAGGGAAAAACATATTTAAAAAGATTAAAAAGTTAGTTTGTTGGCCACTTCTTTGTTAGTTAATTATTTAATTAAAGATAAACACACATACAAGACAAATATAAAATATATACCTAAAATCATATCAAATGATTTAATTCTCTTGAGCATTATTATTTTTGATAATAAATTGTGAAAATAATATAATAATACAATAAATTTAAAATAAATAAATTTGTATTATTATATAATTATAATATATAATAATACTCAATATAGCTATAACCAGTTTAAATCCTATATAATAAATAACCAGGACATATATTTAATTCCAGAAAACCAATAACAAATGTATGGAATAAGAATAAATAAGTGTATCAAAATGTAAGAAACAAACTTAAAATAAATAAATAAATAAAACGCTGGCTGCATTACCATGTCGGATGCTTAAAATACAAATCAGCTTTTTGGTCCCAGGAGACCTATTCAAGCGTTTTGACAGGTCTCGATAAAGGTTGGCTTGTGAATTCCACGAAGCCAGAGCAAGAGTAAATTAAATGGTAGAATTAAACTTACTTTGACACTCGCAGACAGCCTGGTCCGCTTCCTGGGGGTGCTGGCAGCGGATGTGGAGGGCGGCGCGGGCGCAGGCTGCTCGGTTTCCAAGGGGGATTTAGCTCTACTACGATTCTTCCTAGACCCACTGCGTTTTCTGAAAAAATAGATAGATAACTCTTTATTTCTTAACAACTAATAACTACTTATCATATTTTTTTTTCATTGCTACAGGAAAGCAGAGAGGCTGACGGCCCGCTTAGAATTTAGCAGTTATCGTCACCTATGGGTGTTTGCAATGCCAGTGGCATCGCGAACATGCTGCTGTCCCATAAGGGTACAGGAACTTGGGTCACTAATGCCGGAACACAACACAAGGTTATTATGGCGGCATACTTAAGACCAAAGGTGGTCGCCATCCAGACGGGCTTGGGGCCCTACCACGTAGCTAGGGTTGTTTTGTTGCCTTTTATGACAGGCCGACCTCGGCCGCGGAGGTCAGTATTCATTCTCCGCCCCTGCACGGATCAAATAATTATACAATTAATTTGATCATCATCATCTTATTGTTAATTCCCGGTTGCAGCCCAAACCTTCGCTTCGGCGCCCGGGGTCCGCTTTCCAACTTTTTCTTCTCCACTTCGCACGATCTTCGGCATCTCTGGTGGTCAGTCCATTAGCACGCACATCAACCCCTACGACGTCAAGCCAGAACTTTTTGGGTCTACCTCTCCTACCAGGGTCCGGCGGTGGCGGCATGGCCAGACGTTTGTTCCCCACCTAAGTTGCCGATTGCCGTAAAACGTGGCCATACCAGCGAAGGCGACACTCCTGCAATTTATCCGCAATATCAAAAAAAGTGTTAAAATAATTAAATTGTTAGCAATGTAAAAAGTATTTTTTCAACTCTCAGTTGAAAAATATTTCATTAAGCGTAATTTATAAGTCACCATTTTTTAAATCCTGGCGATCCTAATCAGGATAATAAGGTAATCTTATCGAATTATAAGATTGAAAGATAAGTCTGCAACGCTTAAATGAAATCTGACCATTTAAAGTCGGTCAAAATCGAGTTCAAAGGAGTCGTCGGTTACAAAAAAAAAAAAACAAACCAACAAACATACAGATGAAACTATTAAAAATGTATTAAAAATTTATGTCGACCATGGAACTACATTTTCATAGTGCATGTTTTATAAAGTGGAAAGACTAATAGAACAATGTGTAATGTTTTATTTTATTAATTTCTGTAATTATTCCTTTCAAAAACGGTTTCTTTGTTTAGCACGTCTTCAACACCGCTGAGTATATTTACCCCCCTAAATTTGTTACCCTATACGGTGTACTAGGAATGAAAAAGGTGTTCCACACTTCAATTGCCAGAATTACACGGTTCCTAAAAAAGCGACGAGGTCTAAGTGAAGTGTTGTAAAAGTTATTAGATGAAAAACGCCTAAAACGTTTCGGGATCCGTTAACGGGTACCATAAAGCGGTTGGTTTATCACGACGTTAAATACAGTCGTTAAGTTTTCGTTACATCGTCGTTATTGTGTTGGAATGATAAAATGTTTATTTCTTTGCTGAAGATGGCACTTTATGTTTTATTTCCTTTGTTATAAAAACATCGGTATGCTTTACGCGTGTACACTGCAGTGACATTCTTCTCCGTCACAGCACAAGCAAAATGCTGGGAACGTTTGGTTTTGAGCAGAATTACTACCCTTTACTCCTCGCAACCTTGGATTGAAAAACCGTAAGTTTCTCCTATCTGTAAATTGGCAGAAGGATTGTAGAAGGCAGAAGTAACCCTATTCTTATTTTGGACGTGGATTACAGGAGCCTTACAATGCTGTATTGTGTGTGTGTGTCTTACTCCGCCTCTGTATGGAGAAAGTTGACTTTAAAAAGTACCAAGAAATTTCATTTCGTACTTACTTAACTCGCTCTGCGTGTTGCTGTTTGAGCCGTATCTGCGTGAGGAGACCTACCAAGAGCTCGTCTACATTATGATTTATGCCGACAGATGTCTCGATGAACTTACACTCGTATGACGTCGCTAAGATTTTGCCTTCTGTAAATTAAAAAAAAAAAAAAACAGAACATTAATAACACTATGTTTCTTAATCGGAACAAAATTCATAATGCTTTTGGTGAAAACATGTCGTAGGGTAACATGACTGATTACACTGATGCGGCAATTATGTACAGGCAAAAAAAAAATCGTGTCTCAATTGAAGCGCTATTAGATCTCTTCTTCTTCTAACTCTTATCCCAAACTATGTGGGGGGCACAACCTGATCCTTCCACTTTCCTCTATTAGCTGTTATCTCAACATTAATACCTGTTTTGCCCTATAATTTTTTACACATTTGATCCTTTTTTGCTTTGATCGACCTCTCCCTTTGTATCCATGTGGATGGATACACTCCTATTTCTAGCATTTCTTTGTCACATGATGTGGGAAATTTAGTATTGATACTGTTTGATCGCATTACTCCTGATATTGCAACAGGCGCTTTGTTTTATATTTTTATACGTTGATAAATTTATTTTTCTCTTTTTAAAATACACTATAAGGCAAACTTGGCTTCCGTTTTTATTACCCTAAATTCCCATACATACATTCATATCTTCGGATTATATCTGCGCTTTAATAAAATGACAGACTTGAATCGTATTTAAACTTAAATAAACAAACCACTTTGAAGAACATATATATTAAAATAATGAAGTTTAAACAACTAAATGCATGAACGTGAAGTTATAAAATTACAATTGATTGACAGTTGAAAAAAATACCTTTTATCATTTACGCTCATTAATAGTAATATCCGGATGACCGAGTTTTGCTCGGTATATTTTTTTATAAATTGTGTTTTTTGGAAATTAACAATTGATTTTCTTAGTCTAACCTCAAAGCAAACACTCATTGACTTATTGTTACTTAACAACGCCATCTGCTGGAATAGCTTTAGTGTTGTGTCTTTAAAGCAATTTAAAAAAAATAGTATTATTATTCGCCGATAGATGTCAGGAAGAGTCACATTTTTGTTATTTTTCTTCCAATAAAAAAAAGCGAATAAAATGACATTTTCTAGAAATGATTCCTAGCTAGATCGATTTATCGCCCCCGAAACCCCCCGTATACTAAATTTCATGAAAATTGTTGGAGCCGATTCAGAGATTCCAATTATATAAGTATATATATAAGAGAATTGCTCGTTTAAAGATATAGGATCAGTAACATACGTTATATTGTGTTGTAGAACTTTTTCGTAAAGAGTAAGCGTAAGTTCGTCGCATTCCTCTCTATCGGGAAGACTGGAAGAGCGCTGGGGGGTTCATTACTTTCTCCACTAACGTGAATGAGTTTTAGATAACATGAGCAGTTCACCACCTTCATGAGCCACGTGGTTGTCATAACATTTTTATAGCATAGCTAAGGTATAAAGTGGGGACAAAATAGCTCCGTTTAAAAAAAAGTAGGATTCGCAAGACCCCGGGCGTTGGGCAGTAGAAGAATATGTTTAGTGCCCTTTTCAATGAGGGCACACGTTAGGTTTTCTTGTAAGACCAAAAAGTAGAATATAGCTATGAAAAGGGTACATAATAAATTACATGGCTATAATAGAAAGAGCAATCACACCTTTACAGTCTAGCAGTAATTTCATTTAAGGTACAATAAATTTGGCTGTATTGTGACAGTTTGCCTGTACATTAATCATTTGGTAACAAAGTAGACAATGCCTTTATAGGTGGGCATTGAGCGTGTTTTATTTTTTAATTAATTAATAAATCGATGAAGTCTGGATTGTGGACTAGGTACTAGATAATAATGTTTAATCGTATACTTTTGATACGCTTCTATTATAATAGCTTCGAGTGGTTTTCATTAAATTATGGCGGATAGTATTTTTTATGTAAGACCTTCAAAAAACGGATTGCAAGAGCTAAATTTGAGCACATCGGCAGGATTGGCAAGCGTTTCGCTAGCTAATCCCTCTGGGACTAGAGCTTTTTGGGCCCTTGCCAAGGCTGTGGAAGGAAAATTTTGTCGGGCTTCTATACCTTCTTTACATACAGCTGATAATCGCTTGGCTGAAATCTTTGTAGCCAATTCGACTCTTGATGATGGGGAACAGTCTCCACCTTCTATTAGAAGATGTGGAGATTCCACAATGTCGGGGGTACGGTTTTCACAAAAAGCCATGCGACGTATCCTCCTTGACGTCGTCGTCTTGACGTCGAGGTATCGGAGTGACTTCTTGAAGTCTCCCGGGCCAGAAGGAATCCCAGCTATTGTGCTGCGGATGTGCTTGGCTGAGCTGTCGCTAGTAGTTAGTATTCTTTCTCCGCCCCTGCACGGATAAGGGATATCGTAGCTACGCAGAAGTAAAAACACACTGTGCTGCAGTAACAATAAATTGCATTGTGTCAATAAATTGCAGTTTCGTTTTGGTTAATGGCTGTAATGACATTGTAAAATATTTAAATAAAGTAATAAAATCTGTATTTGAAAAATGTCCGTTAAAATTTGTTAAAATAATTAGGCCCGTTCATGGTTTTATACTTTATTCTATAATATTAGCTTTATCACACAAGTAAAACGCAACTATCCTTTCGCCATCTTGATTGGAAGAGCTTACAATTAGTGTTGCCAATATAAATGTATATAAATCAACACGCCTCCTTACATTTATATTGTAAAACACTGTTACAACAATCATTATTTTATTTCAAATTTAACATTTCTCTAAATTTTATGAATTTAACATTTCCCAAAGCTTTTGTAAATATATCTGCAACATTATTTTCTGACTCTATTTTTACAACTTCAATATTTCCTAGCTTAACATTTTCATGTATAAAATGATAGTGAACTTCAATATGCTTAGAATTCTTAGTAAAGTTTCCATATTTAGAAATAGCTACGGCTCCTGAATTATCTTCATAAATTTTAACTGGTTTACAAACTTTATTGAATACATCATCCATTAGACACATAAGAAAATTTAACTCTGTTACTGCTTCTGATAAAGCTACATATTCAGCAAATGTTGAGGACTTTGTTACACTACTTTGTTTCTTTGATTTCCAGTAAATAATATTTCCAAACAATCTAATGACAAATCCTGTAGTAGATTTCCTATCTAAAATATCTCCTGTCCAATCAGCATCCACAAAACAATCTAGAATATCAGCATTACTATTATTACAATATGTTAATTTAAGATCTTTTGTCAAATACAAATACTTTAAAACTCTCAATGCATACTTAAAATGTGTCTCATTATAACAGTTTTGAAATCTACTTAAGTAATTTACACTGTAAGATATATCAGGTCTAGTACCTGAACTAATATACAAAAGAGCACCAATCAAATTTCTATATTTTACATCCTCATTAATATCAGATTGTTCCAATTTTAAATTTATTTCCATAGGAGTCTTATACATTTTTGCACTCTCAATATTATACCTTTTAGCTAAAGACTCAATATAAGATTTCTGACTCAAAGTTAAGACATTGTTTTGATTATACATATATTCAATCTCAATACCAATATAATTTTTTACTTTACCAATATCTTTCATTTTAAACCTTTCAGACAATTTAGTTTTTATATCACCAATAACTTCTACATTTTCACAACAAATTAATAAATCATCCACAAATAAAAGAATATAAACAATTAAGCTGTTCTCTTTTCTAACATATAAACAATAGTCATATTTACTCCTGCGAAAACCGAAATTAATCAAAAAACCATTAAAACATTCATACCATGCCCTGGGGCTTTCTTTTAGACCATACAATGATTTATTTAATTTATAAACTTTATCAGTTCCATTTTCATAACCGATTGGTTGCTTTACATAAACTTCAGATAATACTCTACCATTTAGAAATGCTGTTTCAACATCCATTTGATGAATAGCTAAATTATTTTGACAACAATAAGATAATAGTAGCTTAAGTGTAGGCATTTTAGCAACAGGTGAGTAAGTATCATCAATACAATTAGTTTGCTGAAAACCTCTTACTACTAACCTTGCTTTGTATTCATTTTCACTCTTCCTTTTATACACCCATTTCACATCAATTACCTTTTTTTCCTTGGAGGGTCTGTCAACTAGAGTCCAGGTATTATTTTTTATTAAACTTTCCATCTCACTATTCATTGCTCCTTTCCATTTCATTGCCTCATCACATGTAATCGCCTCCTGAAAATCAATTGGAGCTGACGCATCACAGTAGTTACAGTATATGCAATAATAACCAAATTCTTCATCAAAACGAAGTGGAGGTTTGATTTGTTTTCTTAATTTTCTATTTAGATTCTCATCTTCACTTTCTCCTACATTCTCTTTATCATTTTCTGAGTATTTTAACTTTTTTCTTTCCTCTTGGATCCTTTTATCTTCCTTTTCCTTTTCTTTTATTTTATATTCACTATCTTCTTCCTCATCTTTAAAACCACATAATTTAACATCTTCCTCAATTATATCACAATTTCTAGCAATAATAACTCTGTTGTTAATTAACACTCTGTATCCAATATCAGTATAACCAAGCAAAATTCCAGCTTCTGCTTTCTTATCCCATTTAGACCTTCTTCGTTCTTCAGGAATTCTTACAAAAACTCTACTTCCATATAATTTTAGATTTTGCATAGATGGCTTCCTTTTAAAAAATATTTCATACGGGGTTTTCCTCTCAATAGTATTAGTTAAGGTTCTGTTTTTAAGATATGCAGCTGTTTTAGTTGCCTCAGGCCAAAATCTTCTTTCTACCTTTGCTTCTGATAAAAGACATCTACCCATATCCATCAACGTACGATTATATCTCTCTGCTGTTCCATTTAATTGATGAACATATGCTGGACAGGGTTTTATCACTATTCCTTTCTCTTTTGCAAATTTAAAAACTCTTGCATTCATATATTCCTTCCCATTGTCACATCGCAGTTCCTTTATCATTTTTCCTGTCAAGTTCTGTACTTCATTAACATACTGCACCAAGTAATCATATACCTCATCCTTTGATCTGATACAATAAACTTTGACTAATTTGCTGTAGTCATCAATAAAACTCAAAAAAAATTTTTCTCCATTATATCCTGTAGTCTGATGTGGCCCATTTAAATCTGTATGAACAATCTCTAATATCTCTTTTGCTTTTCTTCGATTATTAGCAAATGGTATATTATGCATTTTATTTTCAATACATATTGCACACTTTAAATATTCATATTCAATCTCTTTAGGTAATCCTTCTAATGATTCATTTTTACACATTAAATCCAATTTTTTAAAGTTAATATGGCCCAGAGTACGATGTAGTTTTTCCTTTACAGTCATATTTGTTTTACTAATATTTGCTTCCAATATTTCTTCACACATGTAACTTTTCATCTTATACAGTCTTTCATCCTTAATTGCAATTGCTAGAATCTTTCTATATTCATTGTAAATTTTTGCAAATTTCCCTTTTGAGACAATTGAACAATTATCAGTAATTTTCGAATAACTTAATAAATTTGCCTTCATTTCTTTTACAAAGAAAACGTTTTTCAGTGTGACTTCAGATTTTTGTCCATAGACTAAGAAATAAGCTTTTATATTACCAATTTTTGTAGCTTCTAATATTGTTCCGTTACCAATTTTGACTTTAATAGGTTTGTCCAATATCTCATAAGTATTGAAGTATTTATCAGTGTTAATAATGTGGTCAGTACATCCACTATCTAGTAACCAATTTATTTGACCCTTTGGCTTATCATTCTCTTGCGTTGTGTATGTATTGTTTGCAATACTAATATGATAACCGTTACCTTGACTCCCTTGATTATTATGGTAGTAATTTCTTGAACCTTGTCCTCTGTTATTGTATGAACCACGTCCTCGTCTTGGCAAACTATGTTCTCTATAACTTGGTAAACTATTTCCTCTATAATTTTGTATACTATTTCCTCTATAATTTTGTATACTATTTCCTCTATAATTTGAAAGACCATGTCCTCGACCACGGTTTACATTTTCTGCCTTACAATCTCTTCTTAGGTGACCAGGTTTACCACAACCAAAACAATTATATGATCGGTTAGTATCTGCTATAAAAACATTTGATGTGTCTTCTGACATTTCACTCATATTTCCTGTACTTTTCAATTTTATTTTGCTTTTTAAATAGTCCACTGTCCTTTCACCCTCTGGTAAGACATCTATTAAATCACCTATGTAGTTGTAACTCACTGGTAGTGCTTTTAACATGTAGTTTAGTTTTTCTGTTTCTGATACTGTTGCACCGGCTTGTTTCAACTCATTTACAGCTTTTTCAAAGTCATCGAAAAATAAAGACACTTCAGAATAATTTTTCAATTTAACACTTTCGAGTTTATGTCGACATACTATTTGCAACGCCGTTGATTTCTTTAGGTACATCTCATCAAATTTCTGTATTATTTCGTATGCTGTATTTAATTCACTTATATATTCCAACTGCTTGTTTGTTATAGCACTGTAAATATAGTTTGTTGCTTGTATATCTCTATCGTCCCATTCATCTTTGTCGGTTTCAATTTTCGCTCTCATTACTACATCCTTGCACTTTTTGAACTGTAGAAACTTAATTATCCGTATTTTCCAATTACTGTAATCTGTGCCATCGAAAATTGGAATATTTATATCACTATTTTTTGACGCCATTTTTTTTCTTCTTGTTTCTATCACATTTATTCTTTAAACCATTGTTCTGCTACCATTAAACCACTGTTCTGCTACCATTAAACCACTGTTCTGCTACCATGTTAAAATAATTAGGCCCGTTCATGGTTTTATACTTTATTCTATAATATTAGCTTTATCACACAAGTAAAACGCAACTATCCTTTCGCCATCTTGATTGGAAGAGCTTACAATTAGTGTTGCCAATATAAATGTATATAAATCAACAAAATTCATTAAATTATGGTAGCGCCAAACCAGTATACATTTTATAGAAAGCGCCAAAATTGTAAGAGTGGCCACTTTCTCAACTTCTCTCTCATATAAGATAAACTCCTTACCTTTATCTTTCATACATTAAATATAAATTCTGGTTAAGTTAAAAAGACAGGTCTAAAAAATTATATATTAGTTAAGTTTATTATATAAACTGGCTATAGCCAGCTAGACCGACACAATAAAGATGTCCGAATTAAGGAAATTAATATTCTGTAACCGCTAAAGTTGCGTTGGTTAGGCCTTGTTTTACAGCTACTTAATCACGCTTGCAATTGATGCTTTTAAAACCAGGTATATCTTAGCCCTGCGAAGTATAGATGAAAAAGCTAGGAAATCGAAAGTAAGGTAACTCCACATTATTATAATAAGGAGATGAAAGGTGGCCATTTAACATAAAGTTTTAAGTCTATGTTCGTTGCTGTCGAAACCAACTGGTGATGGGTTGGTATTCTATAAAATAGATGTAAAAAAAAACATAACTTCTTCACTTTCGGGCTCGATCGCCTACTATTTTTTTATAATAAAAATTAAATAGTGGTAAAGCATAGATGAGTTAGGAAAATAAATAATTTTTTATGCAAATACATCAATAGCCGACAGTGAACTATTAATATCACGCAGGCAACAACGAGCAGCCTCACGCCTTTTTACAGTCTAATTAATAATTAATTAACCCTTTTTAGAAATAAATTAAAAAAACATGTTTTATTTAGATCACCTTTTTATATATGTCTATATAAATAAAATGATACAGGTCTGCAGTTGTATCGCGTATAGTTGTATCGTTGTGCGCGTATCACGATAGATTTCAATTACATTTTTTAAGTTTTATTTCCTAGACACTTGGCCCTTATCTAAAAATATCGCGATATCTTCATTTAATATTAAAGTTATTATTAAATGAATTATACAGGGTGACTTTGACAAACCCGTCCAAATTCACACAGAAGAATCTTTAGTAAAAGTTATGAGAAATATGTATTTTAGTTTTGTATCACATAGTACATAAATGTTGAGTAATCAGCATCACAAAGTCATTCAAAGAACTCGCAATTTACATAATACGGCGCTAGAGTGTCAATGACCTCTCCATCTGACCTAGTAAAAGGCCGAGGACGGCGGCATTGAACCGGGCGTGCGAATACGCACTACCCATTTACGCGGGTGTGACAGAGACAGGTAATAACAGGTTAACGTACGCTGTTTGCACCATATGATTATTCTATACGATTGAATTAATGATCCTATATGAAATATTTTATGGTGAAAATTTGACATACAATTTTTATTTGCAAAAATGTGTTCCTTAAATGATGTTTAGTGCGTAAAAAAAATTTGAACGGATTTGTCAGTCACCCTGTATATAAGAAACAAAGATTTTTATAAGCACCACGTGTTCAGTGATGTGTTTTTTTGCCGCGGAGAAGTGGGGCAAGCGGTGTAGCGCGCATGCGCAGGAAAGGGAAGTCTGTTCACCTCTGCCTCATGACGAAAACTTTGCTAATAAATGCAACGCGGACGAAGTCGCGGGTGTCAGCTAGTGTATAATAATGAGCCATATACAAATTTTTACTTCATATGTTTTTTTATTATTTAGTCAGAGATGCTGTTAAAATATGTGTATTAAACATATTTATTATTTAAAAAAAATTATGTCATCACCATGACGAGGTGTATTTTATCACGCAAATGCTTTGTTATATACTCATTAATATCTCGTTTACACGTTTCCGCGATCAAAGAGGTACAAAAAATGCTGTCGTATCAAATTCCCTTCAAAAACCAACCTAATTTTAATCAAGATAGTTTTTCCATTTGGCCATTATGTGACTCTAATTTACAGAGTACAAATCATTTACAGCAAATCCCAACAAATAGTTAACGAAATTAAATAAAAAGGTAAATTAATTAGAAGAAAAACTTTGTTACCTTTTTAATTTATGGCCGGGATAGCTACGTTTCTGATGTTTAATTTTTCATCATTTTACCAGATTCCAATCAAATCTCCTTGGTCTTTATAAATATTTAACTTACACAGTCGTTTTTTATTCATTCTTTTTTCACACACAATTGAGAGACATTTATATCCAAGCAAAAACTAAATATTTTCAAATGTTACGAATATTTTATATTCTGAAGGAACCTAATCTATGAAATTAAACGTACGACCGCATAAATACATTCCGTATTCACTAAACAATTCATAAGGTCAACGTTTTCTTTTAATTATTAAAGCTGCTGAAATATTTCAGGGTTTAATTGTTGATGAAATAAAGAAACTCGTTGATTTTGTTCAAATAGGTTAACAAGTTCAAATTGCTTACAACACCGCATCACAGTGTGACGTAGTTTCATACATATTTAAAAGCTTTGCCTGCATTAATATTCATGGAGGTTGTGCTTAAGCAGGACTAAGAGCTCTTGATGCGCTCATCGATTGGGCATAGTTCGCTAGATTTATACCTCCTAGATATTAAAATGGCGCAAAAAGTTTTTAAGAATGTGTAGTATAGAATTAAAACAAATATGAACACGAGTTAATGGGAAAAGCGTTTTATTGATTGGTGATTCTTATAATTTGCCTTAATGACATCATGTACACCAGGGATTGTATTAACATTGATTATTATTAAATAAATAATAATAAATAATTTGTGAATATTACATACAATAAAAAAATTATTCACATTTAATTTGAATAGGAACAAAATTGAAGGCGATGGGACTTTGCGGCGCATTTTGAGCGCCTGGCGCCGAAACTAGTTGGAGCGGCGACGAATCTCATATATCCCTCGGTGCCCCCGGGGGACCCGTCAAGAGAGGGTTTTTCCCCGAGACCTAGACCTTTTATCTTGTCGTAAAATAATAAAAATAAATCATTCATAAAATATAATTTTTATTTAAATGTTAAGAATTCTAGTGTTTTAAAACAGTCCTGTCTTCTAAGAAAGTTTTTCTTCTTTAAAATTTAGATATATGTTCATTTGCTTTTTTATTTATGAATCGATATTAGTTTGACTTAAGTTTTATAAATTGTAAATACAATACATTATTTTTTCGAACCAAAACTGGTTTTTTGAAGTTTATTAAAGCTAATTTTTTTCATATTCTAGTTGTGTATTTAATGGTAATATGGAGGCGAGCAATAACATAAGACCAAGTCTGCGAATCAACTGGTTTATTCGTGTCTACCTACAGTAGGTGTAAATAATAACAAATACCTTACAATTCTCTATATATACTAAACTATTAATGACGAGCGCAATGGCTTACCGGTATTTTTAAAATTGGAGTGTCTGTTTGTAATATTAAAATAACCGCTTTTTACTAAGTGCATTTGGACGTATACACGGTACATATACCAAAACAACATGTTTTATAATTTTTGTCTATTTGTCTGTTTGTTTTGGCTAATCTCTGAAATGGCTGGATCCATTTTGACGGGACTTTCACTGGCAAATAGCTGATGTAATAAGGAGTAACTTAGGCTACTTTTATTTTAGAAAAAAAGATATTAATGGAAAAAAATAGGATCGCATTAAAAAAAATTCCTGGTATTCGACCAGCGAAGCGGGTGAGAACGACTAGTAATATATATATATATATATATATATATATATATATATATATATATATATATATATATATATATATATATATATATATATATATATAATGTTTAGCCATAAAAGAGAGCATAAAGTTTTGGCAACATTGGTTAATTGGAAACCATTTTACTGTCTATACAGATCACAAACCTCTAGAGAAGTTAAATATAAGAAACAGACCGGACGATGAATTAGGCGATATGGCACATTATTTGTCACAATATAATTGTGAAATAAAATATTTTCCCGGAAAAAATAATACAGAAGCAGATTGTCTCAGTAGAAACCCAGTATTGGACATTGATGAAAACAATGAAGATCACTTAAGTACGGTAAATATTATTGATATTCAAGACATAAAATATGATCAAGCACAAAATTTGCAAATAAAAGAACTTAAAAAGAACATTATTTTAGAAGATGGAATTTATTACAAAAAAAGTGGGAAAAGTAAGAAAAAAATAGTTCTAAGTGAAGATTACAGTAAAACTATGATAAAAAAAGCCCATGAAAAATATTGTCATACTGGAATAAACCAAACAGAATCTAAAATAAAACCCTTTTATACTGCACCGAATCTATCAGAAAATATTAAATATATATGCAAAAACTGCGAGATATGCATAAAAAATAAAACAAGGTTAAATAGAAAATATGGCTTTATGGCTCAATTAGGCCCAGCTAATAAACCCTTTCAAATAATGTCACTGGACACAATAGGAGGATTTGGGGGTCAAAGGTCAACGAAAAGATATTTACATCTACTAGTAGACCATTTCACTAGGTACGCATATATCCTATGTTCTAAGAATCAACATGCAAGAGACTTCATCAAACTTATAGAAAAAATTCCTAAAGAAGAAACAATAGAAATCTTACTCTCTGATCAATATCCAGCTTTTAATTCAATTGAATTCAAAAATTACCTTAAGAACCGAAATATTCAATTAATACTTACAGCGATAGACGCACCATTCTCAAATGGTTTAAACGAGAGATTAAACCAGACTATTGTGAACAAAATAAGATGCAAAATAAATGAATCAAAAGGAAAAACAAATTGGTCAAAAATAGCAGAAGAATGTAGAAATAGATACAATGAAACAAACCATTCTGTAACAGGATTTTCTCCTAAATATTTGCTATCTGGTGAGTCTACAGACTTATTACCACATGAATTAAAAGAAAAACAATTATTAACAAAAAGTTTGGAGGAAGACAGGGAAATAGCACTCCAAAGGTCAATAAAATCGCATGAATATAATAAAATGTTATTTGCCAAGAATAGATTACAACATGAATTTAAAAAAGGAGATAAGGTATATGTTGACTATGGAAACAAATTAAACAAAAAAAAGATGGATGAAATTAGAATTGGTCCCTTTGAAATTGACGAAAAAATATCAGATTCTGTTTTTAAAATAAATACCGGTCGTGGTACAAGATCTATTGGACTATATCATGTCACAAAGCTCATTCCTATGCTTGCTGATTTTTAGACTTTGCAGCTAAATTTTACTCAACTTAAAGTTGAGAAAAAAATTAGCATTCCGAAGGGGGGTGATGTAAGCTTTGTGTTTACACTGACATTGACATAAGAGTACCCATGCATGAATTCCATTGCCGCTCTCCTCGAGGAAAACCATACTACTACTAGGTTCTAGAATAGTCTAATAATAATTTGTTTAAAAAACAATTACAGTTTGTGAATTAGCTTTAATTCAAGTTTAAAGTATTCAATAAAAATAGTGTAGCATGAACATTTAATTGTCGATTCTCTGTTTTAGATGAATCACATTGTGTTTTGCTACAATAAGAAAATAACGCCTGATCTTATATATATATATATATATATATATATATATATATATATATATATATATATATATATATATATATATATATATATATATACGGTTTTATAATAATTTGCCAAATAATATAAAAGGTTGTGTTTCATGGCCGTTTTTCATCATCTTTTTAGTACGTACTCGTTGATATCATCCAAACTCTGTTCGGTCGCTATTACTTGTATGTAAGTAATATTTGAGTTAATTATACTTAAGTGATATATGTTTTTATGAGCGATAAAACTATAAACCTAACTGCACAAAAGTGCAGAAGTTTTGTGCGAATATTAAAAAACATACTCCACACTCCACGGGGTTCTGCGAGTGAAAGAGAAGTATGCTTTAATACAAACAGAGAACGTGTAGAAGAAGACCCATAACTACTTCTTAATGTAACTGATCACATTTTAATTTTATGTTAAACACTGTTCTATACATTTTAGTACAGTATATTGAAGATATCGGATTAATTAATTAAATATTTGATCAGTTAAATCCACTTAAACCTTGATAAACATCTCGTCTTCATTTTGTTTGAAGACTAATTTGTTTACTTATATTCATAATACAATTTCACGTAGTTTGAACATAAATTGCTATTTGTACCTCTGTTGATACGTATTAATATTGTTAGAGACTTGAATTCGTAAATAATTATTGTTTATCAGCGGGTTTATACGAATCAAATAAAACGCGTGCCTAATACACCCCTCTTTTATATCAAACTCGTAAGAAAAAACTTGACTGCGTACATAAGCACGTTAGTAGATATACTTCTTTGATGCAACAGAACAAAAATAGGTAAAGATTTGATCTCGTATGCGACAACTCTTTGTTTGTTAAAATAATGATAAATTAATAAAAAATAATGTTTAATGTAAACAAATAAAATTATATACACTGACAATTAACCTTGAATATATAAATGCACTTAAAACTTTTTTTTTTTAAAGTCCCTTTTGTCTCGAATTTTTACAATGGCCTATCATTCACCACCAGATATAATTTAAAATCACATACATAAATGTATATTAATCTGTACATACAAATAAATAAAATTAGAGTGTCTGTTTGTAATATTAAAATAACCACTTTTTACTGAGTGCATTTGGATGTATAGTATACACGGTACATATACCAAAACAACATTTTTTTACAACTTTTGTCCGTCTGTCTGTTCGTTCCGGCTAATCTCTGAAATGGCTGGACCGATTTTGACGGGACTTTCACTGGTAGATAGCTGATGTAACAAGGAGTACCTTAGGTAACTTTAGAAAAAAAAAATAGTTTTAGCTAAAATTGATCGGTTTCGAAAATTTTTTATTTCCAATTTAAGTTGACCTCCGATTTAAATCATCAATCATATGAAATAGGGTTTAGCTTAGGCTAGACTTTGTAGGTTGTTATTCAATTTAAGTTGACCTCAGATTTATATCATCAATCATATGAAATAGGGCTGGTTTTGTGGGTTCGAACACACGTATTCCGGAGGCGCATGGCGTAACAGTTGCATTCGATAACACTAACTGTTTGCATATTTCATTTATTTATATTTTAGGATTTATAGGGTTTGTAATCCAAAATAAACCAAAAGATATATCCAAAAAATGCTGCCCAAAGTCACTATTCCACGCGAACGGAGTCCCGGGCACAGCTAGTGAATAAATATAATTGATAAATTGTGGAGTTATCTACATATACAATTGCGGCCATAACCGTTGCACTATGTAAGTCAGGTATAGAGTGGGGAGTGGGATATAGTGCTAGAAAGAAGAAGTACTTACCATCAGTAGGCACAGCTCTAGACCTGGCCAAATCAGCCTTGTTCCCCACTAAGATTACTGCTCGTCTAGCCGTGTGACCAGCAGCCCACAAGATTTGGAGTCGTCTTTCAGCGTCGACGAAGCTCTCCCTATCCGCCGTGGAGTACACCACGCAATACCCGTGGGCACAACCTTCGGACTGGAAAAAAAACTATAAATGCGAGAAATGCTCAAAACAGTTGAATGTAAAATTAATGTAAAACACCAAATTAAACATTGTTTTCTCTTTGTGCATGGGCGGAGTATGAATACTAACCCCTGTGGCTGGAGGCAGCTTAAGTAAAAGGCTACAAAACAACCCTATCTAGTTGGCAGGGCTCCAAGCCCATCTGAATGGCAACCACCCCTGTTTTCTAAATAAGCCGCCATAATAATCTTGATTTCCGGCATAAGTGATCAGGTTCCAGTTCCCCTACGCAGATGGCAGCTTAACATTCATAGGCGACGGTAACAAGTCAGGAGTTAGCCTGTCTGTATCCCGTAAAAAATAGAGTGATTTTTTTAAAAGGTGTTATACTCACAATAACATTATCCGGTGGCGAATCAAGGAACGTGATCTCGGACTCCTCCCCAGCGAGGAGCACGCACACCGACCGCTCGCCAGACTCATCGTCTATAACATAAACACCTGAATATCTTGATCTTATATACAGTCCTTAGAAGATAGCCAAGTGGTAATGAAGTAGTAGTAGTGGTAAATTCGGAGAAACTAGAGATCATGGTTTGAATCCCACGATTTTATTCACCTCTTTGGAAATTTGTGACAATCATCACCGTACTCCAGGTTCGGAAGCTTGGATTACCATTGGAATGAAACGCTAAAGAATATAGGTATGTGGTAGCCAAGTAGACCGACACATGATAATCAGGAGTATGATTTTTTTCTCGCGTAATGTAAATAAATCACCGGTGTGTTCCTCACCCGAGTCCTTGGACAAACATGGAGGTTGTATTATCCATTCTTATCGAATGGATTCGTTGCTGATGTAGATGAAATGCCTGAACTTGAGATCTTTGTCAGAACGCGATCTAGATATACACAGTAGACTGTAGAACACGTTTACCCATTCGACGATTGCTATTAAAATTTGATTATTTGAGAGGCGGTATTGGTACTCAGTTATTTGATAAACCACTTAAATACAAATAAACAGAGAAATGCCAAGCATAGCACTATCTATAGGTATTGACTTAAACTACTACTTGACGACCTCGGTGGCGTAACGGATAACGCAAGTGCGTGCGGTACGCTTGCGGAGGTCACGGGTTCGATTCCCGTCTCGCGTCTGGGTGTTTATGTATAATATGTATTTGTTTACAAAAAAAAAGTATATAAGTAGTATATCAGTTGTCTAGGGCCCATAACACAAGTGCTACTTAGTTTGGGACTAGATGACGCTGTGTGAATTGTCACAAAATATTTATTATTTATTATAGAAACCGTAGTATCGTACCAAAAAGCCACGCAACGAAATGAAAGTAAGTATTTACCGATGCTAGTATCATAGGCATGCAGATATTCTGACGTCATAAACTGCCCCACCAGACTAGACTTGCCAACGCCAGAGGCTCCCAACACGAGCACCCGGTACGAGCTGAGACCCGCTGACGAATCTCTGCAAAAGTTCAAAATTCATATAATACGAATTTTTTTAATTGCATATATAATACTAACCTCATTTGGTATAAGACTATTTGGCATATGCTGTCTCTTGAAAGTACCTGGAGGAAGCTAACGAGCAAGGTGCTGATGCCCTGGTGACGGCTTCGGTGCTGGATGCGCTGGAAGCCACTGAGGTGTTGGAACGTGACCGGCGGGATCGCAAGGAGTCCCCTCGATTCACCACACCTTTGCCTAGAAAGGGTTCAATGCTTAATTGAATTATTATATGCTTTAGCCGGAAGTTAATTCCGGAAGTACGCAACATGAACGTTCTAGGCTTTAGGAAAGGAGGATGAACGCTCAGCCGATAGCGGGCAGTGCGATGGTAGAAGAATTACGAAGGCGCCATTCCTCAGTACATTCTACGTTGTACAGATGGCAGAATACGTAAAAAGACACGGTCTCTCCGAAGGCCAAGTTTAATTGATATATTGTACTTACGTTTTTTTTGTAAATAATTAAAAATTATATTTATGTGAGAATGATATTTGTTGAACCTTGACATAAGTTTGGATATAAGTTTAATAAATTAAATCTATAATGTAGTGTTTATTCTGAAGTATACAGAATTAAATGCACACGTCCGCTGCAATTCAAAAAACTTGTTTTACTCTGCGAAAGCCCACTGGGATGTACCCACATTTATTTACAAGCGAAAAGTATCATATTAAATTCCCCCCGCAGGCGTTCTGAGGTACGCAAGTCTTTGTCCTAGTTAGATCATCTTTATTTACCCTTTATTAGAAAGTCTGAAGTATTTTCTAAATCCTGCTCCTTCTTTAAATCTTCCTTATCTAGAGTTACGTTAGGTTTGTTTAAAAAGGTTTTATGTTTCTATTTTTTTACATTGCGTTGAAACGAAAAAGAAGATTATAATAAAATTTTAAAAACGTAACGTCGCTTTATTGCCTATTTTTTTAAAATTATTATACAGTTACGTTACAAAGGTTTAAAATACAAATAATAAACTGATTTTTACCAGTAATACTGAAGTGCCTGAGCCTGTAATACTCTTCTTCTACTCCAGTGTTGGGCATGGAAGCAACTCTCGCTCTCTGCTGGGGTAGTCCTAGCAATTGGCGTTCACCAGTTCTTGACCTTTGTGCCTTCACAGATTGGGATCTCGAGTGATGTGGACTTCCGTACCTGATGGAAAAGATTCAAATCATCTTCTTAATTGTAAAAATAAGTACTTAGTAGTAGTTGTATTATTTGTAAAATTATCTAGAGGTTGTGGCGCCTCACTCGCCACCTGATTTCTTACACTGCTAAAATCGAATAATTGTATACTTTCATATATATTCTTCTTTCTAGTTATATGTATACTTTTTAGATATTTTCGAGAGTTATGTTATGTCAACACAAAAAATGAAGAATATTATTCGGGCTGTCACTAAATTATTTTATATTATATAAGTTTTGTAATTATTAATTATTTATATCACTCAATAACATGATACACACCACCATTAAAAATAGTGAGCCAGTGGATATACGTGTTTGATTAAATGTCTCGCTTAGAGAATCTACCCCATAGGAGGTCCGGTTAATCCTCCAAAAGGTCATGGATTAGATTCCCAGATTGTCCAGCTCAGGTAGTTTTTCCCGCCTAGTTAAAATACAAAAGACTTGTGTTACGTATTTAGCACAATCAATTTACTTTGAATATTCGCTAGTATCGAGTTACTCGTATCTAAACAAATGCTTTGCCACCCCTATTCTACGACGACGCCGCCATCTCTCGACTCGTTCATTAAAAATATACGCTGCGCACGCGCTCGATTTACTCAATTTCCGTTATTCTATTCCTATATTTTAAGAAACTAACTAGCTCAATCGAAAGTATTTCGTGCCAGTGCCTCTTACAGCCATAATCGAAGAGCCCCAGCAGCGCGGAGACAGAGGCAAGTGGTTGTGCAATTGTGTGGTCGAAGTTCCATTCCCGATACCGAACAACTTGTATTTCACAAGTTTCTCGTCTAACTGAGCTTTTACTTTTAAGTTTAGGGTTCTTTTTGTCACTACGCTTTTTAAAATAAATTGTTTTTGAAGTAAAACTTTTTAAGCGCCGTTATGATTTGAAAATTCAAAAAGGTCAAACATTTTCACAAATAGGATTTAGCCTGCGAGAGAATGAGATAGAGTATAGGTATACAGCGTATCCTATAATCTTCGTCTCCTCTTTTTCGTGCTTTCGGCATCCACTCTTGTCTTATTATTTTCTCTTGTGGGCTCTTTTTCTGAAGTTTTACTTCTGCCGTATGTGAATTAATTTTCTCCTCAGCATCTTTTCTTGTTAAGAATTATTTCTTACTTTTTAGTTTGGTTAACTATAATTTAATTGTTGTTAATTCCCAATCGGTAAATGATTTTATTAATTTAACGCTAGATGCCGTTTCCGCAGAAAGAAACTAAAGCGTTAATCGCGATGATCCTGATAAGGACTATGGGACAAAATTATTAAATTTGTATATTGTCATGAGTTCTTGACAAGTTTTCAAATTTTTGAATTTTTTAGACAGTTCAAAGTGGGTAAAAATCGATTCCGATCTGTTACATACATACAGGTTAAGTTAATTTAAAGCGTATAAAAAAAAACGTGTGTGTGTACTTATTTACGCACGTCAAAAGCCATACTTTGGGGTAACAGAATTAAAATAGCAAAAGATTTCATCTTGTATGCCAGAACTCTTTTTAAAAGGAATGATAAATTAATAAAGAAAATAAATACCGACAATTAACCTCAAATCTATAAATGCACTTATAATAGTTTCGTACCACTAGATAGCAGCACTGTCGTTTTACATCGCTCAATAGTTTCTAAATTATGTTTCATACTTGTACACTTTGTAGATTTATGAATATTAGAGACCTTCCGCCCCCCATAACCTGTAGAGTAGACGCACACAACCCACACATTACATTCATTACACAAATACACGTAGAATAGATGTGTTGCGGGGGAGTTTCTTTCGCTGTTTCTTCTCCATCAGCTATAAGCACTCCAAAAACCGTTTACCGGTAGTAGATTTGAATAGGATCGGCTTCACCGATGAAGTCGATAGTCCCCAAATAAATAATATTCTTGCCATTCGTGGCTGTTATCAATTGTCCCCATGCAGCGGTCGAGCCGGAAACGCACCACACAGGAGGCGCGTGACCGAGCACGCTGCCACGGCTGATCGACCCCGCTCCCACGGGGTTGGAATGCCTTAACCTCTGTTCCGTAGTCGCTGTCGAGTCGTTTGAGACAACAACAGCTTTATGAAAAAAAAAAGAATATTAGAGATTACTGTGCATATAGTTACAAGTTTTAATTTACCGAATTTGAGTTTGAAAGACTGCAAACTGCTAACTTCATCATGTAACGTACCGTAAAAAATTACTCTAATACATTCTGCAAACGCCCAGTAATAAGTACTACTTACTTCAAAAACGATTATTACTTATTTATAACATCATACAGCTTTTTAAGTCTATATATTTCAATGCGGTTATTTATGATTGCTCTTTTATTGTCACCGGAACGATCGTGTGGTCGTTTCTCGATGTTTAGGGTTCTATAATTTCACCACGCCTAACACAATTTATGGGTCATCAAGGAGGTTAAAGCTTAATGTTTTGATGTTTATCCAGTTAATCTTACGTTGATGTGAATCGTATAATCCATCCTAATTCAGACGTTTGTTAGGACAGCCGAACACGGAGATGTGTTGTGTTAGTTTAATCTTGAAGGGCAATAGGATTAATAGTTCCCTTGCAGACGGATTATGTATGGGTTGTTAGAAGTAATTGATGTAAGATCCCCGAACGGTCTCTCCATAAGGCTTCATGAAAGACAATGGACAGTTTGTCACGGACAGAAAGTGAAGGACGCAGTCTTTTTGAAGTCATACTTATTTTGGCCCGTTTGAAAAAAAACTATGAGACTATGATTTTAAAAAGTCACACGATGAAGTTGGTTGATAATTGTCTCTCAAGTTTCCGTTAAAACTCGTAGCTATGTTCACAGTAGTTTTTCAAATATCCATTAATTTACAACACGTGTTTTATATCAGTGTAGATAAAAAAGAAATATTTATTCATAAATATACATGTGTGTTACTGATTTTAAATTATAAATGGGGGTGAATGATAAGCCATCGTAAAAATTTGTAATAAAAAAAAACTTGAGAGGTGTCAAGGGACACCCGGATGGAACGAAGTTCCTTTCGATTAATTAGTGAAGGAATTGTAATAAAATTTTATTTTTTTTAAGTTATAATAATATTTTTTAACAAATATAATGTAATATAAACTTAATCAGTAACTAACCTAACTCCATCAGCAATATCCGGAACTTGTCCAGAAACACTGTCAGGATTCATTATTATTATTTTTTATTATGTACAAAAAACCTGTATACACTCAACAAAAATAATCATCGCGACACCACACTGTTCAATGCGAAATAGAAATGAAAATATCTGGCTTGCTTTCTATAAGAGAGAGACAGACAGACAGAGAAACATGCGCACGCCGCATAGCTTACTATAGCAAAAAGTGTCGTTACAACTTTTCGTGAGAATTTTTTCCGTCTAGCCCCCTTTCACAACGCGCGATAAGGAACTTCGTTCCAATTTGACTTAAGTGCATTTAAAGATTTGAGGTTAATTGTTGGTATGTATTCATTTAATTTGTTTCCATTATAAATTAATTTTTTGTTAATTTAACTTTCCTTTTAGTAACAAAGAGTGTAGCATACGGGATGAAATCTTTAGGTATTTTTGTTCTGTTAGGCCAAAGAAATATGATTTTTTTTCTATGTACGTAAATAAGTACGCATGCACGCACACACATACACACGTATTTTTTGTAATTAGCGTGTCAGATCAGATGCAGTTGAATTTGTGATATTTTATAACTGTTTTCAAATAAACAGGAAGTGACGAAGCCACTAATGCCACTCAAGCAGGAGTAATCTGATGTGCTCAGTAGTGTTCGAGCTTCGACACTTGACAATTAGGATAAAATACTCATATTTGTAAGAAGTTGAAGCAGTTTTTCTTGGCTAATATCCGTATTATAGCATAACTGCCAAGAACTGACGGTGAAGACTAAGGTACGGTATTGGTGAGATTTATAGAAATTATTTATAGAAAAATTATTAAGATCTGGTTGTTTCAGACACTGGCTTTCCCCATTTTTATGTATGCTGCTGAGACGTGAACACTGCGAGAGGTGGAGAAAAAGAAACTAGCTTGGACTGAGTGATTTTTTACGATGACTCAGCGATTGAACACATAGTTGTTTTAATTTAACTTTTTAACTTTGTCTATTTTTTGTTATTCGAGCTATGTTGTTAAGCTGTGGGGTGTGAGGGAGCCCACCAATTGGCTGGCTCACACCCCATATTCATTGTGTGTTGAAACAGTAAATCGAGCAAATACATTCACACTGAAAACCGTGAAATTCAACGACAATTAGCGTGTGTCAAAGTGGACTCAAAGCTTGTGTTGTACGAGTGTAAATTAATCACGCTATTATTATGCTGTCACGCGCGTGCCGAAGTGACACTGGACGAGCGTATTGTGTATCTATGTAGCAATATGTATGGGTATTTATATACTTTGTGTAGAGTTAGGCAACAAAGTAGCGTTATATTTCATTTTATTAACAAAGTTTGGCTTTAGAAAAAAGCATAGCACTATTGAACAGGTACACAGACTAGTAGAAGAAATCCACAAAGCCTTCGAAAATAAGAAATATTGTTGTGCTGCATTTTTGGACATCTCTCAAGCGTTTGACCGAGTTTGGCATGAAGGCCTATTATGTAAAATAAAACAACTACTTCCAACAAACTATTACATTTTCTTAAAATCATATCTTGCTGAGAGATTTTTCTGTGTAAAACAAGGAGAAGAAACAACCAGACTCCATAGGATCCATGCCGGAGTTCCTCAAGGGAGCGTGCTTGGCCCTACTTTATATCTAATCTTCACTTCAGACCTACCTATGACCGACGGCGTTTTAATAGGTACTTTTGCGGAAGATACAGCAGCTCTAACTGTCCACGACGAGCCTACACAAGTCAGAAACATGCTGCAAAGATACCTAGACACTATCACAGAATGGTTAAGTGCTTGGCGAATAAAAGCTAACGAAACAAAGTCAATACAGGTAACTTTTACCATGAGACGAGAAACATGTCACCCCGTATCGCTTAATGGAGTTCAAATAGCTCAATCAAACGTTGCCAAATACCTTGGAGTTTATTTAGACCGTCGTCTTACCTGGAGAAATCATATCTTCACAAAACGAAAAGCCCTGGGAATACAGCTAAGGAAAATGTACTGGTTGTTCAATAGGAAGTCACAATTGTCACTAGAAAATAAGCTACTACTATACAAGTGCATACTCAAACCAATTTGGACTTACGGAGTTCAACTGTGGAGGACTGCGTCCAACTCAAATATAGAAATCCTACAGCGGTTTCAATCAAAGATGCTTAGGATAATCACAGATTCACCTTGGTTTATTACCAACCAACAATTACATCATGACCTTGGAGTTAGGACAGTTCAAGAAGAAATAAAACACATGATGAGATCCTACAGAATTAGACTAAACCACCATCCAAATGTATTAGCATCGGGACTGATGAATATCGATACAGCGTTCAAAAGGCTGAAAAGAAAGTCATCTAATGACTTATGACTTGCACGATAGACCTACCTTCATAAGCTTCACCACTTGCAATAAAGGGCAAATGTCACTGGACAGACCGCCCTCCAAGACACTAAACATGCTTAACTAGTTGCTGAATGTTAATAATGAAACAGATCGCAAAAATATATACAAAAAAAAAATTAACAAAGTTCTCAATACATTTATATTTTACTTCTTTCTCTTTTTCATACACTTGTAAGTCAATACTATGATGCCATGAATATCATTCGTCTTTATCTTTACAAAACGCATGTCCCTCATGAAAAAGTTCGAAAATTTCAATTTGAAGTAGACCTTGGGGTGGGTTTGGCCTTGGGCCGCAGTGAACATGTTAAGCTATCTGTATACAGTAAATTTAAACGACTACCCTAAATTTAGTTCTTCTTTCATTACTAATCTATGCCTTAGAGGGGCTACCTACTATTGACTTGTATCAAAATATACACTTTACATAGATAATTACTAATATATTTAAAATTGGTGATACTCTTGAAAACATTCATATACTATATATGTAATTAGCGTTAAAAAGTATAACAATCATTAGTGGAACTCCAAACGGGGATAATGTAATATACACCTATACAATACTTATAAAAGAAGTAAATATCTGTAATTAATGGAGATCCCGTTTGAAAATAATCTTTTCTGTAAACAGCAGATGCTTATCTGCTGAAATGTAATTTACTATTGACACACTTTGATATTGTTATATGGATACTGTACATGTGTGTGTGTATATGTATTTTTCAAAGATGTATATTATTTGAATGACTACTTAAATTCTTGTCTTAATTTTTATCTTGTATACTGTATGCATTTTTAAATACTTCAATTCCATCTGTTAATTTAAGCAACAACTAATACAGTAAATTTCAACATTATTTTGAATATTAATTAAGGTCTGTAAAAATCCTTTTTTCTTTTGTTTGGTTTTATTTTTACTTATGTCAATTTGTTTTATTAATTTTTGTTATTTCTCTCTCTTTTACCAATATAATGTATCCTCATGAAAATATTTTTGATTGCACTCAGGCGGGTTAACATAGATGTTAAATATAAATAAACGCATATTATATTGTTTAGATATAATTATTATTGTCATTATTACCATTTCATTGTGGAATATATTTAAATAATTAAACTCATTGTAGAATTTATGAAATAATTTTAGTCAAATTTACATAAAATATATATTATTATAAAATATTAAATCACGTATATATACATAGTAGATGAATTACGATGACGATGACAGTGAATGTAATTATGTTTTTAATTCTTCGGAGAGTTCTGACTCCCTTGACCAAATTTCTTTGAGTGATTTTCTAAAAACCGAATTTTCTAATGTCGCCTACAACCTTAATATCGTTCATATAAATGCACAGAGCATTCCTGCCCACTTCCACGATATGCTGGCATCTTTTAACCATGGCAATATCCATGCTATTCTAGTCTCCGAGTCCTGGCTAAAACCGAGCCTTCCTAGTTCTTCTTACACTATCCCGGGTTTTCAACTAATTCGTAACGATCGAGTGGGGGCTGCGGGAGGTGGCGTTGCAATATACCTACGTTCCAATATTTCATTTAGCATTGTCTCAATGTCTCCACAACCTCCATCTTCTGACTCAGGAGAGCACATACTATTAAGTATCCAAATATCTCACACTCGGTTACTTCTCGGAGTCTATTATAGTCCATCACTTCATATTAACTATTTCCAATCTTTTGAGAAACTACTCGAGGATGTTATCCCCTCCTTCGATCACTCCATAATAATGGGTGATTTTAACACATGCCTACTTAAGCAGGACCATCGTTCAAATCACTTAGTTAATACTGTCAAGTCAAGTAATCTCAACATACTTCCGCTTCGTGCTACGCACCATTCGCCTAATGCAAATCCTTCGCTTTTAGACCTGATAATTGTATCTTCTCTTCACCACGTTTATGAATCTGGGCAATACCCTGCGGAATCTTTTTCATACCATGACTTGATCTATCTTTCATATAAAATTCGCCCTCCCAAGGTAAAACCCAAAATCATTGTGCAGCGTAACTTTGGTAAAATGGACCAGGAGGATCTTCGTAGTGACGCAAAAAAAATTAATTGGGGAGAGGTTACCCGAACTGGGGGGATCGACGATAAGGTACATGCACTCAATAATATATTGATGAGACTTTATGACAAACATGCTCCATTTCGTGCCATCAAAATTAAACATACACCCGCTCCATGGCTCACCCATGAAATCAAATTACTGATGAACAGAAAATGTCTAGCTAGACGGAAGTACAAAAGACAACCGAATCAATCCAATAAAGAAAAATTTATTCAAGTCCGCAATATTTGCAACAGAGTGTGTAGGGACGCACAACGCCGATATATCCACAATACAATTGAAAACGAAGACACAGGCAAAGTTTGGAAATTTTTAAAGACCCTAGGAGTTGGAAAATCCTCTCATTGCACGCTCCCCAAAGATCTTAACATTGATCACCTTAATCAACACTTCTCAGCTGTTTCTTCTTTTGATCCGGCTACAAAATCCAATACAATTAATTCTCTTTCTGTAATTCCAACTCCTAACTGCTCAACTTTTCAATTCTGTCAATTTTCTGATCGTGATGTTTCGAAGTGTATGAGGTCTATAAATTCGAAGTCAATTGGTAACGATGCTATTGGCCGTAATATGATTATGCCGATACTGGATATTATCACTCCCATCTTAACACATATTTTTAATGCATCGATATCTAGTGGCACATTCCCTACGGCGTGGAAAGATGCATATGTTATTCCCTTACCCAAAAGACATAATCCCTCTTCTTTTTTTGATTATCGCCCAATTTCGATTCTACCTTTTTTATCAAAAGTCCTGGAACGTCTTGTCTATGACCAGCTGAACATATTCCTATCCTATAACTCCCTTCTGAATCCTTTTCAATCCGGATTCCGGCCAGGTCATAGTACAGTGACAGCTCTGGTCAATATCACCGAAGATATCCGTCATGGTATGGAGAATGGCTTGATCACTGTCATGTCACTTCTCAATTTCAGCAGTGCCTTTAGTAACGTGGACTTCGAGGTCCTTCTTGCGACCTTATGCACTTTGAACATATCTCCGACAGTTATTGCTTGGTTTCGAAGTTATCTGTATGGTCGCCGACAGCGGGTTCGAGTTGATGAGTCCTTCTCATCATGGTGTACTTTAACTGCCGGTGTTCCTCAGGGCGGCGTTCTATCTCCACTATTATTCTCCGTATTTATCAATACTATCTCCCATAATCTTTCATGTTTCTACCACCTGTATGCTGATGATTTGCAAATCTATACACAAGCGCCTATTAATCAACTATCTGCTGCAATTAATACTGTAAAAGCTGATCTAGAACACATTTCTAATTGGAGCAATCATCACGGAATCAAAGTAAACCCTGCAAAGACAAAAGTAATCCTGATAGGGAGTTCTCGAATGATTTCCAAAATAAACTGGCTTCAACTTCCCCCTATAACTTTCGACAACGTCATCATTGAATATAGTAAGACAGTTAAAAACTTGGGCATCATTATGGACAGTGAAATGTCGTGGAGACCGCAACTGACAGAAATCAGTAGAAGGATATTTGCTTCATCTGCGTCTCTCAGAAGGCTCCGAAACTTTCTTCCAACTGCTACCAAGGTTACTCTTGCACAAACTTTATTACTACCAATACTTGATTATGCAGATGCCAGCTATCTAGATCTCACTCAAGAACAACTTAATAAACTTGAGCGTCTCCAAAACTTCTGCATCCGGTTCATATTCGGTTTACGCAAATATGACCACGTTTCTGAATTTCGCAACAAGCTCAAGTGGTTGACAATCCGCTTTCGCCGGAATGCTCATTTACTATCACTCTTATATAGTATTCTTTTTACTCCTTTTACTCCTTCATATCTTAAAGAACGGTTTGCTTTCACCCATATCACCAAACCTCATACTCTGCGATCGGCCGGAAGTCTGAAATTAGTAATACCCAAACACACCACTTCATTTCTTGGTAATTCGTTCTCAGTTACAGCAGTAAAACTATGGAATTCCCTACCTGTATACATCCGTAAAGCCAAAACCCTTCCTATCTTTAAAAAAATGGTGTATAAACATTACCTTTCCCTACAAAACTGCTAAGGTCACCCAGATCTATATTTATTTATTTTTTAATTATGTACGTCACGCCTATGTATTTATCCATTCACTGTCATTACCATTTTCTTTTCTTTTCTCTCTTTTTGTTTCTTCCTTCATGTATTTTGTGTGGATGGACTGAAAATATAATTGTTTATAGTTTTATAATATAAAGTATGACTGGATCGATATTATTACGTGTAACTTTGTGCGCCACCATCCACGTGTTAGTTAATAGATGTATTCCACCCCATTAGAGGGTTGCCTGGAAGAGATCGCTTCTAGCGATAAGGCCGCCCATTGTATCACTGTAACTTATTCTAGTTTTCATTGTACATAGATTTAGTTGGTGAACAATAAAGTGTTTTTCATTCATTCATTCATTTCATTCATTCATTCATTCATTTCATTCATTTTCAAAGTTCTATCAATCTGCAATATATATATTGTCGCAAGGGTGTGGGCCACGTGTTATTCCGCGGTCCCCCTCAACTCCTCGAGTTGATAAAGGAGAGCGTCGGAGGGACGAAATATAAACAGTTATACATTTGCAACGCTAGAAGCCTTTTCTTCGTGCAAGGGTGGAGTAACGTCTGCTAACGTCTGCGGACCTGTCGTAAAAGGCGACAAAACAAACCTAGTTACATGTTAAGGCCTGAAGCCCACCTGGACAGACACCACCCCTGGTGTATTAGTATGCCGTCCTTGGATCACAAATAGTACATTACTGATCGAAGATGCCGTCATAATAACCTTGTGTTCCGACATTAGTGACCCAGGATCCTGTACTCCTAAGCAGAGAGCAGCATGTTCGCGGTGCCTCTAGCGTCGCAAACATCCATAGGAGTCGGTTACTGTTTCCTATAAAGTGGGCTGCTAGCTTGTCTGCTGTACCTCAGAAAAAAATACGGTTGAAGATCAAAATCTTTACCGTACTCAGATCACCCGGACTGCACTTATAACATTATTAAAACGTTTTCATTAGTTTCACCTGTATGTTTGTTTATAACCGACTCCTTTGAATTCGATTTTGACTCACTTTAAACGGACAGATTTCATTTAAACGTTGTAAACTTATCAAGGACTTACTTGTGTCGCATAGGGTGGGAGACAACCTCACCATTGCGGCGTGGGCGAACCTGTCAAGAATAGGGTTTTCCCCCAGACCAACAAAAGTCCAAAAATGGTACGAAATATGGCACTAATAGCTCCACGCTTTTTTGACAATAAGCGCTAGTTGAGACACGCGGGAACCGCGCGGTTACAAATCGTGCGGATTGAAACCGCAAAAATTGTGATGGTTTTCAGACGCCGGTGATTATTAAGCGATTAGAAAATACGGAGCGTCGTTTGAAAATGGAAGTCGACGAAGAACTATGTGTTTTACTGTGGTTGCTCGTAAAAAAAGAAAAAGGCAGTATTGGGTGCATCCAATATTAAGTGACCGACTAGTACATGGTCAGTTCATAACATTATAACTTAAATTATTTTTGAATTTCTGAATATATTTTTGAACTGAATAATCCTCACACTGAAGATCCCTGCGTGTCTTCTCCACTTCATCAATAAATAATTCGTTGTCGAAGCGATCCATAGCGAGCTCACTTGCTGTGACGTGCTAATCGCGCGGTGCCCGCAACGCAATTGAACGCTGAAGAAAGACTCCATAATAATACAATCGCGCGGGCGGCGCGCGGATTCTATTTTCTAGCGGTTGACTGGCGGTAACCGCGCGGCATGAATAATCGCGCGGTTATGTCTGAATGATTGCGAAATACTCATACAAATAAGATCCGCGCTTCTGAGACCTCGCGTTTCCCGTCGTGTCTGAACTAGCGCTAATACTAATAATTTTCGTTCATTATTTTTTTTTACTAAGTAAGTTTGCGGTTACCTCTTTAACCGTTTGACTTGTAACCGATAAAAAATTCTCTACAAATTTTATATGTATATACAAATTTTTATTGTGAAATACCTGGGGTTCTATTTGGACCAGCGTATGACCTGGAAATACCATATAAAACAAAAGCGAGATGATGTAAACAACCGATTCAGAAGTCTCTTGTGGCTTCTTGGGAGGCAGTCAACTCTATCTCTGAGTAATAAACTCAGAGTATACAACTCGGTCATCAAGCCAATCTGGACGTACGGCATACAACTTTGGTCAATTGCCAGCAAATCAAATATCCTTTGTCTACAAAGAGCCCAAAATTCCATCTTGAGAACCATAAGTGGTGCAACGTGGTATACCCGTAACTCTGAAATCCACGAATATCTTGACATCAAAACTGTAGAGGAAGAGGCAAAATCGTACTCAGCGAATTACAAAACCAGATTAGAACAACACCCTAACCCCCTGACGGGCAAACTCTTAAGACCAAACTCAATCAAGCGCCTCAAAAGAGCCAATGTGCTCTTTTCCAGGGATGAGCAAATTAATCAATGATTTGCTCATCAAAAGTCAATCTGTACCTCAACCAATCTGATAATAGTCGATAGACTGATGGCAGATCTGAAAAAAGAAAAAAAAAAAAAAAAAAAAAAAATTTATATGTGTTTTCTGTTATTGTCTTAGTTTTCGAGCTTACTGTGGTAAGGGTATAAATATTGGATATCAAAACTATATCCGGATAGTAATACCGCCCGAACATTGTAGACGAGAAGTCGCCATTACAGGAAATCCTACCTTACTGCCATATACAACATGTGTACGAGTGGTTAAGGTCTGTTTTAAATATAGACTTCCTACCCTATTACTGGTGGTATAAATCAGATCAATATCACCAGGCGAGTTGGGAGAAGAAATGGGTTAGGATAGAAGTGAGCTTTTTTTTTGGTAGATGGAAATGCATGACGCACGTTATAGTGTAGGACTTCCCGTGCAATGTGCCTATACGTCCCCTTCTCTAGGCTGGGGGACGTACGTCGCTGGTGTACCGACGGATGCGACGGATTAGTCAGGCCGCGACTCCGACTGGTGCCGGCCCGCTTTCGAGGGCCTCTTCAAAGCGCGGGGGTTGATGATAAATATGTATTTAAACACAAATCAAAATACCCCTGAAGTTTGGTTTTGAATTTCTTTAATTTTTTTTACATTTAACCAAAAATATAAATAATGCCAGTTATTTCTGAATATTATAAGGTATCATTTAACGAATATTAATGTTTCTATTTAAAATTAAATTTCTTTAGCTTTATTTCTTATTGTGTTTTATTCAACAGGTATGTTTTTACCCTTTAAGAAGAAACTGTTAAATGTTAGAAACAAAGATGTAAAACAGAAAAATGTTACGAAATGTTCATTCAGTATCTCGTATTTCCTCCCCGGATTCTTATCACTGCGTCCATGCGGTTCCTCATGGAACGGATAAGCGTCACAATCTTATGTTGTGAGATGTTATCCCCCTTTTCTTGTATATTAAGCTGGCCAAGCGTCTCCGAAGCAGGATCTGCCCTGACTCATCTACTCAACTCATCTCATAGGTTTTCTATGGGATTCATATCCGGGCTTCTCGCTGGCCAGCCCATAACCGCAATACCAACTTCGCTTAGGTATTCATTAACAATGCCTGCGGTATGAGTCCTGGCATTGTCCTGCGCTCTTGATACACCTTCTTTCTTCCGTCATTACTATACAAAATTATCTAGAGAACTTTGCTCTATTGAAAGTATGATAAATTTAAGTGCTCAAGTGCAAAGTTGAGGCGCGCTCTTCGGTGGGTAAAATAAATTGACGGTAGACGTCAATTTATTTTAGATATATTAAATATTGATTAAGTGCAGAAATTTTGACGGTATACACATTGAAAACAATCTCTACATTCATTTATTGAATGAAAATTCGAAAATATAAATTCTAATTTGGAATTCTGGTACACAACTGTCTAGATCTAGACTAAACTGCCAGCTATTTATTGGCGTATTTTTTTAAATGATATCAATCCTCTTTTTCATTTAAATGCCACCTGAATAATAAGAGTTTCGATTTTTTTGATGATAAGTATACTATATAAGTTTTCTAGTATCAAAAACAAGCGTTCTGCTGCTTAAGATGACTAGTTAGTTATATTAATTGTCAAAATATATTTATTTATTTACATTTCAAATAAACTAATACTCTCTCTCAATTTACCAAGTAAACCCGTCATTCAATTTAATTAGCCATTATTTCACTCTGAGCGCAAATATATAAATGCAGACGCTCGTTATAAAGGATTTGATCCTGTGAGATACACTAAATAGAGTAATAAATGTGCCCAGAATTCAATTAAAAAGGGATTTCAAACTTTAATTTTATGCACTGCAAAGTTGAATATGCAAAAATTATAGCACAAAGGGCGCCGTAAAATGGTTCGTTACAGCGTGTATTTTTAGATGAGACTTTTCGCAATCTCTGGATTATTATATTTTAATTATAATAAAAAACATGGTTCTATACTAAAGTATATCTACATTAATATTCTAAACAGGAAATGTTTGTATTTTTGTATGTTTGTAATGAATAAATAAATCTAGTTCTGGAGCTAGTAAAATCATTTATTTTATCTACTTTATTTTTTTCTCTCTTTTCATTTTATATAAGTTTGTAGTATTTAAGTTTCACCCTTGTAATTTTTGGTTCAATAAAGGACTTTTTTAAACTTAAACTAAGTAGACGGATTTCAAAAATTCTTTCACCATTAGAATGCTACATTATCTATGGGTAACATAGGTTATATTTATTATTCGAAAACAATACGCATCCCTACTAAAACTTCAATAAAATAAAGCTACTTAAGGCCTGCATAAAAATACATTTACCCTACATTCGTCAGTCGTTTGTCCACTACTGGATGTAGGCCTCCCCAAGTGAGCGCCACGAATCCCAGGCCAATTCTTTTCCCAGGCTCGACCGGCAACTTTGTGCAGGTCATCGTTACCGCGGTCTCTGTCCCAGGACTCACTCGCTCCAACGCCCATCGGTCATGCGACAAACTTGACCGACCTATTGCCACTTTAGCTTGCTTGTTTTGCGAGCTATATCGGTTCATCATTTCAGATTTTGTCTACAAGAAAAATACCCAACACAGCTCGCTCCGTAGCCCACTGATTGATTTGAAATTTTTGTCCACATTTTGGCTTCGTAGGTCGTACAGTAAACGTTTATATAAAATTGTTTGAAATAAACGGTAACACTGCGAAGCCGGGACGATAATATATATACATTACGTGTCACATTGTTTGTCCGCTATGGACTCCTAAAGTACTGAACCGATTTTAATAAAATTTTGCACACTATGTGCAGTTTTACCCAACTTAAAAGATAGGACTTTATACCTCAATTTTTAATCTCAATATTATTTTATTGCGAATTATTTGTTTATTATGTGACAAAGTCATAACTATCTGTTAGTTCGATAAGATTCTAACTGATGGCGGTATAAGGTAATTAGTTGACTGCATTGAGTAAGTATATATAATAGATGGCGCTGTTTATTTTTATTTTTATGGCAGAGCAACGTCTGCTAGGTCAGCAGTGGTGACAGTATCAAACAGTCAAAAGGATTGATGCAGACCAATCACTTACTTAGATAGTTGTAAAAGGCGAATGGCTGATTTTTTTTATTGCCGAGTAACAGCAGACAGGCTGACGGCTCACTTAATAGTAAACAGTTACCGTCCCCTATAGATGTTTGCAACGCTAGGGGCACCGCGAACACGCTTCTGTCCTATATGGGTACAGGAACCTGGGTCACTAATGCTGGAAACTACACATGGGTGGCATGCTTAAGACGGAAGATGCCATCCAGACGGGCTTGGGACCTTACCTTAGAAATTTTGTAACCTTTCAGTTAACTGTGTTTCTGTATTATTGTTATTTAATACTGTCCCTACAACACTAACGCTTATCATGTTCTCACTACATTTATGTATATATATGTAATCGTGAAACTGTCTGTTTTTAACCGCTTTATTAATATACAAGGGCCTAAGCCAAGTGAACATTGTATTTAATTATTTTAAGTAGAAATTTAGTATGTATATTCGCTATTAGACGATAAAAGAATCGGACTAATCTGCATATATTTCTAACTGATTTTTGCAAATTACGGAAGAGATACTATTTTTACAGATTTTTACTAATGTAATTCTCTAATTGTTCGGTACAACTATGTCTACGATAAAGGCGGATGTGTTGGCTTTGTCAATTAATACAATGTGTGGTCATATTACTATTATTATATTCATGGTATAAATGTCACTCCGTGGGTCTAGCGGAAGACCAGCGTTGGTTTTATACAAAACCAGCATATGCTGAGCTAGGACCCATTTAGGACTTCATCAACTATTTTATTTTATGTCAAAATTTAACATTTATGTATTTTGTATAATAATATGTGTCCTAAATAAAAATATTCTATTCTATTACCACATAGCTAGGATTGTTTTATCGCATTTCATGACAGGCCGACGCGACAAATAAAGAAGGAGTTGGTCACAAGATAAAATGGCGATAGAGCAAAGAAACCTTGAAGTAGAGAGGGGTACGGTAACACTAGCGTTGAAAGGTCTACAATTCACGATTGCCTGGCCGGAAAGTTTGATGTAAACCTACGACCTGCACTCGGCAAGGATTGGATATCATAATCACCATACTTAAACCTATAAACCCATTTACTACAACCGCTAATCTCAACAACTAAAGCAATAGCCTCGAATAACCGTTAGGTGAAATTTATTTTACCCCAGTAATACCTTGTCAGTCTCGACAGAGTTGCCAGGTTGCGAAAGTTAATTAACAAGTAAATTTTAGCGGTATATTTATTTGGTGACCGGGTTCAGTGTTTCAGAGGGTCACCATTTGGGTTATAAATGAAACAACACCAGGGATGGTTTAGCTGAATCAATACGGAAGCCGTATTGAGTACTGAATCCGTACTGAATAATTTATTTCAAAATTCGTGCTCTTTATATACGAATTGGCTGGGGATCGTCGACCAATCAGAAGCGTTTAAAAAGTAAACAAATGCAGATGTTTTTACACGACACAAATTCTTGGAAATTAAATATTTCAACCATGGCTTGACAACAGGATTATCGTTTCTTCGAAATTTGGTCGAGTCCTCGTCCCGCACTGCCGCCTCCGCAGGCGACGTTGATACGCGCGTTCGCGCCGTTCGCGGTCATTCCCGGCTGAGACGTTGCGCAGTGAGTGTGTGGTCGCGTTGTCGATTTAATATGTACGTTGTTATTATTATCGCCCGAAGTCTCTTCCGAGAAATGTAATGAAGATGAGGGCGATGCTTCGTGGATAGTACATATGTGACGTGGCCGACGATGATGTATGATGACTTTTCAGAGCTTCCCTGTTCCTTATTAATATGATATGGTGACTACATTTATCGTGGTTGATATTAAATGTGATGCTAGGACACTAAAGCCTCAACAGTAACTTCACAGTAGTGTTGTAACGTAAGATTATTTCTATAAGACTGATGTACATATAAAATTTAATAATATAGCGTAAAAAAATTATCCCTTCACCAATTAGTGTAGGAAGTATGAAAACCGACCAAAGTCAACTCCGATAACTAAATCTGCGGGGAAATGTTACTAAATATCAAATACCTAGACAATGCAAACGAAGAGAATCACTGAACAAAAAGTTTATGTAGTGAATACGTACTACAAGTTATGAACTAATAAAAATAAGTTTTTGGGTCGCGGTCAGATTAACGTCAGTTCTCGCGGCACCGGCGCTTGACGAATAAACTCTGGGCTAGTTTGAAAAGATATACCAGAAATGTGGTTGTCCTAAACAAGAGAGAGCGAGGCGCACGAGTGTAAGGAATGATTCCGTGAAATGTGAATTAGTCTTGCGAGATATTGGTACGGCGGAAAAAGCAAGAAAAGTAGCAGATGTATAATAAAAGAGACAAATATATACTGAAATATTTGGTGGTAGTTAGATATATCATTATAAAAGAGAATCTATCACCAGAGTAGTCTAAAGAAATGGCAGAAGAGACTAAAGGATGCTGGGTCCAAGTAGAACTAAGACCGAGTTATTTTGCGACTTTGATGTAACTTCTGACTTAAATAAGTCAGAAGTTACCTCCGTCTTAAATAAGACGGAAGACGGAGACGTGACTTATTTAAGATAAAGGGATAAGAACTTCTCAAATTGTGAAATAGGGAGTTATGGACAACAAAAATGGAGATATCCAAAAATACCGGGCAGAGTAGCATGGCAACACCATAAGATATTTCCAATATAGAACTCTCTGTGTGCGACCCCACTTCCCGGTTGCAATTTTTATCATTATCGGTTATCGTATTATTTTCATTGATTTAACTATTTTTTATAACTTTAGTAATTTTCCTCTTTAATAAACTGGTATTCAAATATAATCGTTTAATTTCTCTCCATATTTGTCGACGACCGTCAGGTCGCCGTAACAAAGTGCCCCACGTTGGGCGCCACTCGATTTTTACTCACTTTATAACGATTGATATCGAGCACCCCACGCTTTTTAGATCAGTATTTTTTCATTTTAGTTTGATTAATTATAAAAAACGTGTCTTTTAGTTTTTTAAACTATAATTTTATTGTCCCGTAATGAGGAGGAAATTATATTTATATCCAGCCCAAATACTACTGCGTAATGGGGTCATGAAATTATCACCCGCTTTCTCTAACGAAATTTTTTGTTATACTATATATTACGATTACAGAAAAGCATATAAAAATATAAATCACAAATGTGTCACTTGTATATTTATATTTCTGCTGGGTATACTTGGGTATACCCTGCTTGAAAAGCACATTGTGATACTTATTGGTGAGTACTGAATCAACGTCGTTAAGGACTTGTAAAGGACATCGATGGACTCTTTACCGACAACCCTGCAAATTGAAGTAAGTAAGAGTAAGAAAGTAGAAGTTTGTGTTGCTAATATAATTTAAAGTTGAGATGATGGTGAAGATTCTAAGCAGAAAATGAAAGATGAAGTGAAAGCAGCCTCCTCTGTAACAACCTAATTAAGTCGAATGGTTTTAGTGCTAGGTTGCTAAACGACGCATTACAGGTAGATCTTTAATGAAAAAGGCACCGCGCTATGATAATGCACAAATACCTAAATTATTTGTACACGCGTCTCTTGGTTAAAGCGACGCGTCGAAATTTGCTTATACAAAATATAAACATTAAAGCATTTAAATCACAAATCGCGGGAAGCAATAAAACGAATCCAAACTCAGATTTATAAATAAGTCCCGTGAGTGTATAACGGAACCTTCAAAACCCGGGATAAATAAGATAAACAGTCCGCATTTAAACGGTAATGTAAGGATTTATAAATATCGTTATGTTTGAATTATTGATGATAAACGTTTCGTTCTTATATAGCTGCGTATCTAACTACAGCTCATTTATGGTGGTGCCCTACCATGACATCTACAGGTTCTTATTGCATGAGCCTTTAAAGTAACATGTATATGATAACGCTTTCTGAATGATAAACTCAATTTAAGCTAGTAGTAGTAAAGGTTGTAGAAAATAATTATCCGCGTTGCTCGAAGAGATCGCTCTGTAGCGATAAGGTTGCTCTTTGTAAGTACAAGTATATATTGATAGAATCAATAACTTCCATACATATCTATCTATACTAGATAAATCCGACAAACGTTGTTTTGCCGTAAGAGATTATGGAATGTACGAATGCTACGTGACATACATGTGTCAATTTTTATCCCCTGCCTTTGCTAACCATCCGTAGTAGATAAGAACCCCCTGTAATTATCACGTAGTAAATAATAAAACGCTTTTCAAGAATTTTTGGCAAACATAAAGTTAAATTGGCTCATGTTCGTATTTATTAATACAGTCCCGTGTCATGTCAGTCATGTCCCGTGACGCCAAAGTTAACCAGTTACAAGTAAAAACTAAACGGTAAACGCATAAATATAGCTCGAAAGAACGCAAAATTTTCTTTAGATGATATTGGCTACGTGCTTTGCATAAAATAAGTCCCCATTTGAGAAATAAAAATGATATGCTGAAATTAATATTAAAAAAATCACTTAAATATAAAATAAGAGTAGAAAAAACACCATAAGTTATTCACAACATTTCAAATTGTCAAATTGTTGGATGAACGACAATAATACTTCGGAAGAAAAAAATAAATAATTCAGAGTCGGTAGCATACACCTTTATTCCACCCCATTTAGAAATTAAAAAAAGTTTCTGAGGCGTCGAGGCGGGACGAACAAAATTATCTCTTCAAAGATAGCTTTTTACACTGACGGCTCTATCCTATCTTCAGGAACTTTACGCTATCAGATCTTTTCGTTAATAACGCGTCAAATAAGTAATATTACAGTGTCTTAAAAATCCTTCGAGTGTTTTGAAAGCTGGAAAAGAGATTCTAAAATAAAGTAATTTTACTTTTGCTGGCTTATACTTAAATTATAAACAATACTAAAATTTTCTACATTATATATAACTAGCTGATACCCGTGACTTCGTCCGCGTTCCTTTTGTCATGAGGCAATGGTAGACCGCTTGCCCCACTTCTTAAATTTACTGACTTTATATTAAACTAGCTGTGCCCGCGACTCCGTCCACGTGGAATAGTGACTTTGGGCAGAATTTTTTGGATATATCTTATGGTTTATTTTGGATTACAAACCCTATAAACCCTAAAATATAAATGAAATATGCAAACAAAAGTCAGTATTATCGAATGCAACTGTTACGCCATGCGCCTCCGGAATACGTACATTCGAATCTACAAAGTCCAGCCTAAGCTAAACCCTATTTCATGTGATTGATGACATAAATATGAGGTTAACTTAAATTGGAAATTTAACCTACAATGTCCAGCCTAAGCTGAACGTTATTTCATATGATTGATGATATAAATCTGAGGTCAACTTAAATTGGAATATAAAATTTCCGCAACTTATCATTTTTAACAAAAACTATTTTTTTTTCTAAAATAAAAATAGCCTAAGTTACTCCTTGACACATCAGCTATCTGCCAGTGAAAGTCCTGTCAAAATCGGTGCAGTCATTTCAGAGATTAGCCGAAACAAACAGTACCGTCGCCTATGGGTGTTTGCAACGCCAGTTGCATCGCGAACACGTTGCTGTCCCATAAGGGTACAAGAACTTGGGTCACGAATGCTGGAAAACAACACAAAGTTATTATGGCGGAAGTAGACTAAAAGTGGTAGCTATACAGGGGCTTGGAGCCTTACAACGTAGCTAGGGTGGGTTGTTTTGTCACCTTTTACGACAGGCCGGCCGCATAGGTCAGTATTCTTTCTCTGTCCCTGTATGGATAATAATCTTCTGACGTGATGCGCGCACAACTGCAGACCTCTATCATTTTATTTATATACAAGATAATAAGTGGAGTAAGCTAGTCCTAGAGTGGAGACCGCGTCTAGGCAAACGTAGTGTAGAACGCCCTCCAGCCCGGTGGACCGATGGCATTAAAAAGGTATCTTGGGGAGGCCTATGTCCAGCAGTGGGTGACGCAAGGCTGTTGATTGATTGATGTGATAATATGTTGGATAATGTAATCCCTATAATGCATTTTTGTAATTGGTGATAAATAAATAAATTGCATAATGAAGTTATTGTTTGTAATTAACAAAGCATTAATTCAATTCAATTACCTCCGTGGTTCAATGGCTAACGTACGTCAGACGGCAGCTATTTACTTTAGGTATAGTTGGTGCTGTGTGAACTACCGTAATATTTATTTATCCAAGTAGTTTTTCCTCGTTTCATCTATCTTTCTCTTTAAAGCCCACTGTTGGGCTGTCACATGTGCTAATTCAAAAAGCGAAACCTTGATTTTTAGTGCCTAGAAATCCACGAAACGGTCAGTCATAAAAAAATTAAAAATATTGAGAATATAGGTACTAAAAACTTAAGAAATCTCGAAAATTAAAAATTGATGAAGGACTGATGCAAGTGTGACGGTATAAGCGTCCCAAGGATATAAATATAATATGGTTTTCCCTCTTATTTTTATCGTACAAAAGTTGAGTTTTGCAGATTTTCGGGTGTAGGTAACGCTTAACTTTTCATATGTTTTTTCAAGTGAAAACTGTAACGAAATGCCGCGTGTCTGCGGTTTAGTGCCTTGGCTTGCTGACTTGCGCGGTGTGAGGTCGATTTGCCGAGTTTTGACGATAACGGCTTTAGATTTGCTCAGTTAGGCATGATTTTTTAGCAATTTCGAAACTATCTGTTTTTTGATTATTGTTTTCTTCTTTCAGTGGCGGATTTAGAATACTAACCTCTGCGGCCGTATTCGACCTGTCGTAAAATGCGAAAAAACCACCCTAGCTACGTGGTAGGGCCCCAAGTCCGTCTGGATGGCAACCACCCTTGGTCTATAAGTATGCCGCCATAATAACCTTGTGTTGCGGTCCGGCATTAGTGACCCAGATTCGTGTACTCCAATGGGATAGTCGCGTGTTCAGGGTGACCCTAGCGTCGCAAACATTCATACGCGATGGTAACTGCTTACTATTTGAGCCGTTAGCCTGTCTGCTTCTCAACAATCATTTTTTTTTCCGCGCTTTTATTAATTTGATCTGTATGTAATTATGTATCTAGGTATGTAACGGAATTATCTGATTCGATTTTTTAAAATTTATCTTTAGATTGTATTATTTTAAATAATGTTGATTAATAAAAGAATAGAATGAAAGTTATTACATTGAACTGCTTTTATTTTTAATTTAATTGGTTATATTTGAACTATATATCATTGTACATCGATACATCGCTCCATCGATTAGGACATGTGAGACATGGTTCGACAATTTAAAAGTGGCAATGTTAATGTGAAAGACGGTGCGCGCTCTGGTAGATCACAAAAGTGCGAAGACGAGTAATTGCAGGCGTTACTGGACGATGACCCTACTCAAACTCAAAACTCTTGAAGCTAACCGTAAACGCACAACGCAATCGCCAACAAATGATTAATTTAAATCACGCATTAATCGAAAAACGAACGAAATGGGCCAGGAGACATGGCAAAGTGATTTTGTTACACGACAATGTGCCGTCTCACACAGCAAAACTAGTGAATGACACTTTGAAATCGCTTGGATGGGACCTCCTTCGCATCTGCCGTACTCCCCTGACCTGACGCCATCAGACTATCACCTCTTCGCATCAATGGGGCACGCGCTCGCAGAGCAGCACTTCAGCGAATTCGAGGAAGTTGCAAAGTGGCTTGACGAACAGTTTGCCGCAAAAGATAAACAATTTTTCTGGCAAGGTACTCATAATTTACCTGAAAGATGGGCTAAGTGTGTGCAATATTTCGAATAAACTCAAAATTTATTTCCTTTGAAATTTATGTGTTTATTTTAATCTTATATGTATTGAACTCACACATCGCCATCTATAGGTATACTTATACTAATAATAATTTACTAAAGTAAATGAACTGGTTATTTGTCGAGATTTAGATCTATTACTTTAATGACACATCTAATCAAATTAAATATATTCTTGCAAAATGTTGGTTTGAAGCTTATGTCTATATATTTGGCTTGATTATGCTTAAACGCTAATAGTTTTTTTATATTTAGTTGTATATATGTATGTATGGCCACGTTTTACGGCAATCGGCAATTTAGGTGGGGAACAAACGTCTGGCCATGCCGCCACCGCCGGACCCTGGTAGGAGAGGTAGACCCAAAAAGTTCTGGCTTGACGTCGTAGGGGTTGATGTGCGTGCTAATGGACTGACCACCAGAGATGCCGATGATCGTGCGAAGTGGAGAAGAAAAAGTCGGAAAGCGGACCCCGGGCGCCGAAGCGAGAGTTTGGGCTGCAACCGGGAATTAACGCAGAGATGATGATGATGATGTATATATGTGAAAACATATAATCGGTTATAGATATATATTTAGCTATTTATGTAATTGTCAACTGTTTGTTTTCCGAATAAATAAAATAAAATAAAAATACTTGTTAGTATTCATGGCAATTAGTTTTTTAGCAGTTGGTAGGTAGTTGGTACTATAAAATAGCTGTAATGTTTTTTTTTTCGCGAGGAAAGTCGCGTGGGATTGTTAGTTTTATACAGAAAATTTGTTCAAGCCGACAATAATTTACTTTTAAAAATGTTTTAATTTTCATCCTAACTAAATTGTTTGTTTATTTTGGAGCGCGATACTGTTTTCGACATCTCGCCTTTTTGTGGAAATTAAGAAATTTTGAGAACATTTAATTGGATTTAAAAGGTAAGGAAATGAAAGTAATAGAGTTGTGTTAATACTATCTATATAGTATTGCATTTTGCTTTGTAAATTTTAGAAGCTTCTTCGAAAATATCTTATAAAGAAAATATGTAATTTATCTTAAATAAACTTCTGAATTTCAAAGACGCTTGCTCACATTTAAAGTTTTTTATAGGTTGGAGAAATAGAAGTTGTTCTATTCCATTGGAATACTGGAATTTCACTTCCACTCTCCAGAATTTGCTCTCATATGTTTCTTTTAGTGCTGAGGAACAACAGACAAGCTGACGGCCCACTCAACAGTAAGCAGTTACCGTCGCATATGGATGTTTGCGACGCTATACCTTATCCGTTTTACCAAAAAATAAAATGTAAACAAATCGTAAAAAGGGTTTTTTGGATGTCGATTTTACAATAATCAACGTAATATAAAAATTATCATAGCAACTTTTAATTATTTATTAGAAATATCTCCTATATTCTTATTTTTTTATATTACTATTTCTTACTTTTAGAAAAAAAAACATAAAATAATTTTATTTTTACAATTATTATGAATGATATAAATATAATGCGTATAAAATTTACATATTTACAACATTAATTGTAATAACTAACTTACATTATAAAGAAACTAAAAAGACAATGTTTCCGAATCTCTTACTGGTTTTATATGCTGGTAACTATAAGTGTACTGTTCAACGTACTATTGTCGATTGGAAGGAGTGTTTTATTATTACGGTCGGATTATACCCGCCATGTTGTTTTTATTCTAGCTTTGTTTGAGAAACATTGGTTTGTTTACATTTTATTTTTTGGTAAAGTGGATAGAGTATAGTGGCACCGTGAACACGCTGCTGTCCGTATAGGAGTACTTAAACCTGAGTCACTAACGCCGATACACAATATGGTTATTATGGTACCATACTTATAGACCAGAGTTGGTTGCCATTCAGATGGGCTTGGGGCCCTACTACATTGTTAGACTTAGACCGACCCCGGTTGCAGACGTCAGTATTCCTACTCCGCTCTTGCACTGAGAAAAATATATGTTTTAGGTATGTTAATGTTGCGAGAATATTACCGCGCATGTGCGTCTTTGAGACTTTATTAAATACTAGCTGACCCGGCAAACGTTGTTCTGCCATAAAATAAAATAAAATAAAATGTCAAAAAATTAAAAAAAAATTTTTGGGGGTGGGTCACCCCTAACATTTAGGGGGATGAAAAATAGATGTTGACCGATTCTCATAGATACCGGATAAGCACAAAAAATCACTAACTCAATTTAGTTATCTGCCTACTGCCTACCCCCTAAGAACGATGGCGTGATTATTTATAGCCTATGACCATTTCTAGGTTATCATCTATCACCATACCAAATTTCATCAAAATCCGTTCAGCCGTTTAGGCGTGAAAGAGGAACAGACAGACAGACAGACAGACAGACAGAGTTACTTTCGCATTTATAATATTAGTATGGATTAGCAGTATAACAAGATAGAGCTTTGGAGATTGTATCAAGCACGAATTACTAAGCCATTAATTCGACGAATTTAACAACACCCTAAAAGCTGCAGTGTCCCCACTGACTGAAACTTTGCAGTTCTAGAACCCTTTTAATCTGACACTCGATTTTGAAGAAGATATTTACCTCTTGTCAAACTCATGCAAATCTTCACTAGTGAACTGGCTGGTGACATCCAATAGTTGCTGGATGTGGTCACTGGTGACCCTACTCCTCCGTCTTCCGTCATCATCTCTCACCAGTATGGTCGAGCAGCCTCCATAGTCCAGAGACAGGGAAGGTTGTTGGACAACGATTGTTGTTCGTCCTGCTGGTATTGTTGTTGCTGCCGAGTCTAGTGGGTTCGCTGTTACATGCACTTGGGCAGCTAAAAAAAAATTAATTAATTACTGTTTATTTTTATAATCGATTGGTTTCTCTCTCTCATCATCATCATCGTCATTTGCGTAGTAAGGACAGGTCTATAAGACCATCATTAGGACTGTCTTTTTATACGGATGTGAAACGTAGTCGGTGCTGGAGCGACACAAGCAGGCACTGCGAGTCACGGAGATGAATATGCTGCGGTGGATGTGTGGAGTAACGTGGAAGGACCGCGTTAGGAACTCTCGCATTCGTGGCAGCCTTCATGTCCGTGACATTGCTGATAAATTGCAGGAGTGTCGCCTTCGATGGTATGGCCACGTTTTACGGCAACCGGCTACTTATGTGGGGAACAAACGCCTGGCTATGCCGTCACCGCCAGATCCCAGCAGGAGGGGTAGACCCAAAAAGTGCTTGCTTGACGTCATAAGGGTTGATATGCGTGTCAATGGACTGACCACCAGAGATGCTGAAGATCGTGCGAAGTGGGGAAGAAACACACACACGCACACGCAACACACACACACACACACACACACGTTCACACACTCCCACATTATAATTGTTTTATTTTTATTATGAATATCAATGGTATTATTTTTAGTATTGTAGGTAGATGTTTAATTTCGTAATATTATCAGTAAAACTATTTTTATTTAATTCAGAATTTATTCTTGGAATTTATAATTTTCTTTCTTTTTTTTTCTCTATATGTAAAATTTGATTATATTATATGTATATGCTGTGCCTAATTTGGTACCGAGTAGTTAATGTTTTAATTTGTAACTGTTCGTGAATAAATGACATTTTATTTGAAACTCTTGAGGTAAATTTTTCACCAGCAAAATTTGTTGCTATAGACAAAAACAGGTAGTAAGCACTTGGAGCCAGGTCCCGACCATAAAATGATTCCATAAGAATCTCCCAACCAAGCTCTTGGAGCTTCTGGCGAGTCACTATTGATGTACCTTGCACTGTCCTGATGGAACATACCTCTCCCATTGACCAAAGCTCTCCAGTTGTTGACAAAACAAGTTCGAATCAACAGTTTGGCCATAGGGAAGCTGCTCACAGTAAGTGATTCCTTGTTAATCTCACCAAATACACAGCACATCCTGGTCGTCAATCCTGGTGTTGCCACGGTTAGAGCTGCTTTGCCAATCTTATAGGGACTTTCTTGTTATGGTGGCAAAATTCAAAAAGATGATATGATTCAATAATAATGGAGATTTTGTAAATAAATATGTCCACATGTAAATGTAGCCTAAAGTACCTGTAGATTGTCTTCTAGCAGGAGGCACAGAATGCTGATGTGCTGATGATCTTCTTCTTGTAGTTGTAAACACCTCCGTGCCTTCAAGTTGCCTTCGTAATTTTGCCACCTTAAGTAGAAAAGTGTGAATTTGTGAATTCAGACAACTTATGGTTGTGGGTATGTTTGTAGCCATGGATTACTCTGATATCTAGATGCCATCGGTTCAGTTCGCCAATTGGCATGCACAGCTAAGGCATTATTTCTTGAACGAGTACATTATATTATAACATAGTTGCCACGTACCGGTGGTGAAGGAAGACATCATAAGAATTCTTTGCATGAATGAATATTTATTTGCGAGAATTGATAACAATGTGGTAGAAAATATACGTATAATTTATAAGTGCTCCATTATCAACCATAATTTTTTTTATACATAAAATTAACAATGTCATAGAACATCAATGCCAAATGTTATATACTGAAAAATACATAAATACACCCTCTGCCATCTTACTACTTACACCCAGACTCGGAAAGGGAGAGGTATTGGGTCGTCAAATTTTGTTAGCTAAATAATTTTATTGTACTTGCCTCATCTTTATAGTAATCCTTTTCTTTGTGCTGTTTGTTCTTCATTCTGGGCTCACTCCCTCTTCTCTTGACAGGGTCCGTCTCGAATTTGAAATGCGTCTCGTATTTGGATTGCGTTGCTTTCGGACTTTTGGGTATCTCTATCTTAGGGTCATAAGGAATTTGAATAGACGTGGATGGACCACTACTTTGACTAACTTGGGTTTTATTTCGTTTTTCTATCTTCTTTGGATCTGGAAGTGGAACGTCGAAGACGAACCTAGCTGGCCCAGGTCTAGGAGATTCTAGAACATCAGTCGCGGATTGAGGTTTAGTGTACGCCGGGGAATCAATGTCACAGCTATTCTGGGCTCTGTGATAGTGGGGAGGGGCTGTACTAGGTGGAACTGGGTCGGAGTCGATGAGGCTGGTTGAGGTTTCTGGCGGATCTGGGTCTGCGTCCATGGAGTCATCGGTACCAGTGATGGAGGTTAAGGCGGTGGCAGCGGAGTCTGTGCTGGTGTTGATGGTTTTGTCTGATGTCGTACTGCTGCCCATCACTACCACCTGTTGACAATATATTATCATCAGCACGTTTAGCTGAAGTTCTAAAAATCCCTTATGAAGATATAAAACGACTTCCCTAATATATTTAAATATGCATTTTCACAATTTCCTATATATATATATATATATATATATATATATATATATATATATATATATATATATATATATATACAAGAATGGCTCGTTTAAAGATATAAGATTTTATTTTTCGACATAGTCACCTTTCAGGTTTATACACTTTGTATATCTTTTTTCTAAAGCTAAAATAGTATTTTTTTTTTTAATTCTTGATCCCTTAAAAATTGCGCCAATCTTCAAATTTATGGCTCCTGAAATGTTCTTTTAACCACGGAAATAGATAGAAATCACTAGGTCCGGTGAATATGGAGGATGTTCCATCAATTCGAAGCCAGCTTCTTGAATTGTGCACGTGGGCGTTATTTTAGTGAAACAAAACAATCTTAGCGAGTTTGCCACGCCGCTGCTTGCGTATTTCCTCACGCAACTTTGTTATGCGTACAAAGTCTTCGTAATAGTAGCTCCATGATTAAGGTATTCGATCATTACTACTCTTTGGCTGTCCCAGAAAAAACAGTCCATATCGGCGGACGGAATCGTCTTAATTTCTTCGGAGTTGGAGATGACGGTCTCTTCCAAGTCATGGACTATTTATTCGTTTCCAAGTCATAACAGTGAAGTCATGTTTCGTGCATAGTTATGAATCGAGTCAAAAATCGGTTAAGATCTTGTTACAACAAACCCAAAAGGCTTTGAGAAATTCTCAGTCTCGTTTGTTTCTGCGCGTCAGAAAGCATTCTGGGCACCCAGCGCGCTGACACTTTTTCATACTTACATGGTTGTGTATAATATTATAGACACTTCATATAGAAATCTTTATTTCTTCTGCTATAAAACAAACAGTAACACGACGATCCGCCAAGACAATGTTTTCAACTTTTTTAATCATTTTTTCAGTCACTACCGATGTAGGGCGTCCCGTGCGGGGGTCGTCGTTAATGAAAGTTCTTCCTCGCTTGAACTCAGTACACTAACGCGCAATCGTAAAATATGGAGGAGCATGAACCCCTAATGTTGCTCTGAACTCTTGATTTACCAGCTCCGTAGTTAAATTTTTCAAGCAGAGATATTACCGCGCGAACTTCAATTTTATCCATTTTAAGTACACGTTCGGACATGACACAAACAAATGACTTCTATTTAAAAAATAAAAGAGATTGCTTTTTTGTTATTAATGTATCTAATATCTGGGTTAAGTCTGCCAGTATTTATTTATTTTTTCTTTCCAAGGAAAATGTATCACATTATCACTATTTATTGAACACCCCTCGTATTTAGCCAATTCTGATTTAAATTTTTATTGGTGTAAATATCTTTAAGTAAAGACAACCATTCGCAACGAAGCGGTATTTCTGCAATATATTATTTACCCTTTGAGAAACTACTACTATGACGCCCGACTTGACCCCAGAATTGCTAGTAAGCTTACACGTCTTTGTTTAAGAAAATAATGTGTCGTAACATGGAGGATAAATTATTCGCCCTTCGAAGGGCATCGAAGTAAAGATGGGCAGAAGTTAACCAGCAGAGAAAAAACGCATGGAAGGATACTTAATTTGTTTCCAGTTACTATTTACAACGAAAATTCAACTCATTGCCTTTGACTCATTCATTCCATTCACTCGTTCAATTCATGTCAATCTGTTAAAAACTCATAACTCCGTTTCCGTGTATAAAGTTTTCTTTATCCACGATGAAAAGTAAATCCAGGGGTTGCGTCAACCGCATCGGCAGCAATTCAAACTTTTACAAATGGGCCACATTTTCGTTGATTCACCAGGTTGAAACGGTTTGTTTTTGTACAGAGTGAGTTCATGACGGTGAAACGTGGTGGCCGTGTCACATTTGAGTTACAAACTAGCGGTCCGGGTTCAACCTATGGGGGTAGGTACTTTTTGAGGTGAAACATCTATAGCGGCGGGTCAGATCGACTGCTGGCGTGGCAACTCATCATCACGGTACTGTTACCGTGGTGACTGTTCACCACGGCAAAAAAGCAAAACTACACTGGATCAAACTACCAAGGGTTTTCATTTCAACAGTAATCTCTTTTTTTAATTTTAGAACTTTATTTTTCATTATGCCATATTTATTTCTTGTCCTAAATTATCCTTTTGTACATATAATATTACATGTACAAATTAATTTCGATGTTTCACGTCTGCCAGGCGTTCCGCGACGGTTTTTTTTTTGTTTTTTTTTCCTTAACTCGATGAGTAAAAAGTTATCATTCAAACAACCATAGCCACATGGTAGGGCTCCAAGCCCGTCTGAATGGCGACCACCCCTAATGTATAAGTATGACGCCATAATAACCTTGTGTTGTATTCCGGCATTGGTGACCCAGGTTCCTGTACCTCTATGGAACAGTAGCGTGTTCGCAATGCCCCTAGTTTCGCGAACATATATAGGCAACGGTAACTGGCACATATATAGGCTGACTTCAGAGTCAAATATCAGTGCACATACTACTTTTAGAAATTTGTTTTCTAAAATTTATGTTGAATTGCGACAAGTCCTAAAATCCTACGCTGTGCAAACACTCCAGTACGATATCGGTAAACTGGCACCGGAAGTGTTGAGCTCGTTTCCCCGCTTTGACGTTCCATTTACTTCAATTTCCGCTTTTGAATCGTGTCAACATAGCTTTGGAATGTTTATTTTTCACGTCAAGTGCCGAGATGTCTTCGCAGGTATTTCAAATTTAGTGTTCCACTCGTGTAGTATTTTGCTTTGTATATTTGATTTAGTAAAGTAGATAGATGGCACTGTATAAGTAAAGCAAGCTAACGTTGTATTAATGCAGTCATTGTTGTCCCATGTATTATTTGTTTTTGTATATAAAGCTTCCATAGCTTTCTTCGATAACTAATTACTCCTCTATGACATCTTTGTAAGTCCAAAGTATTAGAGAAAGAGACGAATGGAACCGGTTTGGATAAAATAAGTTTTAATAGGTGCAATTTTAGCTGAGATACTGGCAAACGGCCCATCCAATAGCAGGTCGTCACCGTCGTCTATATGCGTTTGCAGCATTAGAGGCATTGCCAACACGCTACTGGCCTCATAAAGGAACTGGAATCTGGTATACTAGCCCGAACACAACACAAGATCATTATGGCGGCTTGTTTTAATACCAGGGATGGTTGCCAGTCAGGGCTTGGATTCTTACTTAGGGTTGATTTTTGCCTTTTATGTCAGGCCACCCTCCGCAGGGGTCATCTAGATTGTGTAAAAGAAGATATGGGGTAAAAGTGTCAAGGTTGAGAGGAAGGCTTTTAGAGGAGAGTAGAAGGAGATAACTTGTTATGCCGACCCTATCTAATGGGAGATAAAGGCAGGATATAGAAGTAAGTGACTCAAAAGTGGATTCGTTGGTAGCTTAAGATTAAAATGCAATGTAAATAAATACTTTAAAATAATTTAGAAAAAACTTAGAAAAAAACGTGGTCCATATAGATTTTTTGTTTTGGATTTTTTGGTCGGCAGTATGGCTTCACGCCGCAGCGCAGTACTGAGGACGCGCTGTACGACCTCGTGCAGCACGTCAGGAGCACCCTACATAGGAAGGAGACCGCTCTAGTGGTTTCCCTCGATATCGAATGTGCGTTTGACAACGCCTGGTGGCCGGCCATAAAGTGCCGTTTACAAGAAAAAGGAGTACCCGTCAACCTGCGCAGACTGGTAGAGGACTACCTCAGGGACCGTAGCGTAGTGGTGCATTATGCGGGAGAGGAAAGTGGGAAGCGGACCACCAAGGGATGTGTGCAGGGGTCCATCGGAGGGCCCCTGTACTGGAATCTGCTGCTGGACCCTCTGCTGGACACTCTGGAGGGGCTGGGCGTGCACGTGCAGGCGTTCGCCGACGACGTGGTGCTGGTGTTCTCGGGGCACAGCGCCACCGACATCCAGCGCGATGCCAATGCCGCGTTAGCCTGTGTGCGGGAGTGGGGTGAGCGGAACAAGCTCAACTTTAGCGCTGAGAAGACCAAAGCAATGCTGGTCACTCGCAAGCTCAAGTACGACACTCCACTCGTGCACATGGGTGGGCAGAGCATCGCGATGGAGCCCGAACTTAAGATCCTGGGCGTCATCGTCGACAACAAGCTGACATTCAACAGTCATGTGAGGTTCGTCTGCACGTCACGAACACACTGCTGTCCCATAAGAGTACAGGAACTTGGGCCACTAATGCCGGAATACAACACAAGGTTATTATGGCGGCATACATAAGACCAAAGGTAGTCGCCATCCAGACGGGCTTCAGGCCCTACTACGTAGCTAGGGTGGGTTATTTTGTCGCCTTTTACTACAGGCCGACCCCGGCCGCAGAGGTTAGTATTCTGCCTCCGCCCCTGCACGGATAAATGCAAATAAAACCTTTTTACGAGCTTTTAAGTAAATCGTGTAGCACAAGTGGTTTAGCAGAGGTGAATTCAATATGGTTCCGAGGGAGGTAACTGGGTTTGCGCGCTTTATGCCTCCCTCGCGCTTAACCGCCCTTTACCGTGTTTTATTGCATTTTCCCTAGTAGCTTTTAGTCTAAGCTAAATGGAGTGGAGTGAGATTTTATGCTCTCTTTACTTATTATTGACACATTGACACATCTTTTACCTGGTTATAAACTTATTCTAGCACTAACACCTAAAGTAGGCATGGCCTGTCCCTTAGGTATTAGTTCCTTCCAGTGACTTCAACATTATTGTTATAATAGATTATAAATTTTTACAACTACCTTCTTATATAAAATTAAATGAGCAAGACACGATCGATATGGCTTGGTTACATAAAGTGAGGACTTAAGCAAATAAAATTTTTATGTATAATTAACATTTTATAATTTTGAAGTGTTCATTAAACAAAGATTTCCTTTAATATTTGATATGATATATACTATATATATATATATATATATATATATATATATATATATATATATATATATATATATATATGATATATACCCCATTCATATTATATTATACAAAAGTAAATTACTAATAGATATAAATTGAAACAACAACAAATTTTATAATTATATAGTTATAAATTAAATAGTTTAAAATAAATATGCATATTGAAGAATAAATAGAAAATGAGTAAATTAATACTTTGTACACATCACATGCATTTTTAACATTTAATTTGTTAGGTTCCATTTTTAGATCATTATTTTAAAAATATTTTCAGTGTCCTCATACGTTTTGGTTTTTAGCCATTTTGTCACAATTAATTTGCAGTTACTTTTATTTTGTGAATATATTTCTACAACTTTATTTATTTATTGTAAATAAGGGGACCAAGATACATTTGGAATTTCTTAATAAAAGCAGACCGAAAAGATGAGATGGGACATACATGATGTTTACGACGTGTATTTGTTATATCTTTATAATGTAATATACTATGTTGGCATAAGATAGTTTGGAGTATAAACATCTGTCTAATGGACAAAACATCACACTCTTTAAAGAGATTAGCTGTAGAATATCCAAAAGGTTTTTGTTTAATCACCTTTAAAAGAGTACGTTGGGATCTTTCCAGTTTTATTAGATGCAAGCTCCTCCCCAAGAAGTAATACAATAAGACAAAATCGATTGAGCTAAGGCTAAGTATATAGTTTTCAGTAATTTATAATTGGCAACTGTACGCAATTTTTTAAAAATGTAAATCAGTTTTCTAGTTTTCTCAGAGAGTTGATTAATGTGAGGTTGCCACGTTAACTTTCCATCTAGCATGATACCCAAATACTTTACTGTTTTGGTGACTTTCAAATAATAACAATCACATAAATTATTATCTGGCATATTTCCACAATTGTGGAATAATTATGAATTTGAATTTCGAATGAATTATACACACAGGCTTTGTGGTCCAGACAGAATAAGAAGAAGACAGAAGCTTGTGTGTGTGTTGTTATATAAGCACGTGAGAATTTATACTTCTTTGGTGTGACAGAACGAAAATAGCCAGTGATTTCATTCCGTATACCACAACTCTTTGCTTTTGTAAGGAATGATATTTTTTTTATTGCTGTAAGACAGCAGACAGGCTGACGGCCCATTTAGCATTTAGCAGTTACCATCGCCTATGGGTGTTTGCAACGCCAGTGGCATCGCGAACACGCTGCTGTCCCATAAGGGTACAGGAACTTGGGTCACTAGGGTCACTAAGGAATACAACACAAAGTTATTATGGAGGCATACTTAAGACCAAAGGTAGTTAGGGTGGGTTGTTTTGTCACCTTTTACGACAGGCCGACCCTGGCCGTAAAGGTTAGTATTCTTTCTCCGCCCCTGAACGAATAATTTAATTTTAATATTTTAATTGACAAAATAAAAACTTCTAAATCTTTCTTTCTAGTCGCCTATTTCACTTAATAAAGGTAGTGTCTAGTCTGTATGTGCTGCCATTACTCGCTGTATTAGATTTTGCCAGGTACTCCTATTTTTTGCCGATCTTATGGCCTTTGCAACTTACATGACAGTAAGAGATCTTATTTGGTCTATCCATCGCAACGGAGATCGCCCACAAGGCCTTTTTCCGTCAACTTTACCAACTACCAGTAACTTCTCGAGGTTGTCTGGATGGTTGTCTGGAAGAATTGAGACGTTGGTTGTACGGCAGTCCATGGGATAGGCAACGTACACCGCCAACACATGTCAAACGCATCAATTCTCCTTCTGTCGCTTGTCTTAATTGTCCAGGATTCCGCACTGTAGAAGAAAAGTAATATACACCGACCTTGAATCTATAAATGCAAGTTTTTTGAAGACATAAGTCACTTTTATCACCAATCTTTACTGGTGAGGCTAAAGGACCGCATAAAAGGACGGTGCGGCTTAGATCTAGAAAGATGGTAGCTGCGGTGCGGGAAACAAAGGTAGTGCGGTAGGTTCTCCGATTTGCTACCTTCCACGGCTGGTTCTGCTGTTTAGAGTCTAGGCCTCTATAATTAGCGGTTCAGATACATATATAAACTAGTGCGGGTTTAACCAAGACTTGACGATACGTGTCGTCGGTGCGGGCGCTAGCCAAGAAGAGGTGGCGCGGCGGTGGTCGAGTAGTTTTATTCGAAACTACCGTCAGGCGCCGCAGCATCTAAACTTGCGGGTAGGCACACCATGTATAATTTAAAATATATGAAACTTCATCGTCTTTTCACTGATATGAAACACGTGTTGTAGATTTACGAATTAAGAGAAATTACTTTGAATATAGTTACGAGTTTGCACGGAAACTTGGCAGTTGTCAGCTAACTTCACCATATGGCTTTTTGGCTGCCGTTGATTTTACTCTCATTTTTTTTTCCTAACATGTCCAACGAAATATAACTTTAAGGGAGGGCTTCGAGGGAGCCATAAAAGGTAGCAGTAGTGTATAGGTGTCTTTCTGACTCACCAATGTCACATACATCTCTCTCCGATGTACACCTGTTTCATCTTCACTTGCCTGTGGCTCTTGTGGCTTGATAGTGATTTATTGACAATTATTTTATAAAACCGCAGCTGCCAGTTACATAATGAATAACAATTAATTTTTATTAATTTAAATTAATATGCTTTTTAGCATTTAATCTATGTGGCTGCTCTGACCTCTGCGGCCGGGATCGGCCTGTCGTAAAAGGCGACAAAACAACTCACCCTAGTTACGTGGTAGGGCCTCAAGCCCGTCTGGATGGCAACCACCTTTGGTCTTAAGTATGTCGCCATAATTAATTTGTGTTGTGTTCCGGCATTAGTAACTTAAGTTCCTGTACACTTATGAGACCGCAGCGTGTTCGCGATGCCACTGGCATTAAAAACATCTATAGGCGACGGTAACTGCTAAATTCTAAGTGGGCCGTTAGCCTGTCTGCTGAAAATTATAAGTATATGGAATCTAAATCGCTTTCGGCTGGAAACGCTCCCAAAACACTGGCTATATTATCGCTTTAGGTGACAACACATCATTTGCCCTAAACATGAACCAGCTTTTTGATCCTGTGAGACCTATTATCAAATTGATGGATGTGAGACGTCAAATGACCCTTCAGTCCCCGGACGATGCTTCCCAGTATAGGCAGCTAAATAGACAGATCTCCAAGTCCTTGACTCGCGATATCCGCCGCCATAACACAGACTGTGTAAAGGCGGCTATAGAGCGTAACAAGGGCTCTAAAGTATTCGCACGAGACTTGTCTATTGGGCAGAGCCAACTGACGAAGCTGAAGACCGACGACGGCAGGGTCGTTTCGTCTAAACCCGAACTTTTGAGGGAAGTCGAGAAGTTCTACGGACAGCTATACACGACCACACGGGCACCTGTTAACAACAAGGCTAAAGACCCAAGAGCCAAATTAACCCGACACTACACCGTAGATATCCCAGACGTCAGTCTGTACGAGATTAGTGTGGCCCTTAAACAGCTTAAAAACAACAAGGCGCCGGGTGATGATGGAATTACAGCCGAGCTTCTGAGAGCTGGTGGTACTCCTGTGCTTAAAATCCTCCAGAAGCTATTTAATTCCGTCATCCTCGATGGCAAAACGCCGCAGGCCTGGCACGGAAGTATAGTGGTGCTGTTCTTCAAAAAGGGCGACAAAACCCTTTTGAAGAACTTTAGACCGATATCACTTCTGAGCCATGTTTACAAGCTGTTTTCAAGGGTCATCACGAATCGTCTCGCGCGCAGATTTGACGACTTCCAGCCTCCCGAACAAGCCGGATTCCGAAAAGGTTTTAGCACCATAGACCACATACATACGCTGCGGCAGGTTATACAGAAGACGGAGGAGTATAACCAGCCACTATGCTTGGCGTTCGTGGACTATGAGAAAGCCTTTGATTCGATCGAGACCTGGGCGGTGCTTCAGTCTCTCCAGAGGTGCCACATTGATTATCGATACATCAAAGCGTTGAAGTGTTTGTATGAAAACGCCACCATGTCAGTCCGTCTCCAGGATCAGAACTCGAAGCCTATCCGACTGCAGCGGGGAGTCAGACAAGGCGATGTCATATCGCCGATGCTGTTCACTGCTGCGTTGGAAGATGTCTTCAAGCTTCTGGACTGGAACGGACTGGGCATCAACATTAACGGTGAGTACATCACTCACCTTAGATTCGCAGATGATATCGTAATCATGGCTGAAACCATGGAAGACTTAAGCCATATGCTTGATGGCCTCAATACAGCTTCCCAAGGAGTAGGTCTCAAAATGAACATGGACAAGACGAAGATCATGTCTAATGTCCATGTCGCACCTACCCCCGTAACAGTTGGGAACTGTACTTTCGAAATTGTTGACGAATACGTCTACTTGGGTCAAACGATCCAGTTAGGCAGGTCCAATTTCGCGAAAGAGGTCACTCGTCGAATCCAACTCGGATGGGCAGCGTTCGGGAAGCTCCGTAAAATCTTTTCGTCCCAAATACCGCAGTGTCTCAAGACGAAGGTTTTTAACCAATGTGTGTTGCCAGTGATGACATACGGAACGCAGACGTGGTCGCTAACTATGGGCCTTATGAGAAAGCTCATGGTCGCTCAGAGAGCAATGGAGAGGGCTATGCTTGGAGTTTCCCTGCGAGATCGAATCAGAAATGAGGAGATTCGCAGGAGAACCAAAGTAACCGACATAGCCCGGATGATTGCAAAACTGAAGTGGCAGTGGGCTGGGCACATAGCTCGAAGGACTGATGGCCGTTGGGGCAGAAAAGTCCTCGAATGGCGACCGCGTACCGGAAGACGCAGTGTTGGTAGGCCCCCCACAAGATGGACCGATGATCTGGTCAAGATCGCCGGGATAGGTTGGATGAGGGCAGCGCAGGACCGATCATCGTGGAGATCTTTGGGGGAGGCCTTTGTCCAGCAGTGGGCGTCTTCCGGCTGAAATGATGATGATGATGAGACCTATTTATTGTACTAACTTAAATGAATATAATTCACAAATTAATATTTTATTCACAACAAAACCAAAAGGATAAAATAGAAATGTTATTCAAAATTCCAAATAATATTAGAGTAATTCGTGTTCCAAAACCAACTACAGCGCTTATTAGTTTGATTTTGAGCCGGATTAATGCGGTTATAACCGGTTATTGGCGGATTAAAGTCAAACTAGTGTGTTCACTAGCTTTAGTGCGCTATTAAGTTTCAGATCACAATAATGCTAAAGAATTTTTACTTAAAAAATGGATGGATTGCGTAAAAGATAATATGGCAAAAAAGGGTGTGAATTTTGGGGTGACTGCTGAAAGAGGAGAGTGGAAGGAAAGAACCTGTTGTGCCGACCCCTTATAATGTGGGATAAGAAGGGTTAACCAGTTGAAGGCATCAGTATTACATGCATACCATGATTGCAATCGAAACTTAATACCTTAAAGTCTTTAGTACTATATAACAAGCAACAATAGTCTCAAAAGTAGTATATCGTTTGTGTTATGGGTACTAGATAACTAATATACTACATATATACCATTGTTTAAAGTTTAAGTTCAGTTAAAGTTTATACGGAGGAGAAGTGCAGAAATCTAGTTTTTGGCTAAAATCTATTAAAAATACATGAAAATAATTAAAATAAATATTACACACACTACTGCTTGAATTACACACAAAATACTTTTTTTATAAGAGTTTATGGCCTGGTAAAGACCATTAAGGTTAATTTTATAATAATGTAATATTTAATTTATAATGAGTAGCTATGATATATATGATGATTAAGCCTTTGACAAATAAATACATTAAATACATATTTATACATAAACAGCCAGACGCGAATCAAACTCGTGACCTCCGCAAACGCACTGAAATGCGTTAGCCGTTACCCCACGGAGGTCGTCAAAATATAGTGAATATCTAACTAAAATTCTCAAAGACTTAAGCATATTCACGTGAGTATGAATGAAGGCCGCCCACCCCACCGCTGAGCTGATGCGCAGAGGCGTGCCCACTGACCCGTGACTGCGGATCACGCCTCCAATTACTTGGAACTAATATGTTTTGATATCAATCTAATATAACTAATACAATAAAACCCTTTTAATTATTATAGGTACGAACCACGTTACACAACTTTTCACAATTCTCCGTGCAAGGGCGGGGTAAGGTTACTGACAGAAAAAGGCAACAAAACAACCCAAGCTACGTGGTTGGGTCTTATGCCCGTCTGGATGGCAACCACCATGTCTATAAGTATGCCGCCATGATAACCCCGTGTTGTATTCCGGCTTTAGTGACCCAGGTTTCAGTACCCTATGGGAGAGCAGCGTGTTTCCGGTGACCCTAGCGTTGCAAACATCCATAGGCGACGGTAATTGCATACTATTACGAGTAAGTGGGCTGTCAGCCTTTTTGCTGTTCATAAGCAATATAAATAAGCCCGCACAATAAGGGGCCAACTATAAATTACGTCACACGAATTTTAGGACTTTTTAACCCCTCCCCCGTCCTTGTCACAGTTTGTCACATGACGTAACACATTTTTAATTATATGCATGTATTCGTTCGTCTTCGTTCACATTCATATCGTGACGTCACAAAGCTTTTGACCCCCCCCTGGCCCTTGTCACTCAATGTCACATTCCGGTGATATCCTCCCCCCTCTTTAACGTGTGACGTAATTTATGGATGACCTCTAAATATGCGGAGACATCTAAAACTCCCTCTAGCGGTCATCATTTGTGCGACAAGCAGCCAACTCGAACTTTCCCTATGATTTCTGTTATAAATACGAAACCTGGCAGACTGAAATTTGCCTTGTAAACTTGAATACACTTTATTTTTTAAACTTATACCAAGCCAAAATATATTTGTATCGAAAAAGTCAATATATAAAAATAATAAAATAAAAAATAAAAATTTCTTTATTGACACATGTTTTACATAATTATAAACTTATTCTAGCACTAACACCTAAAGTAGGCATGGCCTGTCCCTTAGGTATTAGTTCCTTCCAGTGACTTCAACATTATTGTTATAATAATAGATTATAAATTTTTACAACTACCTTCTTATATAAAATTAAATGAGTAAGACACGATCGATATGGTTTGGTTACATAAAGTGAGGACTTAAGCAAATAAAATTTTTATGTACAATTAACATTTTATAATTTTGAAGTGTTCATTAAACAAAGATTTCCTTTAATATTTGATATGATATATGCTATATAGTATATACGATAAATACCCCATTCATATTATATTGTACAAAAGTAAATTACTAATAGATATAAATTGAAACAGCAACAAATTTTATTATTACCTAGTCAGGTCATAAGTATTGTCACACAGTAAAAACTTTTCTTTTAGAATGCTGGCCACAAAAAAGTTTATTGAATTAGAATTTCGAATTGTTCATGAAAATAAAAATGTATAACTTTTAGAATTTTACTCATTTTTAAATATGGAGTGGACGCTTAAAGAAGACCGTGTTGCAGTTATTACGTTGCATCGTTGCGGTTACGCGCCAATTCAAATTTTTAAAAACTAAAAAAGGAAAAATTTGAATATAACCAAAAGATACGATAAACGAGAACCATCAAACGATACAATGAAGACTCTAGTGTAGATGACAGGTCAAGAAGTGGTCGCCCTCGGTCTGTTAGGACTCCAGCAGTGATAAAAGCTGTGAAGGCACGAATTCAAAGAAATCCCAAACGTAAGCAGAAACTGTTGGCCCTTCAGATGGGGTTAAGCAGAACCACGGTGAAAAGGGTGTTAAATGAAGACTTAGGGCTTCGGGCATATCGAAGAAAAACAGGATATCGTTTGAATGCTCGTCTAATGGACCTGAGACTGAAGAGATGCCGCGCTTTGTTGAAGCGGTACGCGGGAAAAAAATATGGGGAAATTCTTTTTTCGGATGAAAAAATGTTTACCGTAGAAGAGAGCTACAACAAACAAAATGATAAGGTGTACGCACACAGTAGTGAAGAAGCGAGCAACCGTATTCCGCGTGTCCAATGAGGTCATTTTCCATCCTCGCTCATGGTATGGTTGGGAGTTTCTTATTGGGGCTTAACAGAGGTACATTTTTGTGAGAAAGGTGTAAAAACGAATGCTGTTGTGTATTAAAATACAGTCCTGACGAACCTTGTGGAACCTGTTTCTCATACCATGTTCAATAACAGGCATTGGGTATTCCAACAAGATTCGGCGCCAGCTCATGGAGCGAAGAGCACACAAGACTGGCTGGCGGCGCGTGAAATCGACTTCATCCGGCACGAAGACTGGCTCTCCTCCAGTCCAGATTTGAATCCGTTAGATTACAAGATATGGCAACATTTGGAGGAAAAGGCGTGCTCAAAGCCTCATCCCAATTTGGAGTCACTCAAGACATCCTTGATTAAGGCAGCCGCCGATATTGACATGGACCTCGTTCATGCTGCGATAGACAACTGGCCGCGCAGATTGAAGGCTTGTATTCAAAATCACGGAGGTCATTTTGAATAAACTTTAATGTCATAAGAATCTATGTTTTGTTAAGTTCATTTTGGTATATGAATGGTTACATAATTAAAAAACTTGTTACAATTATTTTACATTAAACATGTGACAGAATTTATGACCTGACTAGGTATATAGTTATATATATGACTTGTGATTTGTAAAATGTAGTTATAATATTGACCCCTGCGGCCAGGAACGGGCCCTCATAAAGAGCGACAAAACATTCCTAGCCAGGAACAATTCCAATTCCTAGTACTGCCCCAAGTTCGTCTGAATGGTAGCTAATCCTGGTCTAAATATGGCACCTTCACAATCTTGTGTCGTGTTCACGTAAACGTGTCGTGTAAGCTGTGTCTCTGGCGTCGCAAACATCTATAGGTATCGGTATTATTACTATTTTTTTTATTGCTGTAGGATAGCAGACTGGCTGACAGCCCGCTTAGAATTTAGCATTTCCCGTCGCCTATGGGTGTTTGCAACGCTAGTGGCATCGCGAACACGCTGCTGTCTCATATGGATACAGGAACTTAGGTCACTAATACCGAAACACAACTATCAGTTATTATGGCGGCATACTTAAGACCAAAGATGGTCGCCATCCAGACAACAGTGGGTTGTTTTGTCGCTTTTTACGACAGGCCGACCCTGGCTGCAGAGATTAGTATTAGATAAAAACTATAAAAACTGTTAAGTGAACCGTTAGCCTGTCTATTGTTGGACAGCAGTAAAATAAATAAAACTTAAGCAAATGAAATGTGGCAATATTACGACCACTAGATTTGGACTACAAGATTAAATAGTACAGAGTTATAAGAAAAAAACTGCTTATTAGAAATACTTGACTCTAGCTTAAAACATAATCCGTGTGTAAACCATAAATTACAAAGAAAAGTGCCTCTGATTTCCCACCAAATGAAAATTGCAATCTGCACAGCTTGCACCTTGGAGATTTTTTACGATTCATTTTGCATTCGAGCCCTTAAAGCTTTATGTACCAGACGTACATAAAACTGGTCTGTGTTTAAAGCGCTTTATGCTGAAAGATATAGCCGATATACGACGGCCATCATTATTTTATGAATTTTCCGATATTTACTATTATGGATAGAGACATTGAGTTGAATCTTAAGTAATTTTTTTAGTTTAGTTTGCAAATATGGTCATAACAACATAGACTAGATTTTGTGTATATTTTTATATATATAATACTAGCTGATACCCGCAACTTCGTCCATGTTCACACCACTGAACACGTAGTGCTTATAAAAATCGTTTTTTCTTAAAACTTTAATAAGTTTATATTAAATGAAGTCACCATAACCGGATATAATTTATTAAAAATGGGTTTAGACCCAAGCGAAGCCATTATATTATCCGACTTTATTATGAACTAGCTGTGCCCACGACTCCGTCCGCGTGGAATAGTGACTTTGGGCAGCATTTTTTGGATAAATCTTACGGCTTATTTTGGATTACAAACCCTATAAACCCTAAAATATAAATAAATGAAATATGCAAACAGTCAGTGTTATCGAATGCAACTGTTACGCCATGCGCCTCCGGAATACGTGCTTTCGAACCTACAAAGTCCAGCCTAAGCTAAACCCTATTTTATATGATTATTGATATAAATCTGAGGTCAACTTAAATTGGATTATTACATTTTCTAAACTCATCATTTTTAACATAAGCTATTTTTTTTTTCTAAAATAAAAATAGCCTAAGTTACTCCTTGTTACACCCGCTATCTGCCAGTGAAAGCCCCGTCAATATCGGTGAAGCTATTTCAGAGATTAGCCGGAACAAACAGACAGACAGACAGACAAAAATTGTAAAAAATATTGTTTTGGTATATGTACCGTGTATACGTCCGAATGCACTTAGTAAAAAGCGGTTATTTTAATATTACAAACAGACACTCCAATTTTATTTATTTGTATAGATGTATATATAGATAATTTTATATGAAAATCAAACTTCGCTGTGTAATTACTTCATATTAACCGGATGGTTAATACAGGTTGAGTCATAATAAACGGATTCTACTGTATACTATATATTTTAATACTTATTTCATTAAATATTTTGTAAATAGCAAAGATTATTTCACCTTTAAACAATTTGAAGACAGTGAACTTAATTCTACGTGCAAAATTATAATATAAGTAGAAAACGTTTGCAAATATTCAAGGTATCAAATAACCTTATATTAATACGCGTTTAGACATAATGTAAATATATTTTGAAAGAAAAAAGAAACTCAATGTTACACAATGTGCGCTTCAGCAATTGGCTCAAGCGATGCGTGACAATTAATTTGTACCTTTGCGAGTTACGGGCCACGTGTATAACGCTCACTGCGGAGTAGGGACGGGCTGACGTAGCATCGATAGACGACATCTATAGATTATTTTTTATTCCCGCGAAACAGCAGAAAAGCTGACGTGCCATTTAATAGTAACTATTTATCGTTGCCTATCGATATTTTCGATGCTAGGGGCACCGTGAACACGGTATCATTCGCATAGCGATGCTAGAACTTGGTCACTAATGCGGGAACACAATGAAAGGTTATTATAGCGACACACTTATACACCAAGGATGCTATCCAAACGGGCTTGAGGCCCTAATATCTAGATTGGGTTCTAGTGGACCTGTATTCTTACCCCATAAGTAACTAGCAAAATGAATATGATATATGCTTCAACGCTAAATAAATAACTAATCTGTTCAAGTTATTATAGCTTGAGCTATAAAAACATAACTTGAGTTCAAAGCTCAAAGGGCTGTGTGATCTAGTGTGATTAAGAGTAAAAATCAATGTATCCTTAGTGATACGATCGCCGAATCGCAGAATTAGTTTTCAACAAATTTATTGGAGACATGTCTTTTTGGCACGTTTGGAAAAAAATATTAGAGTAAAATGTTTCAAAACCTGATAACTGTCTCTCAATTTTCCGTTAAAACACGTAACTATATTAGTTACACACAGCAGTTACTCAAATATTCATAAATTTAGAACTCGTGTTTTATATCAATGGAGATACACATCATTCATTATGTCGGTGAATAGGACATAGTAAAAATTCGTGATAAAAGTGACTTTTATCTTAAAACAACTTTTTAATTTTATTTATATACTAGCTGTGCCCGCGACTCCGTCCGCGTGGAATAGTGACTTTGGGCAGCATTTTTTGGATATATGTGGTCAACTTAAATTGGATTATTGAATTTCCGAAACTTTTCATTTTTAACTAAAACTATTTTTTTTTCTAAAATAAAAATATCCTAAGTTACTCCTTGTTACATCAGCTATCAGCCAGTGAAAGTCCCGTCAAAATCAGTGCAGCCATTTCAGAGATTAGCCGGAACAAACAGACAGACAGACAGACAGACAAAAATTGTAAAAAATGTTGTTTTGGTATATGTACCGTCCGAATGCACTTAGTAAAAAGCGGTTATTTTAATATTACAAACAGACCCTCCAATTTTATTTATTTGTATAGATTTGAGGTTAATTGTCGGTATTTATTTTTTTATCACTCCTTTTACAAAGAGTTGAGACATACGGGATGGAGTCTTTAGTTATTTTTGTTTTGTTAGACCAAAGAAGTAGATCTTACGTGCCTACATAAGAATACATACGTGTATTTTTTCTATTATTTCCAAGTCGAGTTTCATCGATAGTAGATCACATCGTCACTAGGCGTCAGCAATCGATTCCGCTGCAGTACCTTGCACCCCGGCTAACTTTAAATAGATTAATTGGACGGTGCTCCGATATCTGACGCCATCTGCTGACGAATGCCAATAAATCGGACTCTGATTGCTATTTAAAATGTTTTAATCAACAAATAATATAAATATTAATTAGTTTTAAAAGTTTCAACAAGTTTTATGGGTATTATTGGTGATTAACTTTAATTTAACTTGTTTTACCACCGCCGATAATGGACTTTATCAGTTAAAGTGTTTCTCTATGCGACATGGTAGTTCGTTTATGACTGATATCATTGATAAAGTCGTCAGTTTTATTTGATGAAGATCGAATTAGCAGATTTGCATTATTGCCATTTTATTTGAGGACAATGGTAAAGAAATATATATGTATTGATAAATCATAAAACGCCATTGTGTAGTGACAATAATGGATAAAATAAGAAACAAATATATAAGAAGATCTCCGAAATTTGCACCTATTAATAATAATATGGAGAGAAGGGAGACTGGCATGGTATGGGCATGTAATGAGAAGAATGTTGAACTTGAAGGTAAATGGTATGAGAGCAGGGGTAGACCTAAAATTGTTTTTTTTAATTGCTGTAGAATAGTAGACACGCTAACGGCCCGCTTAGAATTTAGCAGTTACGGTCGCCTATGGGTGTTTGCAACGCCAGTGGTATCGCGAACACGCTGCTGTCCCATAAGGGTACAGGAACTCGGGTCGCTAATGCCGGAACAGAACACAAAGTAATTATGGTGGCATACTTAAGACCAAACGTGGTCGCCATCCTGATGGATTTGATGCCGTGGGTTGTTTTGTCGCCTTTTGCGACAGACCGACCCCGGCCGCAGAAGTTTGTATTCTTTCTCCGCTCCTGCACGGATAAAAATCGATGGAAATATTGTATACATACATGATATGAGAGTTTGTGAAGTGACAGAAGAAGAATGCCAGGATAGAAAAATATAGAAGAAAAAGACATATTGTGCCAACCCCAAAAACAATTCTAACGACAAAACAACCCTAGGTAGCTAGGTAGGGCCCCAAGCCCGTCTGAGTGTCAACACCCTTTGGTCTTAAGTATGCCGCCATAATAACCTTGTGTTGTGTTCCGGCATTAGCGACTCAAGTTCCTGTACCCTAATGGGACAGCAGTGTGTTCGCGATGCCAATGGCGTTGCAAACACCCATAAGCGACGGTAGCTGCTAAATTCTAAGCGGGCCGTCAACCTGTGCTGTCCTACCGCAATAAAAAAACCATGCGCAACGCACGTTGTCTCCTATCGATTAAAAAGTTCACCTCACCACGATGCCACTTCTCCAGGAACTACTGAGAATATAATATCATCAAAGTTATGGTGCTTGTTATAATTTTGCGAATTGTGTCCGCGCTATTATATTACTTTATTATAATTTGAGGAGGGATTCCGTTACATCACTACGTTATATAATATTAATTTATTTAATAATAATAATTTATAAACCTTTATTCAACAAATTTTTTTTACGTCCCTGACATCCGGGCTGGGTACAATAAACCTGTGTTTCAGAAATCAGTGCCCCCTACATATTTAAAAGTTAATTTTACTAACTAGATGATATACCTAGTCAGGTCATAAATTCTGTCACATGTTTAATGTAAAATAATTGTAACAAGTTTATTAATTATGTAACCATTCATATACCAAAATGAACTTAACAAAACATAGATTCTTATGACATTAAAGTTTATTCAAAATGACCTCCGTGATTTTGAATACAAGCCTTCAATCTGCGTGGCCAGTTGTCTATCGCAGCACGAACGAGGTCCATGTCAATATCGGCGGCTGCCTTAATCAAGGATGTCTTGAGTGACTCCAAATTGGGATGAGGCTTTGAGCACGCCTTTTCCTCCAAGTGTTGCCATATCTTGTAATCTAACGGATTCAAATCTGGACTGGAGGAGGGCCAGTCTTCGTGCCGGATGAAGTCGATTTCACGCGCCGCCAGCCAGTCTTGTGTGCTCTTCGCTCTATGAGCTGGCGCCGAATCTTGTTGGAATACCCAGTGCCTGTTATTGAACATGGTATGAGAAACAGGTTCCACAAGGTTCGTCAGGACTGTATTTTGATACACAACAGCATTCGTTTTTACACCTTTCTCACAAAAATGTACCTCTGTTAAGCCCCAATAAGAAACTCCCAACCATACCATGAGCGAGGATGGAAAATGACCTCGTTGGACACGCGGAATACGGTTGGTCGCCTCTTCACTACTGTGTGCGTACACCTTATCATTTTGTTTGTTGTAGCTCTCTTCTACGGTAAACATTTTTTCATCCGAAAAAAGAATTTCCCGATATTTTTTTCCCGCGTACCGCTTCAACAAAGCGCGGCATCTCTTCAGTCTCAGGTCCATTAGACGAGCATTCAAACGATGTCCTGTTTTTCTTCGATATGCCCGAAGCCCTAAGTCTTCATTTAACACCCTTTTCACCGTAGTTCTGCTTAACCCCATCTGAAGGGCCAACAGTTTCTGCTTACGTTTGGGATTTCTTTGAATTCGTGCCTTCACAGCTTTTATCACTGCTGGAGTCCTAACAGACCGAGGGCGACCACTTCTTGACCTGTCATCTACACTAGAGTCTTCATTGTATCGTTTGATGGTACGATAAACGAATCTTTTGGTAATATTCAAATTTTTCAGTATGTTAAAAATTTGAATTGGCGCGTAACCGCAACGATACAACGCAATAACTGCAACACGGTCTTCTTTAAGCGTCCACTCCATATTTAAAAATGAGTAAAATTCTAAAAGTTATACATTTTTATTTTCATGAACAATTCGAAATTCTAATTCAATAAACTTTTTTGTGGCCAGCATTCGAAAAGAAAAGTTTTTACTGTGTGACAATACTTATGACCTGACTAGGTATATTTTACACATCTCTCACGTCGTGTGCGCGCATGTTTGTATGTGTGTAGTTGTACGTTATGTTTATTTTAATTATTTATATCTTGTCTATATTAAAATGAAAGATAATAATTTTCTGGAGTAACCAACTGGTAATGTCCACGCCCTGTTTCATGGACACGAGTCAGGTACCCAGTAACGTATTTCCTACAAGTACTAGAAGTATAATGTATTACCCTAGTCCAGGAAGCTAAAATCTAAGTCTCTCAGTTTTTCTGAATCCAACTGGGACAGTCCATATTCTAATCAACAGTTTCTCTTGTAAACCTATTATAATTCGAGTTTCACCATGGCTACGACCTCCGTGGCGTAGCGGCTTACGCACGTCGGCATGCTTGTGGGGGACACAGGTTCGATTCCCGTCTCGCGTCTGGGTGCTTATGTATAATACATATTTCTTTACAAAAAAAGTATATATGTAAAATATCAGTTGTCTAGTACCCATAACACAAGTGCTATGCTACTTACTTTGGGATACGATGGCGCTGTGTGAATTGTCACAATATGTATTTATTATGGGTGTTTTACTGGCTAGCCAAAATCCACGTATATGTCTATGGAATGTGTGCGATGCCAGTTAGACCGAGATGCACCGTATAAGAGGTGAGTAGGATAGCTTAAAAGCAGTGGAATGTATGAGAGAGGAGCACTAAACTTAATTCCACCCCTTCCTGAATCGGTCCAGGTCCGCTCGTGGAGAAACTGTTGCACGGCACCAGCTAAATGTCACAAACTAGACCCTCAACACAATGTTATGGCACTGCCAATTAGAGTTAGTACTGAAGCCGTCCCGCACATTTGGAGGCTCACGCGATACTATCCTCGTCCCACACTCGCTTTCACCATTCACCTCACCGAAAGTGAGGGTAGATAACAAAAATCAGGAGGCGAGGTTTCAATTACCTTTTATACAAGGATTGAAAAGGACGAGCCTTTATATATTTTTTACACTCGCCCGTAGCTCTCATATGTTGACAGTGATATCTTGACAGCTATACATGTACATATATACCAACACTGTTTTGTACAAAACAGTGTTGGTATGCTGTAAAAGCTTTTTTTATAGCCTTTATTGCTGTTACTAAACATTGATTTTACACACAGTAGCAAATTGTTTTAACTTAGATCTAATACATCGGGTTTCCCGGTTCTGTGATCAGCGTGTCCAGTGACACATAGGCCACTTCCAGCTGCTTCCATTCTTCTCTATTGGTAGCTTTTCTAGACCAAATTGTCTCTCCAATCGTCTATCCATCTTTTAGCTTGTCTGCCTCTTTTTCTTTTGCCATCACGTGGTTGCCATTCTGTTATAATTTTAGTCCATTTCATTCTGCTTTCCCTTGTCATATGTCCTGTCTTAAAAGCTTACCAGACATTAAGACACTAAACTTATAACTAATGGTTAATGTCACATTTTAAACCTTAAGATCCTATTAGGTTATAGTAACTAGGAGAATCTATAACAATAGTCATTAAATTAGAATCATTTAAAACTTTTACTACACTAATAGAAGCGTAGCTTAAGAGCCTTAACTCGGATTGAATTGAATTCATTTGCTTATATTTTCCGTGAAGCAGCAGACAGGCTGCCTATTTAACCCTAGATACTACTAGGAGTAGCCATTTACCCCATTTGTAGTGCATGGCGATTTAATCGTTATTCAGCACTTGAATTCATTAAAATCGACTTTATTTACTCTTCACTAATCTCTTTGGCATGAAAAACACTATATTTTTAAAATCCTGATCATTGTTTTCACAAGAGTTTTTATAATTATAAAACCCTTGGGGTAAATATATACCCCAGTTTATAGGTAGCAGGTTAAAAATAAGTTTGTAGTTCTAGGGTCAACATGTGGGGGACCGCTATCACGCTGCCGTCCACGTAGGTGAACTGAAACTTGATTCACTTATGCTGGATCACAAGGTTATGACAACATAATTTAAGACTAGGGATATTTGAATCCAGATAGGCTTTGCATCCTACAGCTAGATATTATTTTGTAGACTTTTACGACAGGCTGAATCCGTGTAGATTCTACACGGCGAAAATTGAGACGGTAAGTTTATTCTATAAAAAGTCAAAGATCAAAAATTGTATTAGATACCAAAGCATCCATGATAAAATACTTAGAAGAAATAAATTTAATTGAAATCACATTCCGTTATTATAAACATATCACTTACTCTTGAACTGTTCCCAGGACACCCCTTTTCAGACTTAAAATTAGATTAATATAAAGTCCGCTTCTAACGTACAAAGCATTATATCTTGAGACATTGCTTAAGCCAAGTGGTCATCCCGACGGCATCCAATAAATCCCAGTTAAGTACACTCGAAGGGCTTATGAGATTTACTTTTAAGTGCAACCGCATTTAATGCCTTTCTTTATTGCAGTTAAGTTAATGTTAGTCTCTTAAGATATATACTTCTGCTCCGTACAGGGCCGGAGTAAGAATACTGACCTCTGCGGCCTGTCGTAAAAGGCGGCAAAACAATCCACCACTTCTAAACTTAATCCTGGCTTACGGGCTTAGGTTTCAGTACCCCTATGGAACAGCAGCTTGTCCGCAGTGACTAACGTTGCAAACATGCAGTGGCAGCTAATAAGCGGAACCTCTAGCGTCGCAAACATCCATCGGCGACAGTAACTGTTTACTATTAAGTTGTTCTCCTGTCTGTTGTATATTTTTGTGTTGTACCAACCAGGACATACCAGAGGACATTGCAAGGATATAAATCCGAGAACATTCACACCAACGGATTTTCCAATGTAAGTTTTAGAAAAAGGCAAGCAAAAGCGCTAGTCAGAGAGAGAACTATAAATAATAAATAAACGTACTAGCACATTTCAAACAACACAATTTAGTCCCCACTTGTGTTATGGATACTAGACAACTGATATACTACATATATACTTATCTTTTGTAAATAAATACTTATTATATATTATAAACATCTTGACGCGAGACGTGAATCAAACCCGTGACCTCCGCAAGTGCACCAAAGTGGGTTAGCCGTTACGCATCGGAGGTAATCAAAACGAACTAATACTAGTTAGAGAAAATACCATTTTAGTACGAAACAATAATTAGTTTTCTACATAGCGTAGCATTAAATAAGTCCGGAATGGTCAGATATATATTACTATGTATATGTAGAATACATATGGTCAGAACCATAAAAAATCATAAAGGTTTAAATACCTCAAAAATATTATAAAACAAAGGATTTATTAAACAAATTTCCACGCTTAAAAACTCTGATTAAATGTTAACTTTGATACATGTCTAATAAAAAGCTTTTGTTGCTTTTGACAGTGTACCCAGCAGTCTGACCATTGGTTTTATATTTAATACAAAGTTTATTTAAACTTTCAGTTATCACGCGAATATTAAGGAAACATATATATTTTTATCCGTGCAGGGGCGGAGAAAGAATATTAACCTCTGCGGCCTGGGTCGGCCTGTCGTAAAAGGCGACAAAACTCACCCTAGCTACGTGGTAGGGGTCCAAGCCCGTCTGAATAGCGACCACCTTTGGTCTTAAGTATGCCACTATAATAACCTTGTGTTGTGTTCCGGCATTAGCGACCCAAGTTCCTGTACCCTTATGGACAGCAGCGTATTTCGCGATGCTAACGTGTTCTGCTAAATTCTAAGCAGGCTGTCAGCCTGTCTGCTACTAGTATTATACATCAGTTGCTAAATACCCATAACAGAAACACTATGCTATTTAATTTGAAACTAGATGGCGCTCTGTTAATTGTCAGAGAATACTTATATTACATTTTTATTATATATATAAAAACTGTTTGTATACAAAAATATGTTACACTGATTATATAGATACATATACTGATACATACATTTTGTCCAATTCGGTGTCGAGACCCTTGGTCCGTAGGGTCCTAGCGCTATAAGGCTTTTTAAGGAGCAAAGAGGTTAGTCGAGATCACACGAGACCGAAGAGCTGGCAGCTACCTCGGACAAAGAATTAGTCTAGCTATTCAAAGGGGGAACGCTGCCAGTGTCTTCGGAACCTTGCCTAAAGGGACTCCTTTTAATAATATATTTTTTAAGGTTTTTCGTTTTAGGTTCATTGTTCTAGTATATTATAGTTTAGTATTGTTCTAGCATATTATTATGTTCAAAATACCACGCTTGGCCACAAGAAGGGGACCAAAGGTTTAGTCACGGTCAATATCCTCAAAGAAAATCCTCACGCTTTCTGAGCTATATCCCAATACGGCAACTAGTGTTTAGCGTTGTGTTAATAGAGACAAATTATTATATTTTTGAACTCACTGTTGGCAAAAAATATTGAAAACCGTACTTATGGTTTACTACGTGAAAATTCGGGGGAGGGCTTCTCAATAAATAACAAATACCGGCACAATTTACACAGCGCCACCTAATCCTAAGGCATAACAATGTGTGTTATGGGTACTAGACAACTGATAAACTACCTATATATATGTGTAACTAACGGGTCTTTCATTATGCGCTTCCTATCTTTAAATTTAAATAAAACAAAGTGTGCGTGAGATATCAACGAATTTTTTTTATTCGTTTGAAAGACCTATTGATCCCATTATGTGTGGAATGTGTACTTCAAATGTCCGCCATGGCTTCTCTGGACGGAGAACATCCGAAATGACTGTTTTTCCATGACTCTGGCGCATAAATCAGGCTGAATTTGACCGATGTCATGGGTTATGTTGGCTTTGAGGACCGCTGTGGTTTGTGGCTTATTCGCATACATCTGCGACTTAAGAAAACCCCACTAAAAAGTCTAATGGGATCAAATCGCACGATCTCGGTGGCCAGTTCACATTACCTCCACGTGAGATGACCATGCCCTCAAATCGCTCGTGCAGATTATCTAATGTGTTATGAGTTGTGTGGCGCCATCTAATCATCATCGCCATGTAATCATCGACCTATAGCGCTCGCTGTTGACAGTGATGGCCTGGCCAACGTCGTTCTCAAAGAAAAATTCACCGATGACGCCGCCAGCCCAAAATCCACACCAAACAGTTACTTTTTCGGGATGCATTGGATGCTCTTGGATCTCATGTGGATTAGTCGTCCCGAATTCGATAATTTTGTTTCTTCACGTACCCATTATTCCAGAAATGGCTCGCTGAAGATAATTTTTCGATTAACACATGTCGATGTCTATGGTCGTTTACCTTCAGTTCCTGGGTCGGTTGAATTTCATAGGGGTTCAGGCCCAAGTCACGACGCAAAATTCGCCAAGTTATGGTCTGCGAAAGGCCGAGTTCTTGTGAGCGACGCGAAATCGACTGTCTCGGATTCTCCTGCACACTCTCGCGGACAGCGGAGATGTTTTCGGCAGATCTTGCGTTTCATCGACGTACGGGTGTTGGTCGTTCCCTTACTGAACCAGTTGACTTAAAATTATCCACCACATTGCGAATAGTCTTGGTAGGACCATTATCCCGACAGTGAAATGGGCGAAGTACGTTGCCCGAACAGAACACCCATTTTGGAAAAACAATTTTATCATTTGCACGTGTTGTTGAATGCTATATCCGTCCATGGTGATTATGCTAAACAGACTGAATAAATGACAACTAATTTGACGGAAATAGCTTCAACAAGATGGCTGTCATCAACTGTTCGGAAGACCCTATATATCATTACCCTCTACGCCACGGTGGTCGTCTATACTATGTATGATCACCAAAGGGAAGGGAGGAGGAGTAAAAATAGGTCACGTGGTACGTTCCCTAAGGCACTTATGTAGGTAGCCATTGTCGCGTCGTCATTTATTTATTTTATGAACAAAAATTAGTTCAAAGGTGATTTTCCTTTGAAATTTTCTGCTATTGTGCTGATTTGACGATACCTCTTCATTATTAGGATCATAATGGGTTCTAACAATAGAGTTTCCACTAATAAGAATTAACATTGAATTGTATTTAGAATATTGAAACAATTGTTCTGATTAAATATATCTAAATGTCATCAATTTCAGGCGAACTCCTTTAAAGAGCCCTATTCGATCTGTCTTCGAAAGGTAACTTATCTTCATTTGCTATAAGTTACCGAAAGGTGCTCTTAAATTTATAACGATAGAGAATCAAAAAATGTGATGGAAATTATTTTAAATATTTCTGGCATGGTAAACAAATTTTTTTATATCCTCAATTCATTTACATTAGAATTAGCAAAATTACAGAAATCGGCCAATTATTAAGACTTTTGACTTAGGCCAAAACTTAACTGTAATAAGTTTTTTTGTAGTAACTTTACATGCAAGGATACCCTTACTTACTAACCTTTGGAATCTAAGGCAATTTCACATGTTTAATACTCACGTACGATCATTTGGCACAAAGTCGAACTTGAGGGACTTGAATTAAAAATAATGCTCTTTAAAACACAACGCCCCTGATTTCCTCACAAAACTCTTATCAATTGTAAAATGTATGCTGTTCGAAACAAATCGGTAGTTTTAATTTTTACAACGGCAACACTGTATACGGCAGTCATGCGCTCAGCTGGACGAACGGGCGGTTCCCTCCTTGATAAATTGTACGGTTAGACTTGGGGAAATGAGTACATTCAGCTCCCCAGTTTACATTTGAGATTAGAACTCATTAAGGACAATTGTGAAGTAAGTGGAGTTGTGGTACGGCTATTTTCACGCGCCAGGAGATAGCTCGCGTGTCGGCTGCGCCGCCACGCCGTACCTCATCATACCCTACATTTCCTACCACATCCTCACCCTGAACCTCCTATCCTAAGGTACGATACGACGAGGTCATCGGATTCGTGGCGAGTAATAGGCTAATTGTATTTTAATTACTAAGAAAATTTACATTACGGCGTCGCGCGATCGCGGCATATGTTCGGCAGGCCTCTCGTGCAGATTTCCGGAGCCCTAGGCTCAACGAGGGGGCTGGATTCGGAACGAACATATGCTTATATTATCTATGGTTTTATTTGAACTATAAAAAATGTTAATTACTTTTTAATCTGTTACAAAAAAGATTACAGTTATAAAATTTATATACGTTCGATAAAAAACGATAAGTTAAATGAGTTTGTGTCAATCAATATTTGTTATGAAATGGCAGACGAGAATTCATCAAGAAAAAAGAAAATTACCTTTCATCGCATTAGCTTTTATTCGATATTATTTATTAGAGTTACTGCATTTGCTATGATTGTATGTCACGTCACAATCTGGACTAATCTAGCAATCACAGATCTAATGTGCATTTCATAGCATAATTCCTACGCATTGACAGTGGAGGAAACCCTGCAAGATCGCCGGTATTACCCGCTCTAGCCAAATGCGGCTGGTGTAAGATTTGATTCTTCTTGGGAAAGGTCAGAGCCCAAAGACAAGATATAGTATAAGTGATTATAAAGGACAATTTCTTAAGGGCGAGCTTCAGTTCTCTGTACCCCAATCGCTACTTCACGTCGGAACGTCTGTGGGATCTCTTTTAATCCATTTTAGCGATCACTTTATTTGTGATTGATTTTGTAAGATCCGCAGATTGATGTTGCATTTCTAATTTCATTATGTCGAACCGAAGTTGAAATGTGCCTCCATGTTCAAAGGTGAAACAAAACGCAACATTGAAAATTGGTAGATTTTTATTTCTTTATTAGTAACACCGAATAGTTGTAAAAAATTGTAAGAACTGTGAGAATGAAATATGCATGATCTAACCTCAAAATATCTTGTAGCTTTCCTTCTTTCTTCTTTTGTTGAACTCAGTTAATAGTTTTGGCCTAATTATTATCATTGCACTCTGAAGTATCTTTATAATAGATGTGAGATGCGATTCAATAATAGTATAGGCGTCACATGACTTCTAGTCGGTATATCAAAGCAGTATCGAGCACATGCACTTTAGATCCTCTGAATCAATCCTTGGGTCCTTACTAAAATACGAGGACCAAAGACCAGACCATATCTTGAGTTGTGATAATATCAACGACTCTACTAATTGAATACGTAAACTCTGACTCAAATATGGCCTGATACGGCACAATATTTTAAGTTTGTAGAAGCAAGTTCTGACCAACTTAGCTACATGATTTTCAAACCGGAGATCGCTTAATATATAACCTAGTTTGATGCTTCGTAAACCCTTTCAATCATCTGCAACCGAAATATTTAATTATTGTTATTGCGAGTCGTTTCTGCCGCATTAGTTCCGCGTCGGAACTCGTATGCAAAAGTGACTCAGATTTTCGAGGATCTATCTTTCAGGTATAAACTGAATAAAAAATATTTTAAAAGAAGAACTTCATAGGTACCTATCATGAAAACTGAGTTTCGCTCAGAAATCTCTCACCATTAAGGTATTGTCAATTCAAAGTATAAATTACTATACAACGACAATTTCACACTTTAACCGCTATTATGAATATACTCGTAGATAAGGGCACCTGCTTCCCTTATAATACTAAGTTATTAAGTAACTGAAAAAACAGCGTAGGATAAGATTAAGCTATTAACTTAACACGCCCAGGGTATCACTTAACAGCCATCAATCACCCCCAACGGTTCGGTTTTTCATTCAATTGTTTGGTACACTTATCAATCAAAGGCAATATCATATAATGACGTCACACCAAGCAATCTATACAGCAAGCGGAACAGCTTGAGGATTAGGTGGACCTATGGTCATAAGCGTAGCGGTTTAACTATACTCCATTTCCATAATACTCATATATATGGCCTATGGATATCTGCGACGCTTGGGGCACTGCAAGCACGCTGCTGTCTCATAGGGGTATAGGAAGCTGGCTCACCAATGCCGGAACACAACACAAGGTTGTGCGCGCATACTTTTAGACCAAGGGTGGCTATCATCGAGACGGGTTTGGTGCCATACCACGAAGCTAGGGTTGTTTCGTCACCTTTTACGACAGTTGCTTTTACGGCCGCAGAGGTTAATGTTCTTACTCCGTCCCTGAACAGAGAAAAACTCATATGTACGACTTGAGTATTAAACATTTGTTTCTCAAAATAATCTTAAACTAGTTAAGTAACTAATTGGCGAAGTTTTGAAAAGAGCTACAAAGGAAAAATTACTGCCTCTTATACTATTTGAAGATTTTTAGGCTTCTTTTCAATATACTCTTGAGGAGCAATCGTTTAGTACGTTCGACTTTGAAATGAAAATTTATCAAGAAAGTAAGACCTCATTCGGTGTCTATTTTATAAGCTCTGAAGGCGTTGGTTCAGCTGGTAAAATTTTTAATGATCTCCCTTTTTTGTCATGCAACACGAAGAACACACCATTGAAAGAGTACGGGAATAAATAGGACTCACTGAACTCCAGGGTTTCCACCTTTGTTTCTTGAAACACTCGCGTGTATAAATTCAAAATAATATTATAATTCTAACAACACACGATGACGCACTTTAATCTATACTACTATTATAAAGAGGAAAGATTTGATTGTTTGTTTGTTTGTTTGTTTGTTTGTTTGCTTTGAATAGGCTCCGAAACTACTGACCCGATTTAAAAAGTTCTTTCATTGTTGGGAAGCTACACTATCCCCGGGTGACATAGGCTATATTATATTTTCAAAAAAATTAGGGATCCTTACTAAAACTCCAATAATGTAACCCAAAGTGTAAAAAAATTACCTAAAATATTATTTAAATCGCGTGCGTTGCGAAAACTATTGATGATAGAATAAAATAATGTACTACAACTTTGCAGAACACATCATTATTTACAAAAAGTGTCGCGACAGCATATGTCTAACTATTATAGTTATGCCACAATAAGTATTCTTTTATTTTAAAAATTTAATTGAAATGCCGCCCCTAGAAAAGACTCTTTATTTGGATCTTGGTATTAATCCTTATCAAAATAAATTACTTCATATTCAAAACTGCTTTAATACCTTTATATAACTTTTTGAATTATTCAATTCGGATATTCCATTCGAAAGATATCACGAGTTTAAGTAAATAAATTATTAAATGTAAGTATTAGAAAAATGTTGCGTGGTAGCCGCTCACCCTGTTCGGCTAGCTAGGCAGCACCTTATGCAATGTAGGCGTGCGTCACTGGGGTTTTTACAAAAATTAGAATACTTATTAAAAAATAACGAAAAATAAATAAAAAGTAATAACAAAAAAAATCATTAAAATAAAAGCTCATAGAAATAATAATGTTCAAACTTTCTTTATAATTTTATTTTTTTAGTAACCTGACGCAAATAGAAGGGTTTGCCCTCAGGGGCGCTCCTCTATCCGAGGAGTGCACGGGTGTGCGTACCCGAGGTGCCTGAGCATCCGTCGCTTCACTCCCCTCTTCGTTCGAGGCGACAGAGTCCTACGTTTCTTTCCGTCTACCTCTTACATCCTTTCCAACTTAGCTCTCTGTTCGTGGCGTGGTCCCCGGTGGGATGATTGCGAATACTGATTGGGGTCCCGGGTTCTACCCTGGGACCTGATTTGGTAGTCGAAACCATGCCTATTTCGACTGCGCCTGCACAGAGTGTTCATGGGTCGGGAATTGCATCCTCGCTGTCGGTTGGTCTTGCTGGGCCGGCTACGACGTCAGGCGACTCTGCTTTTTCTGGAGTGTCGTCTGGTAGTCGTACCCACGCCTGACTAGCACGCGACGGGGATGCGAGTCCCGTCCGGAATTGGCCGCGGACCTGTCACTCCCGGCCCTGGTTCTGTCCATGGTCGGGGGCGATCCTGGATGGACGGCCGTCGCCTCCTTTTGCGAGGCAGTAGTGTCTGCAAGGGAGGCGGCGGAACGGGAGCGGGAGTCCGCCACCGCACTCCCCTCCCGCCAACGTAGGCCGCGTCGTCGGCGCCGGAGGGCGGGCAACGATCTCCGGCCGACGTAGAAAACGACCGCGGGCGGCCCCCCGGGGGAGGATCCGCCGCCCGCACTATTGCCGCGAGGGAGAAGGCCGCGTGCTGTTCCACAGCCCCCCTCAACTCCTAGAGTTGTTACAAGAGAGCGCCGGGGGGACGAAACCCTGACCCCCTGGCGCCAGCACTTTAGAAGGGGCCCGCTTTAAGACAAAGCGTGGGCCGGCGCCGGCCCGGGCCACGAGATCGGCAGGCCATATATCCGTGGGCCCGGGCGTAGACGATAGGAGAACAGCGGGGTTTTTTAGTGGGTTGAACATCTTTTCCGGAGTCCCTTATATCCCTCGGTCCCCCGGGCCGGGATAACCCGTCAAGAGAGGTTTTTCCCCGAGACCGAAAAAAAATAGAAGGGTTTAATTTTTAATTTTTTGTTAAATACCCATGCGAAGCTGGGACGGGCTGCTAGTTATTTGTATAAAGCGCGCGCGCATAGAGACAATAGTCCCTTCAACTGTTTAACACACAGTCATATATCAAGGCTACCGCGACATCTCTTGGCGAGAAATGAATAATCGAATAGTGTCACAGGACGTACAGGCGTGAGGGAAACGAAAAAAGCGTTCTCGTATGACTACGTATTATAACCAAGTTTTTATTACATCAAACGGCTTAAACAACTCAAATAATGATAAGCAGGGTTTTGAACTGAATACTTCTTAATCGCGTTAAGCACTTTTTGGTAGGTAAAAATCTTATGGGTTCGCGTCACCGACATGCGTATTAGCAGTATATCTGTAGCTGTATAGGTAACGTATTGTGCAACATTAGCGCTGTGTATATCTTTACAAGTAAAATTGAATGGATTATGTAATGATGTTGTTAATTTTAATTCAAACATTATGAAATTTCAAATTTTAATACTTAAAAATATTTATATTACGTCAGTAAAAATCCTCCGCTCGCTACTGTAGCTAAGTCCCTCCCTTTACCAGACGCATTGCTTCACAAGTTCATTGGCTTCAATGACGTCATAACGCGAACTATTCCAGAAAATTGTTTCTTGATCGTAGCTTTCCGACATGTTATGTCGTCTACTTCATATTACTTAGGGTTGTGCCTTTTTATAAATACGAGTATGTCTATACATTTATTTGACACATAACAATACAATATCTGGATGACCGAGCTTTGCTCGGTATTTTTCGGCTTCGTGAAGTTAGATTGTTTATAAGCGTTTTTTCCAAGATCGTTTAGGCATTTTTAAGTGACACAAGACACAAATAATATAAATAAAAAATTGAATTTCTTAGTCTAACCTCAAAGCAAACACTCATTGACTTCGTGTTACTTAACAATGCCATCTGCTGGAATAGCTTTAGTGTTGTTGTGTCGTTAAAGCAATTTAAAAAAATTAGTATTATTATTCGCCGATAGATGTCAGGAAGAGTCATTTTTCAGTTTAAATTGGGACTACTCAAACGCCTTTTTGTTACTTTTCTTCCAATAAAAAAAAAGCGAATAAAATGACATTTTTTAGAAATGATTCCTAGCTAGATCGATTTATCGCTCCCGAAACCCCCCGTATACTAAATTTAATGAAAATTGTTGGAGCCGATTCCAAGATTCCAATTATATATATATATATATATATATATATATACAAGAATTGCTCGTTTAAAGATATTAGATAAGAAACATTTCTAGTAATATAAAGGGCTGTATTTGTTAGGTTGTAGTACACATGGTATTTCATGACATAAATAGAATTAATGCAAATATTCTCTATGCAGGGGTATTTCTCTGTGCAAGGACGGATTAAGAATACTAACCCCTGCGGCCGAGGTCAGCCTTTCATAAAAGCTACGTGGTAGGGTCCGAAGCCCATCTGGATGGAAAGCACCCTTATCTATAATTATACCTCCATAATAACCTAGTGTTGTTTCGACATTTGTGACCCAGGTTCCAGGCAGCGTATTCACGGCACCCCTAGCGTCGCTAACATCCATAGGCGATGGTGACTGCTTATTTTAAGTGGATCGTCAGCCTGACTGCTGATCCTGAGTAACGAAATAAAACGTAAGAGATTTTGAAATATCACGATCCGTCTCGATCATGAGAAGATGGAAGTAGGTGAAGAGACACTGTCAAGGTAGTCATAAAAATTAATGAATGAATTAAAATGTTCTCTTTGCTAGTTTAAGCAATAGACGAAGGGTTACAAATTTTTATTATTGCTGTAGGACGGCAGATAGGCTGACGGCCCACTTAGAATTTAGCAATTACCGTCGCCTATAGATGTTTGCAACGCCAGTGGCATCACGAACACGCAGCTGCCCCATAAGGGTACATGAACTTGGGTCACTAATGCCGGAACACAACACAAAGTTATTATGGTGGTATACTTAAGACCAAAGGTCCCATATAGACGGTCTTGGAGCCTTATCACGTAACTAGGGTGGGTTATTTTGTCGCCTTTTACGGACAGGCCGACCCCAGTCGCAGAGGTCAGTATTCTTTCTTCGCCACTGCAAGTATTCATACGAGTTATAGAAAATAGAAGAAGATAGGTAGAAGATAACATATCAGGTATTTTATTCATTGATAAAATTGAAAATAAGATTTTCAAGAATGGAATAGAAGTAGAACGGAATAGAACACAGCTCGCAAAATAGAAACAACTTACAGCGATTTCTGGAGAGAGAATGCGTCCCAGGATATGTGAAGTAGGCCTACTTAAGCGAGATTAAAAGTAAATACATGTTGTTTTTTACAGCCCATTGTTTAGTTTGTGCACGTCGGAGCCGTTAGAGAGGAGAAGGGCTAGATTAATCCGCGTCGTATACATCCCTCATAAACCCACAACTTACTTTAAGCCTGTACAGGCGTGAACGTAATAGCTTTTAGTATTTTCCTATTTAAATGTTTTGAAATATAGCCAATTGATACACTAGTGACGGAAAACGATTAAATGAGAGAGATAATTTAGAAGGTGGCAGGATGAAATAAAGAAAGCTGCGGGTCCATTTTGAACTAGAGCGGCTCTCGACCGACTACGTTGAAATGAACCGGAAGGAAGCCTTTTCCCAGAGGCACTCTGATTATATTAGAGAATTAATCTAAATGTTAGGTATAGAAACTATACCTAACAATTATTATGAGAAAATAATAAATATTTTTTTTTTAATATCATATGGCAGAACAACATTTGCCGGGTCAACTAGTTTTGAATAATCACATCTTTACTTGTTCTTACAAGTTCAGCCTTCACTGCATCCGAAGCTTATGTTTCGAAGCTACGCTGTCGAAAGTTTTCAATCGACTAAAGTTCTGAGCAACTATTCACGTCAAAACTATCTCTGTTTTAAGCAAACAACTGCAACAAAATAGTTTCTTTTTCTAATAAATCTTTCAGGTCTAAGCTGAGTAAAAACAAAAACAATTGAAAGTTGAAAATGGAATGTAACACATTTTTTAAAATAAGAGCTCCATAGGTGGTATTATATGAAAAAGTCACTCGAAAATCTCACCGTGAGGTTTTATGTCAATTCAAATTTTAAATATTATATTTTGTTAAATACTACACATAAATTCGTAGACTTTGGAAGGTAATCGAACCCTGACATCCACAGGCGTGCTAATGCCATGGAGCCATGGAGGTCGTCATAGATAAGATCAATGTTAGTTTTTTAAACAGGGGCGATTGCCGCATGACCCTTAATCTCGAAAGAAAATCCATTCATTTAATGTATCTATATTAGAAAAAGGTGTAATCCAATTATAGCCTTGTACGGCTCCTTCATAACGATGCTTTACTTCTTAAGAAAGATAAGGGGTAGCCTTGCTCTTACAGCCGGATGGCTAATAATAATTTCACTCTTATAAACTTAAAATTTGTTACCGATTGTACAAATAGAAAAATAAAACTATAATATTGTATACGTGGCCCTTAACTGACCTTAGAGGGACTGGCATCAATTAGGCGAAAGCCTTATTAGCCTCGCAACCAAGAATAGTTCGTCTGGACGCCTTTAAACACGTCGCCATAATAACCTTGTGTTGTGTTTCGGCATTAGTGACTCAGGTACCAGTTTCTCTCTCAACAGCAAACATCCAAAGGTGACGGTAACTGCTTACTTTGAATTGGGCCGTCAGCCTTGGATACCGCCGCCGCTTCCTTCGCAAGGAAGGTGTAGGAGCGGGCGTGCGCGGGACCAGCTGATGTCGCGAATCTGAGTCGACTACGCGGGTCTACGCACCAGAGCGCTAGGCGACCAATAAGGCCAAGGCCCCACCGCAGGTGGCACGCTTAACGGCAAGAGGTTAGCTGATCGCTTCGATGACTTATCCTAGTGAACCAACACAAGGCACGTTATGTGCGCGGCCCTACCGCTCGCTGAGTGGGTCGTTTGGCGCTTGGATAAGCGCCTAGCGGTTAGCGACGTAAACGGTCGTGTTGGTTTTTTCATGGATTACTAGGATGCATCATGGAAGAATTAATAATAGTCTCTGTTTAAAGTTTAAAGATCAAAGGTATCTTGTGTCATACGTAAATAGTCAAAAAAATTGTCGGGGTAGTTACGCAGTTTATTGTATAAAATTACGAGTTCGCCTTCACTGGATCTCAACATGTTAATATCATATACCCAACATGTTCGATACCTTTGGTTAAGTGAATGAAATAAGAGGATAATGCTTCCAGTAAGAAGCAATTTTTTAGATAATTTTGAGAGAGACATTTTAGCACAACAAAATATACGTCTACAACCACACTTTAGATCACCAGACACGAGTTTTGTAGTCAGGCAGTATGACCACTATGTATCGAAGCGTCTCGACAACTAAGATTGCCTCTTAGCTAGCCTCTAAGCATACTACCTGCGGTGGGGCCTTGGCCTTACACGCGAACGCGAGGCGGCTACCCCGTTCCCCGTACCTACGACACCCGTTGCCCCCACGCATGACACGGCACATCTTCCCTTGCCATTCATTTAAATTAATTGGTTAATCACAGATCGCGTCGCTAACAGAAGATTAAAAGTAACGTGACATTTTAGGAGATCTTCAGACACTTCTTGAGTAACAAGGGTCGTGCAATCGAAGTCTTCAGTATTTAACGTACGTAAGGTTGGTTTACAAGTACAAGACTTTAGGAAAAATTCGCAGACGTTTCGTTTTCTTGAACAAGAAGGCATTACAAAGCTAAAATCGATATGACATTTATTTATAATAGTAGCGAGTGCTGTCTGACGCTCCAACTGGGAAAGTACGAACTAAACTTTAGTAAGAGAACGACCCTTTATTGTCTCTTTCAATTCATTGCTGCTTACGACTCCCTAGAATATATGAAGTAGCCCTTTTCTTATATATAGCATATACAAAATACACAATCATATCGAACGTTGACTTCGTCTAGATACGTCTTAAGAACCTAAAGAATGTTTGTCTGCGAAGTTGTTGATGAAGAACTAAAAATAAAGCTGAAGTTTATTGTGGAAAACAATGTACATACATAAATATTATTTCGATACTTGTGCGGAATAAAACTCTCGTATCTGTAGTAGAAAATCTTCGCAGCGAATAGGGTAATACTCCGTTAGGTTTGTAATCCAGCGTTTAATGTGATAAGCGATAATGGCTTTTTTTTGTAAAGTGCTTAATTAACAAGACCTACTTTTTTTGGTCTCGGGAAAAATCCTTTCTTGACGGGTTCCTTTGGGGGACCGAAAGATATGTGGGGCTCCGTGAAAGATCTTGGGCCTTCGACTACCCACTAAAAACCCCGAAGTGCTTCTATCCACCTGACCTACGCCTGGGTCCATGGATATTTGGCCAGCTGATGTCGGTGACTTACGCAGGCGTCAGCCCGCCCTTTGTTGCTCAGGGTAGGCCTCTTCCATATTGAGGAGGAACGCGGAATAGCACGCGGCCCTCACCACCGCGGTAGTGCGGGCGCAGATCCTCCCCCGAGCGACCGCCCGCTGCCACCTTCTACGGCGGCCGGAGGTCATTGGACGCTCTCCGACGCTAACATCGCCTGCGTTGGCGGGAGGGGAGTGTTCTGATCAATTCTCGGTCCCAAATAAGGCTCTACCTTAACTTTACCTTAACACTACCTAAGTGCGTTGAGGTTGAGAGTCATGTGGCAGTTGTTCCTGTTATTTAGGAATATCTGTTTCACTTTTATTATTTATCTTTTGTCTCAGGACAACGAATGAAAAAGTCTGCGGAAGGATGTGTAGCTTTGGACACGAGCCTTCCTACCGCTTAGAAATGTTAACAGAGGCAGCCTAAATCAGAGATCTGTTTGCGGACATGTTGAAGATAACTATAAGGGAATATATTCATACCATGTCATCTATTTTGACAAGATTTTACGCCCTCCCAACCCTTGGTGACACCCTACCGCTCCCCCTAGTTTTCACGTAGTAATTCATAAATACGGTTTTCTATCATTTTTTTAACAGAAAGGTAAAATATAATTTCCTAGTCTTTAATAATAAAACTCTTGCCGCGTGACGCCAAAGTGCATGTATGTAGTTACAAGTAAAAACTAAACATTATACGCTAAACGCTACGTGCTATACTTGAATATTGGTCAAAAAAGGTTGAGATTTTCTTAAAGCTTCCCCTTCCTTCCCCTCTTGAACCCAATATTTAGTTTGTTTGATTATTTAGTTAAAAACGAATATTGAATTTACAACTAAGTATGTATTTTTTTAAACCAAATATATCTAAAAAAGCTCTCTTTAATGTGTTCTCGAAAACAAATAGCTTTATAAATCTCTCGCCTATCTTGTGCTATGAGGCAATCTTTTTATAAAGACGTAGCCGGAGGGCGAGTCCTAAACTGGCATTATCCTTGCCAATGTTAAGAAGAGACGAATAAAATATAGATATTGCTGAAGACACTTAGGAATAAATACATTGTAACATAAAACACATTTCATATAATTGAAGTGCTTCAAAATGTAACACTCTAAAATAATAGAATATATTCGTTAATATTCAAACATGATATTTTATATATTATGATATTATTTTGCTAATGTTTCCATACTACTCGTAGTATTGGCAAAGGAATTTCGTGTCTCATCTTAGATCACAATCTATTGTGGCTCTTGATCTATTCTTTTCAATGTGGAGTACCTGGATGACCGGTATGGTCGGTCAGAGCTTTGGTCGGTATTTTTCGGCTTCGTGAAGTTAGATTGTTTATAAGTGAAGTTAGATTGTTTATAAGCGTTTTTTTCCAAGATCGTTTAGGCATTTTTAAGTGAACACGTGCATTAAGAAGACACAAATAATATAAATAAACAATTGATTTTCTTAGTCTAACCTCAAAACAAACACTCATTGACTTCGTGTTACTTAACAACGCCATCTGCTGGAATAGCTTTAGTGTTGTTGTGTCGTTAAAGCAATTTAAAAAAAATAGTATTATTATTCGCCGATAGATGTCAGGAAGAGTCATTTTTCAGTTTAAATTGGGACCACTCAAACGCCACCTTTTTATTATTTTTCTTCCAATAAAAAAAAGTGAATAAAATGACATTTTCTAGAAATGATTCCTAGCTAGATCGATTTATCGCCTTGTTGGAGCCGATTCCGAGATAGATATATACACACATATATATATATATATATATATATATATATATATATATATATATATATATATATATATACATATATATATATATATATATATATATATATATATATATATATATATATATATATATATATATATATATATATATATATATATATATATATATATACAAGAATTGCTCGTTTAAAGATATAAGATTCTGTGTTAGTGTTAGGAACCGCGTTAGGAACTCCCGCATTCGCGGCGGTCTTCATGTCCGTGACATTGCGGATAAATTACAAGAGTGTCGGCTCCGTTGGTACGGCCACGTTTTACGGCAACCGGATGCTTACGTGGGTAACAAATGTCTGGCCATGCCGCCTCCGCCGGGCCCCGGCAGGAGGGGTAGACCCAAAAAGTGCTGGCTTGACGTTGTAAAGGGTGATATGCGTGCCAATGGGCTCACTACCAGGGATGCTGAAGATCGTGCGAAGTGGAGAAGAAAAAGTCGGAAAGCGGACCCCGGGCGCCGAAACGAGAGTTTGGGCTGCAACCGGGATACAACGCAAAGATGATGATGATGATGATGATATATATATATATATATATATATATATATATATATATATATATATATATATATATATATATATATATATATATATATGTATATATATATATATATATATTATATATATCATCATTTCAGCCGGAAGACGCCCACTGCTGGACAAAGGCCTCCCCCAAAGATCTCCACGATGATCGGTCCTGCGCTGCCCTCATCCAACCTATCCCGGCGATCTTGACCAGATCATCGGTCCATCTTGTGGGGGGCCTACCAACACTGCGTCTTCCGGTACGCGGTCGCCATTCGAGGACTTTTCTGCCCCAACGGCCATCAGTCCTTCGAGCTATGTGCCCAGCCCACTGCCACTTCAGTTTTGCAATCATCCGGGCTATGTCGGTTACTTTGGTTCTCCTGCGAATCTCCTCATTTCTGATTCGATCTCGCAGGGAAACTCCGAGCATAGCCCTCTCCATTGCTCTCTGAGCGACCATGAGCTTTCTCATAAGGCCCATAGTTAGCGACCACGTCTGCGTTCCGTATGTCATCACTGGCAACACACATTGGTTAAAAACCTTCGTCTTGAGACACTGCGGTATTTGGGACGAAAAGATTTTACGGAGCTCCCCGAACGCTGCCCATCCGAGTTGGATTCGACGAGTGACCTCTTTCGCGAAATTGGACCTGCCTAACTGGATCGTTTGACCCAAGTAGACGTATTCGTCAACAATTTCGAAAGTACACTTCCCAACTGTTACGGGGGTAGGTGCGACATGGACATTAGACATGATTTTCGTCTTGTCCATGTTCATTTTGAGACCTACTCCTTGGGAAGCTGTATTGAGGCCATCAAGCATATGGCTTAAGTCTTCCATGGTTTCAGCCATGATTACGATATCATCTGCGAATCTAAGGTGAGTGATGTACTCACCGTTAATGTTGATGCCCAGTCCGTTCCAGTCCAGAAGCTTGAAGACATCTTCCAACGCAGCAGTGAACAGCATCGGCGATATGACATCGCCTTGTCTGACTCCCCGCTGCAGTCGGATAGGCTTCGAGTTCTGATCCTGGAGACGGACTGACATGGTGGCGTTTTCATACAAACACTTCAACGCTTTGATGTATCGATAATCAATGTGGCACCTCTGGAGAGACTGAAGCACCGCCCAGGTCTCGATCGAATCAAAGGCTTTCTCATAGTCCATGAACGCCAAGCATAGTGGCTGGTTATACTCCTCCGTCTTCTGTATAACCTGCCGCAGCGTATGTATGTGGTCTATGGTGCTAAAACCTTTTCGGAATCCGGCTTGTTCGGGAGGCTGGAAGTCGTCAAATCTGCGCGCGAGACGATTCGTGATGACCCTTGAAAACAGCTTGTAAACATGGCTCAGAAGTGATATCGGTCTAAAGTTCTTCAAAAGGGTTTTGTCGCCCTTTTTGAAGAACAGCACCACTATACTTCCGTGCCAGGCCTGCGGCGTTTTGCCATCGAGGATGACGGAATTAAATAGCTTCTGGAGGATTTTAAGCACAGGAGTACCACCAGCTCTCAGAAGCTCGGCTGTAATTCCATCATCACCCGGCGCCTTGTTGTTTTTAAGCTGTTTAAGGGCCACACTAATCTCGTACAGACTGACGTCTGGGATATCTACGGTGTAGTGTCGGGTTAATTTGGCTCTTGGGTCTTTAGCCTTGTTGTTAACAGGTGCCCGTGTGGTCGTGTATAGCTGTCCGTAGAACTTCTCGACTTCCCTCAAAAGTTCGGGTTTAGACGAAACGACCCTGCCGTCGTCGGTCTTCAGCTTCGTCAGTTGGCTCTGCCCAATAGACAAGTCTCGTGCGAATACTTTAGAGCCCTTGTTACGCTCTATAGCCGCCTTTACACAGTCTGTGTTATGGCGGCGGATATCGCGAGTCAAGGACTTGGAGATCTGTCTATTTAGCTGCCTATACTGGGAAGCATCGTCCGGGGACTGAAGGGTCATTTGACGTCTCACATCCATCAATTTGAGAGATTATATATATATATATATATATATATATATATATATATATATATATATATATATATATATATATATATATATATATATATATATATATATATATATATATATATATATATATATATATATATATATATATATATATATATATATATACAAGAATTGCTCGTTTAAAGATATAAGATTCTGTGTATTTAAGTAATGATAAAAGGAGTTCTATAAAATATAGTTTCTCCGGCGGGAATGCCGGGGTGAAGTAAGAATACTAACCTCTGCGGCTGGGGTCGGCTTGTCGTAAAAGACGACAAAATAACTGTAGCTATGTGGTAGGGCCCCAAGCACGTCCCGATGGCATACAATCTTGATCTATAAGTATGCCGCCATAATAACTTTGTGTTGTGGTCTGGTATTAGTGACCCAGAATTATGTCCCCTTATTACTGTAGAACAGCTGACTAGGTGGTTGCCACCTAGACACACTACACTACACTAGGTGAGAAATTGCTTAAGCGTTTCAGAGAATAATATCTATTATTATTTATAGGGGCTTGGATTCCTATCACCTAGTTAGGCTTGTTTTGTCGCCTTTTACGACAGGCCGCCCATGGTTGGTGGGGTCAGTATTATTACCCTGCCCATGTATGCAGAAACATAATCTCCCTACACATAAAATAAATCAAAAATACATAATATATTTCAACAACTATTCTATGTAAAGTTATAAAATGTGTTTATTTCAATGTAACTCCATTATGTTTCTTAAAAAAGCATAAATTCTTCCAGCCACGGATAAAACAATGATAATATAGTTTTACCGCATTTAACAGTGCTAGAAAATGCAATATATCTTCTGAATATACTAGTCTGCGTAATAAAGGCTAGGATACACGACGAGATATTTTTTATTGCAAGTAACCAATAGTAAAATTGATCATAAAATTACTTCCAGAACAAATTGTTAGTCTTTATGCGAAATCTATCTTATTAGTCATGTCATCAGTCCATCGGCCTGGGGGGCGTCTTACGCTACGTTTACCTAGATGCTGTCTCCACTCCAAGACACGTTTGTTCCAACGTCCATCGAGCATCGGTCCTGCGACAAACTTGACCGGCTTATTGTCACTTCAGCTTGCATATTTTACTTCGGATCTATTACAAATTTCATCGTTTCGAATTTTGTAAGAGAAACATTCAACATAGCACCATAGCTCACTGAGTGATTTGAAATATGTGAACCAGTTCATGTATCAGCTCCGTAGGTCAATACTGGTAGAACGCATTGCTTGAAGACTTTTATCTTCGAGTATTTATCTTATTAGTATAATACTAAACTTCGAGGAGTGCCGACATGGTTGTATCGAGCTCATCGTCGCTACGGTAACTGCCCTTGTGTTACTGGCCAGTATACCAACAACAACTGCGACGGCATGTCGATTGAGCCACCACCTTGTGGCTTTTGTGATACTTTGCGCGGCGACGTTCCAAAATTCAACTAACATTAGTTATAATACTTTAAAAAAGGCAATTACTACACAATTATTATAATATTTTAAATAATTCGATGGACATATTAAGAGTGTAGGATACTCCTGCCTGCCATTTTACTGTGAGATATTCTCTTTGCAATGATATATGGTATATTTATGAAAGAATTAACATGTCTTTCAACTATGGAGGGCAGAAATAAGCAGTACTATTTATATGGGGGAAGTTGCTGTTGTAGAAGAAGTGAAATATGCTGAGTTAGAGTGTAGTATTTAAAACCTCAATATTATAGTTCAAAATTATTTAACAAATATGACCACAAAAATTACACTGTAGTTTAGTAGTAGTGTAGTTAAGTAGAATAGCATACTATGGCGCCACCTTAATTTCACGCTTAATTTCACGACGGATACTTTCAAACACAGAGAGTCTTTCTTTCCTCTATCCATACTTCCAACTTTAACACATGAATAGAAAAAAATCCTAAAATGAAGTGTGTAGATGAAATGTGTGTTAAAACTATTTATTAATGTTTTCAGTATTGAAATTAATTTACTTTTAAAATTTACTAAAATAATTTGCGTAGAGATTTCAACTTGGTAAATTGTTACGACGTAAGCCATCTGGCGGAAGAACAGCGCCGGTTAGTTAGACGGCACTATGCCGTGTTTGGATCAAAGTTTGGGACATACTTAGTGTCATTATCAACTTAATGTATATAGTTAAAAGTGTTATTATGTCTCAAATAAAACTCTTCTTTCTTTCTTTCAAATTAATAGTGATTTTAAAAAATAAAATTAATAAAAGTACTCGTGTATATATTACCCTTAATTTTTTTTTGATGTAGGACAGCAGACAGGCTGACGGCCCACTTAGAATTTAGCAGATATCGTCGCCTATACTTGTAACACCAGTGGCATCGTGAACACGCTGCTGTCCCATAAGGGTACAGGAACATGGGTCACTAATGCCGGAACACAACACAAAGTTATTATGGCGGCATACTTAAGACTAAAGGTGGTCGCCATCCAGACGGGCTTGAGGCCTCACGTAGCTAGGGTGGGTTGTTTTGTCGCCTTTATAACAGGCCGACCCCGGCCATAGAGGTCAGTAATCTTTCTCCACCCCTGCACGGATAACTGTCAGAAGGATTACATTAAGCATCGATGCAGAAGGATTAAAACATAATCCGTAGTGTACAAACCGCCTGAACGTCCCACTTTGGGTTGTTGGCGTGACCTACTTATAGAAATCGATGCGGGGTCAACGACACCTATCATGGCGGGACTGTCAAGACTCCCGCCAAAACCTTCGCCTAATCTGTAGCCGAGTGATTTATCATCGTTCTCTTTTTAATGTCCTCAATGGCCAGTGCGAAAAATATTATCATAAAAATAAACGAGGTTTTATATCTGCAGATTACGACTGAAAAAATATCAACAAATTATCTGTCGTTTGTTTTAGTACACTGCTGAAAAATTAAAAACATTTTAGGGGATATGGTTGATCGATCCCCTAATTGCTAGTTACAAATAAGAAAGTTACAAATTAGACACAATATAACGTTATATATCGGATGGGCCGACGAGCTGGCAAGACAAGCAGTGGGACAAAGCGAAATGGCACCAGCATATGATAAATGCTCGGTGTCATACATAAAAAAGAAGCTGAGGTCCAGGTCAGTCCAGCAGTGGAACTCAAGGTACGTCGAGGGTACCACAGCCGGCATTACAAATCTGTTCCTACCAAATGTTGAAACTTTTTTTTTGGTCTCGGGGAAAAACCTCTCTTGACGGGTTCCCCCGGCCCGGGGGGACCGAGGGATATGTGGGACTCCGGGAAAGATGTTCAACTATCCGACTACCCACTAAAAACCCCGCTGTTCTCCTATCGCCTACGCCCGGGCCCACGGATATATGGCCTGCCGATCTGGTGGCCCGGGCCGACTAAATGTTGAAGCTGCCTATAAGATACTAAGGGAAACCCAACTCACCCCTGTGTGGGTCCAAGTCATGACTGGGCACGACAGGTGTTCAGCATATTTACACAAATTGAAATTAAAGGATAGGCCACACTGCGACTGTGGGCTAGGAGAGGAATCAATACGGCATTTAGTTCTAGAATGCTAAATGCACTAGCGTGACAGGTGCAACCTTGAGACCGGAACAAAGACTAAACTTTCAGAAAACACAATTACTGAACTCATGGCACATAAGTTGTACAGACCACATTTGGGACGTTTTTGCATTAAAATGGCAAAACATAATTATATAGAAACAAAACTAGATGAAACTACATGTGTAAATAAATAAATAGGAAAAAGTAGTACATTAAGGAATTAAGAATTAGACTATATAAAATAATAACTTGACTAAAAAGTCTATGAGGACATACAAGTAAATAAACTATAAAATACAGAAGCAAATAAACCTCGTTATAAAAAAACATAAGTTTATTGAATTCCGGGCATTTATTACGCGGAGTCTTGATGCAGAAATAAAGTTTAGTTTTTTGTTTTGGAATTTGATGAATTCGAATATAATTTCGAATATACATCGGCGATGTAGAGTATACATACATATATGTACACACATATACAGCGCTCTTTTGTTTGCAGAATGAGACCCTTTCCTAGGGGGTCACTGGGCAGTCGCTTCCGGCACACTGATATGTCATCCATCTTTTAAATCTTATATTTTTAATCCGTTTAAATACAATACAAAAATATAATAGAAAAATAAAAGCTAACTTAATGTCAATATAATTATTCCCGGGTGCGATCATCAATATGACATTTCACGTAATTATCCTTTCCCACTTTGTATAATGGCTTTCTAAATTTATAGAAAGTGATTGAATTCTCTCTGGTATTCTATTATAAAAAGTATACTTTCTCCAATAAAACATTTGCATACTTTACGGAGGTGTAATTAATTTATCTCTATTCCGTATATCTATGCTATGGGCATCAATAATTTGGGGATACTTATCACAATATTCCAAACTAGCAGCCCGTCCCAGCTTCGCACGGGCATTTAACAAAAAATTAAAAATTAAACCCTTCTATTTTTTTTCGGTCCCGGGGAAAAACCTCTCTTGACGGGTTATCCCGGCCCGGGGGGACCGAGGGATATAAGGGACTCCGGAAAAGATGTTCGACCCACTAAAAAACCCCGCTGTTCTCCTATCGTCTACGCCCGGGCCCACGGATATATGGCCTGCCGATCTCGTGGCCCGGGCCGGCGCCGGCCCAGGCTTTGTCTTAAAGCGGGCCCCTTCTAAAGTGCTGGCGCCAGGGGGTCAGGGTTTCGTCCCCCCGGCGCTCTCTTGTAACAACTCTAGGAGTTGAGGGGGGCTGTGGAACAGCACGCGGCCTTCTCCCTCGCGGCAATAGTGCGGGCGGCGGATCCTCCCCCGAGGGGCCGCCCGCGGCCGTTTTCTAACGTCGTCGTTTTCGTAACGTCGGCCGGAGATCGTTGCCGCCCTCCGGCGCCGACGACGCGGCCTACATTGGCGGGAGGGGAGTGCGGTGGCGGACTCCCGCTCCCGTTCCGCCGCCTCCCTTGCAGACACTACTGCCTCGCAAAAGGAGGCGACGGCCGTCTATCCAGGATCGCCCCCGACCATGGACAGAACCAGGGCCGGGAGTGATAGGTCCGCGGCCAATTCCGGACGGGACTCGCATCCCCGTCGCGTGCTAGTCAGGCGTGGGTACGACTACCAGACGACACTCCAGAAAAAGCAGAGTGGTCTGACGTCGTAGCCGGCCCAGCAAGACCAACCGACAGCGAGGATGCAATTCCCGCCCCGGGAACACTCTGTGCAGGCGCAGTCGAAATAGGCATGGTTTCGACTACCAAATCAGGTCCCAGGGTAGAACCCGGGACCCCAATCAGTATTCGCAATCATCCCACCGGGGACCACGCCACGAACAGAGAGCTAAGTTGGAAAGGATGTAAGAGGTAGACGGAAAGAAAGGTAGGACTCTGTCGCCTCGAACGGAGAGGGGTGAAGCGACGGATGCTCGGGCACCTCGGGTACACACACCCGTGCACTCCTCAGACAGAGGAGCGCCCCTGAGGGCAAACCCTTCTATTTGCGTCAGGTTACTAAAAAAATAAAATTATAAAGAAAGTTTGAATATTATTATTTCTATGAGCTTTTATTTTAATGCTTTTTTTGTTATTACTTTTTATTTATTTCTCGTTATTTTTTAATAAGTATTCTAATTTTTGTAAAAACCCCAGTGACGCACGCCTACATTGCATAAGGTGCTGCCTAGCTAGCCGAACAGGGTGAGCGGCTACCACGCAACATTTTTCTAATACTTACATTTTTAAACTCGTGATATCTTTCGAATGGAATATCCGAATTGAATAATTCAAAAAGTTATATAAAGGTATTGAAACAGTTTTGAATATGAAGTAATTTATTTTGATAAGGATTAATACCAAGATCCAAATAAAGACTCTTTTCTAGGGGCGGCATTTCAATAAAATTTTTAAAATAAAAGAACACTTATTGTGGCATAACTATAATAGTTAGACATATGCTGTCGCGACACTTTTTGTAAATAATGATGTGTTCTGTAAAGTTGTAGTACATTATTTTATTCTATCATCAATAGTTTTCGCAACGCACGCGATTTAAATAATATTTTAGGTAATTTTTTTACACTTTGGGTTACATTATTGGAGTTTTAGTAAGGATCCCTAATTTTTTTGAAAATATAATATAGCCTATGTCACCCGGGGATAGTGTAGCTTCCCAACAATGAAAGAATTTTTAAAATCGGGTCAGTAGTTTCGGAGCCTATTCAAAGCAAACAAACAAACAAACAAACAATCAAATCTTTCCTCTTTATAATAGTAGTATAGATGTATATTGAGAAGCGACGGTGGAATTTTTAATTAAGTCTTGAGAAAAGCTACGGTCCAATATTGTAATATTACATTAATTTTTATTTACTATATAATCGTTGGATACCATCGGTTGGATACGTGTTATCGGAAATAAGTAAATTAATAAAGAACCGTGCTCTAAAGCTGAATAATCAAGTGCATCTAGAAAAGAAAGCGCGAGAAGACATTTATGAGTCGTCGTCATCCATCATTTGGGAGTAGTGTGACTTTCCCATCTATCTATTTACTGAATTATAAATACAAAGAAACTGAATCTTTTGATTTTCTTATTATTAATAATATAATAATATTATTCATTTCTAAACTATATAATGTTTCAATAACCTAAATGTAGGTTTTCTTAATATAAACTAACCGGAAGTTTGTAAATGTTTAAAAATTAAATAACTAAAATTAATACAAAATACTTATACAAATAATATAATAATTACTGCCCAAATAATTTTATGTTTATATTTTTTATTTAATGTATTAATATCATAATTTTGCTATAGATTTTTGATATAGATAGATTATCCGTGCAGGGGTGGAGAAAGAATACTAACCTCTGCGGCCGAGGTCAGCCTGTCGTAAAAGGCGACAAAACAACCCACCCTAGCTACGTGGTAGGGCCTCAAGCTCGTCTGGATGGCGACCACCTTTGGTTTTAAGTATGCCGCCATAATAACCTTGTGTTGTGTTCGGACATTAGTGACCTAAGTTCCTATACCCTTATGGGACAACAGCGTGTTCGCGATGCCACTGGCGTTCCAAACGCTCATAGGCGACGATAACTGCAAATTCTAAGCGAGCCGTCAACCTGTCTGCTGTCCTACAGCAATGAAAAATATATTAAGCAGGTTAATTGTTTCCGTTTGTGTTATAAATATTTTGGTAGATAATTAATTTTGGTTATTGGCAAGTAATGGCAGGAGGGGAGACACATGTCGACGGGATAGGGAAACTAGCAACAGAATAATATAAAAGACGGTGGAATACTAAAACAATGAAAGTGGACGAAGCGAAACAAGTATGTAAGGATCGTAGCAAGTGGAAAGAAGTGGTCTCTGCCTACCCCTACGGGAAAGAGGCGTGATTATATGTATGTATGTATGTATAATTGATAAGTGAAAATGAAATATATTTGTGGTGATTAACGTCCAAGTTGATTTTATTTTGTAACTTATAAACATGATTAGAAATTTATTTCGGAACAAATACGTACTTCTGTTATTAGAGCAACACTAGTGTGGGAAAAGGTATGGCTCGACGGGGAATCAAAGAAGTGCATCACTCCGCAATTCTCGCCTTCATCTCAATATTGAATGTCTTATAGAAAAATCACAAAAAATCCAAATTGCATTATTTAAAATAGTAGGTCCTCTATCTTGCTAAGGTAATATTTACAATTTATAGGTTATTCAAAAGAGCAGGCAAGTACCAACCTGCTTCTTCTGCTTTACTTTATGACCACAAAAATATCACCACGCTTATATGTGCAGGCACTATACCTAGTTAAAATAATCTGTGATATGCATTCCTTCTCCGTATAAACTTTAACTGTGCCAAATTTAATATTCCTCGGTGCGAGAAATGTTCGCAAAAAATATAAAGAGTTTGCTTCATACCTTAATTATATATTAGGCAAATTTTATAGCAGGTAAATTTCCTTCTCATGCCACATCATGAAAAAGATTTGTGTACACGTGAAAGAGACTTCTTAACATGTAGACATACTTTAGCGAGCATTATCTAAGCCATATTGTTGAAAGTGAACGCATCCTTAATTTAAAAAAAAAGTGTGCGTCTCAGGACGCCCGACAGAAGTGATAACTTAAACTAATCTATATAAGTTGAACTATTTAATATTGAAATTGCTTAACTTGAGAAAAACTTAGGTTATTACTTAAATTTTATGTATATTAATATGATAATGTAAGGAAATGTTATTTATTAATAAAACCAAAAATAGTTCAAAAATAACTAAAGTTTACAAATTTCTAATTTTTCTAAAAATTATTTCAAAATTATATTAAATTATGCCCTAATGTAATCTACATTATAAAGAAGAAAAAAAAACTCAACAGTATTTCATTGTAATAAAGTCGCAATTCGAATAGATCTAGCGCTGTGGGTTAAAAGGCCTACACACGACCCTAAAATCAGTTGCGATATCGGGACAGTGGTGGTGGGTATGAAATAGGCTACTACTCTACACACGTCCCTACCAGTCGTACATAACCGACCGTGCAATAGACTGCTCATTGATCCGAGATGCCACCGACACTCTCAAAACGGCAAAAAATAGGCATTGCCTTGGCATTTACTATGGTGCCACTTAATCAGAGACGAAAAAGGAATACCTGGGTTAAAAACTGGTTGATGAAACGTCATACTGCGTAGAAATTGGTCCCGGTTTCGCTATATACGTGCCGACAACGCTCCCTAGACGATAGTCGTCCCTAAATCGTGAGATCGCCCGAAGCGATTTAGAGTTTAGGGTAAACAATAAAAATCGGGTCACGATTTGCCTATACACTAGGTGATTTAGGGTACGGTTTAGAGTCCTCCCCACCAATGTCCCGATATCGCAACTGATTTTAGGGTCGTGTGTAGGCCTTTTAGAGTGGGAGAGGAGGCCTACCGCTGCCGTATGCGTGAGAGAAAGGGACGCCAGACAGACTGGCGCCGTAACGCGTTACGTAACGAAGCGGTTTACCCTCCCATAAGAAGTTATCACTTCAAAAATATAACATAGCCTTTTTCGTAAATAAATCTATAAATTTGTCAATCTCTGTCGTATGTGTCTGTACCGAAATGTGAGCCGTGTAATTTCAAATGAACAGCAGACAGGTTGACGGCCCACTTAATAATAAGCAGTTATCGTCACCTATGGATGTTTGCAACACTAATGGCATCGCGAACACGCTGCTTTCCCATAGGGGTACAGGAACCTGGGTTACTAATGCCGGGACAAAACATAAGAGTTGTTTTATCGCCTTTTATGACAAGCCGACCCTGGCTGCAGGGGTTAGTCTTCTTACTCCGCCCTTGTACGTAGAAAATTTATATATTAAATTCCTTTTTAATAATCTATCCCATATTAATTTGAATAAATAGCAACCTCATCAGCGAAATTGTCTAGATAACCCTCCAACCCTTTCCGTATCTTTATGGCTCCATTGGCAACCCGTACGATGTTAAGGTTTATGTTTTATAGGGACTAACGCTGTGGTTTGTCCCCCTTTATTAATATGACGGTCCCTGTTGTATATTTAAACGCCTTGCAAATGTTTAATGACTACTAAAATGTATGGAGAAAGGATAAACTTAAATATGCTCATATATTCCTGTGATTTTTTTACTGCTGATGAACAGCTGATAGGCTGGCGGCTCACTAATGAACAGTTACCGTCGCCAATGGATGTTTACGACGATAGGAACACGCTGCTGTTCTTTGGATTTGACTGAAATTTGGATCAGTCATATCGAAACACAACACAAGATGGCGGCATACTTATAGACCAAGGGTGGTTGATGTTTATCAATAGTTTTACATCATTGCTGGACATAGAACAAATTCATGCTACAACACTATATTATTATTTATTTATTTAAACACTAGCTGACCCGGCAAACGTTGTTCTGCCATAAAATAAAATAAAATAAAATGTCAAAAATTTAAAAAAAAATTTTTGGGGGTGGGTCACCCCTAACATTTAGGGGGATGAAAAATAGATGTTGGCCGATTCTCATAGATACCGGATAAGCACAAAAAATCACTAACTCAATTTAGTTATCTGCCTACTGCCTACCCCCTAAGAACGATGGCGTGATTATTTATAGCCTATGACCATTTCTAGGTTATCATCTATCACCATACCAAATTTCATCAAAATCCGTTCAGCCGTTTAGGCGTGAAAGAGGAACAGACAGACAGACAGACAGACAGACAGAGTTACTTTCGCATTTATAATATTAGTATGGATTAAATACAAAAACGAATACGACAACCGTTCATGCAGAAACAGCTTGCTTGCCTAGAGAAGATCACACTGGGCCCTGGACTAGTGAATACTGTATTCCTAACTCTGTGGACCAGTTAGTCTCAGCTTAAGTGCAAGGGTCCAATACCATACTAATATATTAGTAACTTACACACTACATTGTAAAAGTAAACACAGGTACATGCGAAACTTTGAACTTCTTTTATTCATGAAACATTTTTTCCTTAATTTTTTTCATTTTCATTCTTCATGAAACACGCTTTTAGAATAGTGACATTAATTTTCTCGTCAAAAATTTTATTCTCAGTTCGATTAACTCTAAAAGCGCGTTTTTTTAATATTTTTAAACTATAATTTATTTGTTGTCAATTCCCAATCGATACATGTTTTTATTAATTTAACGCCATCTTCCGGCAGAAGAAAAAGAAAGCCTTAACCCTGATGATCCTGATAAGGACTATGGGGACACGACTATTAAATTGTTGTATTGTCACCAGATCTTGACAAGTTTTGACATGAAACAACAAAACTTTGAATTTTCTTGATCGTTCAAAGTGGGTCACAATCGAGTTCTAAAATTACATATATATATTATTACATTATATATTATGATTACATAGGTCAAGTAAATAAAAGCGTGGTAATAACTTTTAAGAGTGTATGTAATTTAAAGAGATTTGTAAGTAATTTAAAGATGTTTTTCTAACTATTTTTGAATTTTTCTGACTATTAGTATAACTATTTAAATTATATAGTATCATATATTACATAAACATAGATAAATTGAATGTATCTACCATATAAACATAATAATCTTGCATTTTGTAGTAACATACCTAGATGTAATAGATAACTGTGCAATAAATACAAGTCTTGCTCTCCTCTTGAACTTATTATACGATGAGTACATGATAGCAATGTCAGGGCTTATTAGGGCTTGCATATTAAATATAGTCAATAAGCATCTAATCTATAAAGTTAGTTAAACATTTTTACAAACTTGAACGAAGTTGTAATAACAATTCAGAATGATTTTTCACGGATTTCTAGAAGCTTATTTTGATAATTATTTGATTAACTGATTAAATGGTGAATAAGATATAATAAAATAACGATTAAAAATGTTTCAGTGTACTACCAAGTATACGAGTAATTTGTAATAAACCTCGTGCTGGCCACGAAAGGTTCGTGCTTTTTGCTTTTAAGAAGAATGTAAGAGTACAAAGAATATACTTTGATGATTAAAAAAGAAGAATTGTGACTATAAAACCCCTATACAATATAAGTTAAGAGAAGAATACAACGGTGTAATAATAGAACGTTATTTGTAAGTTTTTATGAAAATAGTTTTGACATCTGTCAGATCTTTCTTGGATATTAGATTTCCATCTTTCCCTGAGTCCCTCATACTGCACTGGTCAATCGCATATTTTCTTCGAAAAAAAAAATATTGACATTGATGATTGACTGATGACAATGATGAACAACTATAATCGTTGTAGGCTGGAGTTTTTTTCCAACTTACGTACATCGTTACGTGTAGTCATTATAAACCAACTTATTGCCAATGTGTATAGCAATCTACCTTGAATATGTAATCTTCCACTGGCGTATGTAATTTACAAGACAATTAGCAGGAAAATTGTGTTTGAAAATAAATTACATCCATTGCATACAATGTCCCGTTGCATTTATAATCCTCATTATAGTATCGAGCATTTATTTATAATATAAATCAGGTACTTTTCCATTAGCCGGGCGCAAAGGGTATGTTAAGTTAGGCTCCGGCAGGAGGGGTAGACCCAAAAAGTGCTGGCTTGACGTCGTAAAGACGTACTATACTGTAATTAATATTTGTTTATATTTTATTACTATTAATATTATTCTAATAGCGCGAATATTGACACATTACGGGTAGTTTTAAAAAAACCGTAACCTACAAGCAGCCTGTGTCGGAAAACATGGACGCCCGTTCGGTACTTTTTAACCCCCCCCCCCAGCACTGATCGGTCCAAAGATCGCTAAAAACCTGATTTAGCTACCTCTAAACAACTTGTTTCTTTGATCTAGCCTATGAAATAAAGAAGTTATTAAAGAACGAAAAGTTTCAGTTTTATCGATGACAATAATCGAGGGTGTTGCTTCTAAGAACAAGAAATATTTTTTTCGTGCAGAGGTCAAGTAAGAATACCGTCTACTGTGGGTGGGGTCGGCCTGTCGTAAAAGGCGACCACAAGAGAATCCTAGGTGGTAAGGTGCCAAGCCCGTCTGGATGGTAACCACCTCTGGTATCTAAGTATAAAATTCGGAATGCTGAGTAGGTTTTAAGTACACCGTGTATTAGATTTAGAATATTTTTTTTATAAATTGTGTTTTTTTGAAATTAACAATTGATTTTCTTAGTCTAACCTCAAAGCAAACACTCATTAACTTCATGTTACTTAACAACGCCATCTGCTGGAATAGCTTTAGTGTTGTTGTGTCGTTAATGCAATTTAAAAAAAATAGCATTATTATTCGCCAATAGATGTCAGGAAGAGTCATTTTTCAGTTTAAATTGGGACTTCTCAAACGCCACCTTTTGACATTTTCTAGAAATGATTCCTAGCTAGATCGATTTATCGCCCCCGAAACCCCCCGTATACTAAATTTCATGAAAATTGTTGGAGCCGATTCCGAGATTCCAATTATTTATATATATATATATATATATATACACACATATACATACATACATATATATATATATATATATATATATATATATATATAAAGAAATAGTTAAACATTTCTTTAATTTGAGTTTTGCCGCGACTCGTTTCGTCGGTAAATCAATATGGTGTTCGGCTGTGTAGGCAGATGGCAGTAGAAGCAATGTATTCTGTTACGTCGGTAAAGCAAAGCTGTCATGCACAGATGGATAGAAAAAGAAAATAAAAATGGTGGTCTTTGTGTGTTAAAGTAAAGTAATTATAGAAAGAAATACTGAATAATAAACGTTAAATGTCGTTTCTTTGTTTACAGGTAACTTATTAATTCTTGTATGTGCATGCATTATAAATTGTAAAAAATAACTCATTAAAATAAATTCTTTGTTTACAGAGCAACACATTGTTTAAATTCACGTCGTTAATATTTGAAAGAACATTATAAAACGACATTTTTGTTTATTGACGTTATTTAAAAATGGAAAAGCTGCGTTTTGAATTTACGGTGTTGCCGGGAAGTGATGGAAAATCTAATATACTGGCGATAACCTCAATAACAACCAGCGATGATAAGGTGTATGCTATACCGGAAACACTACAATCCGCTAGTTATCACAAGGAGATAATGAAAACAGCTGCCTATACTAAAGTGAAAAACAGTTTAGTAAAAAGATATCAAGTTCGAAGAGTCTGGATTACATTGACAGAAAATCTAAAAAAAATCTACATTGATGACGATGAGAATTTGCAATTTGAGGACCAGTATTTGGAAGAAGTGAATACCAAACAATCTGTTACAAAAGAAACCGATTCATTAGTAAAATTATTTGAAAAATTATTGGTAAATTCTCAAGAAACAAAACAACAGAACTTAAAAAATATTGCAGAGAAATTTGTTATTGAAAAGTTTACAAGTAAGAACTCAAATGCTTCGATGTAACAACAGATGAGAAAAAAATTGAAATTCTACGGTTGTTTATGGACAAAAGTTGTGCAGATTGGTACAGTTCTATGATTATAAAACTGACTTTAAACTCGGAATGGTCAACCTGGAGAGACAAATTTTGTGAGTCGTTTGCAAATAAAGGATGGAGCCCGGTGACATATGCACTGTGGTTTAAATACAAGGATGGATTGCTATTGGACTATGCCATACGAAAAGAAAAACTGCTGTTGGATATGAGAAGATCTATTGACGCAGGTACGTTGGTAGATCTCATTGCAGCTGGCTTACCAGAATTTATTTTGAATAGAATCGATCGTGAAGCACTAAGAGACACAGTAGATTTATTTAACGAAGTAAGCAAATATGAACATATGGTAAATAAAAAAAATGTATTGCCTAAAAGAAAATATGGAGATAGTAATGTAATGAAGACATATAATAAAACTGAAGAAAATTTTCCATGTAAAATCTGTGAAAAATTAAATAAAGGCAGCCGTTATCACTCGGAAGCTACATGCTGGTTTAAAAGGAAAGAAGAGGATAAAACAAAGAATAGTTTCATTAAACATGTGAACAACTCTGTGATTGAGACAGAGTTAAATGAAACCAATCAAAAAAACGAGCAGTAACACCATTAATAAATGTCAAACTACTATTAAATGATATATTAGAGATCAATGGAGTTTATGATTCAGGATCAAATGTTTCCTTGATTAATTCTAAACTATTGAAAATAAAAGGAAAAGGAAACAAATTAAATGAAGCTGACCTAGTAACAATTAATGGTGTTAAAAAGACAAGCGGTTTGACAAATTTGAAGATAAAAATTCTAGATTTGGAGGAAAATGTGGATGTGTATATCATTGATGAACAAAACTTCAAATATGAATTTTTAATTGGACTTGACTTAATACAAACCTTCAGATTGATACAAAATGAAGACTTGAAAATAACTCAGAAACCACCTAAGAAGTATAAAAACACAAACAGAATGGAAGGGACTACTACAGAAAATAAGATGGACTCTATAATAGAAAACGAAAGCGTGGAAAATATAAAAATTTCAAGTAACTATACAATTAATTTCAATGAACATGTAAGAGAAAACGACTTTGAAATAAAGATAAACCATTTAGATGAAAGTCAAAAATCTGAAATAAATAATTTAGTAACAACATATCAATCAATTTTTGCGAAAAATAAATACGATGTAGGCACTGTCAATGGATATGAAGCAAGAATAGAACTACTAACAGACAAATATTGCAGCAAGCGACCCTATAGATGTACTTTAGAAGACAAGAAAGAGATACAAGAGCAAATTGCAAAGTTATTGGATAATGGATTAATAGAGGAATCATATAGTCCATTTGCTGCACCAGTTACTTTAGCATTAAAAAAAGAAGACAACAGAAAATCAAGACTATGCATTGACTTCAGGGATTTAAATAAAATAATAATACCTCAAGCCCAACCGTTTCCGTTAATAGAAGATTTAATGATGAAGACAAGAAATTGTAACTTCTTTTCAACACTAGACATAAACTCAGCATTTTGGTCGATACCTTTGCGAATAGAAGACAGGAAAAAGACAGGATTTGTAACACAGGAAGGACATTTCCAGTGGACTTGCCTACCTTTTGGACTCAAGACTTCTCCTGCGATTTTTCAGAGAATTTTAAGTAATATACTCAGGAAATACAAGCTTACAGATTTCGCTGTCAACTATATAGATGACATCCTTATATTTTCGAAGACATTTGCTGAGCATATTAATCATCTCACACAGCTACTGGAAGCAATTAAGAATGAAGGTTTTCGATTAAAATTTACGAAATGCACATTTGCCTCAGACTCAGTAAAGTATCTAGGTCATATCATACAGAACAATGCAGTTAAACCAGTAAAGGACAACTTAATTTCAATAAAGAATTTCCCTGTGCCTAGAACTCAAAAGAATATAAGACAATTCTTAGGTAAAATAAATTTTTACCATGAGTACATCCCTAATAGTGCAATAATACTAGACCCACTGCATAATTTATTGCGGAAAAATCAAAAGTTCATTTGGTCAGAAGAGTGTCAAAAAGCATTTAACTTGATAAAAGATTTGTTATGTTCTCAACCGGTACTGGAGATTTTCGACCCAGATTTACCTATAAATATTTACACTGATGCTTCCTTGTTGGGTGTTGGAGCAATTTTAAAACAAGTGCAGCCTGATGGAAAAGAAAAACCAGTAGCATACTTTTCAAGAAAACTTAATGAGGCACAAAAGAAGAAAAAAGCAATATATTTAGAATGCTTAGCTATTAAAGAAGCGGTCAAGTACTGGCAATACTGGTTAATAGGAAAATCATTCACAGTTTATTCAGATCACAAACCTCTAGAAAACATGAATTTGAAATCAAGAACTGACGACGAACTCGGCGACTTAACATATTATCTATCGCAATATGAATTTAAAATAAAATATGCACCTGGGAAAAATAATTTAGAAGCAGACTGCCTTAGTAGAAATCCTGTATTAGAAGCGACAGAAAACACAGATGAACAACTCAAAGTTGTGAACTTTATGAAGATTGAAGATATTCTAACAGATCAATGTAAAAACGAAGAAATTCGAAAAAATAAAAACAAGTTAATCGAAAAAGACAAAATTTATTTCAAGAAAGTTAAAGAAAAAGAAAAAATTATTATATCAGAAGAATTTAGTGTCAAACTTTTGAAATCAGTACATAAAAACTTATGTCACATCGGAATTGGACAGATGCAGAAAACAGTGAGCCCACTCTTTACAACCAAAAACTTAGCAAAAAATATAAGAAAAGTTTGTAGGAGTTGTGAAATATGTATTAAAAATAAATCAAGAGGACAGGACAAATTTGGATATATGTCACATTTAGGTCCGGCAACAAAACCATTTGAAATAATGTCTATAGACACAATTGGCGGTTTCGGAGGTTCAAGATCTACAAAGAAATATCTGCATCTCTTAGTAGATCATTTCACTCGATATGCATTCATCTCAACATCAAAAACCCAGAGTGCAAACGATTTTATAAAACTAGTCAAGACTATAACAGACATTGAGGACATTGGTTTGCTATTAACTGACCAGTACCCAGGTATAAATTCGAAAGAATTTAAGACATTCTTAAAAGACAAACAAGTAAATATGGTGTTTACAGCAGTTAATGCTCCATTTTCAAACGGTCTCAACGAAAGGTTGAATCAGACACTGATTAATAAAATGAGATGTAAAATAAATGAAGAGAACAATAAAAAGTCATGGACAACCATAGCACATGAATGTGTTAAGAAATATAATGAAACTTGTCATTCGGTTACTGGCTTTTCACCTAGTTATCTATTATATGGTACAGATGTTACGATTTTACCAACAGAGTTAAAGCAGGAGAAGTCCCATAGTGACTGGATCAGAGACAGGGAAATTGCCCTTCGAAATACAATAAAATCACATGATTACAACAAGACACTATTTGACAAGAATCGGAAATACAATGAATTTCATATAGGAGACATGATATATGTGGAAAATGGCAATAAGTTAAACAGGAAGAAATTAGACGAGCTAAAAATAGGGCCATATAAGATTGTAGATAAAATTTCAAATTCAATATACAGTGTAGATACGGGTCATAGAAAGATGGAATCAAACCTTTTTCACATCACAAAATTAATACCGGTCTCTACGGAATATAAAGAAGATGAAGAATGGTGTATGTGAATATTTTTGAAAATTTCCATGAAAATTTTCTTCCCTTGTAGGGGAGATATAAAGAAATAGTTAAACATTTCTTTAATTTGAGTTTTGCCGCGACTCGTTTCGTCGGTAAATCAATATGGTGTTCGGCTGTGTCGGCAGATGGCAGTAGAAGCAATGTATTCTGTTACGTCGGTAAAGCAAAGCTGTCATGCACAGATGGATAGAAAAAGAAAATAAAAATGGTGGTCTTTGTGTGTTAAAGTAAAGTAATTATAGAAAGAAATACTGAATAATAAACGTTAAATGTCGTTTCTTTGTTTACAGGTAACTTATTAATTCTTGTATGTGCATGCATTATAAATTGTAAAAAATAACTCATTAAAATAAATTCTTTGTTTACAGAGCAACACATTGTTTAAATTCACGTCGTTAATATTTGAAAGAACATTATATATATATATATATATATATATATATATATATATATATATATATATATATATATATATATACACATATATATATATATATATATATATATATATATATATATATATATATATATATATATATATATATATATATATATACACATATATATATATATATATATATATATATATATATATATATATATATATATATATATACAAGAATTGCTCGTTTAAAGATATAGGATAACAACTAATTTGATCCAAAAATGTCTTATTTTGCAAAATCTCAAATGTGAAACAAGTTTGTTTGCCATCTTGTTGAGTTCGGGTGGAGTTCAATATTTCTTGCGAGCATGTTTTCACTGCCAATGTCTTCAAGGATACGAATATTTGCGTTAGGGATCCGCAAGTAAACATACTAATTACAAATGTAAAAAATGCCTGCATTAAGAAGAAAATAATGCTACTTATAATAACAATACTTAATTTATTTAGATTTTAACTGCAGTTAACTTTCATTAATAGAAAGTATCCTTTTTTAAAAGGATACTTTACTTACTTATATTACTTTTTTAAAAGTTAATTTGACGACTTACGGGGCCGGAAATTTTCAGATGATAACGAAATGAAAGCTGAAGTAGATCGTCATTTTGAGGACAAAGATTATTTTTTGATTGATTTAATAGCATTGTATGCCAGATGTGAGCAATGTATTTTCACTTGAGGGAGAAGATATTGAAAAATAAAAATATATATCTCAATTTTTCTTTCATTACGTACCTTAAACCGCGAACTCACAATTTATTAGAATACTTAACACCATTGAAAATCATGTAAAATGATACTATTAAGGTATTTTATATTTTTTTATTAAGGTACTCAATAATCTTTGGAAATACCATTTCACCGACATGTTGACTGTATGTCATATCTAGATGATTCCATAGAGGATCTTCTACTAAATATGCTTCTACTACGTTTGGTAGTCTTTTTAATAGCCATTTTACATCTTTAACGTCCACCAGTCCATCGTTTTCACCATAAATAACAACCACAGGTACAGTTACGGCACTTAAATTGTATTTAGGAGGTGTTTCGTCACCATAAAGTACCAAATTCCTATCTTTTCCATAATCAAATTTCTGAAATTCGTCAGATTGCATGCTTTGACCGTATCTTGCCATATTGTGAACAGAGGTTCCAGCAGGAAAATGACCAAATAGAACTTTTGTTGTTTTATTATTTATTGATCCAGGATGTAAAGAATTTAGAGAATCGAGTATATCTTTCCCCGTAGCACATATATCAGTCATTGAAGAGAACTGACAGAAGAAGGCCAAGAACTCTTGGCTTATTGCTCCTTTAGAAAACACTTCTTGCACTCCAGACTTTGCTAGCAGAACTTCCACAGCCCTAATTCCCTCAGCAAAAATCCTATAGATTTTGGATTGCGTGTTAGTCTGCCTCGCTGCTGGTGCTAAAGCTATGAAAACATTCGCTTTTTCACAGTAATCCGGTCTTTCTGAACACATAATGAAATACGTTCCGGCGCCTTGTGAAAATCCAATATAATTCATTTTATCAGCTCCAGTAGCATGTAACACATAGTCTATAATAGCTGGTAGGTCATAAAAACCAATTTCATCCACAGAGAACTGCCAAAAAGCTGCATCTGTATCAGGATTGTATTCCACGTGTGTTCTGGAATAGTAGTTTCCTCTAACATTGCCAACCCAGATATCATGACATGCGTCCGCTATAAGGTAGGCCAGACCAGCGTTAGGTCCCGAATCGATCCAAGAATCTGAGCTTTGGAGTAGACCGTGTATTAGTATCACAGGTAAACCCTTCTGTTTTCCTTTACAATGCCTTCCTTTCACTATCCTAAATAGAGTCAAGATGTATCCATCTTCAGTTTGTACATTATGATGCTCAGATGAATAACCATAATGCGCAGTCAATTCCGTAAAATTTAGTAATGAATCTGTGGGGTATCCCAAGGACTTCTTAAATTCGTTTCCTATTGGCAGAATCAGTCTTGAACTACTAATGATAACCGTAACACAAGCTAGTAGCAAGCAGTTAAAAATGTAGTAGTTTCTCGGCGCCATGTCGTCGACTGACTGCGTACCTACGAAATAATTACAATAATAATATAATTAAAATTCAAATATTAAAAAAGTAACTAGCAATGTTTTTGTTGTATTATATATTGTTTTTATCTATTTTTCTTTGAGTTAATTAATTTATTAATTATATTAAGTACGTAATAGTCTAGTTGGCAATTTGTTTATTTTACAGTTTCTCTCTCAAATAACATCTCCTTGGTTACCACACATTGATAATAAAGGAAACCCTCGTGAGGAAATCTACAAATCGAGTAAATTGGAGTGTGTAACCCGCTAATCTGCCTTGTACTACAATGGTGAAAATACTGTATAAAGGGAACCTGTACCTTACAAACGGGACGTTATGGCCTATTATTGTTTGCATAAACAAAAAACACACTAAAGCTACAGTAATAAAGCGCTGATAAAAAGAAATAAAGTGAATAAGTATATTAAGTATATATACTACAGTGGTCCGATATTTGTATGGTAAACTCAAATGATTAATTTTAAAGATTCGTTTCTTCCTTCAGTACAACGCATTAAGGAAAATTAGAAAATAAATTTAAGTACAGTTAAACAAACTCTAAATACTTATTAAATACTAATGTTAATGAATTGTCATTAGAATTGAAAAATGAGCTGTTTTAGTCAAATCAAATAAAAGGACAATCTAAAATAAAAGAGCTAACCTATTGTTTATCTAAAGGGTAATTTAACGCGAAAAGGAATGTTTAGATTTTCCGTTCAGGGACCTCTATGGGTCAGGCTACATTCCTAACAAGAACCAAATTTAGCTACAACAATTTTTTTATTTTTACTAAAAAAACTCTACTTCAAAAGGCTGTGTTAAGTTACCCACTAACAATTCAACCGGGATTAAATATTAAAAACAAAGAAGAATACAAAATGAAACTTACGTTTATGCCTAGTAGATTCTCTTTGGTTTTTCTTCATGTTGGATATAATTAATAAATATTATAATTTAATTTAATAATATTGCATATTTAGAACTGCGGAGAAACTATTTTACATAGCACGTATCATTAAAATAATATTTAACGTTTTAAAAGTTAATATTATATATATCACAAAAGTCAAAATATAATATTTTTTACTTTTTAAATTTAAGTCACACGTTTGAATTTTACAATGTATTGTTTCCTGTTTCACAACGTTTACATGTAAGTGTAAATAAATCAGATTGTTATTAGTATTGTTATTAGTGTTTGTACCAATAAAGCGGATAACACACTGGCCATCGGCATACATTTTCTGTGTCGTTTCAGTGACCACGTAATCAGTGAATGGGAGTGGAAAATTGAATACACTTTCGAAATACGTCATCGGTTCCAATCGAGTGTAATAAACGCCGATGCAAATGTAAAAAATAATGTAAATGTTGTAGGGTTTCCTTCACACGTTTTATTTCGGTCCCAAAACTAATTCTGTAGCGACGTCACTTCTGCATTGGTGGTGACGTTTTATTTCTCCTGCAACCTAAGCTCAATATAAAGAATCTAACATTGTCACTCTTTGATACTGTGAGGCTTTCCTTATTTACAAACACTCTTGTTCTTTTCTTCTATGATAATAACATTTTTTTTTTATTGCTGTAGGACAGCAGACAGGCTGACGGCCCGCTTAGGATTTAGCAGTTACCGTCGCCTATAGGTGTTTGCAATGCCAGTGGCATCGCGAACACGCTGCCGTCCCATAAGGGTACAGGAACTTCGGTCACTAATGCCGGAACACAACACAAGGTTATTATGGCGGCATACTTAAGACCAAAGGTGGTCGCCATCCAGACGGGCTTGAGGTCCTACCACGTAGCTAGGGTGGGTTGTCTTGTCGCCTTTTACGACAGGCCGACCCCGGCCACAGAGGTTAGTATTCTTTCTCCGCCCCTGCACGGATAAAAACATCTCTTTAACATTTACAAAACGTTAAAGAGATTGAAGTTCCTTTCCCGGCTAATCTATGAGTTCTTTGAGCCAATTCCTTCCTCTGTAACTTAAGAATCTTTCACATTTATGGCTCTGTGACAAGTGAAATAATAAATCATTCACATTTCGTTCAATATTTTCGGGCCCAAGGGAAATTTGGCTGCCGCGCGATACACCATGGGGAAGCTGGATATGTGACTTTCTGTTTCCTGATACTGCGACCATTCGACTAGTAAGAGGTAGCCAGGGTGAATGCGGCGGCATTGTTTCAGAGTTCTAAACTATATAACACCAAAATTTTCATCAAACAGGGCCGGAGTTAGACTCCTGCGCCGAGGGATACCAGTCGTAAAAGGTTACAAAACTAGTATGATGACCGCCTTATAGTTCTAGGTATAAGCCTTATAGAACTATAAGCCCGTCTGGACGGCAACCACTCCTGGTACTTAAATATTCCGTCATCCTTGCGTAGTGTTTCGGCAGAAGCAGTAGCGACCCAGGTTCCAGTTCCCTTATGTGGAAGGTAGCGCGTTGCCTGCCGTGTTGTTGACGCAATCCATAGGCGACGTAAGCGAGAGAGTGGCGTAAGTGAGCCAAATTGTCTACTGTTAGCAGCAAAAATAAATACCTTAATACCTAAAGTTAGACACAAAGACGTAAATATTAAAACATTTACTTGTAAGCAAATTTCTGCGCAGACGCTGCTATTATTTAATTATCACATTCTCGATTTGTCCTCTTTCATGTTTATCTATGCATCTCTTTTTAGTTCTATTGATAAAAAGAGATAGGAAATAGCAAAATTATTCCATTGCAAGTTACTGTATGACATTGCACATTTCATAAGTATGTTACATCGCGACAAGTTTTTAATAGACTAGACAGATATCATGGTTACGGCGAGGAACCAAGTTCTTGAGGACTGACGTAACCTCACCTTATCAGCTAAGATGACCTTAGCTTATTAATTCTATTTTCTTGGGCAAATAAACTCGACACAAGGAAGAAAATTATATATGAATAATGGAAAAATATATCGCTGGGGAGTTGGTTTCGCTTTTTTTCTATCAAGCGTTTTGTTTCAAAGCAGTGTTAGCTTCTTGATATTCATTAAGCAATCGGTTTGATTGTTTTGTAACATTTTTTTTTAATTTTTGCTTTGTGGTTGACCACAATAAAACTGAAAGAAAGAACCTTGGACTGTCGATACATGTACAATAGTAAGAACGATTTGGGAATACAATGTAACTATCCGGTTTTAGTCAAATATAGCGGCTCCAGCGACTCCCTAAACATGTAGCCTGCAAGTGCTTAGAGAAATTTATCAACAGCCTGTTATTCCCAAGGGGATTTCGTCGACGAAAGTTTGTGTCACTCGTCGCGCAGTAAAATCGCCCGGGTAAGCTCGCTTTGACACTTTACAGCCTTAAGACATCACTGATGTAAGGTACAAGATTAATTCTTTATGGGAAATTCATAAAACTCAGATCAGATGATCAGATTCTTTAATCAGGATTAACGTATTTTCTATTAATCTTGGTATCTATGTAATAGAATCTTTGAACGTAATTTTGACCCCTTTCAAAACGACAGATTGATTTGAAACTGCACACTTATCAAAGATCGATGATAATGCAATAATCTGTATAGTTTGGACCTTTAAAGATCCTTAGGATTAATGATTTTTTTATACATTTTATATTAATTAGGTTTCGATTTTTACCAACTTTGAACGATCAAAAACGCTTTTAGAACAGAGCTTTTAGAACGCTTTTTGATCGATCAAAAACGCTTTTAGACAAACGCTTTTAGAATTAATTTTCTCGTCAGGAATTTTATTCTTGTGTTAAGAATTATATTTTACTTTTTAGTTTGATTAATTATAAAAGCGTGTCTTTTAGTTCTTTAAACTATAATTTATTTTTATTAATAATTACAAAATACTTTATTTTATTGCTGTAGACCAGCAGACAGGCTGATGGCCCGCTTAGAATTTAGCAGTTACCATCGCCTATGGGTGCCTGCAACACCAGCGGCATCGCGAACACACTGCTGTCCCATAAGGGTACAGGAACTTGGGTTACTAATGCCGGAACACAACACAAGGTCACTATGGCGACATACTTAAGACCAAAGGTAGTCGCCATCCAGACGGGCTTGGGCCCTACCACGTAGCTAGGGTTGTTTTTTCTCCGCCCCTGCACGAATAAAACCTGGAGTTTCGTCTAATGATGCCTGCAAAGCATAGTATTTGCCTAAATATATAATATTTAAACTTTTTAAAATTGTAAATATTATAGTTTAAATAAAACAAGAACTGCTTTTTGCTTTATTTAAACTTTTTTTGTAATTGAAGTTTAGCAGACATGCAAACGGCCCACTCGATAGTAGGTGGCCACCGTCACCTATGGAGTTTGCAACAATACAGAAATTTTATAACGTCTTTTTTGAAAAACCTCATATCGTATTGCGATAGACAAAACCTCAGCCGGAAGCAATTAGTCCAGGAGTTAAGCGTAAACATTCGTCTCATTCTTTCCGTGCAGGGATGGAGTAAGAATACTAACCCCTGCGGCCTGGGTCGGCCTGTCGTAAAAGAAGACAAAATAACCCAAGCTACGTGGTAGGCCCAAGCCCGTTTGGATGGCAACCACCCTTGGTCTATAAGCATGCCGCATAATAACCTTGTGCTGTGTTCCGGCATTAGTGATCCAGGTTCCTGTTCCTCTATGGGATAGTAGCGTGTTAGCGGCGGTTCAAGCATCGCAAACATCCATATGCGACGGTAACTGCTTTCTATTAATTGGGCCTTCAGTCTGTCTGGTATTCCTCAGCAGTAAAAAAATTTATGATTAAAATATGTTGTAGTCAATTAAAAATATATGATGGATATCTCCTAAAAAAACACGGAAATTAACTACTTTGAAAATGTGATACATAGTACTTTAAATTGTATCAGAAAATGATGTAAAGTTGCAATGTGCGATCAATTTTTATTCAAAAAGATTCCGTATAATATAATCTTAACATATTTTTTTGGGGGGTGGAAATGCGTGACGCACACCCCGCTACGTGGGAATGGGCAGCGGGGTAGTGTGGGACTGCCCGTGCAATGCACCCGTACGTCCCCTTCTCTAGGCTGGGGGACGCACGTCGCTGGTATACCCACTAAAACTACCCTGGTGTACCTTCACACGCCTTAAGTGTCGAGGCTGCAGGACGCGACGGGTTAGTCAGACCGCGGCCTCGACAGGCACTGACACGTTTTTGGGGGCCTCTTCAAATCCGAGGAGGTGACGGGCCCCGGCATCGTGTTCAGGTCTTTCGCCAATCTCCGGCGACAAGTGGCCCTGCGTGATCCCTCCCGCTTCCCAGCTTAGCGCGCTCCCTCTCCCTATCTGTCGCCTTCTTCGCGGAAATTACTGCCTCGCAGAAGGAAGCGACAGCGTCCCATCCCGTTTGGCACCCGACCATCGGTAAGATAATGGCGGGAGGGAGAGGTCAAGAGCGATGATGCCGACGAGGTCTCGGTGCTCCGATGCCCATGCGGGACATACTTCGAGGGCTTGGAGTGCGGTGTCCTTGTCGCCGGCGTCACAGTGGTAGCACTCTATCGTTTGCTCCTTTTGAGCGAGGCGACACAGTTATTGCCCGAAACAGCCGTGCCCAAAGAGTACCTGTGTCACGTGAAACGACAGAGTCCCGTGACGCCTGTCAAGCCAGTCTTGCAGGGTGGGCCGCACCGCTGCGATGGTGCTTTGGCCCGCACTGGGTTGCGCAAGTCCTTCCTTCCAAACTGCCGTGAGATTTTCCCGGAGCTCCACCCAGTTAACCTCGATTTCACGAGACGTGGGGCAAGAACCTCAAATGATGGCCTCCTGGCGCCACCGATACAGCAAGCCAAGAGCCGAGCTTCCAAATCTCACGGCATGGATCTGGTGAGGAGGGAGGCCACCTTGAAGGACACCGTGCGGTATCCTCTGATGGCCCTAACAGCCATGTGCGCTGCGGTTTTATGTTCGTAAGAGCCATTAACCGTAAGGTTCCTTCGTATAGTTTCTGGCACACTGAGTTTGGTCCCCGATGTTGGGGAGTAGTTAGGCGGGTGCCCCAGCAACTTCTGTGAGTCGAGGAGCCAGCCGCTCAGTATGTCAAAAAGTCCCATCAGCAGTCTAGGATAAGGCCCAGAAACTTTAGTGTTGTCCCAACATATAACATCCCTAGAGATAATAGACCCGTGTGACGTAATGATGGGAACGGAAAATAGTTATTCTCCGTTCCGCTGTGCTTGTTCCATCAATATTGGCGTATTACACACATTGGTGATATCATTAAGGTGTGCTCTCTGATATCGGTGTGCAGGTTTCCTTAAGATGTTGTCTTTCATCATAAATTTCGCGAGAAGTCGACGTTAGAAACGTTGAATTATGAAGAGTTCTTCTCCTTCGGTGTACAAGAAAAATAGCCCTCCATCTTTCTTGCTTTTACAACAGTAAGACAATATTTCAGTCAAATATTTTGTAACGAGTCGCAGCAATCAACTGCAAAAATACCGCAGAACCCTAAAAACCTGTACCGATATACGTAAAATATGTCCTCGCAAATCGTTTTTCCACGTAGTAATGACGTCAAAGGAGAAGGCGTCTAAGAATCAGCACGACCTTCGACGGATCCAAAATATACATAAAAACTGTCCATAAAAACTTTTAGCCAGTAGTCACAAAAAAAAACTAATTATCTATATCTATATCTATACTACTATTATAAAGAGGAAAGATTTGATTGTTTGTTTGTTTGTTTGTTTGTTTGTTTGTTTGTTTGTTTGTTTGTTTGTTTGTTTGCTTTGAATAGGCTCCGAAACTACTGACCCGATTTAAAAAATTCTTACATTGTTGGGAAGCTACACTATCCCCGGGTGACATAGGCTATATTATATTTTCAAAAAAATTAGGGATCCTTACTAAAACTCCAATAATGTAACCCAAAGTGTAAAAAAATTACCTAAAATATTATTTAAATCGCGTGCGTTGTGAAAACTATTGATGATAGAATAAAATAATGTACTACAACTTTGCAGAACACATCATTATTTACAAAAAGTGTCGCGACAGCATATGTCTAACTATTATAGTTATGCCACAATAAGTGTTCTTTTATTTTAAAAATTTAATTGAAATGCCGCCCCTAGAAAAGACTCTTTATTTGGATCTTGGTATTAATCCTTATCAAAATAAATTACTTCATATTCAAAACTGTTTCAATACCTTTATATAACTTTTTGAATTATTCAATTCGGATATTCCATTCGAAAGATATCACGAGTTTAAAAATGTAAGTATTAGAAAAATGTTGCGTGGTAGCCGCTCACCCTGTTCGGCTAGCTAGGCAGCACCTTATGCAATGTAGGCGTGCGTCACTGGGGTTTTTACAAAAATTAGAATACCTACTTATTAAAAAATAACGAAAAATAAATAAAAAGTAATAACAAAAAAATCATTAAAATAAAAGCTCATAGAAATAATAATATTCAAACTTTCTTTATAATTTTATTTTTTTAGTAACCTGACGCAAATAGAAGGGTTTGCCCTCAGGGGCGCTCCTCTGTCTGAGGAGTGCACGGGTGTGCGTACCCGAGGTGCCCGAGCATCCGTCGCTTCACTCCCCTCTTCGTTCGAGGCGACAGAGTCCTACCTTTCTTTCCGTCTACCTCTTACATCCTTTCCAACTTAGCTCTCTGTTCGTGGCGTGGTCCCCGGTAGGATGATTGCGAATACTGATTGGGGTTCCGGGTTCTACCCTGGGACCTGATTTGGTAGTCGAAACCATGCCTATTTCGACTGCGCCTGCACAGAGTGTTCATGGGGCGGGAATTGCATACTCGCTGTCGGTTGGTCTTGCTGGGCCGGCTACGACGTCAGGCGACTCTGCTTTTTCTGGAGTGTCATCTGGTAGTCGTACCCACGCCTGACTAGCACGTGACGGGGATGCGAGTCCCGTCCGGAATTGGCCGCGGACCTGTCACTCCCGGCCCTGGTTCTGTCCATGGTCGGGGGCGATCCTGGATGGACGGCCGTCGCCTCCTTTTGCGAGGCAGTAGTGTCTGCAAGGGAGGCGGCGGAACGGGAGCGGGAGTCCACCACCGCACTCCCCTCCCGCCAACGTAGGCCGCGTCGTCGGCGCCGGAGGGCGGGCAACGATCTCCGGCCGACGTAGAAAACGACCGCGGGCGGCCCCTCGGGGGAGGATCCGCCGCCCGCACTATTGCCGCGAGGGAGAAGGCCGCGTGCTGTTCCACAGCCCCCCTCAACTCCTAGAGTTGTTACAAGAGAGCGCCGGGGGGACGAAACCCTGACCCCCTGGCGCCAGCACTTTAGAAGGGGCCCGCTTTAAGACAAAGCGTGGGCCGGCGCCGGCCCGGGCCACGAGATTGGCAGGCCATATATCCGTGGGCCCGGGCGTAGACGATAGGAGAACAGCGGGGTTTTTTAATGGGTTGAACATCTTTTCCGGAGTCCCTTATATCCCTCGGTCCCCCCGGGCCGGGATAACCCGTCAAGAGAGGTTTTTCCCCGAGACCGAAAAAAAATAGAAGGGTTTAATTTTTAATTTTTTGTTAAATACCCATGCGAAGCTGGGACGGGCTGCTAGTTTTATATAAAATACGCAGCATATAGGTGGTATATTTCTTCAATAAGAAGATAAGAACAAAGCGCGTCTTGGCCGTCAGGTCGATAAGGGGATACCGCACGGTGTCCTTCGAAGCGGCCTCCTTGCTAGCTGGATCCCCACCATGGGACCTTGAGGCTCGTGTGTTCTGCTGCTGCTATACTCATGGTGGAGTGGAGAATCGCCTTGCGCACCCCAATGCGGGCCTGGCCACCATCGAAGCGGTGAAGCCCGGTCTGGTAGAATGGATAGGAAGGCGCTACGGTGTCCTGACCTTCCGCCTAACGCAGTTCAGGTGTCCTGACCTTCCGCCTAACGCAGGGCGGCAGGCGACGTCTGGGTGCCACCATTGTGGTGCGGGTGACTAGGAGGACACGGTGACCTACACTATCGCCGTGTGCCATGCGTAGCGCGAAGAGCGCCGCGACCTCGTCGCCCAATTTGGAGTGAACCTGTCACTCCCGGCCCTGGTTCTGTCTATGGTTGGGGGCGATGCTGGAAGTACGGCCATCGCTTCCTTCTGCAAGGTAAGTTATGTCCGCAAAGGAGGCAGCGGAGCAGGAGCAGGAGCTAACTAGCACACACCCTTACCGCCAATGCAGGTCACGTCAACGGCGCCCGAGAGCGTCCAATGACCTCCGGCCACCATAGAAAGCGGCAGCTGGCGGCCCCTCGGGGGAGGATCCGCCGCCCGCACCAATGCCGCGAGGGTGAGGGCCGCGTGCTGTTTCGCGGCCCCCCTCAACTTCTTAGAGCTAATGCAGGAGAGCGCCGGGGGGACAAAATCTGATCCCCCTTGGCAACAACACTACAGAAGAGGCTCGCCCCGACATAATGGGCAGGCCAACGCCGGCCCGGGCCACGAGATCGGCAGGCCACATATCCGTGGACCCGGGCGTAGGCGATAGGAGAACAGCGGGGTTTTTAGTGGGTAGTCGGATGACCAAACATCATTCCCGGAGTCCCATTACATATCCTTTGGTCCCCCCGGGCCGGGGGAACCCGGTAAGAATAGGGTTTTTCCCCGAGACAGAAAAACGTTACGACAGGAAATAAACGTGGCATGATAAAATAAATTACCGTTTATTTAATAAATATTTAAATTTATTAAATTACACATAAATTCACACTTTAATTACTAAAATAGAACTAACATACTGTTGACTTGAACCACTTGATCATTATTAAGTCGGCTGTCCAATTTCTAAACACTATAATAAGTAACTGACAATTAAAAATTAAATTTGAAAAAATATAGATTGGATCATGCTCAAAAGGCTTCACTTGAAAGAAAAATACAAAAAATCGCTTATGAAAAATTTGTCTCTTACTGTATTTTGAAATTAGACAGCTGAAGAGATTCGAGTAATAGTGTAGTAATTTTGCTGTCTTGCGTCCTGGCGACGGTTACCGTGACAACGCGTCGCGTCGCCACGCCAACAGGCGATCTGGCACATTGGATGCCTTCGGTCCCAAGTACAATGTCTCTAATCTTGCCGATAAGTATTCATATAAATTGTACGTATTAGTTATTTAGTGATCAAGACACAAGCGCGTTACTGATTACTTTGGAAATAGATGTCGCTGTGTAACTTATCACACATTTTACTAGTTGTGGCTGCTTTAATTTAAATTTCAATTGTTAGTTTTCCTTCTTCAATATGTCCTCAATTTTACGCCATTCGGTGTCTTTGGTAGTAAACGTATAACAACTCCTACGAGTATGGATTAGTGGTTTCATTCACCATCACCGCTGCCGGGACCCGGTGACGATGGTAACACATTTGTACCCCAAATGGTTGAATGATTTTAGGATCCTTTTCTTTGAGCTTCCTTGTAGTTTATAAATCATCAAATAAATATTTTTCCTTTTCTTTCTTTACTACCAATCAAAAACCGCCATATGAACTTTTAAAGCAATTGAAAATAAAGTATAAGCTCTTAAGTTACTTCTATAACTTGTTCGGGGCTTGCGAAGTCTAAATTTGAGGTGACAAGTATCTGCGAAGGCTGCTTGGCGATAAATTACGGTGTCTGTGCGGGACTTCATATAAGCCGGCTGCTTCTGACGACGATGTTAGGCTCAGACACAATAGTCTTGTAAACTTTCGAGAAATTAACATAGAATTATTTCTGAAAATATGGAGTATAATTTGATAGTAGATATTATAAAATATGCAATTCAAGTCGGACTTGAATAAAAACACCGGAATATGCTAAAATTTATTACTTATCTACATACAATACAATAGCGCGTAATAAATAAGTATAAATTATTAAAAATATGGAATTTATTTAAATTATTTATTAATAATAACGATAAGTTTAACAAATAGGAACATTTTAATTTTAGAAATTATAGAACCATAAGAAATATTAATTTTTTTTTCTCATTGTTGTGGATCAAAAGTATTTGGATATTTAAAAGATTTTTTTGTAGTATAGTGTTATAATATGTGTATAGTATTAAATACAAATGAAGACGCGGAAAAACGCCGCGGTCCAAACGCATTTTACAGCTTTCGCCCGCTCAATGAGTGCTGCCCTGACAAAATAATTTAGTGGGCGATTCAGGAGCAATTTAACACCGTATGAAACGAGAACATGTCTCGTAAAGTATTTGATATGTACACAAACGGCGCTTCGTGTCCTTATAAATACAAGAAGATGGAGAATCTTGGAATTGTGCAAACATTTTACTGTGTGTTAAATCATATAAAAATCGCTTTTCTTTTTGTAAACAAGGTTTTCACTTTGTAGGTTCGAGTTGTTTATTTTTTGACAGATGTGCTAAGGAAAATATTTTTTAAAGCAGAAATACTGTCGGAAACTGAAAATTAAAATCGCACCTCTGCTGCTTTGACAGGTCTTTTCCTGTTCTCTCTACATAATTTCCAATCTTACTTTTATCTTGCTAATAATCTCCCCGTTTTTCTCCTCCTTTTAATTTTTATTTCTTTGAGTCAGCAGCAATTTTATAAGTCCCCTAGAGTTGTCAGCGTTTCAGGCTGCGATAGGTGTTTGGCAGTCGGAGTGGTTGCTGTACTATAGCAATGAAAAGAATGGCTGGATTTAAACTTGGGAGTCCAGTATTGCAGATTTACACAGGTCGCTTTCCTGTAGGTTTGCTATGGAACAATAGACAGACAGGCGGCCTACTTATGTAACTTACCGTCGCCTGTGGACATTTACGATGCCAAATTCGGATTGCGGTTAATTGACAAAATTTTAACAAGACTAAATACTATCTGAATGTCCATGTCGAAAGGAAAACCGGAGTTCAAACATCATATAAAGCATGCCAGTTTTTGCCAGTAGAAAATAATGTGACGGCGAGGTATAGCGGTCCCGTGGCCCTTGCGGGATATGCTAATGAGGAGACCCTTCCGGTAGATACCGTCTCCTCGCATAAACCAGTATTTCGAACATACACAAGGTTTTTACTCCACATTTTCCCTTGAACTACATTATCTATGTTAAGTTATAGTATAGTTAGAATTCATGTTGTGACTTTATGAGAAGAATAAAATAAAAACAGACTCGATTTTTACCGACTTTGAACGAACAAAAAAAATCACAATTTTGCACACTTCGTCAAGACCTGATGGCAATACACTAATTTAATAATTTTGTACTTATTAGTAACATCAGGATTAACGCTTTCTTTTCATTCTGCCGAAACGCCAGCTGGTGTTAAATTAATAAAAACATTTACCGATCAGGAATTGGCAACAAAAAAATTCTTGTTTAAAAAATACTAAAAAACATGCTATAATAGTTAATATAGAAAAGTTATGTGCACAGGGCTTTATGCACGAACATGCGATTCATGGACACAAACATTTGGACCAGAATAAACTATTTACTTTATACTTTTGTATTTGAACAACATAAAAATTAAAAATGAAATCAAATTTATTTGCTGTATACATGGTATAACAAGTGTAAACAAATCTATTGGATGGAATACTGGGCACTTTGGAACCAACAACATGCTCATGAAGATGGGTCTAACCGCGACACCCATGTGCAGGTTGTGTGGGGAACATACAGAACGCAGGGAACACCTATTGTGTACATGTGATGCATTGGCCAGGAGGCGAATGAATCTTTTGGGGGTAGGATATCCAACACCGGAAGACTATAGGCTCCTATCTCCATACCTCATTGTTAGGCTCATGAAGCAAATTTTCAATGAGATTGGAGAGGAATGATTGCTATCTAGGGGAACACAAAAGATCCCATTGGGTCGAAGTGTCCGAGATATTTCTCGGCCTCAAAAATAAGATAAGATAAGATTGGATGGAATATAAGATATCTGGAGTCTAAGAAATACCAAAAAGACCATATTCGTATTAAAAGAACATATTCAACTCAGCACTCAACATATTACCGTGGACTTGAAACCAGCCGTCAAAGCCTTTGCATCTCTGCCTTTTCTACTATTAGTACGGCGGTGAGATTCTGAGGAATTGGTTCTCGTGGTATTTTCGTTCTCTTCCTATCACCAAATTGCTCGTCATCGACGAAGCATTCATCCTCACTTTTTTGGACCCTCTACTGTGAGGCACGCAAAAGTTCTACAGAAGTTTTTCCACCGCAATACAACATGGAGTATTTAAAAAGGGCGTTATAAAATTTCTCCACGGTCAGCAGCGTGTTGGCGGTCTCTCTGGCATCGCATACATCCATAGGTGACTGCTTATAATAAAGTGGGCCGTTAGCCTGTCTGTAATAAAAAAGTAAAAACTTGAAATGCAATCACGAAGCTTTTAAAAGATATAGTAAGTTATACGACTAGCAAATTACCGAACTTTTTGGTAGTACTCTGCACACAAGTCCTCCGAAGTCCAAAGTCATTATTATTGTATACCCAACTTGGTCGTTCAAGTTGTAATTTAAACTCCATCAACTCTATGGACCCCGTATCCATGGCAACGGGATCCGTTTACTCATTCCCTAAAATCGTACATCAATAACAAACAAAGATCAAAAGGGAGTCAGTGACACGTTAACTCAAGTTCTGCAGGGGTCCTTGATTTGGTACCGGCTCTTATTCTTTAAGTCCTAATGGATTTCACAACGAAAACGCGTTAGCGTTACGTTATAATTAATATGATTTTTGTTAAATTATTGTTGGCTTCGTAAATTTCCACAGAATCTAAGAAATACTTCAATATTTTATTTTTCGCTTTTTTCACTTTTATTACCGTTCAGTGTTGAGAGTCATGCAAGTATTAATTGGGTTTCACTGTCATCTCTAAAAGAGAGAAACAAAGGCGCACGAGAAAACATATCCCCTTCCGAGCATTGGGAGATAGAAGAAGAAGAAGATTAGGGATAAATGTACTCATTACTATGTTTACTAGCCCACGACGCACATCCCTATTCAACTGTGGGGAGCCCTAAATAACTCCTTTTTTATTGCTGTGGCAAACAGGCTGTCGGCCCACTTAGAATTTAACAGTTACTGTCGCCTATGCGTGTTTGCAATACCAGTAGCATCGCGAACATGCTGCTGGAGCCACTAATGCCGGAACACAACACAAAGTTATTATGGCGGCATACTTAAGACCAAATATGGACGCCATCCAGACGGGTTTGGCGCCCTAGCACGTAGCTAGGGTGGATTTTTTGTCGCCTTTTACGACAGGCCGACCCCGGCCGCAGAGGTCAGTATTCTTTCTCCATCCCTGCACGAATAAATCCCTTGAGTTGATGCTGATTAAATCATATGCAAATCATTTACTTAAATGTAACATTTATAGATCACTTACTTAATGTTAAGACGCTATATATTTATATATACCTAGTCAGGTCATAAATTCTGTCACATGTTTAATGTAAAATAATTGTAACAAGTTTTATTCATTATGTAACCATTCATATACCAAAATGAACTTAACAAAACATAGATTCTTATGACATTAAAGTTTATTCAAATGACCTCCGTGATTTTGAATACAGGCCTTCAATCTGCGCGGCCAGTCGTCTATCGCAGCACGAACGAGGTCCATGTCAATATCGGCGGCTGCCTTAATCAAGGATGTCTTGAGTGACTCCAAATTGGGATGAGGCTTTGAGCACGCCTTTTCCTCCAAGTGTTGCCATATCTTGTAATCTAACGGATTCAAATCTGGACTGGAGGAGGGCCAGTCTTCGTGCCGGATGAAGTCGATTTCACGCGCCGCCAGCCAGTCTTGTGTGCTCTTCGCTCTATGAGCTGGCGCCGAATCTTGTTGGAATACCCAGTGCCTGTTATTGAACATGGTATGAGAAACATGTTCCACAAGGTTCGTCAGGACTGTATTTTGATACACAACAGCATTCGTTTTTACACCTTTCTCACAAAAATGTACCTCTGTTAAGCCCCAATAAGAAACTCCCAACCATACCATGAGCGAGGATGGAAAATGACCTCGTTGGACACGCGGAATACGGTTGCTCGCTTCTTCACTACTGTGTGCGTACACCTTATCATTTTGTTTGTTGTAGCTCTCTTCTACGGTAAACATTTTTTCATCCGAAAAAAGAATTTCCCCATATTTTTTTCCCGCGTACCGCTTCAACAAAGCGCGGCATCTCTTCAGTCTCAGGTCCATTAGACGAGCATTCAAACGATATCCTGTTTTTCTTCGATATGCCCGAAGCCCTAAGTCTTCATTTAACACCCTTTTCACCGTGGTTCTGCTTAACTCCATCTGAAGGGCCAACAGTTTCTGCTTACGTTTGGGATTTCTTTGAATTCGTGCCTTCACAGCTGTTATCACTGCTGGAGTCCTAACAGACCGAGGGCGACCATTTCTTGACCTGTCATCTACACTAGAGTCTTCATTGTATCGTTTGATGGTACGATAAACGTATCTTTTGGTTATATTCAAATTTTTCAGTATGTTAAAAATTTGAATTGGCGCGTAACTGCAACGATGCAACGCAATAACTGCAACACGGTCTTCTTTAAGCGTCCACTCCATATTTAAAAATGAGTAAAATTCTAAAAGTATACATTTTTAGTTTCATGAACAATTCGAAATTCGAATTCAATAAACTTTTTTGTGGCCAGCATTCTAAAAGAAAAGTTTTTACTGTGTGACAATACTTATGACCTGACTAGGTATTTATCTTCCATTTTCAAAATAAAAATTAAAAGTCCAGCTACTGATATTCCATATTATGGAAGCCTTCTTAACCAGCACGTATTCGAATATTCGACCTACTTCAATTAAGTAGAACAGTTTCGAATAATGTTAAGGTTCCGGCCGATCCCTATATTCAGTCCAAATGTTAAAGCTAGCCAAATATTTTTCACTTCATAGGCTCATTGAACGCTAGGAGACAAAATGTAAGACTCCAAAATAAACACGCTATAACCAATCGCTCCGGCATATTAAATAAATATAGAGTGACAGTTGACTAACCGTCATCTCGTTCTAAATTATTTTTCTCATTGCAGGGAGGGTTCCAAGCCCAGGCGTGGTTGCTATCCAAATATGTCACCATAACAAGCTTGCGTTGTGTTCCGGCATTAGTGACCCACGTTCCAGTTCCCCTGCGTGAATCGCACCAAGTGCCCCTAGCATGTCAAACATCCATACGCGGCGACAACTACCGACTATTATCAGACCGTCAACTTGTCCGCTGTTCAACATAAAAGTAAGTAGTATAGCGCTTGTGGTTTGCATATTTAACAACTGATGTATACATACTTTTTGAAGTGAAAACTTCTTTAGCGGCGTTGTGCACTTTAAAAAATGTTAAACTCGCGTCAGGTCACGTGTTCTGATCGTAAGAATTCGTTAGACGTAAGACGGAGTTTTGCTCCAGTAATACCAACCTTATTAATAATGACTAAGGTTTATTTTATAATGTAATTTTTAAATGATTGCATTACTTATACATTTATCTATAGGCGCGTTGGGCACAAATTGGGTGAACAATTTTTGGTTTGTAAAGAAGTGTTAATGACCAATTTAAACTTTAATCCTTGATCATAAACATTCTTTATAAACAGAAAATAATAATATATAGCTCGAGGATATAATTCACAAGTTACTTAGTTTTCACTTCTATCGGCAGTCCCCAAAGACTGCCCCGCATGATTTTTTTTTATATACAGTAAAAGAATTCAGATGTGCAACGGGAATCGATCCAGTGACCTCGGTAAGCGTACTGAAGTACGTTAGCCGCTACGTCACGGGGGTCGTCATTCATATTATTAATAAACATACATTAGCATCCAGACTCGGGATGGAATTCGAAACTGTGACCTCCTTAGACATTCCGAAGTGCAAAAGTCATTGTGTTACAGAGATGGATGGTAAGTATTGTTTTGAGGTTCAACCGCGCTGATAATGGCCCCCACATACACCTCCATAGATTCACCTCTCTGCACGACTGGCTACCAGATCATCGCGGCATTTGGCTACCGACCCCCATAGATTTAATTATACGCTCATCGGACCTGGAAGATGAGCAACTGAGGGCACAGAGCCACCAAGCTACAGACAGGCTAGCAGAAGAACGTTTCTCCGTGCAAGGGCGGAGAAAGAATACTGACCTCTGCAATCGGGGTTGGCCTGTCGTATAAAAGACGACAAAACAACCCTTGCGACCACCATTGGTCTTAAATATGTCGCCATAATAACCTTGTGTTGTGTCCCGACATTATTGACCCACGTTCCTATACCCTTATGGGACAGTAGCGTGTTCGCGATGCCACTGGCGTTGCAAACACGACGGTAACTGCTAAATTATAAGCGGGCCGTCAGCCTGTCTGCTGTCCTAAAGCAATAAAAAAGCCTGATGGCCAACAATAGCCCAGATTGGCCCATCAAACCAAGACGGGCCAACGTTGAGCTGCGGTGAAGCCACACCAATCATGTGGGAGTACGCTCCCGCGGCTCAAGCGGCGTTGCCGGGGGGTCGTTGACACCCAGATAAACTGCCAGGGTAAAGATTACTGAGGCTCCAAACCTCCCCAGGAAAGTAGTATGGAGAATAAGATCCATTGTGTATTATTTGAGGAATAATTCTATTTTATATCTTTAATAAGGAAAATGAAGGCAGAATGAAATTTAGCACTCCCTATAAACGAATAGGGTCGACGAAGTCTTACACGAAACAATTTCTAAATTTCGGCGTTTTATTGAAAATAGGATTTTTGATTTTTACTCTTTTATTGAAACAATAAGAACTCACCAGACTGGAATCAAGAGTTTCTTGGTAGCACTTTCTTAAGTTTCACTGCCTTAATGGAATTTACGGATTCTAAGTGTTTATATGGACCACTTTGAAATGTTTTGACGCTTTTAAATATCCTTCGAAGAAGAGCACTGTGCCTTATTTTTGAGTTGAAAGGTGATATGATTGAGGTATTTATTAAATATGCTTAATAAATATCAAATTTGAGATCTTTAAATTTTCTGATTTCGTGGAAGTGTAAAAGTGGGTAGCATTGTTGCGGTAACGAAAACATTGCTAGCAATGATGATGCTAGCATCATCTGAACCATCTGAACTGACTTTGTCTTCATCGTACGTATCCAGGAACCATCTCCACTTCATCTGCTTTCAAAATAAAATATATCTATTCGAGTCATACGTTTATATGTTGCTACATAGAAAATCATTGACTGACAACTAAAATATTCTTAAAATAGACGAAGTTTACACAATATAATGCACTGTTTCTATAATGACTACAATTGTCTGTCTTGATAATAAGTTTTGGACAGCAGTACGTTTTGGACCCACGGAAGCGGAGATAGTTAACCTTTGCCAATGTAACAGAATAAGCACCGTCTCCCAGGAACTGAACGTAGTTTTCAGGTTAGTTTAGAAGATCACTGTACGATGTCGGTCAAGGACCTAGATTGCACCATACAGGAATAAGAAGGACACCTCGAGAGCAGTGGACTGTATGATAGAGGATGGGATAGGAGCGGTGGCAAGAGAGACGCGATGTCTTGCAACGGGCAAAGAAATTCGCACTGACCTTGATTCCACCCCTTCCCGGTTCGGTTCAGGTCGCTGAGGAATTGTTGCACGACACCAGCTATAGCACAACACCGAACACACATATAGTATTAGCACGGCCAATTAAAATTTAGAGTAAAAGTTAAAAGGGAGGTCGAACGTCGACCGTCCCGTCCAGTTATTTCGTTAGTATTTAAATGTCGCAACACATTTTTCCGTCCCACCCTCGCTTACCATTATTACCTCACCGAGAGTGAGGGTAGATAACAAAAATCAGGTGGCGGGATTTCAAATACCCTTAAGCAAGGATCGAACAATCACCTAGATGAAGAAACTATTTCGTGCCATATTATCTTAAACACACCTGTATCTTGAACACATCGCCAAAGTTTTGTTATACATATATATTAAAAACTATTAGGTGAGCAACATAAACAAGCGTTTAAAATTCTTACAAAATAGTTTTAGCGAAGGGTTTGTTAACTTTTAATTGGTCTGGATTTATTTTAAATCATCTACCCTTTTCAACTTTCTTTTACTCTGTTTAGAAAAGGGCCTTTAAAAGGCTTTCAGTGAGCTTTTATACCCTATTATTAAACTCGATTATAGTACCTAATACTGAAAATAATTAGCCTTTACTTATTCAATATCAGTCGTATTTAATTTTTTTAATTTGATCGTAAGACGAGTAGTGGCTCATGCTGCTAAAGATAAAGCCGATCTTTTGGGTGAAATCTTTGCAGCCAATTAGACTCTTGATGACGGGGGACAATCTCCATCCTTTTTAGAAGATGTGGAGATTCCACAGTGTTGGAGGTACGATTTTCACAAAAAAGGCGTGTGACGTGTCCTCCGATCCCTCGACGTCAAGAATTCCACCGGGCCAGATGTTATCCCCACTATTGTGCTGATAATATGAACAATTTAGGTTTCTTTATTTAATATTTCAGTACAAACCTGCGCGTAGAGAGAGCGGATAGATAAATCTACCATGCATATGAAAGGTCACAAGTTGAATAAATCTTTATATAATATATAATTCTTATGTGCGTGTGCATGTCACTGAACTCCTCCTAAACGGGTGGACCGATATTGTTGAATTTTTTTGTGTGTTCAAATGGATTCGAGAATGGTTTAGATTCGCAATTGGACCCGGTAGGTGGCGCTGCGATCTAGTTCTGGGATTTTTATTTTTTGTATATAAGAACATAACCTCAAAATTTTAAACAGTTCATTTTCTTTGTTCAAAAGACAGTACACATGCGTACGAAAACTTCTTATGTATTTAATATAAAATATATTAGATTCTGTTATTCGACCAGTGAAGCGGGTGGGGACGGCTAGTATTAATATGAAATAATTAAATATTGTTATAGGTATTTAGTGCAAATGGTGTTCCGAACGGCCATAGGCGACGTTAATCACCTGCTATCGGGCCGTTTGCTTGCTACTTGAATCAAGTGTAGGTATATACAGGTGCTGGTCAATCTTGTCTTAAGGAAAAACTCATACCAGGTCGTGTCATGTTTGGCGCTTGGACTATACCGCTGAAGCCACACAATAGAAACTGGATACGGAATGACTGACTACTTCTACGGATGTAGCAAAGTGGACAGTGGACTATGGAGCTAGTAAGAGGACTGCAAGCTCCGTGGGTAACAACTAATTGTGAGTTGTAGAATAGCTTAAATTACATAATAAAATTGCTGTCATTGTCGCTTTTCGTTTGAGATCAAAAACCTTTTTTACTTGTAACAAGCGTCCGTATTCAAAAGGGCGTAATATCTTTGATGTTAGAGCCAAGCGGCAGATAAGGCACGTGGCCAATTAAACGACCACGCGGCATTGAGAGCCACTCGCACAAATGATTTACTTTGAATTTCAAGCATTGCTTTAACTTGAAAAATAATTACACAATTAAAGCTTTTTCAGAGAATAATTTCGAAGGTAAATTTATAACTCCATCTTGTTAATAAATCTCAAAACTGTCAACTTGATGGTATTGATTCTGATCTCTGAAATACTACTTCTTCTTGCCCTTATCTCACGTTATATGGGAATGGCATAACTTGTTCTCTTCTTCCACTCTCCTCTGTTAGCCGCATCGCAACATTCGCACCGTTTTTCGCTATTTAACTTAACACAATCAATCACACCTCTTCCCAAGTTACATACCTCCAAACATACACACCGAACGTAAATCTCCGAAATCCGAAGCAAGCATTTGACGACCTCCGTAACGGACAGGCTATACGAAACGGAACACTTTTTGAACACGATTATCGTCTCCTTAAAGGCGTCGGATTGGCACATTTCTGGTATATACTAAAAGCACCTCAATGTTCCTCTACTACGTTCATGCTGTTATATCCCCGTTTACTTAGACAACCTGCTAGCTTAGCTGAGGCCTCAGCGTCAGCAGATTTCGATGTGCATCGGCCGCTCGCCTACGGGAGACCAGTCTCTATCAAGCTCTCGTTTGGAATACTAGTTCCACAATATATATTATGAAGTACTAAATCATTTCTAAGTCTTTATTTTAATTCAAAGTTCATTAATATAATATAGTTTTAAATTAATATGATAAATGTGTTCTTTTTAAATAACATTTACGGAATCCCGTATAAAACTGCGAAAAGATTATTTCCGAAAACTAATTTGTCAGAGGTTGCTACGAACCCAGTTTTTGACAATTTAAAAGGCAATGAGTATTATATTTTTATATAATAATAATTATAAAGAGAAACACAAAATATCTTATTGCTTCGCCATCTAGTATGGTTATGACTAAACATTTACTTATAAAGTACAAATAAATGGAAAAATTATGATTTTTTTCCGTCGCGGATGTTTGCGACGTACCGCGAACTCGCTGTCCGACTGGAACCTGGGTCACTAATGCCGGGGCATAACATAGGGTTATTATGGCGACATGCTTATATAATAAAACAGGCCGGCTTGGGCCTTAAACTCCATCCCCAAGCAGATTATAGAACAACTCTACCACCGGCATACAGTGAATAAGAACAGTGACCTTTCTATGGCATAGATTAGTTACTAAGTTTTTAGTGGATATACTCTGCCAACATTGCATTATTACCCTTTTTAGGACGCCAGTGGAGTCTCATACAACTATCGCCGAAGCATTCCCCGGCGAGGTATCCGCTAAGGATTAATCCAGTTATTTTTATAACTAAAAGTCTATAATAACACGAGTGGTTTAAACAATGAGCCAACTCCTTTTAAATATAATTTCAATGCTTCGACCAGGCTATTAAAACTTTGACATAATTTTAATTGGAGTATCGAACAACTCAATTGTGTTTCGTGTTGCAAATTAGTCTCTCACCAATACAGAATCGCTTTTGGCTGAACCTTGGATGTTTGAAACGTTGTTGAGGCACGCGACCGTTAATTGCTTTCGGAAAGTGGATAATGAAATGTTATGTACTTTATTGAATGTTAAAGGAAAATGGCGGATGACAGCTGCCGAAGAGTCTCATGAATTGTGTTGTGTGGTGACAGGCGGAAATAATCTACACAAATAAATAAAATTGGAGGGTCTGTTTGTAATATTAAAATAACCGCTTTTTACTAAGTGAATTCGGACGTATACACGGTACATATAGCAAAACAACATTTTTTACAATTTTTGTCTATCTGTCTGTCTGCCTGTTTGTTCCGGCTAATCTCTGAAATGGCTGCACCGATTTTGACGGGACTTTCACTGGCAGATAACTGATGTACCAAGGAGTAACTTAGGCTATTTTTATTTTAGAACAAAAAAATTGTTTTTGTTAAAAATGATAAGTTTCGGAAATTTTATTATCCAATTTACGTTGACCTCAGATTTATATCATCAATCATATGAAATAGGGTTCAGCTTAGGCTGGACTTTATAGGTTGAATTTCCAATTTAATTTGACCTCATATATCCAAAAAATGCTGCCTAAAGTCACTATTCCACGCGGACGGAGTCGCGGGCACAGCTAGTGATAAATATATACTGTGGCAATTCATAGAAAGACAAGAAACAGGCTGATGAGCCACTTAATAGTTAACAGTTAAAGTTCCAAGCATTTTTACGATGTCAAGGGCATCTCTAACATGCCGCCGTACGCGTAGGGCACTATCTGGACAGCAGACAGGCTGACGGCCCGCTTAGAATTTAGTAATTACCGTCACCTGTGGGCGTTTGCAACATAAATGGCATCGCGAACACGCTGTTGTCTCATAAGGGTACAGGAACTTGGGTCATTAATGCCGGAACACAACGCAAGGTTATTATGGCGGCATACTTAAAACCAAAGGTGGTCGCCATCCAGACGGATTTGGAGCCCTACCACCTAGCTAGGATTGTTTAGTCGACAGGTCTACCAACCTCCGGGGTCAGTATTCTCACTCCAGCCCTGCACGGAGAAATTATATATAAACACCCAGAGTATGGACGGGAATCGAACCCTTGACATCAACATGCGTTCCAACGTGCTAAAGCCATTGCGAAATGGAAGTCGTCAGGAGGCATAATAGAGCTACTTTACTTACGAAGTCGTAAAAGGCAACAAACGAATAACTCCATTAATTCAGCAATAGACATGATAGAGAACGGGTTTTCTTTCAGCGTTAGGATAGTATCGGTAAAACCGAATTCAGCCATAACGTATAATAGGTAAATACTTCTTCTTCTTCTTCTACCTGCCCTTATCCCATATATATGGGGTCGGCACAACATATTCCTTCTTGTTAGACGTCATCCCAACATTATAAAAAAAAATTATTGACACATTTTGCGACCAAAGGTGGTTGCCATCCAGCTATGGTTGATTTGTCGTCTTTTATGACAGGCCGACCCCGGCCGCAGAGGTCAGTATTCTTTCTCCGCCCCTGCACGGGTAATAATTTTTATTTTAAGCACTTTAATATACACACAAAAAGTAAAAGTCCTCGATTGGCGACCGCGTACCGGAAGACGCAATGTTGGTAGGCCCCCCACAAGATGGACCGATGATCTGGTCAAGATCGCCGGAATAGGTTGGATGAGGGCAGCGCAGGACCGATCATCGTGGAGATCTTTGGGGGAGGCCTTTGTCCAGCAGTGGGCGTCTTCCGGCTGAAATGATGATGATGAATATACACACGCAACACTTTAATATTTAAAGCTCACACACGTGTACCAATCGGATCTCATTGTCTCAGTCAATAGCCGGCTTCCGCCCCTCTATATCCGGCGGAGGCACCACTGTGACGGCACATAACGCGGCATTGCTTCCGCCAGAAGTCCACTTCCGGAAACACATATCCGGTATACGCTTATTGGACGGCAAATCTACTTTGTACTGTAATTGGTTTTATATTGTGACTGTCGATACTTTGCCTAGAGTTGCACACAAAGTAAATTGAGTTACTTAAATTCCGTTTCAGTAGTATGAGAGTTTTTTTACTCATCCAACTCATTCTGATTTACAATTAGTATTAAATTATTTTAATAATTTTATTTGTCAAAAAGTAACAACAGACAACTAGTTCAGGTTTTCAGTGCCCGCATCCCAATACCTAGTAATTAATCGACCCATCATTATTACCAAAAACAGCGGCCAATTGAAAAATAAGAGCTAAGGAGTAAGAAAATGTTACTTTGTTTATATGCATACTGAATTGACGTGAATACCAAATGGAAATTTTTAACATATTGAGGAGTCTGCCCACTAGACCGTTCCATACCTTGACCGTGCTAGGAACGTGCCAGGCAAAAAAATATTCTTTGTATTATAAAGTATGTGAGTATGCCCGCTAGACCGTTCCGTAACCGACCGACCGTTTCCTTTTGTGTCTGATACGGTCCTAGCACGGTCATGGTATGGAACGGTGTAGTGGGCAGACTCCTTTATATTTGCTTACATTTAATTTGTAAACTGATTACTTGTAAACCTGACTCGCAATTAAAAAAAATATACAATTCACAGAAAGCTTCAAACAAACTACTACTTTTCTTTGGTTATATGTAGGAATTGAAGACATATCAGCGGAACCCGATTTCATTCTGAATCTAGAACCATTTCCAATTACTTTAAATATCTGTTACCTGTTTACTCCGTACATGGGCGGAGTAAAAATACCAACCACCGCAGCCGGAGTCGCTTTGTCGTAAAAGGTGACAAAACTATCATAGCTAGATGGCAGTGCTCTAAGCCCTTCTGAACTTTTAAGTGAGTCATAAGCTTGTATACTCTTCTTCAGCATGAAAAAAAATCAACCTCAAAGATGGCGGTTGTTTATCGACTAATAAATATAGAATTGTGTAAGATTTCTCACAAAGCTGTTTATAATGCTAAATTTAACAAAATACAAAGCAATGAATTAAATAGGAGCACTAAGTTATGCTTAAACAAACGCAAAACTCGTCTATCCAAAGTAGAGTTGAGAAACAAATAAAGTTGGAACTTAGCCAAGTTCGAGACAACTTGGCCGCGTGGTCCGGACCGGTATTTTAATCAAGATGCGGATATCATGCGGCTTCGCATCCGATCCCAAGTTTACCTGGATGTAAATGTTTTTTGTAATTCCAAATGTTTGTACATTCTTACAATAAATATAGTAATGAAATTTATCGTGGAAAATCTCTTATGAATGACGGGTTCCCTCCCCCCGGGGGATCCGGAGGTATGTGGGACTCCAAGTAATATGTTCGACATCCGACTATCCACTAACTGTTTTCCTACATTTAATGCCTGGGTCAACAGATAAACTGGCTCGCCGATCTGCGTTGGCGGAAGGGAAGCTGGTTAATTCATTCCCGCTCCCGCCCCGCAATTAAATAACATAAATAAATAATAATTTTAATGTATTGTTATTGTTTTTTTTTTTCTGTTATTAATAAACATATTTCGCGGGTTGCCTTGAAGAGATCGTTTTAAGCGATAAGGCCGTCCATAGCCGTGCAGCATTATATTTCTGTATATTTTAAGTTAGTTTTAAGAATCTGCATGCAGTAAAGAGTTTTTCATTTTTCTTTCTTTCTAGGTATAGGAAGTCTGACGCTGTGGCTACATAGTCTTGTACAGGGTTCAATCCAAACGGAGAACAAAAGATTAGTATGATGTAAATATACATAAGATAATATCTTGAAATCTCTTTTGGAATAGCAAATTTTAAATAAACAATTGCGTTGCTCTGAAAACAAAGCTTTATTTCATAATTTACATGGTACACGATAATAAGAAAAATTTGTTTAAACATCAATCATAATACCTGCTTGAAAAAAAAAACTATTAAAGTATTTTTTCAATTGGCCAATTCCATTTTACTTAATTTAGAATTTTATAACTAATATACACGCTTATAATAAAATCACGACATTTTTTACAACTGCCACGTGGCCTTCTTTATCAACAGAAATTAGTCGCCATCACTAGGAACTACATGTGTATATGTAGACACTGTTTTATTGACAGAACAATTTAAAACAGTTTTTTTACGTATACATATAGTTTCTTTTGGTCTGTGTGTGTGTGTGCTAACTTATGATCCGGGTATTGTTTAATGCTGTTAAATAAATTTTTAAAAACAGAATTTACAAACAGTTGTCAGATTTATAAAACTGTCGTTACTCGACAATTATATTTTGATATGTAAGGCGTGAAAAATTGCCTAATCAGTGCATTCTATGGTGCAAAACGATCCCATCAGGGATATTAATTAGTTACGAGTTAAAGTAGAATTAAATGTGGCGTAATTGGTAGTAACTGAGGACGGAACGGACCTTCGTGTACGATATAAAAACTTAATGATCCCTTTTTTTCGGTTCGTTTAAACTAACAAAGAAGTAATACATTTGTAGCTTTCGGAACTATTCGAGATAGTGGTAAGATAGCCCTATTTTTATTTTTTTCCGGGACACAAAATATTTGTAATAAATGGAGCGCAGAAAGAAAAATAAACATGCACACACTTCGATCAACAATCTATTGTTGATCGAAGTGCACACATGAGCTAAAAGTGTGTGTAATTATAATTTGTTTTTTTAATTTTAAAATGTAATATGGATTTTTTTAACGATTTTAAGATAAATGATAGAAATGAGAGTGAATGGATAGAGAAATAGATCAAAGAAAAGCAGTGTGGATTGCGTAAAGGTGATATAAAGGTATGCGTCCATTGGCCCGCGCCGGACGTCGGTATTTATGATCGGTAAATCTGTTCAATCCGTTGCGTGCCGTGCGTGCGGTGCGTCCGGCGCGGGCCAATGGACGCGTACCTTTAAGGATGAATATTGAGATGACGGGCTAATTGACGGCTAATAGAGGAGAGGGGAGGGGGAGGAAGGGAGTGGGGGGGGGGAGAATTATATAGAAATATACTTCGAATAAGCAGTTAGAATAAATTGAATATTGTGATTAAATACAATTATTGATTTGCCCGCCAATAATGTTTGTACATCTAACAACAAAAATGAAATAGGAAAAATGTAGGAGTATGCCATAATGTTAATGCCTGAAACGCTTCGTGCAGAATTTGCCATTTATTTACGTCAGGCACTTCTTTATTTTTATTAAAGACTCGTCTCACTTTTATACTACGATATAATATGTAAGAAGCATATTGTGCACTAATAACTTATTGTTTTCTCCTAGTGTGGCTACACTCTACAACACAGCGTATACAAAATTTAAACAAATAAAGCTCTTTACTATAATTAGATTATAATGTACCTCCACAGATCCCATACCCGTACGCATAGGCGGCGACACGGTCGAGCGCACGGACCAAGTTAAATACCTGGGATCTGTATTTCATCTGTGACATCGATTACGACGACAAAGCACGCATTGCTGCCGCGTGGGCCATATGGCGTGAGGTAGCTGGTATCATTTGTGACCCCTAGATGCCGGTAAAGTTGAAAAGACAGGTATATAAGACCATCATTAGGCCTGTCCTATTATACGGCTGTGTAGCGTGGCCGGTACTAGAGCGACACAAACAAGTACTGCGTGTCACGGAGATAAATATGCTGCGATGGCTGTATGGAGTAACGCGGAAGGACCGCGTTAGGAACTCCCGCATTCGCGGCAGCCTTCATGTCCGTGACATTGCGGATAAACTGCAGGAGTGTCGGCTTCGATTGTACGGCCACGTTTTACAGTAACCGGATGCTTACGTGGGAAACAAATGTCTGGCCATGCTGCTTCTGTCGGGCCCCGGCAGGAAGGATAGGCCCAAAAAGTGCTGGCTGGACGTCGTAAGGGGTGATATGCGTGCCAATGGGCTCATTACCAGGGATGCTGAAGACCGTGCAAAGTGGAATAGAAAAAGTCGGAAAGCGGACCCCGGGCACCGAAACAGAAGTTTGGGTTGCGACCGGGATACAACGCTTCGATGAAGAAGAAGACTATAATTAGATTTCAAATCTACACTGGGAAAGTGTAATAGGTAAACCATTACAGTTAGAGGAAGAAATAATTTGAGTAATTCGCTAACTGTACATACGGAAGCGGCCGACAGGTTGCAGGGTAGATGCTATTACGCAATTAATCAACTGATATAACGCTGCGAACGAGCCATGAACCATCGATCAATACATCCGATTAATTAACGTTATGTTGTTAAATTATAGACGTTCGCCCATTTTCCTAATGCGACTATAATACCTATCAATGTATAGATGCGTCATGGACAAAAAGAGACTAATTAGCATTCCAGCGTTACAATATGCGGGAGCTGGGACCATCGTGTGGCAGTGTTCTCTCCGTGTAGGGGCGGAGTAAGAACGCTACCCCTGCGGCCGGGGTAGGTCTATCGTAAAAAGTGACAACAATTCTAGCTACGGGTAGGGCCCCAAACCCGTCTGGATGGCAACTATAAGTATACCGCCATAATAACCTTGTGTTATGTTCCGGTATTAGCTAGACAGGTTTCTGAACCTATATGTGGACAGCAGCGTTTTCGCGGTGCCTTTAGCGTCGCAAACATCTATAGGCGACGGCTGCTTGCTATTAAGTGCGGCGTCAGCCTGTCTGTTGTTACTTAGCAATAAAAATAAACATTTAAATTATTTTTCATACACTATGGAGTAGTATCATCATAAGAGTAAACTTTTGTGCGCTTGTTTGCGTTACTCCACCCCCGTCTCTCTGATATTTCTTCTTATTGAGGAAAGAGTCTCGATGAAATAGGAAATGAAAACATATCTATACATCTATACAAATAAATAAAATTAGAGGGTCTGTTTGTAATATTAAAATAACCGCTTTTTACTAAGTGCATTCGGACGTATACACGGTACATATACCGAAACAAAATTAGTACCAAGGAGTAACTTAGGCTATTATTATTTTAGAAAAAAAAAATAGTTTTTGTTAAAAATGATAAGTTTCGGAAATTTTAAAATCCAATTTAAGTTGACCTCAGATTTATATAATCAATTATATGAAATAGGGTTCAGCTTAGGCTGGACTTTGTAGGTTAAATTTCCAATTTAATTTGACCTCATATATCCAAAAAATGCTGCCTAAAGTCACTATTCCACGCGGACGGAGTCGCGGGCACAGCTAGTATAAAATAAAAATGACAGCTCGGGCTTACGGACAATAAACCTGTAACGTCTGTTTTGGGCGGATAAGTAGAGTATACACACCGGTATGCGGTAGTCTCCGCATGCAAGATTCCTCGCGATATTTTATTTCAGCGGTGCGTACGTGACGAGTATGTTATCATATGCATCTCTCTCTCTCTACGGTCGCTCCCACATGGCTGAGGATCGTGGTCATCACTGGATGTGGACATCGGTATTGTGGTACACCTTGCTTTAATAGTCTGCCTCCATCGATGCCTCACCGTTGCGTCTCTGACGACCGAGCGAAATTTGAATGAGGTTAGGGTCTTTATTTGATCGCACAAGCTGGTTGGAGACCATCTGCGGATTCGTTTACCCTCCGTGTTTTTAACTACAATCTGATTTTCTATCCCTTGGTAGTTTATTTATTTTATTTTTATTTTTATTTATTTGGGAAACAAACAATTACAATACATCACAATATAAAGAAAACATAAAAATTAACAAATCAGTAAAGTTTCCACTTATAGGTAATACACATAACTGCATCATCCAATAGAATAATAAATAGTGATGTCATAAAATTAAAATTACAAAATACATTAAAAAATAATTGAGAGATCTAAACATAATACATAATACTTTAGTCATTTACATAATTCGAATATTTTCAATTTATAATTTATAATGTTAGAGCAAAAAATGTCTACACTGGTGTAAGATTTATTATAATCAAGACAAGATCTGTGTAAAAGAGTGTTTCTTGCTAGATTCGACTTTAATGAAGGTAAAGAAAAAAGTGACACTTGCCTTGAATTTAAACGGAGACACCTCAGGAATACCTGACTTATAAGGAAAGGGGAATCAATGTGATTGTTGAGTAACTTGAATAAAAATATTTGGTCTCTCATAGCCCTCCGCACTGATAATGAATAAATTTCAGGCAATTGTTGATTCATACGATCACATTTATATTTCAAGTGTTTTATAAATTTATTTTGTACGGATTCAATACTGTCTTTATATATATTGTACTGTGGGTTCCACATTGTAGATGCATATTCCAAGATGGATCTCACGTAAGAATTATACAGTAAGGTCAATGTGGAGGGCATTTTAAAATCTTTTCCAACTCTAAGAATAAATCCCAAAATTTGGAAAGCCTTATTAACTATGTGATTCACATGGGAACAAAATGTCAATTTAAAGTCCAAGTGAACCCCAAGGTCTCTCACCTCAAATACGCGTTCCAGAATACTATCACTCAAACTATATGTGAAAATAACTGGCTGGGTCTTTCTTGTAAAAGATATGATGTTATATCCCTTCCTCATTATACGAAGCTGCGAAAGCATTGGTGCGCCTGGCAATCCATGGTATCCGTAACATACGCATCTTAGGCGAGAAAAACTGGCTGAGCGATGTATGCCATCATGATTCAAAATGATAACCTAACATAGTTTTCTATTATTACACTTAAATGAATCCTCTATTTTGGTTGTCGCCTTAATCAGTGAACGGCTTAACAAATTACTGGCTTCGCCGTAAACTCATTACTCGGTACACCGGGACGTTTATCGATATTACTTTGAGCTAAAATTTTAGATTGGTTTTGTTTAAATGGTTTACATTCGAATTGGTTTTAACACTATTAATAGCATATGAAAAAGAAGAAAGAAATAATTTTAATGATTATTTTATCTTCATTTTTGTCTAATTTAGTAAAATATGAAGTTGATTTAGGAGGAAAAGTTATAGATGATATGGTATAAAAAAGGTGTGCATGTTTAATAATAACAGTTTGTAGCATCAGCATAGATGGTAATATTTATTAATTGATTTCCACAAACTTATTCTCAATTGAATTTAATTTTTAAAAAAGTTTTCATGTTGATGTTGTTTTTAATTGACGTCGAGTATTTTGTTTATTTCTTTATACTATTACATTTCTCCTAATCTTTAAGCCTATAATCCCGTGCTTTAAATGCTTAAGTCAATGCCGTCTGATGTTACCTAGCATTTTTACAGAGCAGATCACACAGAGCCGTGTCCTGATTTCACGGTAGCTTCAAATGCATATAGATTGCAATATAGACCTATAAACAGGGTGACTGACAAACCCGTCCAAATTCACACAGAATAATCTTTAGTAAAAGTTATGAGAAACATGTATTTTAGTTTTGTATCACATAGTACAAAAATGTTGAGTAATCAGCATCACAAAGTCATTCAAAGAACTCGCAATTTACATAATACGGCGCGAGAGTGTCAATGACCTCTCCATCTGACCTAGTAAAAGGCCGAGGACGGCAGCATTGAACCGGGCGAGCGAATATGCACTACTCATTTACGCGGGTGTGACAGAGACAGGTAATTGTTATTACCTGTTGGTTAACGTACGCTGTTTGCACCATATGATTATTCTGTACGATTGAATTAATGATCCTATATGAAATATTTTATGGTGAAAATTTTACATACAATTTTTTTTGCAAAAATAGGTTCCTTAAATGATGTTTAGTGCGTAAAAAATTTTGGACGGGTTTGTTAAAGTCACCCTGTATAAAAATATCCTAAACTGACCTTGGGTGGCGTGGAGGCGTTACTGCCGTGGTGGCGGGCAGCGGCGGAGTGGGCGCGCCTGGTGGCCTTGTAGTGCAGCCGGCGCAGCGCGCCACCCAGCCGCTCGGGGGAATCATCGCCGCGCGCCACCGTCATGTCCCCACCTGCACACCGACGCAAACCACATGTTAGGGCTCTATTTGTCGAACGATTACACACATTTTGAACGAGCCGGCTGAGTGATCGATGGAGCTACATCAACAGCTTTCATTTTTGAGCACGGGATCGGTTTAAGCCAAAAAGAAAGAATAGCGTCGTTTTCCGTTTTTTACATTGGAATTTCGATATATTCGAAAAAATCGAATATAATTTCGAATACTTATCGACCAGGTAAAGTAGACATAAATGAACCAAAGAGTATTTAATCAAAAATTTAAATTGAAAACGTGGTGTGCGACCTGAGGGGTCGCTACAGGAATGTAGGAAATAGTTTTCATTTAATAAGGTTGGCACTAAGCATCACGTTGCAACGGTTTTGTCCGATACGTCGCTGATTTTCTGTTACAATCTCTTTCGTCCAATCCTAAAATGAATCCGAACCCTCTTTTTGTGTTATGTCAACAGAATAAGTATATATTACTAGCTGACCCGGCAAACGTTGTTCTGCCATATAAATAATAAAATGTCAAAAAATTAAAAAAATAATTTTGGGGGTGGGTCACCCCTAACATTTAGGGGGATGAAAAATAGATGTTGGCCGATTCTCATAGATACCGGATAAGCACAAAAAATTTCATCAAAATCGGTCAAGCCGTTTCGGAGGAGTATGGCAACGAAAACTGTGACACGAGAATTTTATATATTAGATGGACAGCTGTGATATATACAGTATACTACAAAGCTTACACGACGCTAGATGCTAATTAGATGCTACATTAGTATTATTAATTCCAAATGTGGCTTTTAGATAGTTATGTGGCTTATATATAGTTTATCCAATCTAGTTGTGCCGCCCAATTTAATTGTGATCGCCACACATTTACTATATAGCTCATTGGCAAAACCTGCCTCGTTGATATAATGCAGCATTTTTTGACAGGAACTACTCGTATCTCATCCGGTTCCAGCATGTACTTTCCCAGAATGAGGTTACATTTATGCATCAGGGGACAGTAATAGCACGGCAGGTACAGATGCGTTTCACCTGCCTGCCAGTATCTGCAGGCTTTACTATTCCCTGACCCTTACGGTGTTGAGATTCTTGCCCTTGCCCTCGTTAAAGTGCATAGCTGATTCCAAAAGTTATAAATACCTGCGGCTTGGTCAGGAGAGGGTCGAGACGGCTGGATTTTGGGAGATTGGTGACGCCCATCCGCCTGAAACAATATTACACACTATATAATGTTTCTACAATATTGTTTAACATTTAAAATTAATTTGATATAAGTAAATATTCGGGGTAAAGTCGGGGTGCTCTAAAACAACCCAAGCTAGGTGGTATTCCAATCCCGTGTGAATGGCCACCACTCCAGGTTTTTTAAATATGCCGCCATAATAACTTTATGTTCCGGTATAAGTGATCAGGAACTCGGATGTCCGTGTGTTAGTGGTCCCTCCTGGCATTGCAAACTTCCATAGGCGACTATTGGAAAAGAATTTCCGAGTCGATATACTTGCGGAGGTTCTATTATCGTCTCGAGTTTAAGTCTTAATGTATTTATTTGCAAATATTATCTATGTAGTCGAGTACTGCAAGCACTTTGAAACTTTTTTTTAAATTTGGTCTAATTTTTGTTACTGGCGTTTATTACTTCGCAACTGCATTTTTTATACATTTGATTTTATTGTTTAATTGACATCCTCGACTTCTATAAACCTTGATATCTTAAGTTTTTTTATGTTCACAATTTTATAAAAGGACGTGGTAGCCAAGTATCAACATAATATACTAAATATGCAAGGCAAAGGTCGTGGGTTCAAAATTCTCCTTCGCAATGTACTTAAGTAGTAAGGCAGTTTTATTCTCTTAAAAATAACACAATTCTCACGCACTGACAATGAATTAACAAATTCGTGGGTAAATCGGTGTGTGTAACCTGTTAATCCACCTTACGCGTGAAGGGGTCCTAGGAGTGGGACGATATAGGCTGTTCTTTATTATCTGTTTCACGAAACGTGGCCGGTGCTAGAGCGACAAGCAGGAACAGTGTGTCATGGTGATGAATATGCTGCGGTGAATTGACGCGGAAGGACCGCGTTAGGAACTTCCGCGTTTGCGGCAGCCTTCATGTCCGTGATATCACGGATAAATGGCAGGAATGGTGCCTTCACTGGTATGGCCACGTGTTGCGACAACCGGCTACATACATGGGGAACAAATGTCTGGCCATGCCGCCTCTGCCAGGCCCCGACAGGAGGAATAGACCCAAAAAGTGCTGGCTTGGCGTCATAGACTATGCCGAAGATCGTGGGCAATGTAAATGCAATGTAAAAGAAAAATCAGAAAGTGGACCCCGGACACAAGCGGAAGTTAGGGTTGCAACCGGGACTTAACATTAAGATGACGATGATAAAATGAAAACACTGAACGTCAGGGTATGAAGATAAATATGATCCAGGTTAGTGTGCCGTGGAAAGGTCATTAAGCCAAAGGGCCAAGGTGAGCCCTCAAAGGGCTAAAGGGCGAAAGATGCTCGAAACTACCAAATATTATTCATTTGATATATAATAGTGCTTCATTATTGATTCAATCGATACGGTGTGCTCGCATCAAACGTTTGGGCAAAATTATGGATATCATACATCTTTTGGCGTGTTTGGAACAAATTATAACAATATAAATTTTACGATCACAATGTACCTACACCGACAGGAAAAAAGCAACACGATGAAGTTAGCTGATAACGGTCTCTCAAGTTTCCGTGAAAACTTTATTTACAGTAGATTCTTAAATATTCATAAATCTAACACATAAATATACATGTGTGTATCTTGAGAAACTTCTGTTCATAGAGTTACCAGTCTTCACGAAAACTCGAGACGTCATCGTGTCGCTTTTTGGCTACTAGTGTGTGCATTCTAAAAATGTTACTCTCAAATTTTTTTCCAAACGGAGCAAAGGAAGTACTTCAAAAACCTTTGCAAAACCACAGTTTTCTTTCCTTTTCAGGACTGCGTCTCTGTATTTGGCTCCAAGATAATGGCATCTCAGAATAACGATATTTCCTCCCCGTATTCGATCTAAAGTGACTCTTTGCAAAAATAAAATAGATAAAAATAAATAATGCATTCGTCTCTTATAAATGCTAGGTATCTTCGCACGCCAATGGCCCGTCGTAATTGCCCCATTAGTGGTGCAACTGATGAGCGGGACGCGATTTGTTATTCTAATATACAAATTATTAATATGAAGCTTTTTTAAATAGTTGAACTAAGCAAATTACTTGCATGGATGCAGCTGCTTAGTTTATCAACTTTAGGTGCATGTTGCCATTTATTCAGAAAAGCAGACCTATCAAGACCGCGACCATCGCGTCTCATCCCGCGGTACTGACTCTCCAGGTATGCGAAGGAACATTATGCTGGCTTTAGTGGATATACAACCGGCGTTCGTCAGCTTATCAAGAGTGTAAAAATGGTATGATTTACTTAAACTTAACCCTTGTCACGTTTTCATAATGCCTATTATGATAAGTACCGTGAAATTCGTGTCACATAATTATATATTAAAAAATCGCTTATGGCTTGCTCCACACATCAAAAGGCTTCGCAGAAATGGTTAGTCTACACTAAATAAAACTAATTCGCCCCACCCGAGAGTGCACTCCAGCCCTTTGACGATCCGGTTTTAAATATATATTTTTAAAATAAATATTATTTTTTCATTTTTCAGAGACCTGTTAAAGATTTACCTAATGAAATTGAATAAGTTGGTATTAATAAGCCAATGTGGTGAAGACCAAACACTTAGAACTATATGAGGCCCACAACCGTACACTTAGGCGATGACACAATCTAGCGCACGGATTAGGTTAAATATTTGAGATTTGTATTTCACGCGTTTGGTGACATCGACAGCAACAATAACTAAAATTCGTTAATATTAAACTTTTCTTTTCAAGTAAGGTATTATATTAAAGTATAGAAAGGAATAAATAAATGAATAAAAACAAAGTGGAACGCTTAATTGGTAATGCTAACTTTTTCAATGCTTTCATAAGCTTTAAAAGTGGTAGAATAATCTAATTTAAAATTGCGCAGACACGAGATTAAAAGTTTAGTAACTTGCGATGCTCGGAAGTCCCGTGAGAGAATGTCTGAGGTTTATGCTGATAGTAAAATAAAAATTGGTTTACAATCATATTAGGTTTCCTAGAATTAAAAACAAAAATCAATTTTTTTAGTAAGGTTGTATGTATTCCTACCAAGGCCGTCGAAATAAAATGTTTCATGGCTAATGCCGATTGTAATCACATGCAAAAGACGGAGCTTGTCAAATGGGGTTTAGAATAAGTGCCGTCAAATGCTACAAACCTGAAAGGAAATTAGAAATTTTGCTGCAAGAGAGCAGCAGAAAGCGTCATCCATCTGTAGTCTATCCATCTATTACGACCCTTTTGACACAAAATGGGTATTTCGTAGTCTAACTCGCTTGGTGTAGATGCCGGGGTCCATCAACCCTCGGCTTTGAAGAGGTACGAGGAAATAGCCCTTCTGTCAGTCAGGGCCGTGACTAGTTCGCCGCGTCCCGCAGCCTCGGCACTCAAAGCGTGCGAAGGAACACCGGGATGGTTATGACATTTATACCAGTGAAGTTCATCCTCCAACCTAGGGAAGAGATGTACGAGCGCACTGCATGGGGAGTCCCACGTTATTCCGCCGTCTGTTCCTAGGAATCGATAATACTGCAATATAGCGCGACGAGCTGTATTGTCGCTGCAGCCGCTCTTTTTTGCAGTGCTAGAGTGCATTTTTTACATAACTTGTAGTCCACTTAATCTATGAGTAATACCACTGTTGATTTGTTGTATTCCGTGCACAATATTGTTACAACCAATATTGTCTTAACCGAAAATTTCTGAACAAAATCTAATAATATTACACAATTTAATTGTAAATTGCAGTCTTATATCGTAAATAGCGTAAATACTCGTAATTGTCTTTACTGGCTAAAGTCATGTTCAAACATGCCGTTTATTTATTTTCCTTGATTGCACATAATTCTGACATGTTTGATCTAATTTCAAATTTGTGTTTATAGCGACAAAACCTTCATATACATTTCATGTCAGCACACCATTCGTATCTACTACATAATTTTACTTTTACTAAAATATTTAAAAATTAAGGTACGTGCTAACTAAGTATATCCCGCTAAGGAACCAACCTAGTCTAAGACACTTGTCTCCATTATATATAATGGAGACAAGTGTCTGTGTGTGTGACAAGTGAATGGAAGTATACTTCCCAATTCTCTACTCATCGGTCATAGCATGCTTTACTTTCTGCCACAAATTCAGTCGTTTCGCAATAATCTCCGAAATCTGTTTCACTCGCGTTCGTATCGTTTTTTGGGATGACCGTTTTGTGAACCGTTGCTAATATAGAATTGTTTCTTATAGAAGCGTCAAGAACTGTTCAAAATCATATACATTAAAACTTTGATTCTTCTTGTTTTACTCATCATCAGACTCTTCTTTGTTTTCCTTAGCACTCTTGTAATGAATGTATCTCGCGAAAAATATTGTCACTAAAGTCAAAAGAAAGATTTTCATGACTATTTCGAAATGCATAGTTCAAGCATAAATAATTGTTTTCGATCTCTTTTGTTTGATTAGGTATTATTTCAATCGCATTTGACACTGCTAATGAAAACAGTCACTGTAATTTTATTTATATTATCTAAATTTTTGTTTGTCTTGGTGATTATCTAGATTTAAATGGCGATTGTAGTAAATTTAAAGTAATTTAAACAGTGAGTTCACTTGACGTTTTTATAGGGCCAACTGATTGAACAATACCGAGTGACAGAGAAATTGGAACACAATAGTAAAGTATAATCTAGTATGGTATGGACACTAAATAGAAAATAAATGTGAATAAATTTTTTATTGCTGTAGGACAGCAGACAGGCTGACTAACCACTCAGAATTTAGCAGTTACCGTCGCCTACAGGTGTTTGCAACGCCAGTGGATTCGTGAACACGCTGCTGTCCCATAAGGGTACAGTAACTTGGGTCACTAATGCCGGAACACAACAAAAGGTTATTATGGCGGCATACTTAAGACCTTAAGAAGTAAAATCTAAATAAAAATGACGTGCTTTTATCCTAAAGACTGCGAACAATTTGCAGTATGTATGATGTTAGTGGCCCCTTGTACAAAAACGTGCTATGAAGATCCACCTATGTGCTATCCCTGCTTGCCACGATGTCCTTTGCCGAAGGTTATGTATTATTGTGAAAAAGCTGCGTGTTTCAAGGCCTCTAACTTTCTAAGAGGAAGATTGCTGTGATCGACCATTAAATTATAAGAAGATTGTGCGCAAGCTGCCTGTTTCTGCATTCAAGCGCAATGAAATGCAGGACTAAGAGCAATCGAAGACGCTTGACACTGCGAATTTCCTATTTAGAAGCTCTCGTGACATAGTTGTCGAATGTGATTGTGCACGGACCCCGTAAAAGTCGGCGACCCAGCAAAAGTGTCACCCTGCACATCCAAACCGACACTCGGATGTTGTTTGTTCAAGAAGAAACCAATAAAAGTGTAGCTTGAGGATATGTTAGATGACTAACAACGAAATTTCGTTTCCTACTTTCAATATGAAACCAGAAAATAATTTAAATAAAAAGGATGACTGATTTTTTTTTTTTTTTTTTTTTTTTTTTTTTTTTTTTTTTTTTTTTTTTTTCCCCAAAAAGGGCTTTAATAATTATGTGTGTGATTGATCGTTTGAAATCTGAAAATATAACCCATTTCAAGACTATACTACAATTTAGATAAGTTATTATAAAACATACTTCATTAATAATAGTGTTTATAAAGATAATACAAATCAAACTGTCATTATCATGTATTATAATGGATCATTATCGTTTATTTTAGTTTATTGGAATTTTTTATTGGTGTCGCTCATATATATGTGTAGAGTTTAAAAATAGTTGTGTGAAATTGGAATACTTTGTAAACTATGTTGTAGTTGCCCATTAATTACTACCTTTTATTGTCACTGTTGTAGTGTGTGGTGTCGCACCAGAATAGCACCACCCCATCTCCTCCCGTGGGTGTCGTAAGAGACGGCTAAGGGATAGAACGAACGGAGGATGGGCAGCAGCATCTTTCCGTGAGAGCATCACCAACTGCGAATACTGCGATCGCCAACCCGCCTGCCAAGCGTGGCGATTATGGCAAAACCCCCCCCTAAAATGACAGATACACACAGGCCACGGCCCCTAGTCCCCGGCGGCCCCGTTCGTGGTGGTCACGGTAGCAGCCACATAAGCGACGGGGCAGGGGGTGCGAAGAATCCCCGGGTTCGGATTCGCTACCAAGAACGACGACCTTTGGCCCTGGCAACATACAATGTCAAGACACTGCGGACCAACGAGAAGTTGGAGGAACTGGAGGAAGTTTTGAGCAGACTGCGATGGGATGTTGTGGGGTTATCTGAAGTCCGAAGACAGGGAGAGGACTCAATAATCCTAAATTCCGGAAATCTGCTCTACTTCCGGGAGGGCGACCAACTGTCCCAAGGTGGTGTCGGGTTTCTCGTTCACAAATCTCTTGTGAACAACGTTACTGAGGTGGGGAGTGTTTCGACTAGGGTAGCGTACCTAATACTCAAAATTACCAAACGGTATTCGTTGAAAGTCATTCAGGTTTACGCTCCGACTTCGACACATCCTGACGAGGAGGTGGAAGCCATGTATGAGGACATCTCAACAGCCATCCACACTTCTAAAACCCACTTTAACGTTGTCATGGGAGACTTCAACGCAAAATTGGGGAAACGTAGCGGCGATGAGTTGAGAGTGGGGCAATTTGGGTTCGGAAATCGGAACACCCGAGGCCAGATGCTGGCCGACTTCATGGAGAAGGAGGACCTGTATATGATGAACTCCTTCTTCATGAAGCCAGAACAACGCAAATGGACTTGGATTAGTCCCGATGGTGCCACCAAAAATGAGATTGACTTCATTATGTCGACCAAAAGACAGATATTCAATGATGTCTCTGTGATCAATTCGGTGAAAACTGGGAGTGATCACCGCTTAGTAAGAGGCACATTGAATATCAATCCAAAATTGGAGAGGTCTCGACTGGTGAAGTCTACGCTCCGACCTGCACCCATACAGATCCAAAACCCGGTAAACTTTCAACTCGAATTGCAAAACCGCTTCGAATGCCTCGGTGACTGCGTTGACGTGGACGAGTATAATAACAGGTTCGTGGAAGCTGTTCAAACGGCCGGGTCTAAATTCTTCAAGGCCAGCCGTTCAAAAAGAACCGGAAAAATCTCAGATTCTACTCTCAAATTGATGGATGTGAGACGTCAAATGACCCTTCAGTCCCCGGACGATGCTTCCCAGTATAGGCAGCTAAATAGACAGATCTCCAAGTCCTTGACTCGCGATATCCGCCGCCATAACACAGAATGTGTAAAGGCGGCTATAGAGCGTAACAAGGGCTCTAAAGTATTCGCACGAGACTTGTCTATTGGGCAGAGCCAACTGACGAAGCTGAAGACCGACGACGGCAGGGTCGTTTCGTCTAAACCCGAACTTTTGAGGGAAGTCGAGAAGTTCTACGGACAGCTATACACGACCACACGGGCACCTGTTAACAACAATGCTAAAGACCCAAGAGCTAAATTAACCCGACACTACACCGTAGATATCCCAGACGTCAGTCTGTACGAGATTAGTGTAGCCCTTAAACAGCTTAAAAACAACAAGGCGCCGGGTGATGATGGAATTACAGCCGAGCTTCTGAGAGCTGGTGGTACTCCTGTGCTTAAAATCCTCCAGAAGCTATTTAATTCCGTCATCCTCGATGGCAAAACGCCGCAGGCCTGGCACGGAAGTATAGTGGTGCTGTTCTTCAAAAAGGGCGACAAAACCCTTTTGAAGAACTTTAGACCGATATCACTTCTGAGCCATGTTTACAAGCTGTTTTCAAGGGTCATCACGAATCGTCTCGCGCGCAGATTTGACGACTTCCAACCTCCCGAACAAGCCGGATTCCGAAAAGGTTTTAGCACCATAGACCACATACATACGCTGCGGCAGGTTATACAGAAGACGGAGGAGTATAACCAGCCACTATGCTTGGCGTTCGTGGACTATGAGAAAGCCTTTGATTCGATCGAGACCTGGGCGGTGCTTCAGTCTCTCCAGAGGTGCCACATTGATTATCGATACATCAAAGCGTTGAAGTGTTTGTATGAAAACGCCACCATGTCAGTCCGTCTCCAGGATCAGAACTCGAAGCCTATCCGACTGCAGCGGGGAGTCAGACAAGGCGATGTCATATCGCCGATGCTGTTCACTGCTGCGTTGGAAGATGTCTTCAAGCTTCTGGACTGGAACGGACTGGGCATCAACATTAACGGTGAGTACATCACTCACCTTAGATTCGCAGATGATATCGTAATCATGGCTGAAACCATGGAAGACTTAAGCCATATGCTTGATGGCCTCAATACAGCTTCCCAAGGAGTAGGTCTCAAAATGAACATGGACAAGACGAAGATCATGTCTAATGTCCATGTCGCACCTACCTCCGTAACAGTTGGGAACTGTACTTTCGAAATTGTTGACGAATACGTCTACTTGGGTCAAACGATCCAGTTAGGCAGGTCCAATTTCGCGAAAGAGGTCACTCGTCGAATCCAACTCGGATGGGCAGCGTTCGGGAAGCTCCGTAAAATCTTTTCGTCCCAAATACCGCAGTGTCTCAAGACGAAGGTTTTTAACCAATGTGTGTTGCCAGTGATGACATACGGAACGCAGACGTGGTCGCTAACTATGGGCCTTATGAGAAAGCTCATGGTCGCTCAGAGAGCAATGGAGAGGGCTATGCTCGGAGTTTCCCTGCGAGATCGAATTAGAAATGAGGAGATTCGCAGGAGAACCAAAGTAACCGACATAGCCCGGATGATTGCAAAACTGAAGTGGCAGTGGGCTGGGCACATAGCTCGAAGGACTGATGGCCGTTGGGGCAGAAAAGTCCTCGAATGGCGACCGCGTACCGGAAGACGCAGTGTTGGTAGGCCCCCCACAAGATGGACCGATGATCTGGTCAAGATCGCCGGGATAGGTTGGATGAGGGCAGCGCAGGACCGATCATCGTGGAGATCTTTGGGGGAGGCCTTTGTCCAGCAGTGGGCGTCTTCCGGCTGAAATGATGATGATGATGATGACTTAAGACCAAAGGTGGTCGCCATTCAGACGGGTTTGAGGCCCAATCCCGGCCGCAGAGGTCAGTATTCTTTCTCCGCCCCTGCATGGATAAAAATGGAATAGAGAGATAGTTAAAAAATTGTATAGTTGCACACAACGGAATTTTATTTATATTTTGAACAGAATTAAGTATTAGCTAAATTGTCTTTTCTATATATATATATATATATATATATATATATATATATATATATATATATATATATATATATATATATATATATATATATATATATATATACGTCAGATCACTATCATTTATGTTTGCAATATATATGTGTTCCCTTCACCTCGTGTGGTTTTTAAAATTTTAATATATTCTATATTAACCAGACACTGTATTGGTTGTTATAGAATACTGGTTTATTTATATTATATTTTGAACAGAATTAGGTATTCGTTAAAGTGTCTTCTCTCAATATATTTTTTGTCTGTTTTACCATATTCATTATTTAAAACCACACTATTTTATATTGATTCGTTTTTTTACAAAAGATTGATATATTAAAATGAAATAGACAGAAAAAATTACCAATTTTTTATTTTGCACCCATTTGAAACAATAAATGAATTAGAAAATTATTTGTACTAATGTAAACCAAATAAGTGGTTTCAGAAAATATACATGATGCTTTCATGTCATGTTTGATTGAACATTTACCATTGTACAGTTGATAGAAGAAGCCGTGGGAGATAGTCGTTGCGCAGTACTGGGCTTAATTATTTTTTTCATCAAAGGCAACGTCCATAAATTCTAAGCATTCCGGGTGGACAGTCATCACCGGGGAAATTTCTATACTCATATTGTGGATAGCTGGTAGTATCCTCATACTGCGCGTCGGAGCTATATCCAAATCCAAAGCACAATGTTAAAACCGCCAGCAAAAGAATTTTGTAAAACATTTCGAGTCACTCGTATCTTGTGTATTAATAATCGTAACTAGTATGTAGAGATCTATTTATATGGATTTTATTTCAATTAAATTAAATATAATGCACCGAAGATAATCAATTGTCTACCATATTATTGAATTCTTCGCATGATTTAAAATATAATATATCGATAAGCGATAAACACGAATAACTCGAGAGCTCCTCCGGATCTGCCTATTTGCGATTCTCGTATTCGTCTCAAACTTACATTTCAAATAAAATATTTCATTTCTTTCTTTTTTATTTTCAGGCGATTTGCAAATTCAATTTGTTAGTCTTCCTAAAATCCTGGCTCTAATGAACAGGTTATTCAGTACACTGATCGTTAAAACTCCGAGGGTCCTGTACCTGTACCAGTCTATATTTGCTCTCTGAGGTCACGTCGCTGTGCCATCAACCTCAGAGTTTCTTCTAAGTTTTTAGACACACTATTACGCATCCTCCTGGCACAGGACATTAACGAACCTTAGAGAGGTTAATGAATACAAATAAAAACACAAATACTAAATTTAGTTAAATATTTTGACTTGGAGCGGTAATGTTTATTAAATTTACCATAATTATAAAGAATATGCTTTCTGCGTTCTATTTCCATATAAACTTGTATCAAATGTCATACTTATGCGTAAACATATTTTGGTAAGAACGAGTACAAATAATTATTGTTCACTTATTAATATAGGTAGGTATGTGTAAATTCCCACATGGTGAGGCTATTTACACTCCTCACCAAAATATATATATTCTTGTTGCGAAGGAGAAATTTGTGCTGATGTTAAAATTTTATCATCCATAGTTTGCAATAAAATCTCGGCCATATTTGTGGTGTAAGTTGTGTGTTGTAAACAGGCAGTTGGACGGAGGAAAAAGTCTTGGCTCCGAAACATCCGAGAGTAGACAAATATCTCAAGCGTAGAAGAACTGTTTCGCTTGGCCCAGGATAGGAAAAGATTCTCAGAGCTGACAGCTAACCTCCTGTAGGAGAAGCACTTACAACAACAACAAGTTGTGCCCAAGTCAACGTCACCTGCAAGTCGGCTATTAATGGCACAAGAATAAATCATTTGAGGGCTAAGGCACCGCCACATAACGGCGCGCAAGAGCTCCGCCCAGTTCTTGTAAACAAGGGCTATTAGCCCTAACATAAGTACCCCAAATATCCCGTAAGATCCGCTTCGCAATGTGGAACATGGGCACACTAACTGGACAAACGAGAGAGTTGGCCGATGTGCTCTCCACGCGGAGAGTAGCCGTAGCGTCCCTGCAGAAGACTCGGTGGAAAGCCAGCAGATCCCAGTTTATTGAGAATGGTTGCAGGTTGATTTACTCCGGTGCGTCTGGAGGGGAGAACGGGGTCGCCATAGTCTTCTCGGGGAGCTTCAGGATGATATCTTGGAGGTGAAACGTCATAACGATCGGCTTATGGTCTAGCTTATCGATGAGGTAGTTTCCCATTTGATAAGTGGCTACGCGCCACAGGCCTACTACGACAACGCTGATCATCATAATCCCAGCGTTGTATCCAGGTTTCAACCTAAACTTCCGCTTTGGTGCCCGGGGTCTACTTCCAACTTTTTCTACTCCTCTTCGAACGTTCTTCAGCATTCCTGGTAGTGGGCCCATTGGCACGCATATCACCCTTTGTGACTTCAAGCCAGCACTTTTTGAATCTACTCCTCCTGCCGGGGCACGACAAAGGCGGCATGGCTAGACATTTGTTTCCCTCGTAAGTATTCGGTTGCCGTAAAATGTGGCCGTACTAACGAAGCTGACACTACTGCTATTTATCCTCAATGTCACGGCAACGCTTATAATATAAAGTTTTGGAATATCCTCGGATAAGTACTCTATAGAATCCCATTTTTGGATACAATAAAATAGAATATTCTTTGTTGTACAAAACACATACAGATTTCATTATGAATTCAGTTTTCTGCCAAGAAAACCCCGTTCGCACCTGCGCCACAGTTCCAAGGAACCTCTCTTTCCATCGCAAGCAGTATTGCATCCTTGATGTCGACGTCACGAATGATGTGCAGTTTAGGGGACAATTGGAGGGTAAAGCTAAGCTTGCCTCCAAAAAGCTTGGTGTTGTTAAACCAGTCCAAGCAGTACTTCAGTCAAAAGCAACGGCTTTGGACTGCCAAAGCACAGGTCAGACCGCATATGGAGTACTGCTCACATTTATGGGCTGGAGCACCCGCCTGTCAGCTCAATTCTCTAGATTCGATCCAACGGTCTAGACACGCTTGGACTTCGGAGAGACTTTGCGTCTCTTTGCGTATTCTACCGTCTGTACAACGGGGAGTGTTCTGAGGAGCTATATAGAATGGTGCCCTCGTCGTCTTTCTACCACCGCACTGCCCGCCATCGGCTGGATGTTCATCCCCATTTCTTGGAGCCTCTTCTTTCTTGTACGAAACGGTTCTCAAGAACGTTCATGTTGCGTACTCTCAGGATCTGGAATAGGCTTCCGGTTGAGGTTTTCTCAGCGCGGTACGATATGGGGTTCTTCAAAAAAGACGTTATAAAATTTCTTCGAGGCCGGCAGCGCGTTGGTAATGCCTCTGGTGTTGCAGACGTCCATAGGCGACGGTGACCACCTGCCAGGGTGGGCCGTTTGCCTGTCTGCTGAATTCTCGCAATAAAAAAAAGTAAAACGTACAAATGGCGGTCTTATTGCTGAGAGGAATCCCTTCCAGACAACCTTTGGATAGACAAAGTATATAGAATTTTATTGTTGTGATTTAGTTGTATAATACTGATGCCGACACTGATGGTTTGGGAAACCCAAATAAAAGCAGATAGAAAATATATAACTACCTATTTAGGAAGACAGATTGGAGGAAATGCAAAGATCTAGCCGCAAATGTAACTTTGAATTGAGAAATGTTCCAAAAACAAAAGAAAATTTAGTCAAAATAGTAATCTCATTAACACAAAATATTGGAAGTAACCAAACTGTTAATTATATCAAAAATATCTACAGAGTTAAATCGAAATCATCTATACCAGGGGTTCCCAATCTTTTTCAGTCTACGGCGCACTTTCAAGATAAGTATATTGTTACGGCGCCCCTACCCAACCTAGCTATTTGAAATAGATACCATCAAAAGAATTAGGTAACTACAATAAATGTATTAGGTACCCAATAAAACAAAAATAAAATACAATAGTTTCTCAATAATAGCAGACAAATCAATGTGACGAGTGAGCATGGTGTTTTCCGCACAGTTTTTCGAAGCGGGGAAGAAGGTTGAGACTGCCAGTCTCATTTCATGCTCCACAATAATTCTTGAGCGATATTTGTTCTTGATTACGGATACTGCTGAAAATGCAGTTTCACACAAATATGACGTTGCAAAAGGGATAAAAAATTCAAATAAAGAAACAAGACATATTACAATTATAATATAATAATTAGTATTATTCTTGAATAGTTGATATTTGAGAAAAGAATCTTCTAAAAGTATTTGTTAATTGTTTACGTCCGTGCGTCCAAGACAACAAGTGACACTGACGCCGTGTCTCCATATGTAAATTGAGAGTTACCGTGTTGCAAGGGTGAAATTACGGTGTTTTTGAAAAAAAATACGGTGGATCAGCTAAAAGTGTACCGTGTAAATTACCGTGTCATTTTTCAACGAATAACAAACATTATGAACCAAATCAAGTCCAATTTTAATAAATTACTAAGAATATTTAAAAAAAAAACATACAATATTAAAATTAATGTACTGCTATAAGTCTTTTAAGAACGCTCTTTTCTGAACTGATACATGAGTTACAAAGTGAACAAATTGCTATAAACTCATCCTTGGAATTTTTTTAAACCGTGTAGAAACTTTTTTCATTTTACACCATTCAACTTTAAACTTTTATTTAAAATGCTTCCTTTTCTTTCCAATTCTAGCGGTTTTGATAGAACAAGTTGGTTTTGTGTCGCTATCGGAACTTTCAGTTTCATTGAACCGATATTAAGCTACTAGTAACACAATTCACTCACACATAATAATAAAACAAATATTAAAATTAAAACCGAAAATACCTCTAAGACTTATAATTTCTTTCTGTTTGTCTAAGCGTATTCTAGAAAACACAACGTCATTTATTCATCACACTTAGGATTTTGATAATTACATTTCACTCCTTCCTGAATGCTTGAATAAGATCTAAAATAGTTTGCCAAGGTTTGGTAGTTTGAGTATGAGGAAGTAGATTATATTCGGGGATTCCAAGCAAAAAGAGCAGTGTTGCTATTACGAAAGATTTTAAGTTGGCTGAGATTTGTTTTACGCAGTATGTGATCAGTAATTATTGATAACTTAATTGTAATGATATTACGGTGACTTATGACACGATAATCCCATATTACCTTGACGGTAGATTAAGACCAAATTACGGTGCATCTACGGTAATTACCGTGTATATGGAGACACTGACTGACGTAATCCTACAGCGGTGCGACTCGCGCGCACGTTGGACTTGTCGCTGCGTTCCATCGTGTCGCTTTCGATTAGCGTGTCATCGCATCGGATCGCGTCGCAAATCGCAATTCGCTTCGCGTTGAAACGTCTACGTAGGACAAGGCCTTAAGAACCTACGATGCAAGCGGTCAAAATATTTTTGCTGTATGGATACCCGCAAATAATTAACCTTTTCGGATAATAATAGAAGACTGATTCGCGGCGCCTCAGGGCGCCGCGGCGCACACTTTGGGAGCCCCGGATCTATACAAATAAAATACAAATAAATAGAATTGGAGTGTCTGTTTGTAATATTAAAATAACCATTTTTAACTAAGTACATTCGGACGTATACACGGTACATATACCAAAACAACATTTTTTACAATTTTTGTCTGTTTGTCTGTCTGTTTGTTCCAGCTAATCTCTGAAATGGCTGCACCGATTTTGACGGGACTTTCACTGGTAGATAGCTGATGTATCAAGGAGTTAAAAATGATAAGTTTCGGAAATTTTATATTCCAATTTAAACTGACGTCAGGTCGACTCAAAATTACTTAGGTATACTTACATTAATTAAAGAACTTAATTATTAAAGTTAATAAAAAGACGGTTTATAATTTTTTGCTTTTCAGTTTTTTCGGCGGTTTAATTTTTTGTTAAAAAGTTTTTATTTCATAATTTTATGTGGCTATAATCTACTAATTACTACATGCTTAAATAAATCAATTCTGTCAAAAATTATGCGTGGTCATAGGTATAATCAGTGAGTGAACCATCAATCATTCACCGTTTTCGTACCCTTGGGGTTAGAATTTTTTTCCAAATTTATATGGAACCACCTTCAGTGTATAATAAACGCACTCCTCTGTAAAAAGTTGTGTGTGGTCATATATAAAATTGAGAACCTCCTCCATCTTTTCGTCGGTTAAAAAGATTGATGTATTAAAATAAAATAGACAGAAAAATTACCAATTTTTTATTTTGCACTCATTTGAAACAATTAATGAATTAGACAATAATTCGTACCAAAATGTAAGCCAAAGAAATGGTTTCAGAAAATATACATAATGCTTTCATGTCACGTTTGATTGAACATTTACCATTGTACAGTTGATAGAAGAAGCCGTGGGAGATACTCGTTGCGCAGTACTGGGCTTTATTATTTTTTTCATCAAATGCAACGTCCATAAATTCTAAGCCTTCCGGGTGGACAGTCATCACCGGAGATTACAAAGCACAATGTTAAAACCGCCAGCAAAAGTACTTTGAAAAACATTTTGAGTCACTCGTGTCTTGTGTATTAATAATTGTAACTAGTATGCGGAGATCTATTTATATTGATTTTATTTCAATTAAATATAATGCACCGAAGGTAATCGATTGTCTACCATATTATTGAATTCTTCGCATGATTTAAAATGTAATATATCGATAAGCGATAAACACGAGTAACCCGAGAGCTCCTCCGGATCTGCCTATTTGCGATTCTCGTATTCGTCTCAAACTTACATTTCAAATAAAATATTTCATTTCTTTCTTTTTTATTTTCAGGCGATTTGCAAATTCAATTTGTTAGTCTTCCTAAAATCCTGGCTCTAATGAACAGGTTATTCAGTACACTGATCGTTAAAACTCCGAGGGTCCTGTACCTGTACCAGTCTATATTTGCTCTCTGAGGTCAGGTCGCTGTGCCATCAACCTCAGAGTATCTTCTAAGTTTTTAGACACACTATTACGCATCCTCCTGGCACAGGACATTAACGAACCTTAGAGAGGTTAATGAATACAAATAAAAACACAAATACTAAATTTAATTAAATATTTTGACTTGGAGCGGTAATGTTTATTAAATTTACCATAATTATGAAGAATATGCTTTCTGCGTTCTATTTCCATATAAACTTGCATCAAATGTCGTACTTATGCGTAAACATATTTTGGTAAGAACGAGTACAAATAATTATTGTTTCACTTATTAATATAGGTAGGTATGTGTAAATTCCCACATGGTGAGGCTATTTACACTCCTCACCAAAATATATATATATATATAAGATCAATTATCTCTTTAATTTTGGTAAATGATAAACTTGTTGTTGCTCTGTAAACAAAGTTTTATTTTTACAATTATTTTTATATTTACTTTACAATGATATGCAATTATGATAAACGAAACTAACCTGTAAACAAAGAAACGACATTTAATGTTTATCCTTCCACATATTAGTATCTTATTTATAATTTCCGTCTTCTTTGTATTGGAATAACCTTATACATGACATGCACTACTTTATGTTTCTAGCCAATATGGCCGATCATACTTGACGACGTGACGTAGCTGACAGCATTATGCGCGGCAGAATTCAAATTAAAGTATTAGTATAGTAATTACTTTACATCTCCCCTCCTCGGAGAAGAAAACTTCCATGCGAAGTTTCTTCGAAGACGTAGACACTCCGCTTTTTCATTGCGTCTCACATTCTTCTATTCTAGTTACTGGAATAAGTTTTGTAATATGGAATAGATTTGATTCTTTTTTCTGTGTCCAATATTGATTCTGTATATTGATTTAGAAACTTTTTCCTCAATTTTAAAAGGTCCAATTTTCAGCTCATCTAATTTTTTCCTGTTTAATTTATTCCCATTTTCTACATACACTATGTCTCCAACATTAAATTCAAAGTACTTCCTTTTTTTATCAAATAACTGCTTATTGTAGTTATGTGATTTGAGTGTATTTTTTAGAGCTGTCGTTCTGTCTCTTATCCAGTAAGTCTGTGTTTTTTCTTCTTTCAATTCCTCCGGTAAAACAGCAACATTCATGCCATACAAGAGATAACTTGGAGAGAAGCCGGTTACTGAGTGAATAGTCTGATTATACTTTTCTACACACTCATGTGCTATTGTTGTCCAAGCTCTATTATTTCCAACTTCATTTATTTTGCATCGTATTTTGTTAATCAACGTTTGATTTAATCTCTCATTAAGGCCATTAGAGAATGGTGCATTTACTGCCGTGAACACCATAGGTATGTGTTTATCCTGTAAGAATCGCTTAAATTCTTTCGAATTTATACCTGGATACTGGTCAGTAAGTAACATCCCAATATCTTCTGTTTCAGATATGTTAGAAACTAGTTTTATGAAATCGTCTGCACCTTGTGTTTTTGAAGTCAGTATAAATGCATATCTTGTAAAATGATCTACCAGTAAGTGTAAATACTTCTTTGTGGACCTTGACCCGCCAAAGCCTCCTATTGTGTCAATAGAGACTATTTCAAATGGCTTAGTGGCTGGACCCAGATGCGACATAAATCCAATCTTTTCTTGTCCTCTTGATTTATTTTTTATACAAATTGAACAGCTTCTACATATTTCCTTGATATTTCTTGTTAGGTTTCTGGCTATATAGAGTGGACTAAGTGTCTTCTGCATTTGTTGAATTCCAATATGACAAAGGTTCTTGTGAATACTTTTTATAAGTTTTATGCTGAATTGCTCTGATAGCACAATTTTTTCTCTATTTCTGACATTTTTATAATAAATATTTTGTCTTTTCAGCATTTTATCTCCATTCCTTTGTATTTCTTCATTACTATTCTGATCCATTAAAATATCTTCTAGATTGATTAAATTCACAATCCTTAGTAGTTCATCTTCATTTTCTTTTTCCTCTAACACCGGGTTTCTACTAAGGCAATCTGCTTCTACATTCTCTTTCCCTGGAGCATATTTAATATTAAAATCATATTGTGAGAGATAAAACATCAAGTCACCTAACTCTTCATCTGTTCTTGATTTTAAATTCATATTCTCCAATGGTTTATGGTCTGAAAAAACAGTGAAGGACTTTCCTAGTAACCAGTATTGCCAATATTGCACTGCCTCTTTAATAGCTAAACACTCTAAGTAGATGGCCTTCTTTTTCTTCTGAGCTCCATTTAACTTCTTGGAGAAGTAAGCTACCGGTTTTTCTTTACCATCGAGTTGCGTCTGCTTCAATATAGCTCCAATGCCCTGTATAGAAGCATCTGTATAAATTTTGATTGGCAGGTCTTTGTCATAAATTTCCAAAACTGGTTGACAACATAGTAAGTTTTTTATTTCTTCAAATGCTTCTTGGCATTTATCAGACCAAATAAAATTTTGATTTTTCCTTAGTAAATTATGCAATGGATCCAGTATTATTGCACTTCTTGGAATGTATTCATGATAATAGTTTATTTTCCCTAAAAACTGTCTAATATTTTTCTGCGTTTTTGGAATGGGAAAATTCCTTATCGAAATTAGGTTATCTTTTAATGGTTTTATTGAGTTCTTCTGTATTATATGACCCAGGTATTTTACAGAATCCGATGCAAATGTGCATTTTTTGAATTTCAATTTGAAACCTTCCTTTTTAATGGCTTCTAACAGCTGTTTTAGATGATAAATATGTCCTTCAAATGATTTTGAAAATAATAGCACATCGTCTATATAATTAACAGCAAATTCTGTTAATTTGTATTTCCTAAGTATATTGCTTAGTATTCTTTGGAAGATGGCGGGCGAGGTTTTTAATCCGAACGGGAGGCACGTCCACTGATAATGACCCTCTTGGGTCACGAAACCAGTTTTTTCCCTGTCTTCTATTTTTAGAGGGATAGACCAAAATGCTGAGTTAATATCTAAAGTTGTAAAGTAATTGCAATTCCTCGTTTTTGCCACCAGATCTTCTACTAACGGAAATGGTTGGGCCTCCGGTATTACTATTTTATTCAGTTCCCTGAAATCTATACATAATCTAGACTTTCTATTATCTTCTCTTTTAAACGCCAAGGTGACAGGTGCAGCAAATGGACTGCAGGATTCTTCGATAAGTTTATTGTCCAATAAGTTTGCTATTTGTTCTTCTATTTCTCTCTTATCTTCCATAGTACATCTATAGGGTCTCTTTCCGCAATACTTGTCTACCAATAAATTTATTCTGGCTTCGTATCCATTAACAGTACCCACGTCATACTTATTTTTCGCAAATACTGTGCTATATTCATCAATTACTTTATTTATTTCTTTCTTTTTATACTTATTTAAATGATCTATCTTTATTTCGAATTCTTCTTCCTTTACGTGTTCGTTAAAATTAATTTTGTACTCTTCGACTGCTATACTTTTCCCTTCTTCAGTATTCATTTTTATATGTATTTTATTTAAGCATTGTTTCTGACTTATTTTTAAATCTTCATTTTGTATGAGCCTAAATTTTTTTATCAAGTCTAATCCAATGAGAAAGTCATATTTGAAATTCTTTTCATCGATAATGTATATGTCCACATTTTCCTCAATTTCAAATATTTTAATTTTTATATTGATCGAACCACTAGTTTTCTTGACACCATTAATAGTCACTAAATTGGCCTCATTCATACTGTTTCCTTTCCCTCTTAGTTTTAATAACTTTGAATTAATTAAGGATACATTTGATCCTGAATCATAAACTCCATGTATATGTAATGTATCATTTAATAGTATTTTTACTTTTATTAATGGTGTCACTATTAGTTTTTTTGATAAGTATCATTTAGTTCGGTTTCAATGACTGAATTGTTAACATGTTTAATATTATTTCCTTTTTCTTTCTCATCTTCTTTTCCCTTAAACCAACATGCAGAATCAGGATGATAGCGAGTTCCTTTATTTAGTTTTTCACATATTTTACATGGGCTCCGATCTTCATTTCGATTGATACTTGTGTGACTGCCATATTTTTTATAAACCAAATTTTTCTTTTTATTCATCATATGCTCACACTTCCTCACTTCATTGAACAAATCAACTGTATCTTTCAATATTTCTCTATCGATTCTATTAAGAATAAATTCCGGTAAACCAGCCGCAATAAGATCTATCAAAGTCCCCGTATCAATTGTGTTCCTCATATCCAGTAGTAATTTCTCTTTTTTTAAAGCATAATCCACCAATGACCCATCTTTATATTTAAATGACAATGCATATGTTATGTGGTTCCAACCTCTGTTTATAAATGATGCACAAAATTTATTTTTCCACAAAGACCATTCTGAATCCATGGTCAGTTTTATCATCATCGAACTGTACCAGTCCAAACAACTTTTATCCATGAACAGTCTGAGTATTTCAATTTTTTTCACATCCTTTGTTATAGTAAAACGCTGGCACTCTTTTTCAAATGTCTCTATCCATTGGTTAGCATTGCTATTTCTTGTAGTAAATTTTTCGAGCACAAATTTCTCTGCAATATGCTTTAAACTTTGTTCCTTAGTCTCCTGTATGTTTTCTGCCATTTTTTCAAATAATTTTTCTAATACACTTGCTTCACTGATTTGTGCCGTTGTTGTTGTTGTTTTTTTCTGATCAACTTCCTCGAGGTATTGGTTTCCAAATTGTAAGTTATCATCTTCATCTATATAGGTTTTTCTAAGTTCCTCTGTCATTGTGATCCAGATTTTCCGATTTTGATATCTTTTCTTCATACTATTTTTTACCTTTGCATAGGCCGGCGTCTTTATGAGCTCGGTATGGTTACTAACCGACTGACACTCCTCGGGAATAGCATACACTTTAGCATCACTTGTTTCTATTGAGGTTATACAAATGGTGTTCGATTTTCCGTCACTCGATGGCAAAACTTCGAATCCAAAACGGAGTTTCTCCATATTTTAAGCTTGTATGTAGATCTCAAAAGCAAATGTCGTTTTATAAGATCAATTATCTCTTTAATTTTGGTAAATGATAAACTTGTTGTTGCTCTGTAAACAAAGTTTTATTTTTACAATTATTTTTATATTTACTTTACAATGATATGCAATTATGATAAACGAAACTAACCTGTAAACAAAGAAACGACATTTAATGTTTATCCTTCCACATATTAGTATCTTATTTATAATTTCCGTCTTCTTTGTATTGGAATAACCTTATACATGACATGCACTACTTTATGTTTCTAGCCAATATGGCCGATCATACTTGACGACGTGACGTAGCTGACAGCATTATGCGCGGCAGAATTCAAATTAAAGTATTAGTATAGTAATTACTTTACATATATATTCTTATTGAGAAGGAGAAATTTGTGCTGATGTTAAAATTTTATCATCCATACCTTGTAATAAAATCTCGGCCATATAAAGGTTGATTTTTGTGGTGTAAGTTGTGTGTTGTAAATAGGAAGTTGAACGGAAGAAAAAGTCTTGGCTCCGCAACATCCGAGAGTGGACAAATATCTCAAGCGTAGAAGGACGCTTCGCTTGGCCCAGGACAGGAAAAGATTCTCAGATCTGACAGCTAACCTCCTGTAGGAGAGGCACTTACAACAACAACAAGTTGTGCCCAAGTCAACGTCACCTGCAAGTCGGCTATTAATGGCACAAGAATAAATCATTTGAGGGCTAAGGCACCGCCACATAACGGCGCGCAAGAGCTCCGCCCGGTTCTTGTAAACAAGGGCTATTAGCCCTAAGATAAGTAACCCAAATATCCCGTAAGATCCGCTTCGCAATATGGAACATGGGCACACTAGCTGGACAAGCGAGAGAGTTGGCCGATATGCTCTCCACGCGGAGAGTAGCCGTAGCGTCCCTGCAGGAGTCTCGGTGGAAAGCCAGCAGATCCCAGTTCATTGAGAATGGTTGCAGGTTGATTTACTCCGGTGCGTCTGGAGGGGAGAACGGGGTCGCCATAGTCTTCTCGGGGGAGCTTCAGGATGATATCTTGGAGGTGAAACGTCATAACGACCGGCTTATGGTCGAGCTTATCGATGAGGTAGTTTCCCATTTGATAAGTGGCTACGCGCCACAGGCCTACTACGACAACGCTGATCATCATAATCCCAGCGTTGTATCCAGGTTTCAACCTAAACTTCCGCTTTGGTGCCCGGGGTCTACTTTCCAACTTTTTCTACTCCTCTTCGAACGTTCTCCAGCATTCCTGGTAGTGAACCCATTGGCACGCATATCACCCTTTGCGACTTCAAGCCAGCACTTTTTGGATCTACTCCTCCTGCCGGGGCCCGACAGAGGCGGCATGGCTAGACATTTGTTTCCCTCGTAAGTATTCGGTTGCCGTAAAACGTGGCCATACCAACGAAGCTGACACTACTGCTATTTATCCTCAATGTCACGGCGACGCTTATAATATAAAGTTTTGGAATATCCTCGGATAAGTACTCTATAGAATCCCATTTTTGGATACAATAAAATAGAATATTCTTTATTGTACAAAACACATACAGATTTCTATATGAATTCAAAGTTTTCTGCCAAGAAAACCCCGTTCGCACCTGCGCCACAGTTCCAAGGAACCTCTCTTTCCATCGCAAGCAGTATTGGGATCCTTGGTGTCGACATCACGAATGATGTGCAGTTTAGGGGACAATTGGAGGGTAAAGCTAAGCTTGCCTCCAAAAAGCTTGGTGTGTTAAACCAGTCCAAGCAGTACTTCAGTTCAAAGCAACGGCTTTGGACTGCCAAAGCACAGGTCAGACTGCATATGGAGTACTGCTCACATTTATGGGCTGGAGCACCGGCCTGTCAGCTCAATTCTCTAGATTCAATCCAACGGCGCGCAGTTCGTGTTCTCGACGATCCCATACTCACAGACGGTCTAGACACGCTTGGACTTCGGAGAGACTTTGCGTCTCTTTGCATATTCTACCGTCTGTACAACGGGGAGGTTCTGAGGAGCTATTTAGAATGGTGCCCTCGTCGTCTTTCTACCACCGCACTGCCCGACATCGGCTGGATGTTCATCCCCATTTCTTGGAGCCTCTTCTTTCTTGTACGAAAAGGTTCTCAAGAACGTTCATGTTGCGTACTCTCAGGATCTGGAATGGGCTTTCGGTTGAGGTTTTCTCAACGCGGTACGATATGGGGTTCTTCAAAAAAGACGTTATAAAATTTCTTCGAGGCCGGCAGCGCGTTGGTAATGCCTCTGGTGTTGCAGACGTCCATAGGCGACGGTGACCACCTGCCAGGGTGGGCCGTTTGCCTGTCTGCTGAATTCTCGCAATAAAAAAAAAAGTAGAACGTACAAATGGCGGTCTTATTGCTGAGAGGAATCCCTTCCAGACAACCTTTGGATAGACAAAGTATATAGAATTTTATTGTTGTGATTTAGTTGTATAATACTGATGTCGACACTGATGGTTTGGGAAACCCAAATAAAAGCAGATAGAAAATATATAACTACCTATTTAGGAAGACAGATTGGAGGAAATGCAAAGATCTAGCCGCAAATGTAACTTTGAATTGAGAAATGTTCCAAAAACAAAAGAAAATTTAGTCAAAATAGTAATCTCATTAACACAAAATATTGGAAGTAACCAAACTGTTAATTATATCAAAAATATCTACAGAGTTAAATCGAAATCATCTATACCAGGGGTTCCCAATCTTTTTCAGTCTACGGCGCACTTTCAAGGTAAGTGTATATTGTTACGGCGCCCCTACCCAACCTAGCTATTTGAAATAGATACCATCAAAAGAATTAGGTAACTACAATAAATGTATTAGGTACCCAATAAAACAAAAATAAAATACAATAGTTTCTCAATAATAGCAGACAAATCAATGTGACGAGTGAGCATGGTGTTCTCCGCACAGTTTTTCGAAGCGGGGAATAAGGTTTGAGACTGCCAGTCTCATTTCATGCTCCACAATAATTCTTGAGCGATATTTGTTCTTGATTACGGATACTGCTGAAAATGCAGTTTCACACAAATATGACGTTGCAAAAGGGATAAAAAATTCAAATAAAGAAACAAGACATATTACAATTATAATATAATAATTAGTATTATTCTTGAATAGTTGATATTTGAGAAAAGAATCTTCTAAAAGTATTTGTTAATTGTTTACGTCCGTGCGTCCATGACAACAAGTGACAACTAGCACACTGACGTGATCCTACAGCGGTGCGACTCGCGCGCATGTTGGACTTGTCGCTGCGTTCCATCGTGTCGCTTTCGATTAGCGTGTCATCGCGTCGGATCGCGTCGCAAATCGCAATTCGCTTCGCGTTGAAACGTCTACGTAGGACAAGGCCTTAAGAACCTACGATGCAAGCGGTCAAAATATTTTTGCTGTATGGATACCCGCAAATAATTAACCTTTTCGGATAATGATACAGGGTGGGCCAGTGATTAGTTAACATTTAAAAAAATTACAGAAAAAAACTATAAGACTTATTTCAAAAAATATTTATTTATGAGACAGCCAATGGACGGGAATTTACTTTTTAATAATAATATCGGTTAAATGACGACCGTCGCGACTTCGGCATTCTTCTAAACGAGAACGGAAATTCGCCAATACTCTTCTGCACAAAGACCGTGAGATTGCTGACATCTCTTCTCTAATCTTTGCTTTTAATTCAAGCAGTGTCCTTGGCTTATGGATGTACACACGATGCTTCAGATATCCCCATAAAAAGAAATCTGCTGGCGACAAATCAGGGCTTCTGGGTGGCCACGGGATATTGCCTCTCCGCGAAATCAGCTTTTCTGGGAACATCTCTGGGAATGACCGGCAGGGACTCATTAGAGGTGTGGCAAGTGGCTCCGTCTTGCTGAAACCACGTTCTCCGATTGTAGCCAGCAAATTCCTGTAGCTGAGAGAACAGAAACACTCGTAACATTTTCACATACTCAGTAGAGTTGACAGTGATCGTACGGCCGTAAAAATCCTCAAAGAAGTAAGGATCAATGATTCCTTTAGATGAAATTGCTGCCCATACAGTCACCTTAGGCGAGTGCAGGGGCCTTTGATGCTTAGTTTTGGGATTTCCGCTGCTCCAATATCTGCAGTTTTGTTTATTAACGTGCCCTTTGAGGTGGAAGTGGGCTTCGTCAGAAAACAAGATGTTGTCGAAGTTACTGAAGCGCTCTAACATTGTTTCTGCATAAAGTTTGCGTAAATTAAAATCATTAGGTTTTAATTCCTGCACCAACTGTATCTTGTATGGGTGTAATTTCAAATCTGATTTCAAAATACGGCGTAAGGATGTGAGTGATATTCCTAATTCAGCTGAACGTTTGCGCGTCGATAAATCAGGATTTTGTCGAACTGAAGCCAAAACTCTCAGCACATTCTCTTCACTCCTTGAAGTCCGCGCGGCGCCAGCTTGCTTCACATTTAGTGTCAATCCCGTCTCTTCGAACTTCTTAACCCATTTCTTTACTAAAACTGTACTCGGGACACTGATTTAAGTCGTGTAAGTCGTACTCAACCCGAAACAAGCGCCTTAAATAATGAGCGAACCATTGTTTAAATAAAACTACTTAACGCAAAAAGCGCGCTGCGGCCCTGTGAACCGATCCATTTCGACTAAATTTCCGAGAAACGAGCTACCCGTTTGACCCCTCCCCGCCCCCACGCTGCTTGGGTTTGCGCGGGAAATCAAATTTAAATGTAAACTAATCAATGGCCCCCCCTGTAGAAGACTGACTCGCGGCGCCCTTCGCTACTTCCTGCGGCGCCCACTTTGGGAACCCCGGATCTATACAAATAAAATATAAATAAATAGAATTGGAGTGTCTGTTACGGTACGGTACGGTACATATACCAAAACAACATTTTTTACAATTTTTTTCTGTCTGTCTGTTTGTTCCGGTTAATCTCTGAAATGGCTGCACCGATTTTGACGGGACTTTCACTGGTAGATAGCTTATGTATCAAGGAGTAACTTAGTTATTTTTATTTTAGTAAAAAAATAATAGTCTGTTAAAAATGATAAGTTTCGGAAATTATATATTCCAATTTAAACTGATGTCTCAAAATTACTTAGGTATACTTACATTAATTAAAGAACTTAATTATTAAGGTTAATAAAAAGACGGTTTATAATTTTTTGCTTTTCAGTTTTTTCGGCGGTTTAATTTTTTGTTAAAAAGTTTTTATTTCATAATTTTATGTGGCTATAATCTACTAATTACTACATGCTTAAATAAATCAATTCTGTTAAAAATTATGCGTGGTCATAGGTATAATCAGTGAGTGAACCATCAATCATTCACCGTTTTCGTACCCTTGGGGTTAGAATTTTTTTCCAAATTTATATGGAACCATCTTCAGTGTATAATACCCTTTCCAATAAATTTTTTTTTTAAATCGTTCTCCTCTGTAAAAAGTTGTGTGTGGTCATATATAAAATTGAGAACCTCCTCCATCTTTTCGTCGGTTAAAAAGATTGATGTATTAAAATAAAATAGACAGAAAAATTACCAATTTTTTATTTTGCACTCATTTGAAACAATTAATGAATTAGAGAATAATTCGTAACAAAATGTAAGCCAAAGAAATGGTTTCAGAAAATATACATAATGCTTTCATGTCATGTTTGATTGAACATTTACCATTGTACAGTTGATAGAAGAAGCCGTGGGAGATACTCGTTGCGCAGTACTGGGCTTTATTATTTTTTTCATCAAATGCAACGTCCATAAATTCTAAGCCTTCCGGGTGGACAGTCATCACCGGAGATTACAAAGCACAATGTTAAAACCGCCAGCAAAAGTACTTTGAAAAACATTTTGAGTCACTCGTGTCTTGTGTATTAATAATTGTAACTAGTATGCGGAGATCTATTTATATTGATTTTATTTCAATTAAATATAATGCACCGAAGGTAATCGATTGTCTACCATATTATTGAATTCTTCGCATGATTTAAAATGTAATATATCGATAAGCGATAAACACGAGTAACCCGAGAGCTCCTCCGGATCTGCCTATTTGCGATTCTCGTATTCGTCTCAAACTTACATTTCAAATAAAATATTTCATTTCTTTCTTTTTTTTTCAGGCGATTTGCAAATTCAATTTGTTAGTCTTCCTAAAATCCAGGCTCTAATGAACAGTTTATTCAGTACACTGATCGTTAAAACTCCGAGGGTCCTGTACCTGTACCAGTCTATATTTGCTCTCTGAGGTCAGGTCGCTGTGCCATCAACCTCAGAGTATCTTCTAAGTTTTTAGACACACTATTACGCATCCTCCTGGCACAGGACATTAACGAACCTTAGAGAGGTTAATGAACACAAATAAAAACACAAAGACTAAATTTAGATAAATATTTTAACTTGGAGCGGTAATGTTAATTAAATTTACCATAATTATGAAATATATGCTTTCTGCATTCTATTTCCATATAATCTTGTATCAAATGTCATACTTATGCGTAAACATATTTTGATAAGGACGGGTACAAATTATTGTTTCACTTATTAATATAGGTAGGTATGTGTAAATTTCCACATGGTGAGGCTATTTACACTCCTCACCAAATTTGTGCTAATGTTATGAGATGTGCTGTGTCGCACGCGCAACTTAACGAAGATAGAAATCTTCGAAGATAGAATAGAGAAAGTATTCTCGTATTATTATTGCTAGGTATATTGTAGTGTTTCCTTGGCTGACACCGACTCCAATAATAACAATAATAATTGTAACTACATTATATTATCGTAATATAGATCGTACCTACATATTGATGAGTAGAAAAAGTAAGTTGATTATTAAGTTATAGAAGAATATGCAATTATTTTTTACTTTTTTGTGCATATTAATTTGTTTTGGAATAGTTTTTTTTTTGAAGGCGTTTTTTATTGTTAAAAATTTTTAATACTTGTGTTTAAAATAATAAGATATTTACAATTACTGTGTTTAAGTATTGCTTCAGAAATAATGTATTTTTTTGAGAATTTGTACACTGTCCAGTGATAATCTTAATTTTTGTTTTATAATGCTCAGTTTTACATACATGTATTATAGTATTGAATGTATTATTATCTATTCATGTCATATAAACATAATTCATTATGAAGATAACGAGTTCTAAGAAGTGTTCGTAGACTAGTTTTTTTTTAATGTTGACTTCGCTTGGCTTATAAAAATGAAGAGGTATGTGGAGGTAGTAACTAAGCGCAATTTTCTTTGGGCCTCAAATTCTTCAGATCGCTTTATAATGTATACTAGCTGTGCCCGCGACTCCGTTCTCGTGGAATAGTGACCTTATCACTAAGGGGTATGAAAAATATATGTTGGCCGATTCTCAGACCTACTCAATATGCTCACAAAATTTCATGAGAATCGGTCACGCCGTTTCGGAGGAGTACGGGAACGAACATTGTGACACGAGAATTTTATATATAAGATATAATAAATGTTCTTTTGTATCTCACAAAGGGGTTCTCGGATCATAAAGGGTATACAAGAGCCGAGAGTAAGTATATGAGAGCCTTCCGGCAAAAGCGGATAAGTAACCATTTGAGCTGTTTGCAAAATTCTGAAATGTGGTCATACAAGTGCTAACCAAAAATAAAACGGAGGATTGAGTCCTCCATTTTTTGTTTTTTTTTTGTTTTGTTAGTTTTTCAAGCTGTAATTCAGTGAGATCAAGATAGCAGACGTCTGCATAATCAAGGAAGGATAATAAAAGCGATTGAGCCATCGAGGTTTTAGTGGCTCGAGATAGGAAGTTTCGAAGTCGTCTCAGGGAAGTCCAAAACACAAACAATTTCCTACTAACTTCCTGGATAATTTATATAACCTGTAAATAAAATAAAAAATCCTGTAAATAACCCCAAGATGAATTATCAATGATAACACCTAAATCCTTTACACTGTTACTTTATAGTGATAATAACACCATCAAATGTAATACTGGGGATTGAGGGCCAATCGATACGTGAATGCATTATGGAACTGCCTATAATAATAGTTTGCGTTTTTGCTAGTTTTACCCTAAGGACATATGCTTGACTCCAGCCTAAAATAGATCCAAGATCCAGGTTCATAATTTGACTGCGTAAGTTAACTCCACAGAAAGAGAATGCGTATAAATATGGAGATGATTTGCATAAGGGTGTAGGAGCTGTGAAGTTTAGAAGTGATGAAGTTCTTTATTTCACTACCGTTTGCTCACTATGTTGTACTATTACCTACTTCTTTTTATGTCTTTTTTTCTGTAAAATTGTGTGGTGAACAATAAAGAATTATCTATCTATCTATCTATCTACTATGTTTCATGTAGGCGACCCCTTAGGATCACTGTAGGCGACCCCTAGGGATTACCTACAACGGTTTTTTCGTACGGCGATTACTAGCCCTTAGTGGAGTGTATTAAATTTTCGGGGAAGGCTCCGTTGAAAGAAAACGATGTTTTATTTTATAATCTACAAACGAATGCGGTCCGGGCGGCGGTTCCAGAGAGGGGTTTTTCTTCCTGAGGCCTTCTTCTTCCTTGGTTGCTCGTAAACGACCTTGCTCCAAATTGGTCCCACTTTTATTCCATTTATCCCCACTCTACCACCGCGTTTACCCGACCTCACCCCCTTAACTTTATTTTCCTTTTATCCGTGCAGGGGCGGAGAAAGAATACTAACCTCTGTGGCCGGGGTCGGCCTGACGTAAAAGGCGACAAAACAACCCACCTTAGCCACGTGGTAGGGCCTCAAGCCCGTCTGGATGGCGACCACCTTTGGTCTTAAGTATGCCGCCATAATAAACTTGTGTTGTGTTCCGGCATTAGTGACCCAAGTTCCTGTACCCTTATGGGACAGCAGCGTGTTCGCGATGCCACTGGTGTTGCTAACACCTATAGGCGACGGTAACTGCTAAATTCTAAGCGGGCTGTCAGCCTGTTGCTGTCCTACGCAATAAAAAAAATACAAATGACTTATCGCTATTTACATTATTGACCATGACTCTCATATATTGCACCCTTCCAGCAGCCTATCCTCATAATAATAAATGTGCTACCGAATTAGATTCTTTGCTTTTCGTCGCGCGTAACTTCTACCTTCACAGCATTATTTAATTTCAAAATGTAATATTACGTTACACCCCCTCAAGGACACTTTTGCTCCGTGCAAGAGCGGAGTAGGAATACGAAGTCCTGTGGCCTGGGTCAAAACAACCTGGCAAACGTCTGGATGGCAACCACCTTCAGTATGCCGCCATTGGTCTTAAGTATGCCGCCATGATAACCTTGTGTTGTGTTCCGGCATTAGTGACCCAGGCTCCTGTACTCCTATGGGACAGCGGCGTGATCGCGGTGCGTAGTGTCGCAAACATCCATAGGCGATGGTCTGCTGTTTCTCAGCAATACTGCTTTTAATGGCAGAACTTAGAAACTTCCGCATCTTGTTTCCATATCACGGTATCCCACCTTACAACTCAAGATCTAAAACGAGTAATGTCCACGTGGCACGTTGGCATTTTCATTTGACGAACAATCTCGAAGGATACCAAAAACGCACAACTTTACGATTTTGACTTTAAGATTGCATATGACCTACATCCGGGTGCTCGTATATTCGGGTATCCGGACACCTTGAAGTATTTCTAAACGTTGGTATGTTCTTCTAACACAATATTAAATGAATTTTTACATTTTAACATTCATGATAAGGTTTCGTTAAGAGCTTCGGTCCGAATCTAACCTTACCAGCCTGCCAGCTACCTTGTTAAAGAACAGAAGAACCAGTTAAACTTGAATATCAGCTTGGCTTAAGAACCGTCAAACCCGTCCAATTGTTTTTAGGATTACCTAGTATAATCAGAGAAAAAAAGTTTTTACAGGAACTACGGTCACCTTTTCACAATGAATAGACTTGATTTTTGAGCTTCGGAGGTAATTTGGACTCCCTTATAATAATAATAAAGTCCTTTATTCAAACCCACTTATTATCTGTTTACAAAGTACTAATAACTGAAAACTATGAGTTAAACCATACTAATAAAAATTGTATATCCATACAATTTTTTTTGTAGCTAAATTAATCTACTATTCTATTCTAATACTTAATTATTTTTTGTAGGTCTGTTTGCCAATCGGCAAAGGCCTCCAACCTTTTCCTTTCCTGTCTTTCTTGAGCCACTCTATTCTACGTTACTCCTGCTACATGCCTAATGTCATCATCCCACCTTTTCTGTGGTCTGCCCCTTTTCTTTTTCCCTTCTCTAGGGTACCATCGTGTCACAATTTCGCTCCATTTCTCTTGGCCTCTTATCATGTGCCCTGAGACTCCCTTATAGCCCCTTAAATATTTATTACCGTGCACGGGCGGAGTAATAATACTGACCCCTGCAATCGGGGGCGGCCTGTTTTAAAAAGCGACGAGAACCCCTAGCCAGGTGGTTGGGCTCCAAGCCTGACTGGTTGGAAATCGCCCCTAGTCCGAACTTGGTGTTTTAATAGATTTAAAATATAACTTTTTTTTACTTATTTAAACAAAGCATTAGATCTTATTAAAAATTGTTATTACTCAGTTGATGAATACTTTTCCATGTTAAACTACAATAATTAATAATACAATTATAATTAAGTATATTTTTATAAACAAATTTTAGTAAATATAAGTAAATTTTATTTTTAATGTATTATTTGACCTGTACAAGGTCAGAGTTGGATGGGTAAAGCAAGGTACCGGGATGTGTGGCGCAAACTTAGGGAGGCCTACCTCCAGCAGGGGACTACGATTGGCTGATGACTAGAAAAAGGCAGTTTGGGTGCAGATAAATGTTAGTGAAAGAGAAGAAACGATAAGGCACGATTACACTTCCAAATGAAACTAATTATGTTTGTATAATAGGTTATGGAGCGTTTCACACCGCTCGCCATCACATTTGATCGGGAAAATACCGTTAGGTGCGGTCGCCACCCTTTGCTCTTTGGGGGAGCTCATTCGAAATCGCTCGCCACTCAGTGTTGCCGTTTTAGCCATTTTTTGGCTAGATCTAGCGGATTTTTAATAGTTTTAGCCATAAATAAATCGGCTTTAGCCACCAAAATATATCTAGCTACTTCTGGCTACTTTCAGTATTATTATCACACACCTACTTTTTATTACTAATACTCGTAAAAGTATACTGATTAAATACTCAATGATTTTAGCAAAATTATATTGTTATGATCGTTAATAATTATTGGCAACACCACCGAATATAATATGGGATTCCTCGATGATTGTTTACATTTCTAGCATAATTCAGATCCGATCGAATGAAAGTGTACCTATTACCCATTAAGCCTACTTTGCTTTGTATACATTCAATTTTTAAACAAATATTGTATGTAATTAATAATGAAACAGCTATGATGGTGATGATAATTAATGACAGGTAAAGTATTAAATTGTAACTATTTTTATTAAATATTTAACAATACCATTGAATTTGTTATAATTAATTAATTTATCCCATTTTTTTACATCAAAGTTATAGAATTGCTAAATTAAAGGATAAAGTAAGTTAAAAACTTTTTAGCCACTTTTAGGCAAATTAATTTCAATTCTAGCAACTTTTCTTCTTTGATTTAGCCACAAACTAGGCGGGCATAACCGAACGCCAAAACGAAAGGTACGTCTAGTCTACGAACGTCCTATTTAATTATAACGCCGATTGCACTTTACTTGCAATCCTTCCAAGTATCAAAACCTCGGATGAAATGCAGCAGACACTCCAACCACTCAACCCAATAAGATTTGACATATTAATGTATTCATTTGTAATTGCGTTTTCATACCAGAGTATAACAATATTAGCAGGTGTTCAATTAAGATGGAAAACAATACTCGTCGTAATCAATTATAATTAAACAAACCATTTCCTCGATGTAAACCAATCTAATTTATTCCACGACGATTCCTAAGAACTTCTCAGAACTCTCCAATTACAAAGTTACCTTAGCGATTGTTTAAAAATAATTTAATTTAAATTAAGCTATTCAAAGAGAAGGAAATAATGAGCGCTTAAATTTGTCTGTTACTTTTCGTTAATTACGAACTTGATTTAAAGACCTTTGTGGCGTAACAGTTAACGCATTTCGACATACTTGCGGAGGCCACGGGTTCAATTCCCATCTCGCGTCTGGATGTTTATGTATACGTATTTATATACAAAATAAATTATAGATAAAAAAACTAAAAAAACACGCTTTAGAAAATCAAACTAAAAGGTAAAAAATAATTTTCAATAAATTAATATTAAGGATAAAGAAAAGAATTATTTTATTGTAGAAAAGTGTGGGGTGCTAATATAATTTATTTGTTGTCAATCAACATTCGGTAAATGTTTTATTGATTTAACGCCATCTTCTGGCAGTGTTAATTTTTTGATTGATCAAAGTGGGTAATAATCGAGTCAAAATCCGAAAATTCAAAAAATTCCGTTATATACAGGTAAAGTTAATAAAAAGTGTAAAAAAAAAGCAAAAAGCCACCGTCACGCGGAGTTCCCAGGCGGTCATCCATCCACTGACCGCGCCTAACGGTGCTTAACTTCAGTGATCGGACGAGAACCAGTCTGAAAACTCATTAATCCTGAAGATCCTGGTAATGATAATGACACAAACTACAGAGCACAGATTATTGCATTGTCATCGGTTCTTGATAAGTGTGCAGAGTTTCAAATTAATCCGACGTTTTGAAGGGGGTGAAAATCACGTTCAAAAGTTCCGTTACATAGATACATATATAGCAAGCTAATAAAAGCATGTTGAAACAAGTATGTCGGAGAAACATTGTTTGCGCAGACATCACACACACAAAACACAATTATCGTTGTTGTTATTATAATTTACGTACACATTACAATTCACAGTAATTTTTCAACAAAAATTAGACCGAGCAGCGAGTTCAGGGCACCGATCTTACTTTAACGAAACTCAACGATACAACTCGATAAGCTATCACCACTTGAATATTCACACCAAAAACCACCGACTTAAGTAAAGATGACGCCTCGACCCCACTCGAGACACATTCTCTGCTCTGATTGGTCATTACTTACATTACAAACCTATAAAAACATAATGTAAAGATCTGTAGTCAATAACATTAATGCATGTTAATTATATCTAATAATTTACAAAAAGGTTTTACCAAATGCTTTTCGATATTATGACAAAAATAAATATTACTCGTCCGATTTGACGTACATTGTCATAAACAATGATTTTATATACTTTTTTTATAAATATCATTGGTCATATACAAGTCAAAATTATTTATTGCTTTAATTATTTAAATAAGTATATTTCTATATTTATTATAAGTATAAAGTGTACGAACTACTTAAAGGTTTAATTGAGTTGCCAACCTACATGATAATATTATTTGACAGTATATAGGCCGGTTTAATACGGTCTACTGATACTGTCACCTTTTTCCCATTGATCGTTGCAAAATCCATAGGCGCCGGTACTTGATTACCATTAAGTGGGCCATCAGCCTGTCTGTTGTTCCTCAGCAAAAAAATAAAACAAAGTAGCCCAGTAGTCCAAATGATTGCAACCCCCTATAGTAAGATAACCTAAAACCGTGGAAATAAATGGAAATAACGACGTACATGGGCCAACAATTTGGAGCATTCGAAACTTAGCGCCTGTTGGTAATGTGTCAGCAATGTGTCGCTGACACGCGATTTGCTCATAAACTATTTCCCTGAACAAGTGTTCAAACGATTTAATTATTTCAATTTGAGTTTTAATTCTTCTAAAGAAGGCTCCGGAAGAATACACAACGCCAATTGCCTGTAAATAAATTTAAGTAAATAATTTAAGTACTGTAACGGGGGGGGGGGGGGGGGAGGCTCGTTGGGCGCCAGTTGTAACGGGGTGGTAAGCGAAGATTCAAAACACGTAGTTCTTGGGTACAAAATGTATTGCAACAATATACAGTACAAATACAAACTAGTAGCTAAACTAAAAACTGACAATCTGCCTGATACAGGCGCCGGGCGCCTAAGTTACGTTGCGACACTTCTAACGACACCGATAACAATACCGTCCCAACAGGGGTGGACGCGGACCAGCGGTCATTCGGCGTAGCCGTTAGCGGCGTTAGCCAGGAAGCAGGATTGGCATTGGGCATGGCACTCTATCACTCACTCTAGCCTAGAGTCTACAGCCCTAAGTATACGATCTTTACGGACTTTTTCTTTCTTAAAGCTAAAGCTGTTGTTGTCTCAGACGACTTATTGCGAAGTATGGGAGTTTACTTAGCAGCTGGAGGAACTATCCACTGCGATCTAGTCGTCGCCACGCCAACTAGTGGCGGGGTGAATAAACACAATAAATAATTAAGTACTGTAACAGTACTTAATTGTTTTTAATTTGTTAACATAGTTTTAACATGTATATTGCAAGCTCTAAATAAAAAACATCTTTCCTTCTTTCTTAATTTGGCCTAATCTGGCGAAACACAACTCAGTGCTATTTAAAAATAACACAATTTCTACATAATAGCGTATTAAGCATTTCGTAAGATTCTTAAGTTTAGAAGCATTTGTTTCTCTACTAAAACAAAAACTGTCCTCACTTCATTTTAAAAATTTAATATTATGTTAATAAAATAATACTGGGACAATTCACACAGCGCCATTAAGTCCCAAAGTAAGTAACATAGCACTTGTGTTATGGGTATTAAACAACTGATATACTACATATATACTTTTTTTTGTAAATAAATAATATTATGGTACATAAATAACCAGACGCGAGACAGGAATCGAACCCGAGACCTATGCGGTCTTCAGTTCTATTCAAACCAATCTTTCAAAGGGTTCCTGCAAATTAATATTTTTTTTACATCAATGGGGAATTTTGATAAGTCAACAAACACCTAGTAGTGACATGGAACGGGGTCGCAGATTGCGTGCCGCGTTGTGTAAATATTTAAAGTGCTTTATCACAAAACACCGTTAAAAAGAAAGCTAGCAATTAACTCATTTACTGTAATAAATTCTTGTCATATAGTAGCACTGTCAGCGCGTAAAGTAAGATTTTATTCTAATATTTATTTTTTATTTGTGAGGAAAATACCTAAACAGGCTGACGGCCTACTATTAAGTAAACAGTCGCCTATGGATGTTGGCGGCGCCACTATAGCGCCACTGTAGCGACGCTACAGGCACCTGGGTCACTAATGCCGGAACACAACACAAGGTTATTATGGAAGCATACATATAAGTATGTTCTATAGACCAAGCGTGGTTGCCACCCTGACGGGCTTGGGGCCTTACCACGTAGCTAGGGTTGTTTTGTCGCCTTTTACGACAGGCCGCAGAGGGTAGTATTCTTACTCCGCCCCTGCACGGACAAACTAAACGGCTTTTTAGTATTTTAATATTAATATTTCTTCTTTCTCGTGTACTAAGTACCAATAGGGTCACGAGTTTGAATCCCACGAATGTATGCAACACTTTAGGCATACTTCCGCTCCATTGAGCGGAGAGCACATTTGCTTAATTGCTTTGTACCGACGGAGAACGAGATTACCGGTGTGTTACCCGCCAATGCGCCTTAGACAAGCGTGGTGGTTGTTTAGTCTATATATAGTCTGTATAGTCCATTTAAAGGAAGATGGAGTTGGACGAGTCGGCTAATGAAATTTATTCAAGGGGCCATTTCCTTATTTTATGCATTATTAAGGAAATAATTAGGAGGAGTCAAAGAGTCGCGGGTTACCGACCACTGATTGAGGGGGCGGCCTGGGCCCAACAGTGCGAAGTTCTGAGCAGTTATTACTGGATAGATGAGATACTGGTTGAATTTCACGATGGCATGTACTACTTTGGCAGTTCTCATCAAATATACAATTTATGACATAGTTATCACGAACCGAACGTGAAGGAATCGTGAGATATCGCCAGCTATATATATACAGAAGCCGCCTAAGTCGCGGCGTTGCTGGATGCAGGGCATAGTCAGCGTGTTGTGGCTGCACGAATGCGTCTAAGCCTTTTTGCTGTCAATAGAGTGTATCAACGTTATTGAGAGACTATTGGTATGTATACTCGTCGTCCAGGATCTTGTAAAATCCATTCACGTCTGAGCAAGATGACCGGTACATTATGTCAGTTTCTGTAAGAAATCGCCACTTTAACTCTATTCAACTGCAGCAGCGGCTCCGTAAGGTTTGAAGATTAACTGTAAGCGATTCTACTATAACAAAAAGATTAGCGGAGCGTGGCATGAAACCTCATAAACCAGCTAATGGCCCAAAATTGACGGTAGCTCACTGAAGAGCGCGCCTCAACTTTGCACTTGAGCACTTAAATTGGTCATACCTTCAAAGGAGCAAAGTTCTCTTTTCTGGCGAGAGTAAGATTATGCTGTATGATAATGATGGAAAAAGTTGGTACATCGAAGAGAGGGAGAGCGTTTGCACAGTGCTGCATCGAAGAAAGAGTCAGTTACGGTGGTGATTCATGGACGGTTTGGGGAGGCATAAGCGCCGATAGAAAAACCTTGTTAGTGGGTTATCTATCTATATATCTAAAGTAACATCCGTAAAAGAACCAGGATAGACGACATGTATCCGGCCGCAATAGAGCCAGCGTCTCGGTAAACCCCAGCCCAACGACCTGCGTAACCGAAAGACACGGGACCTGGATTTGTGGCGCAAATTTTGGGAGGCCTACGTCCAACAGTGGACCACGACTAGCTGACGAAGACGACGAATAAAAAGTACTCTCAAATATAAACAAAATTTTACCTTAAAATAATTATTATAAATTGATTTTCAGAAACCAACTAAACGAATAAAATAAAGGAAAAACGAATTAAGAATAACGAGATAATCCGTACTTCTGAGAGGTATTGGGGGTACCCTTAAAGGACCCTAGACGTCGCTATCAGCCTCTTAGAGAATTATTTACCCGTTGGTCCTTATCCGAATCAAGCCTTCGTTTCGATTTAATAGAAATGCTTTCATAATAAAAGATATTGTTTAATCTATCGGCAATAGTCTACTATGATATTTATAAAGAATGTACTAATAACTTGACCTGAATACCTGGTGAGGTTAGTAAGACTCATTTTTCAATTAACCTGAGCATTAGAAAATATACATCGTTTCACCCCCTGATGCTGAAACAACGAGATATGGTAAGTTATATAAAATATTTATGCATTTTATTTTAAAAGTTTACATTTCCGAGATGGTTTAGTAATATTTTTGAAGAAGAACAGTCCAGTCCAGCGGTCTTCTTAAATGTGTTGTCACATTCGTCGCGACATAAGCAAAATAGAGTTTGAAATATTTAAGTTGTTTAAATTTGTGTATAGTTATAGATCTTTCTGTTTGAATTAGTACAAACGTTTTAAGTTAGTTCTAAATAGAGGGCGGTGGCGTAGCACCGTTGTCCAATCACGGGACAGCTTACCAATCACCGGAAAAGGCCTTAAAAAGATGGCGATTCGGCGGTAGGCGAGGGTTCTAGGCTTCTAGGCCAGCGGCAGGCTCACTTGAATTTGGAATCTTGAAGAAGTCGATCATATACTCGTCATACCACAATATAAGTAAAAATTGTATAAAATGAAATAGTTAGTTAATATACCTAAGAATCTGGTCCCTAACAAATGCTAGAAACATATCCGACTTCTTGGCTTTATAGCGTAAAAGAAAATAAAAGAGAAAATGCTGCAATGATGAGTTCATCATATGAGTTCATACTTCATGATCATATGAAATACTAACTGATACCCGCGACTATTTTCGCGTTGCTTTCGAAGGTAGAAGACTTCCGCTCTTCCACGCATGCGCACTACACCGCTTGCCTCATTTCTCCGCGGCAAGAAAACTCATGTTCCTTAAAACTTTAAAAACCTTATATTGAATGGAGATATCACAATATTTTTTTTTTGAAGTGAAACTTCTTTAGAATCGTTGTGATTTCAAACCGGATGCAACAAAAAAAACGACAGGTAAGAGACACAAATACAAAAATGTGTAGGATGAAGCCGGTAAAGAATGAGACAGAAATATGTATATTTCGGTCTCTCCTATAGTCGCCTGTAATTAGTGAGCCAGAGCGAGAAAGCAAATGTCGGTGTGTATGTATATTGCACACTGTTTAATACTTGCTTGTATTTTTGTCGATTTACTGAAGTTTCACTTCTATCGTGTGTGAATCGCACCCATATTTTTGTAAAGTTTCATTAAAATCCATTCAGTAGTTTTTGTGTGAAAGAGTACCAAACCTACACTCTTACAAATTTTCGCGTTTATAATATTAGTAGGATTTTTTTTTATAAAGGCCAATTTTTCTTTTTTTTCTAAGGGTTATTTGCAGAGTGGGTGGACTTCTTGTCGGTCCCTATTTGTAGACCAAAAAAAAGTACTCACCTTAGTTGGTCTCTATATTTATCTATTATGTGATTTGTAAACGAACACAAACATTTTTTACAGCACGCCGTGACTGCGAATATTCCAAAATAAAGAATAGAGATCCTACAAGATTAATGATGCCAAACGGTGGCACTGCTTTAGGACATAAAAATATACCTGTGACCATTAAAGTGTACAATCGAGTACCCGCTTCGATAAGGTCCTCTTAAACTGTTTTGAAGAAAGGTTTTGTATGGCTTGTTGAAAAATGTTTTTATAAAATATCGGACTCACTTCAATAATTATGTATTATTTTATTAATGTGTTTTTTTATAAATTATTCAGTATTACATAATCACGTGGACTCAGGCGTTATGGACACTTAAATGCAAATAAGATAATTATAGATATGCAATAAATATAATTGTAAGCAAAGAATATATTATATCCTTGCAGGGACGGAGAAAGAATACTAACATCTGCGACAGGGGTCGGCCTGTCGTAAAAGGCAACAAAACAACCCACTCTAGCTACGTGGTAGGGCCTCAAACCCGTCTGCATGGCAACCACCTTTGCTCTTAAGTATGCCGCCATAATAACCTTGTGATGGGTTCCGGCATGAGTGACCCAAGTTTCTGTACCCTTATGGGGCAGCACCGTGTACGCGATGCCATTGGCGTTGCAAACATCCATTGGCGACAGTAACTGCTAAATTCTAAGCGGGCCATCAGCCTGTTTGCTGTCCTACAGCAATAAAAATGTAATCAATTCAAGTGTAATAATGACATTAATGTTTAAATTTAAATACTCACATACGTTATTTTATGTTAAGGACATGTAGTATAATGAAAGTAATTAGAGAGAACAAAAATATATAAACTATATAAATAATACTAATTTTAGGATTTTTTTTAATCCACCATGTGTGTGAGAGTGATATTGAAAGAAGAGTGAATGCAGGAAACATGGTGAATGGAGCTTTGCACTCCTTTATGAACAATCGGAAGGTGTCTGACAAGGCTCGTCTGGCTGTGCATGAGGGGGTGTTGGTTTCGACACTCATGTACGGAAGTGAAAGTTGGGTATGGCAGAAGAAACATGAAAGCAGAATAAATGCAGTTGAGATGAGAGCGTTAAGAAGTATGATAGGAGTTAAACTGAGTGACAGGATAAGAAATAGTGAGACAAGGAAACGTTGTGGTCTGAAAGAAGATGTAGTGACAAAAATTGAGAAAGGTATGCTGAGATGGTTTGGCCATGTTGAGAGAATGAATGAAGAACGATTGACGAAAAAAGTGTATGAGGCGAGTGTAATTGGAAGTGTTGGAAGGGGTAGACCTAGGCGGACATTTCGAGACCAGATCAGGGACGTCTTTTTTTTTTTTTTTTTTTTTTTTTTTCTCTTTATTGAAAAGGGTTTTGCCGCACAGCGGCAATGTCACCCCGTAAATTAAAACTTAAACTACTAAAACGTAAACTTACTACTACTTAATTAGAATGTGCAAAAAACGAATAATACAGTCTGCAAAGCTTATTGACCTCCCCGGACAAAGGGGATGACAATAAGCCATTGCAATCTCCCAACGTGGATAGACCATGAACTCCAAATAGCTGAACTCTCAATTGAAAATTGCGAGTACATTCTGTTAAAATATGAATAATGTCCTCTGGTTTATTACATGTCCTACAATTTGGCGACTGTATCATTTTCATGAGAAATCCAAACTTATTTGATGGAATATGTCCAGAGCGTAGTCTCAAAATAGTTACTATATCTTTTCTTTTCATGTTGCTCTGGTCTATCCACGTTTTACAAGAAATTTGGGGTTGGATTGTTCGAAACCAAATACCTTTCTCCAGGGATCTTTTATCAAAATGTACCTTCCAAATATCTACACACTGTATTCTAAACAACGGTATGTAGTTGGAATATGAAGGCATTACTGGGAATGGAATACCCTCAGATGAAGCTTGTTTAGCTAACAAATCCGCTATTTCATTCTCAGGTATTTGAGTATGCGCAGGGATCCATTGCAGATTTATTATTTTTCCTTGGGCTTCCAATTGCAGCATCAGTTCCAATATAGTATAGGCAATCGGAATACCTCGTATAGACGAGGCGCACCGAGCCAAGTGTTGAAGCGCACTCCTCGCATCAGTGAGGATAACAAATTTATATTTATTTATAGATTTTATATATGAAAGTGCTTCTGCAATAGCAATCATTTCGATATGCATTATGGATATATTGGAACTAATGTTAAATTTGGCGGAAACATTAAACTGCGGATCGTAAAACGCGGCGCCTCCACCTGAATCATTTTTGGAACCGTCTGTAAAAATTTTATGAAATTCAAGGTAGGAGTTATCAATGTATTGTAAGCATTTTTTTAATAATTGATCGTTTTTATGTGCCTTTTTAGGTTCTTTTATACTCTCTAATTCCGGTCTAATATTACTACGTACATTGATGCTTGAAACCCACGTTTTTAAACTAAACATTTCAAGTCTCTTCACTGTATGTACTGTGGCACTGGTTAAAGAATTATATACTGCTATTATTAAAGGTTCCTTTCTAGCTCGCCAATTGATATTAACATTTGTTAATTGTGTTGAACTAAGTAAATTAATAGTTTTATTATGTGCGAATGACTTTGCTTTTAGAATGTATTTACCGGCTAAATATCGTCGTCGAATATATAGAGGGGGGATACCTAATTCAGCTTCCATAACATGAATAGGAGTACTTCGAATATAACCGCCTATGATTCGGAGAGCTTAATTTTGAATTTTGTCTAGCTGGGAGAGATTAATTTGAGCACTTGAGTCATATAAGAAACTTGAGTAGTCTAATCGGCTTCGAATCAACGATATATAAAGAAGTCGTAGATATTTGGGAGGAATGCCCCAACTTGACCCCGCCAGAACCTTCAAAATGTTTAGCTGTTTTACGCAGAGTCGGTCGTCGCGCCGTGCGCCGACCGGCCGGATTCTTTTTTTATCTACCCACATTTGATAAGTAATGAGTGAAGAAATTTTAAATTGTTGTGAGACTAATGTTACGATCATGCAACGAGATGAAAACAATATTGAGGACGTTACACAATTAGAAGAAGTAAGTATGTCGAGTGGGGAGAGTTACGTTCCTATACCAAAAAAAACAAAGGATGACGAATGGACTACGGTGACAAGAGGACGCAAGCATAGTAATGGACAGGCAAGTAGACATACATATATAATGGAAGAAAATATTAAGCTATCTGTAACAGCGATTAACAATAAGATACCAAAACAATTTACTTTAGCAAAATTATTAAATAGTCATTCCGTGCGTGGGATCAAACAAATTAAGTACGTTAACCCTTTCAAAATACACCTTACATTTAATGATTATGACAATGCGAGCAATTTTATGAATAATAAAATTCTTGAAGATATGGAGTGGAGGTGTCAGAGTACGTCAGAAGTTGCTATTACATACGGGATAGTAAAAGATATTGAAATCGATTACTCGATAGACGAGATATTAAAAAATGTGCATTCCGAGCTTGAAATAGTTACAGCGAGGCGACTAAACCGTAGAGTGAAGGAAGATAATGTGGCTAGTGATGATTCTAAAGCCTGGGTACCTAGCGAAGCAATACTCCTTGGTTTCAAAGGCAATACTCGACCAAAGTATATTAAGCTTTTTGACACAAATATAAATGTAGAAAAATATACTTTTCCTGTAACGCAATGTTTTCGCTGTTGGAAATTTGGACATTTAGCATCAAGATGTGGCTCTAATAAAATAGTTTGCCCTAACTGTTCTAAAAACCACGATACTTGTGATACTAATGTATTAGTATGCACAAACTGTTCGTTAAACCATAAGGCTACTGACAGGAACTGTCCAGTGTACAAAAAAGAAAAAACAATTCGTGAGTTGATGTCAGACTTTAATTGTACATATCAAAAAGCATTGTTGTTGTTTGTTCCCGCATCACCTGCTCCTGCCCGCTCGATATCAAAAGAAACATATGTACAGGAATTTCCCGCAATCAACAGAACTAATAATAATAACAATGACAGTAACACTAAGATATTTGATTATTCAGATGAAGTTACTTATGCCGAGAAAGTGCAATCTAATACTAATAACAAATCTATAAATATACGTGAGAATAAAGATAAAATACTTAAACGGAAATCAGGCCGATTAAAGAACAGAGAAAATGAAGTAGGAACTGAAGTCGAATTGGAAAACGGTACAGCGCCCTTTTTAACAGCAGATACATATGAACCAAGTTGTTTTGATAATGATAAGGAGGGGCGTAAAAGGAAAAGGGAGGGTTTATCGTTTTTATGTGTGTTACGTAAAATAAGTGAGATATTTTTAAAAGACGAGTCTACATTAAGTGATAAAATTACAAGTGTGGTGAAAATACTCTGGGAGTGGCTAAAGTGTGTAGTGTCAGTAAATTTAGATAGTTCTTTTTTTATTAATTTAATCAATGGCTTCCATTAGTAACGTATCTCTCAATATACTACAGTGGAATGCACAAAGTCTGAGACCAAAAGCGAACTCATTAGAACTATTACTAGTTCGAGAAAAAGTGCACGTTGCAATGATCTCTGAAACATGGTTGCAGCCGGATAGCCGATTCAATATTTCTGGGTATAATATTTTTAGAGTAGATCGAGGTGATGGTTATGGAGGAGTAGCAGTTCTATTACATAGTTCGCTAAAAGGTCAGTTGTGTGATGTCAACATTTTTAATGTTGGAATTGAAATTATTTGTGTTAAAATTCTAAATTGTAAATCATTAGAAAATATTGTTGGATTGTATTGTCCATCTAGTGTACGAACCCAAGCAAGAGATTGGGAGGCAGTTTTCTCTATAGTTAACACTAAAAGTATAGTTATGGGTGATTTTAATGGTCATCATACGAATTGGTCCTATAAAAATGACCAAAGAGGTTTGCAAATATTCGAGTCAATAATAGATAATAACTTTATTTCTATAAATAATGGTGCTTTTACTCGTATCAGACTTGTTAATGGCTGTCTCCAACAATCTTCTCCTGATATTACGTTTGTGTCCACGGATCTGGCACTTAACTATAGATGGAAAGTATTGAATGAGTCTCTGGGAAGTGATCATTTAGTAATTATAATTAAATTAGAGTTTAATGAAACGCTTAAATACATTAAGAAGAGAAATTTTAAAAAGAGTAACTGGATAGGTTTTAAAACATCAGTTGAACAAATTTTTAATGCATCATCTCCTCCCTCTAATCCGCAAGACTACTATAATTACTTTGAATCAGCGTTACAGAGAGCTGCAAGTACTCATATTCCATATACAGTGGTACCTCAATCTATTACAACGAAATTTATACCTAAATCATATTGGTCTCCTGAGTTGTCTATATCTGTGGCAGAGAGGAGATTAGCCCTATCTAGGTTTAGACGTAACCCCACTCCGTATAACTATAATGTCCTCCGTGATCGTATACGGGACGCTCGAAGGTCAATAAGGAACGCAAAATGTAAATCATGGCAAAATTTTTGCTCATCTATTGGAGAGGAAAATTCGTCTTCGAGTATGTGGCAGAAAATGAAATGGTTGAAGGGACGTCTTGAAAAAAGGCCAGGTCAAGAGTACCCTAAACCGAAGGGCATGTATGAAGGGAATAATGAAAGTGGACGAAGCGAAACAAGTATGTAAGGATCGTAGCAAGTGGAAAGAAGTGGTCTCTGCCTACCCCTACGGGAAAGAGGCGTGATTATATCTATGTATGTATGTATTTACCATGTTAATTACAAATAATCATTTTTGTATTTAAAAAATCATCATAATGATGTACTCATACTGCGAGTTAATGGTTCAAATTATTTTAAAATAAGCAACAGATGTCTCGTATTTATTAATTCCATATTATATTAACGTTGATTAATCGTTTAACATTTGTAGTCCAACTTTAAAAGTAAAAATTAAAACTAATAAAATTTACAACAACCCTGACCTTATGAAATTATAAATGTAAAAAACTGTTTAACTTTCATTTAATTAATGATGGCAGGGGTCTTCTGAAGTGACTTAATTCTATGTTTCAATAGACAATTTAGGTAATGACCTAATAACCTCTGAGTGGTTCCTGGTTCCAGTTCCCTTACGCAGATAGTAGTGTGTTAATGTTGGCGTCGCAAGCATCTATAGGTGACGGTGACTGCTTGCTATCAATTATTACAACCGCGCAGGGGCGGAGTAAGAATACTAACCCCTGCGGCAGGGGTCGGCCTGTCATAAAAGGCGACTAAACAAACCTAGCTACGTGGTAAGGCCGTAGCCCGTCTGGATGGCGACCACCCTTAGTCTGCAAGTATGCCATAATAATCTTGTGTTGTGTTCCGGCATTAGTGAACCTGTTCCTGTACCCTATTGTACAGAGCTCACGGTGCCCCTAGCGTCATCAGATTATCCGCTGTTCCATAGCAACAAATAATAATACCGGTTGTGTTTTAAGCTTGCGCTTCGCACGATGAGCTGAGTATACAGAGATTCCTGCTTATTTTGACCAAGACGGCACAAGAAGAAAATTGAAAAACTGTGTGTGTCAGCTCTGACGCACGACCGGAGTTTACTACTTAAGTACGATTGTCTAAACATACGCAAAAAGAGTTTATTTAACTGAAAAAAGATTAATACCATATGAAAGGGTAAATTAACAAATTAATGAAAATAATATAAATATATAAAACAAGTTTTAAAACAGTTTTAAGTTCCACCTAATTACAACTATGGCACCTAGTAATAAAGTCACAAATCTCCAAAAACATTATCTAATACTTACGATCATTCGTCATATAAAATGAGCAAAGTAATAAATTACTCTTATCACTTACAAATGAAAAGACATATGTTAAACAACATTTAATGTGAAATCAACCTTAAGTTGTAACAAATAAAGTAATTTTTACCTTCAGAGATACATCGCTTTGTTTTGTGTGTTCCGGTGCACGCGCACCAAAAACGTAACGAGGTCATTCATTGGTAGATTTTACTCTCACATTTTTCTCATACCGGGCGCCTTGTATATGAAAATCGATTTTTAAGGAGTAAACTCCAAAAAGTGTGATTGAATTTTGAATGAAAATTCACCTGACTTCCCCGACCTTCAATAGAATACATGGACGCTACACTTCTTTTGCTCTTGGTAAACTAGGACAAGGAATCCATTAGTTTTAGAAATCCCCACCGGCTTTATCACACATTAAGGGGTGACTATGAGCAACCTCAGCCCCTGGCACTCCCGAAAAGTCGATAATTTTCTTCAACAAATCTTCTCGCTACACAAAATCCATTTACAGTAAATCAAATAATAGAGCTTAGTGAAGCAGCATGTTGGGTTGTTGATTTAGGAAAGTGTCCCTTTTGGCTTACATTACTTAATAAAACAGGTAACTTACGATCAAATAACCTCACTATTATACGGAAACACTGACTGGTGACCGACCGACATCTTTAATGGATACGAGACAAGCTCAAAGAATAAACAAAGAATTAAATTCTAGCAAGTAGATGGGTATAAAAGCAGATGATGATATGAATGCCAGTATTGGAGAAAATGGTATGAAGACACATTGTGCCGACCTCAAACGATTGGACAATTCCAAGCTAATAATGAAAATTCTACCATGGTAGTGTTATGGGTTTGTTCTCTTTAACTTTTTCCTGTCCATATATCCAATAATTCATCATTATCAATGTTTTTTCCTATTTGTGTTTCGAAACTATTCTCATCTGTATTTCACGCGTCTGCATTTGGATGCATTGCTGCCGCATGGGCTAAAAGGGGTGAGATGACTGGTGTCATTTGTGACCCTAAAATACCGGTTAAATTGAAGGGACAAGTCTATAAGACCATCATTAGGTCTGTCCTTTTTATACGGATGTGAAGCGTGTCCGGTGCGGGAGCGACACAAGCAGGCACTGCGAGTCACGGAAATAAATATGCTACGGTGGATGTGTGGAGTAACGCGGAAGGACTGCGTTAGGAACTCTTGCATTTGCGACAGCCTTCATGTCCGTGACATTGCAGATAAATTGCAGAAGTGTCGCTTTCACTGTTATGGCCACGTTTTACGGCAACCGGCTACTTACGTGGAGAACAAATGTCTGGCCATAGCGCCACCGCCGGCGCTCGGCAGGAGGGGTAGATTCAAAAAGTGCTGGCTTGACGTCGTAAGGGTTGATATGGACTGAATACAGAGATGCCGAACTGAACACCAGATCCTGACTAATGGACTGAACACCAGAAATACCGAAGATCGTGCGAAGTGGAGAAGAAAAAGTCGGAAAGCGGATCCCGGACGCTGAAGCGAGAATTTGGGTTGTAACCGGGATTCAACACTAAGATGATGATGATAATTGTATACGCATCAGAGGGAGTCTGAAAGTAGCGCCAGTGATTGAGAAGTGACTGACAGATTAACATGGTTTGCTCATATAATGTCAGAGAAAAAAGCTAGAAATCAAAGTGGACAAAAAGAGCGGTAGGTCAAAGAATGATGATGAGAAGATGGATGGATCGTGTAAACCAGTGATTCCCAAACTGGTCTATATCGACCCCTAGGGGTCTATGACAACCTGCAAGGGGTCAACGTCAGCGAAAAAAAATTTGGGGGTCCATGAAATAAAAATGGGGGTCCACGATAGTGGATCTCAACACATACACTGATAGTACCTATTTACTTACATCATACTATCTTGTAATATCAAAACATATACATTATTTATAAAAGTACCTATGAAGTAAAAAATTTATTTTATGTTTATTTAATGTTACGTATATTTTACATAACAGATACAAAATTTTATTTTGAGTAGTTTTAATTTAAATTCAATTAATAAATGTATAAATTAACATGTGTTTTTACTTTAAGTTTTTAACACTAAACTTCACTACAGTTAGAAATTTACAGGAAATCAATATCAAATAAGTAGGGGGTCTACCCAACACGGAAAAACATGGCAAGGGGTCTACGACACAAAAAAGTTTGGGAAACTCTGGTGTAAACGATGTGAGATTACTACTAATAGCGAAGAGTGGTAGCAAAGAACATTTTGTGCCAATCTCACGTAGTTTGCGATAAGGCTGGGAAGAAGAAGGCGTTGCATACGTGAGCGGGGTACGACTAGTTGAATAAAATTACAAAAAAATGTGAATCTAATTCTCATATCACTACATATTGTAATAACTCGGGTACTTATTTGACTTAATGTTATTACTTTTAGTAAAGTGGGACATAACATATATCGATGTATATACTACATACATGTTTCTAGCATCAATGCGCTAAAATTTAGGTCACACCCACAATCCCTTCGTGGCAAACATGTAATTTGTTAGTACAAACAAATCACATATTTCGCGCGTCACAACTCCATCGTGTGGAATAACTGGATTGAATACTTATCCTGTTATTACACGATTCGTCCCTGCTACATCTGATGCTTACATTCTGGTCACTTCTTCCTGATTAAAGAGTCAAGAAAGAAATATGTATATACTGTTCTTTTCATAAGTGAATTTTCTATTGATAATATCTAAGAGTCGTCCTTTTTTATCCTGATTAGGATGGTCAGGATAAAAAAAATGGTGGCATATTATATATTACACCTGATTAAATATTTAAAGCAAATTTTAATTATAACAAATTTAATATAGTTAAAATAAAGTACACGTTTTAGTGACAAATTGAACTAAAATGTAAATAAATAAATATATTGGGACATTTCATACAACGCCATATAGTCTCAAACTGAATTGCATAGCACTTGTGTTATGGGTACTAGACAACTGAAATACTACATATGTATTTTTTTTTAAATAAATAAATAATATGTATAAACACCCAGACGCTGGATGGGAATCAAACCCGTGACCTCCGCAAGCGTACCGACATGCGTTAGCCGAAACGCCAGAAGGTCGTCGTCAAAAATAAATCTAGTTAAAGAAATGAAAAAATACGCTTTAATGATAACTACTCGAACTAAAAATTTAAAAATAGTTCTTAATATAGGAATAAAATAATGAACGAAAAATATTAGCATTATTCTGAAAAAAGCGCGGTGCTAGATAAATCGGTTCTTGAAAATATTCGATTGGTACAATTTTGTCCCACGCTTTACTGATAATAATACTTATATTTTTCGTTCATTATTGTTATTAGTTTTGTTATAAAAATACAAACAATTAATTTGAGTAGTTTAGTCGTCCATGAGTTCACCCAAATGGTCTAGGCGGAAGAATCTCTGTCGTCTGGATCCAGTTCGGGACAATGATCCTTTTTTGTTTGTTTTTGTATCAGAGGTTAGTAGAGGTTTTGTAGTAGAGGGGTTAATTTGTTTTAAATCAATGTTAGTTTGTGTAATCAAATCCCAAAAGGAAAATGTAAAAGAAGTTAATTACCTTTCTTGACCCCTAAAAATGGGGGGCATGTTATTTATCACCTGATTGTGTGATTACATCAGTTGTAAAGGTCTGTGACCTTTAATTTACTAATGGTATATTATATTAGATACTTTTAAAAATGATAAATGACACTTACGTAATAATTTACATACATGAACGTTTTCTTTTTATAGGGGCAGAGTAAGGATACTGACCCTTGCGGCCGTGTCTATAAATAAGGTCCAAAATAGGGGTTCAAACCCATCTGGGCGGCATTTTAATAACCTTGTGTTGTGTTCTGGCATAAATGACCCAGGTTTCAGTGCCCTTTATTATATTGCTGTAGGACAGCAGACGGTTCGCTTAGAATTTAGCAGTTACCGTCGTCTATCGGTGTTAGCAACGCCAGTGGCATCGCGAACACGCTGCTCATAAGATTATAGAAACTTGGGTCAAAACACGACGCAAGATTATTATGGTGGTATACTTAAGACCAAAGGTTTTCGCCATCCAGACGAGCTTGAGGCCCTACCACGTAGCTAGGGTGGGTTGTTTTGTCGCCTTTTACGACAGGCCGACCCCGGCCGCAGAGGTTAATATTCTTTCTCCACCCCTGCTTGGAAGAATGTATGTTGTACTATCATAAACGAGTACGGTGACTAATCATGAGCCAATTTCAAGACATCTTGCAATATTCTTACAATTCCCTTTATCCATAAGGATCCTCATATCAGACGCCATTTGGCAGCAGCGAGGTAGGCGCGCTGCCAGAACAGTTTTCAATGGCTGTTAAGCAACTTATGCTTAAATTGCTTTTTCATGTACATTAAGTGCATCATTTCATATTTTATTACATACTTTTAAGTGTAATTAAAATATAATAACATACTCCTACTCAATTGTGCACCTACCATGTAAACTATCTCTGCATCACCCCAAGGTAGACTGGCAGAGAATGCCTTAAGGCATTAAGTCCGCCTTGTACTTTAAGTGCTAAAGGTTAAATAAATAAATAAATAATGTACGGGCAGTTGGGTTCCTCTTTTTAAGCTGGGAAAACCCTTTAGGGACACTCCGCCAAGTCGCAGCGTGCGAGGTATTGTGGGGATCACCTATCAACGTCACCCACTAAAACCCCAGACATCCCAATATGCGCTAATTACCCAGTCACTGGACTAGTCTTGTGATTATTCACTGTAGGTTCCCTAATCGTAGTCTTCTTGGGTACTTTTCAGACTTTCCCACGACTGCCGTGATGGAGAAAACGCCCTCCAAACTTTCACCTAAACTATTGAGTCCCTGGAACCTTGTGGGATTCAAAAGACTCAGTAAAGGGCAGTAAACATCCTACCAAAACCTTCGAAGCCTCTGAAACTAAGTTTAGAGCTTTTGAGGTTGCCTATAATTCATTTGAGCCTCAAATATAATAGCTTAAACCTTGTACCTTTAACTATCATGTAGCGTAAATTGGGTTTTTCTAGAACTAGGGGGATATCCGTGTAATAAGCATTTGTGCACAACGCGAATACTCACAGCGCGTGGCGTGTGCGGAGGGACGTGGGGGGAGTGAGGGTGCGGGCGGCGCAGGCGGGCCAGGGCGCTCAGCAGCCCGTCCGTGATCACACCAGGGGCACCCTCATCTGCAACAAGAAAGTCACATTTATCTTATCTTATCTTATTTTGGGGCCGAGAAATATCTCGGACACTTCGACCCAATGGGATCTTTTGTGTTCCCCTAGATAGCAATCACTCCTCTCCAATCTCCTTGAAGATCTGCTTCATGAGCCTAACAATGAGGTATGGAGATAGGAGCCTGTAGTCTTCCGGTGTTGGATATCCTACCCCCAAAAGATTCATTCGCCTCCTGGCCAATGCATCACATGTACACAGTAGGTGTTCCATGCGTTCTGTATGTTCCCCACACAACCTGCACATGGGTGTCGCGGTTAGACCCATCTTCATGAGCATGTTGTTGGTTCCAAAGTGCCCAGTAAAGGCTCCAAGCAAGTAGCGTATTTGCCCCCTGCTCATGTTCCAGATGGATCCTCGTGCTTTGTACGTGGATCCCAAAAATTTTTTGGAGTCACATTTAAAAACCACTGGAGTTTTTTTTATTGTTGAGGAACAGCAGGCAGGCTAACGGCACAATATAACCAGTTAACGTCACCTATGGATCCTTTTCTCTTTTCACCTATGTGAAAAGTATCGCGAAAACGCTTCTATCCCATAGGTGGTATAGGAACCAAGGTCACTAATGCCAGAACGCAAAACAAGGTTATTAAGGCGGCATACTTATGGACTACAGGTGGTTGCCATTCAGATGGACATGGAGCCGTATCACGAAGTAGGGTTGTTTTGTCGCCTTTTACGGCAATCCGACTGCTGCCGCAAAGGTTAGTATTCTTCTTCCGCCCATGCACGGAGAAAAATGAAGTTTCTCCATTTTAGAGAGAGAACTTCCTAGAACTTTATGGAATCACCGGTCATGTCATCTATAGTGTAGCAGAGAAACTCCGAACAGATTCACAGAGTTGTGACACGAGTTTCAGTTAAGGGACCCTTCCTACTGGTGTCACTCTCCCCGTCCAGACAAATCTGGTAGGAATCTGCATATACAGCTTTGGACACACGACTAAAACTTACTGCAAATCTGGACAATCCAAGGTCTTTCGGAAGATTATAAAGAGATTTCGCTTGTATACCTCACACTCCCAATTCTACATCGTAGTGATTAACACGTTCACTGCGTAATGAGGCATAAATAATCTCATGTGTGATTATTTGCTGATGCTGGAAGGAAGCGGATTCTCTCTCCGTGGTACTATGTCGTTTTGGGATGTCGGGAAGGTTTCATATAACTCGTAAATCTATACAAATAAATAAAATTGGAGGGTCTGTTTGTAATATTAAAATAACCGCTTTTTACTAAGTGCATTCGGACGTATACACGGTACATAATACCAAAACAACATTTTTACAATTTTGTCTGTTTGTCTGTTTGTTCCGGCTAATCTCTGAAATGGCTGCACCGATTTTGACGGGACTTTCACTGGCAGATAGCTTTTTTCTTTGGTCTCGGGGAAAAACCTCTCTTGACGGGTTCCCCCGGCCCGGGGGGACCGAGGGATGTGTGGGACTCTGGGAAAGATGTTCGACCATCCGACTACCCACTAAAAAACCCCGCTGTTATAAAATAAAACCCTAGATTGTTATACCTCGTTAGATAGCTGCTGAAATATAGATAATTGAAAACACATCTGCCGAACAACTGCCATAATATTTTTTTAGATATTCCTTAGAGAAAAATAAACTTTCTAATATTTTTTTATTACCTTTCTTAACATTCACTTGTCTACTACGGCCTATTTAATTAACTTATACACGATTTTAATGATTGACGTCCTAAAGCATCTTATTACACATGTAAAAATGCAATAATAATAATAATTAGACACACAAAATAAAAATAATAAAATTTAGTAGCCTAAAAATCGACAATTTTAATAAAAAAAAAATTAAACGTCGAATATCTCGAAAAGGGTTAATTTTAAGGTAGGGTGTTTCATAGTAAAATAAGTCAGAAATGATGGGTACTCCACGCCTTTAACGGATCTAGCACGACTTTTCCTGTAACCCTGTACATATGTATATTATATGAATTTGTGAAACATATTTTGCGAAAAACCCATGTTTCATGCAAATAAAATGTGATTTGAAGGTAGGGCTGCCGGACACTGCTCAACTGCAAGTGTGTAAGTTATGTTAAAAAAACGTGGTTAAGCGAAAACAAGCAATTTATTATAAGATGACGTGTTTGGTTAGTTTAACCAATGCTATGACTCACCGTAACCTACGTCAGGAATGACGGTTAAACAGGTTTTTGCAATATTATTTTATCTATACAAATAAATAAAATTGGAGGGTCTGTTTGTAATATTAAAATAACCGCTTTTTACTAAGTGCATTCGGACGTATACACGGTACATATACCAAAACAACATTTTTTACAATTTTTGTCTGTCTGTCTGTCTGTCTGTTTGTTCCGGCTAATCTCTGAAACGGCTGTACCGATTTTGACGGGACTTTCACTGGCAGATAGATGTAACAAGGAGTAACTTAGGCTACTTTTATTTTAGAAAAAAAAAAATAGTTTTAGCTAAAAATAATCAGTTTCGGAAATTTTTATGTCCAATTTAACTTGACCTCAGGTTTATATCATCAATCATATGAAATAAGGTTCAACTTAGGCTGGACATTATAGGTTGAATTTCCAATTTAAGTTAACCTAATGAAATTAATCGTATATTTTCATGAAGATTAAGTTAATTTAAGTTAAAATAAATATTAAAATTCTAGGCATAGACAAAGCTGTGTATGCCTGTCACTAGCATGTATGCATATCTAATATATAAAATTCTCGTGTCACAGTTTTCGTTGCCATACTCCTCCGAAACGGCTTGACCGATTCTCATGAAATTTTGTGAGCATATTGAGTAGGTCTGAGAATCGGCCAACATCTATTTTTCATCCCCCTAAATGTTAGGGGTGACCCACCCCCAAATTTTTTTTTATAATTTTTTGACATTTTATTATTTATATGGCAAAACAACGTTTGCCGGGTCAGCTAGTATATGTATATAATTGGTATGTTTGTTATATCATGGTCTTATTTAGTGTGTACTGTGCTGTTGGTGTATCTTTGAAAATAAATAAATAAACCTCAGATTTATGTCATCAATCATATGAAATAGGGTTTAGCTTAGGCTGGACTTTGTAGGTTCGAACGTACGTATTCCGGAGGCGCATGGCGTAACAGTTGCATTAGATAATACTGACTGTTTGCATATTTCATTTATATATTTGAGTTTATAGGGTTTGTAATCCAAAATAAACCATAAGATATATCCAAAAAATTCTGCCCAGTCACTATTCCACGCGGACGGAGTCACAGGCACAGCTAGTGTTAAATAGCTTGGCAGGACTGCTAATGTTCTTTTAGTTTCTGTTATTTTCCATCGAAGAGGACATTCTTAACTCAAAACTATTAACTCTAAACATATCTTCCTTTTGCTGCTAGTAGGGGTTTTGAGAATCCATTTTAAAAATTCTGGTGGTGGCGGTGCATGCCACTGTCGGATTAAAACCCAGGACTTTTTAATTGGTATATTTTCGACTATAATTTCTCTCCGTGCAGGAGTGGAGTAAGAATACTAACCCCTATGGCCGAGGTTGGCCTGTCGTAAAAGGCGACAGCTACGTGGTAGGCCAAGCCCGTCTGGATGGCAACCCTTGGTCTTTAGTATGCCGCCATAATAAACTTGTGTTGCGTTCCGGCATCAGTGACCCATGTTCCTGTACCCCTATGGGACAGTGGCGTGTTCGCGATACCTCTAGCGTCGCAAACATCTATAGGCGACGATAACTGTTTACTATTAAGTAGGCCGTCAGCCCGTTTTCTGTTCCTCAGCAATAAAAAAATACCACAGAGCTGCTAGACACTTAGTAATATAGCAGGTAATGTATAATAATATCTACACACAACAGAGATGCAAACAGCCTTCAATTTGTTACCTGGTAGCTCTCGACTGCCAATAGGTTGTCGATCAATGCTCACATATGAAACTTTAACACGCGATTTTAACCAAAAAAACCCGTTAAATTCGTTAAAAAGAGGATTTTCATATGAATTCATAATATAAAGGTATATTTTGCATTAGCTCTGACGGGCTAGGGAATTTCGAAAAATACGTTAAATCGAGGAATCTTTAAATTGAGATTCGTTATATTAAGGTTACTTAAACATAGAACTTGTAGCGTTCGCATACAGTACATAGTTACATAGTGTAGGTCATAGTGCCCCACTGCTGGAATCATCGCTTGACTCTGTTTTCTAACGTTCCCATTCATTTAATTATTTGACAGGTTAGAACAATAAAATGGAAATTATTGAGTCGGAAATCAAGCTCCACCAAACTAAAACATTTTTTGCTCAATAAAACAACTGTTACTAAAAATAGATAAAGCCTTTTAAGACAAAAAATATCAATGATCCGCTAAGGCTGGTTGCATATGTCGATAATTTGACAAACTTTTTTTTTTTATTGCTGTAGGAGGGCAGACAGGCTGACGGCCCGCTTACCGTCGCCTATGGGTGTTTGCAATGCCAGTGGCATCACGAACACGCTGCTGTCCCATAAGAGTACAGGAACTTGGGTCACTAATGCCGAAACACAACACAAGGTTATCATGGCGGCATACTTAAGACCAAAGGTGGTCGCCATCCAAGACGGGCTTGAGGCCCTACCACATAGCTATGGTAGGTTGTTTTGTCGCCTTTTAGACAGGCCGACCCCGGCTGCAGAGGTTAGTATTCTTTCTCCTCCCCTGCACGGATAAAAACTTGGGGAGAAAAACGTTAAATTTTGGACGATGAATCACTAAGAAGAATTCTCATAGGACCATCTGGGGGGTTGACGAGTTCGACTCCCGTCCTTCTTAGAAATACTTTTCGTGTTGTGGTTAAGATAAATATTTTGAAGTGAAACTTCTTTAGCACTTTAGCTTCTTTAGGATTAGAAAATTGTACGAATAAACGACATAAAAAAGAGACAAACATATTCATATATAGGATTTAGCCTGCGAGAGAACGAGATAGATTACAAATATACAGTGTTCTCTCGTAGGCTACTTTTTGGAACTTTCACTTTTGCCGTGTCTGAACGCACACACATACTTTTTTTATAACGTCATATTTTCTCTAAATTTAACTGAAGGGATTCCATCCCTTGATTTTCAAGACAATCTGGCTTTCCAGTTAGGACCTGTTGCTAAGCAACGAGGCCGCGCCACCCGCGCTAGCGACCGCAGTACTATACCGAGAGTACTCAACAATATTCTAAAATACATTATATGGGGGTGCCATAACATCTTCTCTTCTTCTACTCTCCTCTGTTAGCTGTTATCTCAACATTCTCACTATTTCACTTTATCATCTTGTTCACGCGATTGTTTAGTTTTCAAAATTAAAGATTTTTGAAGTGATAACTTCTTAAGGGAGGGTAAACCGCTTCGTTACGTAACGCGTTACGACGCCAGTCTGTCTCGCTTCTCTTTCTCTCACGCATACGGCAGCGGTAGATAGGCTGCTCCTCTCTCACTCTAACTCACAGCGCTAGATCTATTTGAATTGCGACTTCATTACAATGAAATACAGTTGAGTTTATTTTTTCTTTATAAAGAATCTACATTAGGGAATAATTTAATTTAATATAATTTTATTATAGTTTTTGGAAAAATTGGAAATTCGTAAACTTTACTTATTTTTGGTTTTATTAATAAATAACTTTTCCTTACATCATCATATTAATATACATAAAATTTAAGCTTTTCTCAAGTTAAACAATTTCAATATTAAATAGTTTAACTTAGATTAGTTTAAGTTATAACTTCTGTCGGCCGTCCCGGGACGCACACGTTTTTTTTTTTTATAATTAGTATTTTATTTAGAAAACAATACGTACATCATAAAGTGAAATTTCGTTATATTTTTAAATGTTAAATGATATTATGGATGACGGTACCCTCATTCAAAATAAAAAACAAAGAAGTGAAAAATAATTAGGCCGACTTGCACAACCAATCACTAAACCGATTTAGCGCTAAACTTATTTAAATCGTCATTCTGTCCCTGTTAAATGTTGTCAATGTGACAGGGACAGAATGACGATTTAAATAAGTTTAGCGCTAAATCGGTTTAGTGATTGGTTGTGCAAGTCGGCCTTAAAGTTGCGTTCACATCTTTTACGCAATCCATCCATTTTTTTTTAATCTACCTCTCCTCCTGTATGCATCCTCTCTCATTTTGTTCCAGAGATACAGTTACATCTAGTTCTGGCGCAAGTGGAACAAATTATTTTATTTACTTTTAGTCATTTTACATATTATAGTAATATTTTCACCCTTATAAGTTTAGTTACAATAAAAATGAATTTATTTATTATTTATTTCTATTCTAAAATACTGTTCGTTCGCAAAAGGATGTGTTCGAGATAGTAGCCTTCATCAAATGTATTACAAATATTCGATGACGTATCGATACGGTGTAGTCCCACCTTAAATTAAATGACGATAAAAAAATCCAAATGACTCACATAAAATCGTGTACACACTGGTTGATACCGCGATTAAAAACGTCAATAATTTGTATTATTTTATTTATTTCTATTTATTTTTTATTTGGGAAATAAACAATCAAAATATTTCATAAAACAATCAAAAATATACAATATACATTCATTAACCACATTTCCACTAATAAATAATACATAAAATCAAATATAATTTTTTAATTGACAATTTATAATCGTCTATAATCAAAGTAAATAATATATTTAAAAAAAATTATAACAATAAAAATACGATGGTAACTGCTAACTATTAATTGGGCCGTCAGCCTGTCTACTGTTTCTCAGCAATAAAAAAAATGTAGTAGAAATATCACTGGCTCAATTCACACGACAGCTGCTACCGCACTTTCTATACTCAATCCACTTTACCAAAAAGTAAAATGTAAACAAACAAACCATTGTTTCTCAAACAAAGCTTGAATAAAAACAACATGGCGGGTATAATCTGACCGTAATAATAAAACACTCCTTTCAATCGACAATGATACGTTGAACAGTACACTTATAATTACCAGCATATAAAATCAATAAGAGATTTGGAAACATTGTCTTTATAGTTTCTTTATAATGTAAGTTAGTTATTACAATTAATGTTGTAAATATGTAAATTTTATACGCATTATATTTATCATTCATAATTGTAAAAATAAAATTACTTTGTTTTTTTTTCTAAAAGTAAGGAATAGTAGGAATATAAAAAAATAAGAATATATGAGATATTTCTAATAACTAATTAAAAGTTGCTATGATAATTTTTGTATCACGTTGGTTATTGTAAAATCGACATCCAAAAAACCCTTTTTACGATTTGTTTACATTTCATTTTTTGGTAAAACGGATAAGGTATAGTCTAATGTGCGTATTATTATATTATTGCTGCGTGGGATGCATGAAGGAAATCTTTTTTTTATTTTATACCTTTATTTCTCGAGAGTCATCTTGAATCTAGGTTCAAAAAGTAGGATAAGATAAATTATAAAAAATTAAAACACTAAATTAAGTAGTTAAATTAATCACCTCGCTTAGAAATGTGAATGCACCCTAAACAACGGAAACTTATTCTGTCTGCGAATAATATCATGTAAACAGTGAACAGTTGATTCCAGTTGTCCGAGATATCTCGTCGCGTTTGCACCTGGTGACCGCCATTATATTTACAGAATTATCTCGTTTATAAATACATAAACAAGTATTTAATATATCTACATAAGTGCAGCAATATTGTGAACTAATTGAACTAGTGTGATAGCAAAATAGGATATTTATATTATGTTAATGATTTCAACATAAATAGTACATTAACAATAAAACAAAGTTGTTTTGAAGCAAAAAGTGTAACAAAAACAGTTTTTTATATATAACAAGATTTCTTGAGTTTATAATAGGAATTTTCCTACTAAAATTGTTATTTTAAGAATTCGAGAAATGTTCTTAATGATCTAAAGATCAAACTTAGTGACAATGTGGTTAAAAATCTTATTAATAGCTTTACTTAGTGGGACTATTGCCAGAAAACTTCCTAACGACGAAGACCAACGGTGGGTTTCTAAAATCGTCGATGGCAACTTTGGAATACGAAATACTAATATTCAGACGCCTGAATTTGAAAGTAAACAACATGATGTACACCGAGCACATGATTTAGAGACACATGATCAGTATACCGACATACGCCGAAATGACGACCACCATCATCATAATTCCCATAAGAATAGGAGAATTGAGGACACGAATACACACCGTAGGATAGAAACTGGTTTCGACCGGGATCAACGGGAAAAAACTAGATTAGATGACCAAAGAACACGTAAGCCATTTATAACAGATCTCGACTATATCAACGATGAAAAATATAATAAATCAGAGAAAAATAATAAAACAAATCAACAAGTACAAAACACAAGAGAGTTCAATAACCAAAATATTGTTACAACTCCAAACATTATTATTAACACAACTATAATAACTAGCATTCAAAACAAAAATACTAGCACCTACAGTATCGATACAATATCAGGTGTAATGAATACAAATATCCCTGTTCCTGACTCAAATATATTTATAATGCCTCAAAATAGAGATGCTAGCATACCAAATAATATAAATTCATATTTTGATATCCATAATAACAGAAGTATTAATAATTTTTCGAATACAGAAAGGAAATTGATGAAAGATAATGAAATAGTACCAAACACAACAGTAAAAGCTTCAATCTCAACACAACCACAGGAAGATAAATGGATTTGGAGTAATAGTGAATCTCCCACAATCACAACACCAGCCACAGTTAGTTTAGACGACAGAGCAGCATTCTCTGGAGACAAGTGTCCAACAGGAAAAGCTAAGTTAGGTAATATGTGTGTTGATAAAGAGTAAAACAGTTTTATTGTTAAACTATGAACTTTTTCAAAGGATTGAACATTTTAATATCAAACGAGAAGAAACAACGCTTTTAACTATCGATATTAAAATCAGTGATGTCATAATATCTTAATTGTGCCAAGGATGACAAATTCAATAAAACCAATGTTAATAATAGATCAAAAATGTCGACATCTTATTTTATTACTTATTATGACTCAGATGCATGTGGAGTTTGCCTTGCAATATTGTTGTTGTAAGAAACCACTACTTAATTAAATTTAAATATTGTTTAGTTACGTAGTAAGTTTATTATAAGTTTACTAGCGGACCCGGCAAACGTTGTTCTGCCATATAAATAATAAAATGTCAAAAAATTAAAATAAAATTTTTTGGGGTGGATCACCCCTAACATTTAGGGGGATAAAAATTGATGTTGGCCGATTCTCAGACCTACTCAATATGCTCACAAAATTTCATGAGAATCGGTCAAGCCGTTTCGGAGGAGTATGGCAACGAAAACTGTGACACGAGAATTTTATATATTAGATTTAGTACTTATTATTTTACTTGCTTGATGAGTATTGTCACATGGTTTAACTTTGAGCCAACTTATACGCCATTCCGAGTCACCTACTTTTCCTAACCAAAGAATACAAAAAATCTTGCTGCATCGGCTAGTTTAGCTAAGAAATTGTAAAAAAATTATGTATATGATAGTTTAATAGATATATTATGTATTATTGTTATTTATTTAGATTCAATATGTAAACACTCAAATACACTAATCCTATAATAAGTTTTATAAATATGTAATCTGCCCTTAATATAATTAATTTTGTACATTATAAATATTTTAAACTAGCTGTGCCCGCGACTCCATCTGCGTGGAATAGTGACTTTAAGCAGCATTTTTTGGATATATGAGGTCAAATTAAATTGGAAATTCAACCTACTAAGTCCAGCCTAAGCTGAACCCTATTTCATACGATTGATGTTATAAATCTGAGGTCAACTGTACATCAGCAGTGCAGCCATTTCAGAGATTAGCGGGAACAAACAGACGGACAGACAAAAATTGTAAAAAATGTTGTTTTGGTATATGTACCGTGTATACGTCCGAATGCACTTAGTAAAAAACGGTTATTTTAATATTACAAACAGACCCTCCAATTTTATTTATTTGTATAGATTCAAAGTTCATGGCAATGTTATTGTATCACATCTTTTGAGATCCATCATTTTTTTTTACTGTCGAGGAACAGCAGACGAGTTGATGATGAGCCCTCCTAATAGTGAGCAGTTACCGTCGCCTACGGATGTTTGCGCGAACCGCGAACTCGCTGTCCGAATAGGGAACTGGAACCTGGGTCATTAATGCCGGAACACAACACACGGTTATTAATGGCGGCGTACTTGTACACCAAGGGTGGTCGCCATCCAGACGGGCTTGGGGCCCTACTACGTAGCTAAGGTTATTTAGACCCCAGCCGCAGGGTTAGTATTCTTACTCCACCCCTGCATAGAATAAAAAATACTAGTTTATAATGTAAATTGATTGGGATTTAAAATTTATAAATAAATCATACTCCTTCCGTTTTGCAACAATTACAGATTACTTAAATTTTAATTCTAAATCCTAAAATGACTGATACATAAAACAGCGGCAGCAGAGGGCTGCCTCGAAGTGATACTCTGGTGAACACCCACTACCCATAAGTTGACTCGCAAAGACCGTACTGTCCTTCATTTTTGACACGTTTAATCAAATTGTTTAAGCTTTAAAATATTATATACTAGTTAACTTATCAGACTTAATGGTTGAAATCTTCTAGTTGTTTAATTTTGAGACAATAAACATGGAGAGACCTGCAGGAAGTGCCGTCTTTAGTGAGTGTAGTATACTTTCTATGTGAAGCACGAAGCCACCAGTGAGGTTTCAACAGGCTGTTGATATATAATTTGACTTTTAAAATATTCAAAGTTTTATTTCGAATATATGAATAATTTTAGTATACATTTATTTCCAGAAACTAATTGCAAATTGTGTAAATAATAATTAAATTTGTTTTTGTTATTTTATGATGTAAATAAATGATATTCACAAAGAACTCGTTGATTTTATTAATACCCTCATATCAAGAAAGAAAAAGAATGATGGAAATAGTCTACAGCAGTAGTCTAGAATATTTAGTCTAAATTTTCATTGGTCCTCTAGAACCTTTAGTATATATATTTTCTTGAAACCATGTCAAAAAAACAGCCCAAAAAGCAGTAGTTTTAGATGGAACTGAGATTTTTTGTGAATAATATTATGTGAATAAAATGTAATTGTGAATTTTTTTTAATTGCTGAGTTACAGCAGACAGGCTGACGACCCACTTAACAGTTACCGTTGCCTATAGATGTTTGCGACACTATGGGGCACCGCAAACACGCCCCTGTCCCATAGGAATACAAGAACCTGGGTCATTAATGCTGGAACACAAGACAAAGTTAGTATGGCTGCATACTTATAGACCAAGGGTGGTTGCCATCCAGACGGGCTTGGTGCCCTACCACATAGCTATGGTTGTTTTGTCACCTTTTACGACAGGCCGCCTCAGGCCTGGGTTAGTATTCTTACTCCACCACTGCACGGAGAAAATGTTGCATGATTCTAAGCTACTTCCTATTTGGATAGTGAAATACTTTTTCATTTTTTTCAATTTACTTTTTCTGTTATTCGCAGCTACATCTAATAGCTATAATGATTTTAAAAATTGCATATTATTTCCATTCCGCTATAAAATATACACTATCAATAAATATAGTCAATAAACCAAAGGTCAAATTAAAATGGCTTCTGAGACCAGAACTTATCATAAAAACAAATGTTTTTTACACATAATATCGCGACACACTAGCGTTTTATATTATCAATGTCACTTCACTAAAAGCTGATATTACGTTCTCACGTTTGTTGTATTTTAGAAAGCAACTGGAAACACACTGTTTTTGAAAATTTTTAAGGTGCTATTAGTGACAATATTTGACTATAAACGGTGCGAAGTGAAAATGTACAAGACAATATTTTTAATAACTCTATTTACTGGAACTCTAGGAAGAATCATTCCAAAAAACCACTTCGATAGAACTGATGGTGACTTAAATATAAAAATAATTAATGCAATACACCATTTAGAAGTAGTGAAAAGTGAAGATGCTATATCACTAAATGACTATAAAGAAGAAAACGAAGAGAGTGAACCGAAACCTGTTAAAAAAGTTATTATTAATAACTTTTTCACAACTAAACATAGGGACAGAGAAGTAAAGATTGTTTTAAAAAAATATGGCATCCCAGAACAATTATGAACTAGTACCAAGAACAAACTATTCCAACAAAATAATAATGTGCAGAGCAAAAGGAAGGATATCAAAGTTGTGAGGCTTAAAAAGTACGGCGCAGCTTATGGAGGATTTTGGAGCTGGATTACCCCTCATATGACAGTGGTTTTTAATGGTGGTTGTCCACCAGGAACGGCTAGATTAGGACTTGTTTGTATTGATATAGATTAAGAAGTTATGTTAAGTTATGATTGACGAAAAAAGTGTATAAGGCGAGTGTGAATGGAAGTGTTGGAAGGGGTAGACCTAGGCGGACGTTTCGAGACCAGATCAGGGACGTCTTGAAAAAAGGCCAGGTCAAGAGTACCCTAAACCGAAGGGCATGTATGAAAGGAATAATGAAAGTGGACGAAGCGAAACAAGTATGTAAGGATCGTAGCAAGTGGAAAGAAGTGGTCTCTGCCTACCCCTACGGGAAAGGGGCGTGATTATATGTATGTATGTTTGTAAAAAGTTACGAACGATATTATTTATAATTGCAATTTTTATACTACTTCATCAGATGCGACTTTATTAAACCTTTAAGAACAATGTACGTTATAATTTTCATTAAATAAAAATGTATTTGCTGTATAGATATAGTAGTTTCAATGCTAATTGACATAGCTTATAAAAAAATTTTTTATTGCTGAAGAACAGCAAACAGGCTAACGGTCCACTTAATAATAAGCAGTTTCCAGGCTTCAGCATGTCCTATCCCTCATACGTGCTCCTGTAGAACAGTTGAGAGGTGACTCTCAATCAAACTAGACGCGTCGTGTAGACATGTTCAAATCATGTCCTCCAGTGGATTGAACATGGAACGATTCTCTTCCCTATCGTAACCATGTCCGGGAAACGTGTTCGCGGAACTATCTAGTTCTACTAGTTTAGACGTTTTATTTCTGTCCATGTCTCATGTCATAATAAACAGATCCCTAACTCCCTACAGTTTCTTGGTAATTGAAATGCATGTAGGCAATTTGTACATTCATAAAACTATTTTCGTTTTAAATGACGACTTAAATTACCTAAACTACCTGACGTAAATGAAATCATTTCTGAACAATAATTACATTTGCCTTTTTTAAAGTCTCTATCTTCTACAAAATGATTGCAAAGAACGCTAGTATTTCGTCGCGATGCCATTACTTCAAAGTTTATAATTAGTAAACTGCAAACTTAGTAATAACAAAGTAAGTATATACCTAATTAATATATTAAACTACTTACAAAATTACAGTGTACACACCAATTAAAAAGTAAGTATTCAAAATAATTAAAGTTATTACTACGTCCAGTAAATACCGTATAGTAAAGATAAAGACGAACTGATAACTGAAATTACGTTTAAATAAATAAATAAATATTTGTTTTAAACGAAATGGGATACCGAGTGGGAGTCAAGGTCAAGCGAGCGAGAAATAAAATTTAAAATTTAATAAACCAATTGTCGTCTCTAACGCAAAGTATAATGGTTGTATTGTGCATTAAAATTGCATAATTAACAGAACACGGAACTTTCCAGGTATACTTATATTTGTTTGGTTCGGGAGGATTCTGTCGTTGTCGGTCGGCTCTATGGTCGGTTCGGCACATGTTCGCTTATTTGTTCTCATCGCAGAGGACATGGACATGTCTTGTAGAACTATTAATCGGGACAATCGGGAGGACTCGGTCGTAGTCGGTCGGTTCGGTACATGTTCGGAAATTCGTTCGCTTATTTGTTCTCATCGCATAGGATATGGACATGTGGAACTATTTAATTTGATGTAGCCGGACATGTTTCCAATGGTGAACATAGTTCCTGGATTTATTTCGGTCCGGAACTACACAACTCTAGCGTCGTGCAGTGAGGAAATATTTCAACGCTATATTCAAGAGGACGCCATATTGCTAAAAATCAACCGATTTTGACTTTAAAAAATGGAATCAGCAGTCCCACGGGAACCATGAAACAAAACCGCCTCGGTTTTGGGTAAGGAGACCCTCAGTCCTAATTGCTCGATCCTACTTACTACCAGCGATGTGATGACGGTGGTGCAATGGGCTGCCCCCACGAATGTAGCCACTCTGGACGCGACCAGTGTGTCATCGACATAGCAGAATACCCTTGTTTCAGGTGCCACTGGAACTCTTAATAATCAGTCGTATCCGAAGTTCCACAGAATCGGGCCCAGCACTGATCCATGTGGAACACCACATGTGACTTTTCACTTGTGAGTCTGACCGTCTATATCCTCCCATAAGATGGATCTAGATAGATAGATCCTAGATAGGATCGAGATAGAGAGAGGGGTACAATAACCTGAGTCAGTAATGCCGGAACACAATATAAGGTTATTATGGTGACATGTAGACTAAGGGTGGTTGCCATTCAGAAGGGCTTGGGACCCTACCACGTAGGGTTGTTTTGTCGCCTTTTGTGGTAGGCCGACGCCGGCCACGAGGGTTAGTGTTCTTACTATAATATACACGAATTTAAATGCTAAAAATGCCAATTTAATAATAATTTGATTTTTTTATTGTTGTAGGACAACAGACAAGCTGACGGCCCGCTCAGAATTTAACAGTTACCGTCGCCTGTGGTTGTTTGCAACGCCAGTGGGATCGCGAACACACTGCTGTCGCATAAGGGAACTTTGGTCACTAATGCCGGAACACAAAACAAGGTTATTATGGCGGCAAACTTAAGACCAAAGATGGTCACCATCTAGACGAGCTTGAGGCCCTACTACGTAGCTAGGGTGGGTTATTTTGTCGCTTTTTACGACAGGCTGACCCCGGCTGCACAGATTAGTATTCTTTCAAAAGAAATAATTTTTCTCAGTGCTGTATCGAAGTAAGAATACTGACCTCAACGGCCGCGGTGGCCTGCTGTAAAGGGACGCAAAAAATCCCTAACTAGGTGGTATAGTTTCAATCTCGACTGGATGGCAACCAACCCTGGTCTTGAAATAAGCCGCCATAATAATTTTGTGTTGTTTTCTAAGATAAGTGACTTAGACTCAGTTCTCCTTTAAGAACAGCAGCGTGTTGCGGTTCCCCTGGCGTCCCAAACATTCATGAACGACATTATATTCATATATAATATATATTCACAGCAATAAAAAAGAGTAATAAATATGTAATATTTAAAAGTTGTTTACCAATGTTTCGGTTCTTCCACGAATTATCAATTAGAATAGGATTTTGTAATACGTAATTGTTTGTGTTATTTATAATACTAATAACCCATTTCGATAATAAATTATTATCGAAATGGGTTTTTTTTATCAAATTTTGGGATAACCCAAACAGAAAAACAAAGGAAAACCCCGGTATTTGAGGGTAAGGCTGAATCCAATACAACAAATTCACGACATCTCCTACACTAACATTATGAAGGAGTTTGTTTATATTTTGTACACTACTAGCTGACTCAGCAAACGTTGTTCTGCCATAAAATTAAAAAAAAGTTGCCTAGCGTAAAGAAACTACTAAAGTAGTGAATAAAGTAATGTTATGAATATCGAACTCAAAATTATCTTGTTGGCAACACTGACTAATATTTAAAGCAACCAATGAGAGTCGCCTCCGGAGTGTGGAGTGCAGACGAGTGAGGGACAGGCCGACCGCTTCTATATAAAGCGCTGCAAGTAGGTGCTAGGGCCCTCTTTTTCGTTCAGTCGTCGTCGTGTGCGGAAGCTGTCGGTCTTTCTGCCATTTGTTTTAAATCATCCACTACTGGTTTATAAAAATATTCTATGTTTATCCCAAAATGTTTAAAAAATAAATGTCACCCATGCAAATCCGGGACGGTCCGCTAGGCCATATTATATCCATACTAATATAATAAATGTGAAAGTAACTCTGTCTGTCTATTACGCTTTTACGCCTAAGCCGCTGAACCAATTTCAGAACCAAAGATTAGACGTTGGAGAAAGATTTAAGCTACTTTTTCTCGCGAAAATAAAACTTGAAGGTGGTGAAAGTAATTAATGTTCTATTTTTTTATTATTATATGGTGTATTTTTTTATAATTTTTTGAGTTAAGCATACTAAAATACAAATCATTTATAATATAAATGTTTTGAATAAATTAATAAATCATTTATCAAGAAGGAATGAGTTAATCGTAGAAAGGCGTAGTAAACGTTGACCCGTGAGTTTAATAATATGGTAGTTAAGCAATTAACATAAGACTATAAATAGAATGGTTTAAATACAATTGTACATGTATACAGTATTAGTCAAGAGCGGCAGAGAGAGTCGAGATGCTTTTCAAAATACTTTTACTAGCAGTTCTTGCATTGTGTTTCGCAAGCAATTATGGGTACCATACCCGCAGATTGGTGTCATCGTTCAACGGACCCGACTGTCCAACGGGAATGGCCAAATTCAACGGCTTGTGTGAGGAAATCGCTAAAAAACTACTCAAATAATGCATTAATAAAACTATTGTGAATTGACATTTATGTGTTTTTGTATTAAATATAATGAAGCGTTACTATAAAATATAATTCATAGTAACGTTTCTCGCTTTCTCTGTCCGGCTTCCCTTTCTCTCACGCATACGGCAGCGGTAGGCAGGCTCCTCCTCTCTCACTCTAACCCACAGTGCTAGATCTATTCGAATTGCGACTTTATTACAATGAAATATAGTGGAGTTTTTTTTTCTTTATAAAAAATCTACATTAGGGAATCATTTAATTTAATATAATTTTGAAACAGTTTGTGGAAAAATTGGAAATTCGTAAACTTTAGTTATTTTTGAAATTTTTGGTTTTATTAATAAATAACTTTTCCTTACATTATCATATTAATTAATATACACAAAATTAAGCTTTTCTCAAGTTGAACAATTTGAACATTAAATAGTTCAACTTAGATTAGTTTAAGTTATCACTTCTGTCGGACGACCCGAGATGCACACGTTTTTTGTTATTTCTTGTCAATGTTATTTATTTGTTGTGCAAATATGCCCAAATTTGAAATAAAAGTTTAAACCAGCTGTACTCAACCTGCGGCCCGTCTGGCTTATGTGGTTAGCCCATTGCGCGCTGAGTAAGTGCCAGTGCAGCCAGATCGTGCGATTTTTTTACCCCCTCTCTAGTGTCACGCGCGTGCAACTCACATGTAAACGAGTGTGTCGGTGAGGGAAACCCAACGGAGCCGAGGGAAACCGAGACAAGTGGACAAGTCGGGGTGAATGAAGCCCCTTACACGCAAAACAGAGATAACGCACACAACACTTGCCTTCTGTTCGTATTAATAAATGGAGTTGACACTAAACCAGGCCAATAAATGGATCAGGTCCAAACGTTTTTCATTACAGTAAATAGTTCATTAATTTTTTATTTGTTTTCTTATTAATACCTAAATAATTTGAATTAAACAACTGTTTATGACCACGGACAGTGCAACATGTTTGAAATGTCAGGAAATGACAAAAGTTGTTTAATACAATTTGTAACAATCGCGAAAATCTAGGAAACCATTATCTATTTTTTTTGCTGCCCTCGACACCATGACTAACACGTGTTTGTGGCCCCTTTGAAAATAAATTTGAATACCACTGGTTTAAACGATAAACAATATGGAAATAAATAAATGGAGGCGGAACTCCCGTGTTTCCGTTTTTATTAGGGAAAAAGAAATGGTGCAAACATGACGAAGGAATTACATTTTCGAATTTTGTGACATCAAAGAAGAAGTGATCAGATGTATTCAGATAAATTTCTATGATTGTTACTAATGATATAAAATACTTTTTTTTATTGCTTTAGGATAGCAGACAGGCTGACGTCCCGCTTGGAATTTAGCAGTTACCGTCGCCTATGGGCGTTTGTAACCCAATGCCAATGGCATCGCGAACACGTTGCTGTCCCATTAGAGTAGAGGAACTTGGGTTACTAATGCCGGAACACAACACAAGGTTATTATAGCGGCATACTTAAGACCAAAGGTGGTCGCCATCTAGACGGGCTTGAGCCTTTTACGACAGGCCGACTCCGGCCGCAGAGGTTAGGTTATTCTTTCCCCGCCCCTGCACGGATAAAAATGGAAAAATTCACAATAGCCATCTATACTTGTTGTAACACAACTTCATTATTTTAATTTTAATTGACAATAACAGTCCATATATAGGGTTTCCCCCTAGAGGGAACCGTATACCCACCACGCTTGTCCAAGGCAGATTGGCTGGTTACACATACCAGTCACCTCCACCTGCAAGGTTCCTCGCGATGTTTTCCTTTACCGTCGGCACATGGCAATTATGCTGCAATATGCATATTAGATGAGAAAAAAAACTGCCTAAAAGGTGCATGTGGGACTCGAATCTGAATTTAATACTGAGCTACCAGGTACCTTATACTTCACTTCTTGTCAGATCTTTTTAATTGAGCCTCCAACGCCCGCTACTGGTGTCGGCGCCTTGTGGGAACAGACCATGGTAAACGGGCTACAAATTGTATGGGTGTACATGTTCTCCTTCACCGTTCGCACGTGGTATTTATGTTATTAGTGAGATAAACTAACTCCAAATGGCGCATAACATACAAAACGAAACAGTGATATCTGGTTTGCGTCTGGAGTATAGAAGCATTGCCAACAAACTAGTTTATAGAAGCCAAGAAGTGGCGAATTACAGAGATAGTGTAATGCTAGTTAAATAAGTAACCTAAAGGTTCTAATTACATTTAATTAACACAAATATCTTGATTTAAATTTTTATTGTTTATTACCCTACTTGTGCTCAAAGTCCCTCTGAAGACCGTGCCTACTTCTTCCTGGTGAAGCTTATTTCTGTGACTTAAACATACAGTATTTTAAAGAAAGGTTCTTATAATAAAAGTATACTGGCTTAACATTCTCATGTTTCTTTTATGGTACGCAGCCTTGGGAGGTACCAAGGGTGTCTAGTTAAAAAAAATACAAACTGACAGAACCTGGGAAGTTCCTCGAATTACTCGTATTTATCTAATATCAGTATATTGTATAATACAATATCTTAAATCATGCGAAGACTTCAACAATGTAGTAGACAAACGATTACCTTCGGTGCATTTAAAATCTATATAAATAGATCTCCACATATTAGTTATAATTTTATTATTAATGCGCAAGACACGAGTGATTCAAAATGGTTTTCAAAATACTTTTGCTGGCACTTTTAACATTATGCTTCGCAGACGGACATGGACATGGCAACGACTTGTAATATACGTTTAGAGCTTGCAGAACCGGTTGTCCAACAGATAATCTAGAGCAATGAAAAGCAGTAATGGAAATCAATATTTTATTTCTGCGTCTACCATTATAAAAGCGAAAAATGTTTATTGATTTCTAAATTTCCGGTTTTTCCTATCAACAGTTTAACTTTAAACTCTCACCAAGCATTTTCAAATATATTTTAAAATTGGAAATGGACGCCAATAATGAATAATTTTAGTAATAACGTTGTAATTATTATACATATAATAATTAGGTATGCGTAATATCAACCTGATTTTGTTGAGGAGTTTTGATGCAACCATCACGAAGTAAAACCTTCCTAGTCCTAAAAAATTTACATCGACAAAATATTGTGCTAATCGATTCTAAAAGTTTTTCGTCAATACGGACCAAGGCTTCATGGCGGGGGCACTACGAAACTGAATTCGAATTGTCTTCGTAATTCTTAGTAGTGAGTCCGTTAGCACGAACCATGCACATAATACTCCTTACGACATGAAGCCAGCTATATTTGGATCTACCGCAAGGGTTAAAGATAAGAGTAAAACGTGGCCATACTAGAGGAGGCAATACTCCTTTCATTAATCCACAATGTCACGGACATGAATGATGCCGCGAATGCAGGAGTTTTTGACGCGGTCCATCCACGTAACTCCACACACATTAATAAGAAATTAAAAGAAAGAGTTAAAATTGCAAAATAATCGATACAAACCCTAGCAATAAATTATGTGTTGACATGAAATAAAAAGTATATCCTTCACTATTACTACGTATCCCATAATCGAGGAAAATAAATTAATGTTATGTTTGTAGAACTTTTTAGCTATTAGCCAATTATTTACGTTATATAAAATCATTTAGTGTAATATTGCCAATTTTAGCCGGGTAGGAAAGTATGTTTAAAGTAAAATATTGCTCAGCAGTTTATGGTTCAACTATATTGGCCGCAATATTGCCCACAAATTCTGATAATCAGATAGTGGCATAACACGCTGCCACAATAAATTTCAAGTTACGTAGAAAGGGATGCATTTTAGCACTACAAGAGAGAGCAGCTGCAGCGACGATGCGACTCGACGCAATATAAAATATTGCAGTATTATCGACCGTTCCTCAGTTATCCATCGGATCTCCACTTATCAAAAAAGTATTCTATATGGCCGGGTTATTGTTGCTATCGCAATGTGTGGCTAGTACCTGCAAGAATTTGTGACATTTTTTTTTTAATTATTTCCTTGCAACGAGAACACAACATGTGAAAATCTATTGGTACTTGTATATATTGAAATGTGAAGCAAAAACTTTTCTTTCTTTTTCACTAAAGATAAAGAAAGACGAAGGATCTTGATATTTGGGACAGTTAAAGTTTATATGGAGAAAGAGTACCGAAAGCTCATAGTTTTTTTTTTACCATAATGATTAAAAATACATTACATTAAAGGAGTCTGCCCACTACACGGTAAAAAAGGCGGTGTTGGTCGGTAACGGGACACTCTAGTGGGCATAGTCACATACTTTTTAATACAAAGAATATTCTTTTTCCTGGCACGTTCCTAGCACGGTCAGTGGGCAGACTCCATTATATAAAAATCATTACACACACACTACTGTAAATTTGACACAAGCATACATTATTGTTTATATGTTTTAATGGCTTCAATACTTTAGACTGATTTGCCAATGTCAAAGTTTCTAAATGTAGAACAATAGTAATTTTAAATTTAAATTAATTACGATTGAATTTCGATCACTGGGCGACCACTAAGAAGAATTTAAGATGTTAACATTACATTAATTATATTATAATTAAAGTCCGATATTGGTTTATTTAAAAGAAACATCTTACGAACGCGGCTTATAAACGCTGAGTGTTCATGGCGTTTGGAATTCGCTCGTCTAGCTGGATGCTTGCTTGTAAAGGCCACACTAGGATGGAAGCCGACAGGCAAAAGAAACAGGTAAATAAAAGCTATTTTCTTTGACGTCTCGCAACGGCAAATTATTATAAGTTAGTATGAGATAAGAGGTAAACCTAAAAAACTTCATTAGAACTATCAATAATGCGGAGGACGGTCAAGTGGAGAAGAAAAAGTCGGGGAGTAGACCCCAGTCACCGAAGCCCAAGAGGCAACGATGATCCTCAACAACAAAAGAGTTTGTTCATTTTGGTTATATAGGTTTCAAGTGTAAGTCTCTTTTAATATTGTTTATTTAGTTTTTATTGATCTCTCTAATGTATGCTGAATACTTACTGAGTATGAGAGTATAATAGGATGCGAAATAGCGGCATACCACTCCTTAGGCTAACACCATTTATCCGTGCAGGGGCGGAGAAAGAAACCTCTGCGGCAGGGGTCGGCCTGTCGTAAAAAGCGATAAAACAACCCACCCTAGCTACATGGTAGAGCCTCAAGCCCGTCTGGATGGCCACTACCTTGGGAGTTCTTGGATCCTTATGGGACAGCAGCGTATTCGAGATGCCACTGGTGCCACCGTTACAAATACCCATAGGCGATGGTAACTGCTAAATTCTAAGCGGGTCGTCAGCCCGTCTGCTGTCCTAGAGCAATAAAAAAAACCATACAAGACACTTTAAAGTTGATGAGACAGTGACATAATACCTCAGAAAGCAATCAGTCAGCAAGCAAATATGGACTTGAACAGTCCTTCGGCGCACAGGACCTTCGGTGTTTTAACGACCAATGTCTATACTACTATTATAAAGAGGAAAGATTTGATTGTTTGTTTGTTTGTTTGTTTGTTTGCTTTGAATAGGCTCCGAAACTACTGACCCGATTTAAAAAATTCTTTCATTGTTGGGAAGCTACACTATCCCCGGGTGACATAGGCTATATTATATTTTCAAAAAAATTAGGGATCCTTACTAAAACTCCAATAATGTAACCCAAAGTGTAAAAAAATTACCTAAAATATTATTTAAATCGCGTGCGTTGCGAAAACTATTGATGATAGAATAAAATAATGTACTACAACTTTGTAGAACACATCATTATTTACAAAAAGTGTCGCGACAGCATATGTCTAACTATTATAGTTATGCCACAATAAGTGTTCTTTTATTTTAAAAATTTAATTGAAATGCCGCCCCTAGAAAAGGCTCTTTATTTGGATCTTGGTATTAATCCTTATCAAAATAAATTACTTTATATTCAAAACTGTTTCAATACCTTTATATAACTTTTTGAATTATTCAATTCGGATATTCCATTCGAAAGATATCACGAGTTTAAAAATGTAAGTATTAGAAAAATGTTGCGTGGTAGCCGCTCACCCTGTTCGGCTAGCTAGGCAGCACCTTATGCAATGTAGGCGTGCGTCACTGGGGTTTTTACAAAAATTAGAAAAAAAATACTTATTAAAAAATAACGAAAAATAAATAAAAAGTAATAACAAAAAAAATCATTAAAATAAAAGCTCATAGAAATAATAATATTCAAACTTTCTTTATAATTTTATTTTTTTAGTAACCTGACGCAAATAGAAGGGTTTGCCCTCAGGGGAGCTCCTCTGTCCGAGGAGTGCATGGGTGTGCGTACCCGAGGTGCCCGAGCATCCGTCGCTTCACTCTCCTCTCCGTTCGAGGCAACAGAGTCCTACCTTTCTTTCCGTCTACCTCTTATATCCTTTCCAACTTAGCTCTCTGTTCGTGGCGTGGTCCCCGATGGGATGGTTGCGAATACTGATTGGGGTCCCGGGTTCTACCCTGGGACCTGATTTGGTAGTCAAAACCATGCCTATTTCGACTGCGCCTGCACAGAGAGTGTTCCCGGGGCGGGAATTGCATCCTCGCTGTCGGTTGGTCTTGCTGGGCCGGCTACGACGTCAGACGACTCTGGTTTTTCTGGAGTGTCGTCTGGTAGTCGTACCCACGCCTGACTAGCACGCGACGGGGATGCGAGTCCCGTCCGGAATTGGCCGCGGACCTGTCGCTCTCGGCCCTGGTTCTGTCCATGGTCAGGGGCGATCCTGGATGGACGACCGTCGCCTCCTTTTGCGAGACAGTAGTGTCTGCAAGGGAGGCGACGGAACGGGAGCGGGAGTCCGCCACCGCACTCCCTTCCCGCCAACGTAGGCCGCGTCGTCGGCGCCGGAGGGCGGGCAACGATCTCCGGTCGCCGTAAAAAGCGGCCGCGGGCGGCCCCTCGGGGGAGGATCCGCCGCCCGCACTATTGCCGCGAGGGAGAAGGCCGCGTGCTGTTCCGCAGCCCCCCTCAACTCCTAGAGTTGTTACAAGAGAGCGCGGGGGGAACGAAACCCTGACCCCCTGGCGCCAGCACTTTAGAAGTGGCCCGCTTGAAGACAAAGCGTGGGCCGGCACCGGCCCGGGCCACGAGATCGGCAGGCCATATATCCGTGGGCCCAGGCGTAGGCGATAGGAGAATAGCGGGGTTTTTTAGTGGGTAGTCGGATGGTCGAACATCTTTTCCGGAGTCCCTTATATCCCTCGGTCCCCCCGGGCCGGGGGAACCCGTCAAGAGAGGTTTTTCCCCGAGACCGAAAAAAAATAGAAGGGTTTAATTTTTAATTTTTTGTTAAATACCCATGCGAAGCTGGGACGGGCTGCTAGTACTTAATAAACTGTTCAATGGAACCAGAGTTTTAAGAAGGTAAATGCGTTGAATTTTCAAAATTGCCTGAAAATGTAAGTTAGAAACGAATACAAGAAATGCAAGTAGGCAAAGCCGGAGGAGCTCTTGAGTTACTCGTGTTTATTTTTTATCGGTATATTGAATAATTAATCTTAAAATATGCGAAGAATTCAATAATATGGTAGACAATCGATTACCTTCGGTGCATTATATTTAATTGATATAAAAATCAATATAAATAGATCTTCACATACTAGTTATAATTATTAATGCACAAAATACGAGTGACTCAAAATGTTTTTCAAAATACTTTTGCTGGCTGTGGCAACATTGTGCTTCGCGAGCGAACATCGACATGATTACGACTCGCTACATAATGATCTGGGATTTGAAGATCCACAATATACGTTTAGAGCTTACGTCGGTGACGATTGTCCCGACATGATGTTTAAGATTGGTAACAAATGTGTAATTGTCGATAAAAAGATTAATTAAATCCATTACTGCGTCGACGTACGCTTCTTCTATCAACTGCACTGCGATAGCAATGATGAATAAACTGAACCCATTTCTGTGGATTTAAAATGATACGAAACATTTTAAAATTTATTCATTCAAATAAAAATAAAAATTGTGATAACATTTCCTGTCTGTTTTTATTTTTATACATAAATCTGATTTTTAAAATGCAACTGAATTTTAAAAGATTTAGTCAATATAAAATTATGTGCTATTAAATTACGAATAAAGTAATAGACAAAAATAATTTACTGAGAAAAGATAATTTTACTAATTTTATATCTTTAAACGAGCAATTCTTGTATATATATACTTATATAATTGGAATCTCGGAATCGGCTCCAACAATTTTCATGAAATTTTATATACGGGGGGTTTCGGGGGCGATAAATCGATCTAGCTAGGAATCATTTCTAGAAAATGTCATTTTATTCGCTTTTTTTTATTGGAAGAAAAATAACAAAAATGTGACTCTTCCTGACATCTATCGGCGAATAATAATACTATTTTTTTAATTGCTTTAACGACACAACATTAAAGCTATTCCAGCAGATGGCGTTGTTAAGTAACAAGAAGTCAATGAGTGTTTGCTTTGAGGTTAGACTAAGAAAATCAATTGTTAATTTCCAAAAAACACAATTTATAAAAAAAAATACCGAGCAAAGCTCGATCATCCGGATATTACCTAATTATGTTCAAAATATATTAAAACGCATTGCACTGCAACTGCATCTAGCCATATTTTCATTAATCATCTTTCTGTATCCATTCACATTAATTTTTCATTTTGTGTCCATACCATATGAGATAATACTTTAGCATTGTGTTCCAATTTATCTGTCACTCGGTATTTTTGATTCAGTTGACCCTATAAAAACGTCAAGTGAACAAACTAAATAGTGGTTTAAATTACTAAAATCAGCATTTAAGTAGACAAACAAAACTGTAGATATTATAAATAAAAAGTGATTGTGCTCACTAAAAGTATCAAACTCGATTAAAATAAAACCTAATCAAACAAAAGAGATCGAAAACAATTACTTCTGCTTGAACTATGTATCTCAAAATGATCATGAAAATCTTTGAAGATTTTGTCCATTTGTCTTCGCATTCGCCCCCATTTGTCTGTCTTCTTTCTTTGTTGTGATTATTATTATAATATAAGAATTAAAAAGAAAACGAAGAAGAGTTTAATGATGTACACACAATAATAATCAGAGTCTTAAAGTAAGTAACACAGTTTTATATATAAGTATATATATAATTTTGTTGTTGTAGGACAGCAAACAGGCTGACGGCCCGTTTAGAATTTAGCAACCGTCGCCTGTGCGTGTTAGCAACGCCGGTGGTATCGCGTACACGCTGTTGTCCCATAAGGGTACAAGAACTTGGATCACTAATGCCGGAACACAACACAAAGTTATTATGGCGACATACTTAAGACCAAAGGTGGCCATCCAGACGGACTTGGGACCCTACCACGTGTGTTGTTTTGTCGCCTTTTACGACAGGTATTCTTTCTCGGCCCCTGCACGGCTAAACTTATATACATGATAAACATATATTTAAAACAATAATAAATTCTATAGTAACAATGTTTCACAAAACGGTCGTCGTACAAAGTGAAGCGAACAGGAGTGCAACAGATTTCGGAGTCATTCCGAAACAACTGAATTTGTAGCAGAAAGTGGAGCGTAGCATGACCGACCGGCAGAGAAATGGGCAGCATCCTATGGAGAAAAATCTCCAAGATTACGTTGGTTCCCGAACGCGTATACGCATTAATGTATATTTTAGTAAAAATAAGAATGTAAAATTGTAGTAGATACAGATGGTGTACTGACATGAAATTTATATGAGGGTTTCGTTCGCTACGAACACAGATTTGAAATTAGATGAGTAATGTCAAAATGATGCGTAGCTATGGATCAGCATGTTTGAGGATAATTTTTATTCCACCCAACATAAGTATCTCTTTATGTTATTTAAGATAAGAAAGATAGATACAGAAATATATTGCTCAGAAATTTTCAGTTAAGACAATATTGGTTGTAACAATACGGGCTCAACGGACTTCACGTACCTATCGTAAAAATGCTGTAGAGAGCGGCTGTAGCGATAATAAAGCTCGTCGCGCTATGTTGCAGTATTATCGATCCTTTGGAATGGGCGGTGAGGTAGCGGGGTATTCCCTGTGCAGTATGTCCTCTTCTCTAGCCTGGGGGGATGTATGTCGCTAGTTTACCCATTATAACCATCCCGGTGTTCCTTCGTACGCCTTGAGCCGAGGCTGCGGGACGCGACGAACTAGTCAGGCCGCAGCATCGACGGGCTTCGGCCCGCTTTCGTTATGGGAAATAATTGTGAGCCGCCTCCATTCAGAGGCAACTTTAGGAGTAAGTAAAAGAAATATGTCGTCAAGTCTTGAATCCGATAATCAGTTTCATTATACGCCCAGCAAACCGGCCACGAACAGAGCTTAGGAAAAATTTATTAAAATATGTAGTTTTATGAATATTTTATGATAATGTTTAATTAAAAATAATTTATACGAGATTTCAATTTCGAATTACTCCAACAGAAAATACTGAACTGTCTTTTTTTTTTTATTGAATATATGAATACAAGAAATATCGCAGTACATTCTCATTAATATTCAGTAAGTGACAGCTGCCAAAAAATGGAATTTCAACGAGCCGCCATACTAACCTCTGCGGCCGGGGTCGGCCTGTCGTAAAAGGCGACAAAACAACCCACCTTAGCTACGTGATAGGGCCCCAAGCCTGTCTGAATGGCGACTACCTTTGGTCTAAGTATGCCATCATAATAACTTTGTGCTGTGTTCCGGCATTAGTAACCCAAGTTCCTGTACCCTTATGCGACAGCAGCGTGTTCGCGATGGCGTGCCACTGGCGTTGTAAACATCCATAGACGACGGTGACTGCCAAATTCAGGCCGTCAGCCTGTCTGCTGTCCTACAGCAATAAAAAAAGAAAAAAATAAGACAATACCTTAAAATATTTTTCTGGAATTGCAAATTTTAAAAAAATTGCGTTGCTCAAAACTGTGTTTCTTTACATACATACATATTTTGTCATAGCTCTAGCTATGAAAAAATATGCTGGTCACCGTCGCCTATGAACGTTTGCAACACCAGAGGCATTACCAACGCCTTACCAGCCTCGAAGAAATTTTAGAACCTCATATAGAGAGTACGCAAATGAAATTTCTTGAGAACTATTTCCTACAAGAAAGAAGAGGCTCCAAGAAATGGGGATGAACAACCAGCCGTTGGCGAATAGTGTGGTGGTAAAAAGACGACGAGAGCACCATTCTAAATAGCTCCTCGGAACACTCCCCGTTGTACAGACGGTAGAGTACGCAAAGAGACCCAAAGTATCTCCAAAATCCAAGCGTCTAGATCGTGTGTGAGTATGGGATCATCAACAACACGAACTACGCGCCGTTGGATGGAGCCTAGGGGATTGAGTTGACAGGCTACTCCAGGGTACTCCAGCCCATAAATGTGAGCAGTACTCCATATGCGGTTTGACCTGAGCTTTGTATAGCACAAGCCGTTACTTTGGAGTGAAATATTGCTTGGACTGGTTTAACACACCCAGCTTTTTAGAGGCAAGCTTAGCTTTGCCCTCCAATAGTCTCATAAACTGCACACCATTTGTGATGTCGACACCAAGGATCCCAATACTGCTTGAGATGGAAAGAGGGGTTTCTTGAAACTGTGGCGCAGGTGCGAACGCGGTCATCTTGGCAAAAAATACGCAGACTTGTGTCTTCGAGGGGTTGAACTGGACAAGGTTTTGTCGTCCCCATTCAGAGGCTCTCTCTAGAGAGTTCTCTACTTCAGACATCCGAACTGAGACCGTGCATCGCCGGTGCCATCATCTGCATAGCAGTGAATGCCATCTATGGATAACATGTCATTGATATGCAGGGTAAATGGCGTCAGCGACAGCACACAACCCTGGAGTACACCAGTATTGATAGGCTTCACACTGGAACAGCAACCGTCAACAACGACCTTAATACTGCGCCCAGCGAGAAAGCTGGATAGGCAGGTGCAAAGACTCCAAGAGCCCAATGCCAGACCCGATCGAAGGCCTTAGTGGCCGTTGCTCTAGGCTAACAGCACAATAGCGGGGATACTGTCTGGCACGGTGAACTTGTTGAAGTCGAGGGATCGGAGGACACGTTGCCCGGCTTTTTGTGAAAACCGTACCTCCGACATTGTGAAGTCTCCACATCTTCTAATAGAGAGTGCAAATTGACCCCCGTCATCAAAAATCTAATTGCAATGGCTGCAAAGACTTCACCCAAAATATCGACTGTATCTTTGGCAGCATGAGCCATATTTTATCATCTATACAAATAAATACAAATAAATTTGCCGTGTGACCCCGGCCAGTGAAAAGAATAGGGTCACCCCAGGTCATTCCAAGGGAGTCGTAAAAGGCGACTGATGGACTACTCTTTTGCCAGCTTGCATGCGGCAAAGGAAGTGCACCTCTCGGTTTTTCCTCTAGGGGTTGGGAGGTCGGACGGCAGTCGCTCCCGTAAAAACCAAAACTAGCCAAATATATATGGTTCGGACACGTAAGGGATATGTCACGGATAGGGCGTCGCCGCAAAACGACGCGCAGGAACTTCGCCCGACTCCTGTGACAAGTGGACTAGGGCTGCCGTGCCGTGGGCGAGCACGGCTAAAGACACTAGCCCCATCCAAAAGGAAACTCCGCTTCGCAACGTGGAATATTGGCACGCTAACCGGACGCGCGAGAGAGTTGGCCGATGTGCTCTCCAGGCGGAGGGTGGCCGTGGCGTTCCTGCAGGAGACTCGGTGGAAGGCCAGCAGATCCCGGTTCATTGGGAATGGCTACAAGCTGATCTACACAGGTGCACCTGGTGGGGAGAATGGGGTTGCCATAGTGCTCTCGGAGGAGTTCCAGAACGACATTTTGGAAGTGAAACGTCATAGCGACCGGCTTATGGTCGTTAGGGTGCTTATCGATGGGGTAGTTACCCACTTGATAAGTGCCTATGCGCCACAGGCCGGTTGTGACGACGCCGATAAAATAGCGTTTTGGAATCAACTCGGAGAAGTGCTCCGTGGAGTCCCATTATCACAGGGGATCATTTTGGGGGGTGATCTGAACGGTCATGTGGGTGATGAATGTGGGGAATTTGAGCGTGTTCACGGTGGATTTGGGTACGGTACCCGCAACGCGGAAGGGGAGAACATCCTCAATACGTGTGCGGCTGCCGACCTTGCCATCGTGAACACGTATTTCAAAAAGAGACCCGAGCATTTCATCACCTACAAGAGCGGGAGGAATGCTACCCAAATCGACTTCCTACTCACTAGGAGACACCACATCAGCAAAGTAGCCAACTGCAAGGTCATACCCGGTGAGAGTCTCACTGCACAACACCGCCTTCTTGTCATGGACCTCTGCGTGAAGCCCAAAGGCAAATGTGTCGACCGCCTTCAACGCCGAATCAGGTGGTGGCTGCTTGATAATGTCAAGTTCCAGGTGTTCGCCTCTGCCATCGGCGACAAGTGCGCCGGAGGTGAGGGCGAACCGGTTCAAGCTTACTGGGACAGGATTCAGGCGGCTATCCTTGGGTCGGCGAGAGAGGTGCTTGGCGTGTCTAAGGGCGGACGCAAGTGTGACAAGGAGACTTGGTGGTGGAACGACTCAGTCCAGAGGGAGACCAGGGCGAAAAAAGCCCTCTTTAAGAAGTGGCAAGCGTCCAGATCTCCTGAAGATCGCGACGCATACAGAGATGCCAAACGCGCCACCAAGAAAGCTGTAGCCAGAGCCAGACGAGACCACTTACAACCACTTTACGATAAGTTGGACTCGTCTGAGGGGCAGAAGCTCATATATAAGTTGGCGCGCTCCAGGGTCAAAGCGGCACAGGATATCTCCAAGTGCCGCTGTGTAAAAGACCCCGGGGGCAACTTGTTATGCGAGGACCTCGCGGTGAAGGAGAGATGGCGCTTATATTTCCACGAGCTGCTGAACAAGCAGCACAAAGAGGTGCAGCCGCCAGATCTTCCTCCGAACCAAGGACTAGTGCCACTGATAACGCCTGCAGAGGTCCAGAATTGTCTTCGACGCATGAAGAATCGGAAAGCTGTTGGATCGGATGGAGTCCCCATCGAAGCCTGGAAGGCGATGGGCTCTCGTGGTGTGGGCACTTTAACCGACCTTTTTAACCAGACACTCCTCACCGGTACGATCCCGAACCAATGGAGGCTGAGTATCATTACTCCAGTCTTCAAAGGCAAGGGATCGGTGCAGGAGTGCGGTAACTACCGCGGTATAAAGGTCATGTCCCACACCATGAAGCTCTTCGAGAGGGTTATCGACTCTCGGATTCGACAGGAGTGCACTGTCTCGGAATGTCAATATGGGTTCCGCCCTGGTCACGGGACAATGGACCCTATTTTTGCCCTAAGGACTGTCGCGGAGAAATACAGGGCGAAGAATACGCCTCTGCATTGTCTGTTTCTTGACTTGCAGAAGGCCTTCGACTGTATTCCTCGCGCGATAATCTGGTGGGCATTGCGGTACAAAGGGATTCCAGAGGCCTATATTGAGATCATCCGAGACATGTACCGTGATTCCGATTCCGTAGTTCGGACCGCTGTTGGCGACACTAAACCTTTTCCCATCACCGTCGGTGTGCACCAAGGATCCGTCCTTAGTCCGTTTCTGTTTAGCGTGGTATTAGACGTATTGTCAAACAGCATCAGAAACTCACATGAGCAACCCCCATGGCTGCTCATGTATGCTGATGATATCGCGCTGGCAGATCCGGACAGGGGTAGGCTGGTGCGACGTGTGAAGGTGTGGAAGGAGTCGCTTGAGAACGGTGGTCTGAAGCTCAATGTGGCGAAGACCGAGTACTTGGCCTGTAACTCCACAGATCCCACACCCGTACGCATAGACGGCAACACGGTCGAGCGCACGGACCATGTGAAATACCTGGGATCTGTGTTTCATGCGTCTGGTGACATCGATTGTGACGTCAAGGCACGCATTGCTGCCGCGTGGGCCAGATGGCGTGAGGTAACTGGTGTCATTTGTCATTAGGCCTGTCCTTTTATACGGCTGTGAAGCGTGGCCGGTGTTAGAGCGACACAAGCAAGAACTGCGTGTCACGGAGATGAATATGCTGCGGTGGATGTGTGGAGTGACGCGGAAGGACCGCGTTAGGAACTCCCGCATTCGCGGTAGTCTTCATGTCCGTGATATTGCAGATAAATTGCAGGAGTGTCGGCTCCGTTGGTATGGCCATGTTTTACGGCAACCGGATGCTTACGTGGGAAACAAATGTCTGGCCATGCCGCCTCCGCCGGGCCCCGGCAGGAGGGGTAGACCCAAAAAGTGCTGACTTGACGTCGTAAAGGGTGATATGCGTGCCAATGGGCTAACTACCAGGGATGCTGAAGATCGCGCGAAGTGGAGTAGAAAAAGTCGGAAAGCGGACCCCGGGCACCGAAACGAAAGTTTTGGTGGCAACCGGGACTAACGCTAGGATGATGATGATGACAAATAAATAAAATTGGAGGGTCTGTTTGTAATATTAAAATAACCGTTTTTTACTAAGTACATTTGGATGTATACACGGTGTACCGTGTATACATCCAAATGCACTGTTGGTATATGTATATACCAAAACAATTTTTTTTACAATTTTTGTCTGTCTGTCTGTCCGTCTGTCTGTCTGTCAGTTTGTTCCGGCTAATCTCTGAAACAGCTGTAACTTAGGCTACTTTTATTTAAAAAAAAATGGTTTTAATTAAAAGTGATCAGTTTCGGATTTTTCAAATCCAATTTAAGTTGACCTCAGATTTATATGATCAATCATATGAAACAGGGTTCAGCTTAGGTTGGACTTTGTAGGTTCGAACGCGGTTTGTATATTTCATTTATTTATATATTAGGGTTTATAGGGTTTGCAATCCAAAATAAACCATAAGATATATCCAAATAATGCTGCCCAAAGTCACTATTCCACGCGGACGGAATCGCGGGCACAGCTAGTTACATATATTATCATTAATTTGATTTTCTATTGGACTAAATTATAATAATTATTATAATTTACTAGGAGTAAGTTATTTTAACTCCTTTTCAAATTTTCCTGCTTTAAAAAGAAATATTAATAATTATTTGTTTTTTAAATTTACTAGATTCTTTCGGGATATGTTTAGCTACCAGGAATAACAATTCCTGGTATTGAATAACAATTCAAAGGTAATCATGTAATAATGATTTCAGATGACAACATGAGCTCGATTCCTTCACTGAATTGAACCAGGTAAAAAAAGGTCATTTAAACTGTGAGTTAAACAATACGAAGTGTGGGTAGTAGAAGCTTATTACATTTATTTGTGGTAAACTTGTATATCATTAAGTGGTTATACGTTAAGACAGTTCCAAAAAAATCACATTTCTTTTGAAATTGTAGATTAATTTTGTGTATTTTTTTTTTCAAAATCTTGGAGGTTTGTGGAATCTGCCTTCTCACTAAGTCCGTGGTATCGAGGAGTTGGATGGCCTCGACGTTCACATGGTGATATATACTTTTTAATAACGTTGGCAACGAGTTCCACTTTAAAGTCCCGATGGAGGTCGTCATTTCTAATATACCAGGGTGCATTGACAATACCCCTGAGCACTTTGTTTTGGAAACGTTGAATTATTTGAATATTGCTTTTTTTGGTACTGCCCCACAGCTGTGTTATGGGCATGAGAACTTGTTTTTAAAATAGTATTTTGTTGTGTATTGACAACGTGGAATGCTTTCCTAGCAGCCAGTACATTTTCTTGTAGCGAATCTCTAATTCATTGCGTTTCTTTTTGACATGGGCCTTCCAGCGAAGCTTTGCGTCTAGTGTTATGCCTCGATATTTAGCTGTATTTTCATATGGTATCACTTGGCCGTTGACAAGACATATGACTTGGTCGACAAGACATGAATGACTCAAAATGTTTTTCAAAATGCTTTTGCTTGCAGTCTTAACATTGTGCTTCGCAAGCAGACATCGACATGACAAATTGCGGGGTAGAAAGCGCACGGGTGGGGGGAGCCTACATCGTTGGGTAAGCGAACAGGGGCGGAGAAAGAATACTGACCTCTGCGGCCGGGGTTGGCCTGTCGTAAAAGGCGACAAAAAAATCCACCTTAGCTACGTGGTAGGGCTTAGGAGCTTTAGTCTTAAGTATGCCGCCATAATAACTTTGTGTAGTGTTCCGGCATTAGTGACCCAAGTTCTTATACCCTTAGTTCCTGTCCCTGGGACAGCAGCGTGTTCGCGATGCCACATGCTAAATTCTAAGTAGGCCGTTAGCCTATCCGTTGTGCTACAGCAGCAAAAAGAAATGAAAGCAGCGTTTTTGGAAGGTTAACGACTTGAATTTATAAATCGTCTGAAAATGAAAGTTTGAAACGAAATAAGAAATCCAAATAGGCAAATCCAGTTACGAGTTACTCGTGTTTATCTCTTATCGATATATTATTATATTTTAAATCATGCGAAGAATTCAATAATATGGTAGACAATCGATTACCTCCGGTGCATTATATTTAATTGATATTCTTGAATTATGATTTTAATAGATTTAAAATCAATATAAATAGATCTCCGCATACTAGTTACAATTATTAATACACAAGATACGAGTGACTCAAAATGTTTTACAAAATACTTTTGCTGGCGGTTTTAACATTGTGCTTTGTAATCTCCGGTGATAACTGTCCACCCGGAAGGCTTCGAATTAAGGGATATGGATGCCTTTGATGAAAAAATAATTGAATCGGCGGAAAAGGCAGCAACTGTATACTATAGTATTGAAAACATAATGTAAATTTTCTAAAATCGTCTCTTTGGTTTGAAATTAATACGCAGTAATTTCAAATTTATGTATTGTTTCAAATGAGTGCTAAATATATATTTTGGTAATTTTTTTTGTTTTTTTTTTTTGATTTTAATACATCATGAATATGGTAAAACAAATTTATTAATTAAGAGAAGACAATTTATCTTATACCGTTGTGTGCATCTATACATATTTTTGTTTAACTACCTTTCTGTATCCATCCACATTGAGTTTTATTTTATTTCCTTTTTTTTATTGCGTAGGACAGCAGACAGGCTGACAGCCCGCTTAGAATTTAGCAGTTACCGTCACCTATAGGTGTTTGCAACGCCAGTGGCATCCCGAACACGCTGCTGTCCTATAAGGGTACAGGAACTTGGGTCACTAATGCCGGAACACAACACAAGGTTATTATGGCGGCATACTTAAGACCAGAGGTGGTCGCCATTCAGACGGGCTTGAGGCCCTACCACGTAGCTAGGGTGGGTTGTTTTGTCGCCTTTTACGACAGGCCGACCCCGGCCACAGAGGTATTCTTTCTCCGCCCCTGCACGGATTTCCTTACCATGCTAAACTACACTTTACAATTGTTTCCGAATTTGACTGTCATTTCAATTTATTTACATTTTTCCTCCCCTTTGTAATCCCAATTTCGATTAAATCCAAAGATTTTATTGCGGTGGTGTAAAGTTTCCTCGTGGGCCACAATGTCATCCATCCCGCATTCAACCTTTTCTCACCCGTCGATCTATCTCGCAGTCGTTCCTGTATAATAATCCAAACGAAATCACGTTCAACATTATACTTTTTCCATCTATTATCTTAAGATATTACAATATTCAGTTTTTATTTTGATTTGTCAATTGACTTAGAGTTGAGACCAGAATCAGTGGCAAATAATACTTAGTTTCATGTAAAAATGAATAAATATTTTTCAGTTAAACATTAACTGCACGGCGGAAATATTTATTGTCTTCGAATACTTAGTGATTATGATAATCGCGCAAAGTTCAATCAGTTGACCCTATAACAACGTCGAGTGAACATGCTGTTTAGATTACTTTAAATTCACTGTAATTACCAGTTAAACAGACAAACAAAAATATAGATAACGTGAATAAAAAACGTGATTGTTTTCACTAGGAGTGTAAAATTCGATTGAAATAAAAACGAATAAATAAAAGAGAACAAAAACAGTTATTTGTGCTTGAAGTATGTATCTCAACATAGTCATGAAAATATTATTTTTGACTTTAGTGACAATAGTTTGTGCAAGACACATTCATTACAAGACTGCCAAAGAAAGAGAAGAGTCTAATGATGTGCTTAAAAATAATAATCAGAGTCTTAATGTATGTGATTTCGAAGCAGTTCTAAACGTTTCTATGAGAAACAACGAATATGTATTTAAAACAATAATAAATTCTATATTAACTATGTTTCAAAAAACCGTCGTCGCACAAAACGACACGAACGGGAGTGAAACAGATTTGGAAGATTATTCAGAAACGACTGAATTTGTGACAGAAAGTGGAATGGTCATAATAAACCAACCGGTGGATAAATCGGCAGCATTCGATGGAGACAAGTGTCCCACGGGGATGGTCAGGTTGGGAAGACAGTGTGTCGAACTCGATTGACGTTAGCTTGAATTATTGTTCTAACATCTAACTCCAAAGAACATTTTTGAGCAATTTTGTGTTGTGTCTTTTGTATCCAATAGTAGAATAATACGTATTTAGATTCTTTATCACATTTGTCTGTTCTATCTGTCGCTTTTCTAGAAGTAAATTGAGTGATCTTTCTCATAGAGTTTTATCCCAGCTGGAATGGAAACTCGATAGTTTCCATCAAAGCTATCTTTGACCCCAGGTCCAATGTCGAATATTGGTATCGCGGCAGTGACTTCATTCTGCGTCATTGTACAAAGAAACACAAATAGGTTGTTATTACATAACTTGGTTTAAAAAACATCTTTATTTCATAATTAAGAGGCTTTGATGTCTTACCAACTTAAAAAGTGACTTGCTAAATAGTAACGATAACAAATCTTCAAGTAAAAAAGAGTATGCATATTTAATATCAATCAAATTGTAATAACATTTAAGTGACTTTTGTTCAATAATTTTAATTTATAATGATTAGACTATTGTTAAGTAATTATAATATAACGACTAATAATGTATTGTGTTTTTGATGCGAGAAATATTTTTCAAACGTCTAGTTAGGTTTTAACTACTTAGACTACCTCAGTAGTTGAACGGCTTTCGCACACCGGAATGTATACGGAGGTCACTGGTTCTATTACCATCTCCAATCTTGATATATAATATTCATTATTAGAATGTGATATTTATTATAGAAGAATTGTACATTAAAATCCAGAATTAATTAAATGTTTAGCAATTATAAAATTTGGTGAGCCACAAAAAACAGCATTGAAATAATTTGGTCGGCATACAAATATTTTGTTTGCAATTTAAAAAATCAGGCAGCAATGCTTGTTCCGCAAATAATTTTGATACTGGTCAAAAATTAAATCATAAACAGGCAGCTTACAACAACATGAGTTTGCATAATAAACATTCAGTGCACAAAATAACTATTTGATCAGCAAGATTTCATGATTGATCAGCAGAGAAAACATGTCTATATGCAGTGTGTTTGATTGGTATGCACATTTAAAACATGGTGAGTAAAATAACTAATTGTATTGCGTTTTTGTTGAAAAATCGGCAATGTACGTTAAAAGTACAATTATAAGAATTTTTGTTATTATTTAATTTTAAAACTCATTGTATAGGAAGTTGCTTTTTTAATTTCGTTCTCGATTAGAATTTTATTATAAGAATAAAGATATAGCTATGCCCATTTTGCGCATGACAAGAAAAAAATATTTTTGCTACTTTTATATGCAGCTCTAAATGAATTTTTTTGCTTAACCCTCTGAGTGCTTACCAAAATTTTATTAAACAGGAGCAGCTCATTATTATATAACTAATATGCCGTACAAAAATAGTTACAGCCATCCAGAATGACATAAATTGCTGACTGATTTTGGAATGTTTGATGGCCATGAGTTGCCGATCAATTAGCTATTTCTGCTCACAGATTATATTTTTCTGTTCACAAAAATACAAATACTATGCTAACCATTTAAATAACACCCATTAAAATCTATACAAACTTAAATTTCAGTTTTAATGGTTATTCCTCTTGAGTTTGCATACTCTGGCATTTCCCATAAAAAGAAAATAAGGAATAAGGGCTCCCTTATTATACTTCTGTTCGAGGACTGAGTCAATTCTGCTTACATTTATTACTTATTGCACACGGTGTATAAACGACGGGACTCTGGCCCCGCCAAAATTAACGTAAACCCTGTCAAATGTTTAAGGGACTTCAACTTAAAATTTTACACTAGCATCCACTCAAAGTACAATATAATCCTGACTAATATTATAAATGCGAAAGTGAGTTTGTTTATTTGTTACGCTTTCATGCCTAAACCGCTGAACCAATTTTAATGAATTTCGGTATAGTTATATGTAGATTGTACTTGGAGAAGGACATGGGCTACTTTTTTATTTATATGGTAGAACAACGTTTGCCGTGTCAACTAGTATAGGACATAGAGTTATCTTATATTTTAAGGTCAACTCAATGAATGGTTGTGTATTAAATACACAACCGTTGTCGTATTGTAGTCATCTCCGCCCGTTTCGCTGAGCAAAGAACAGAAAAAGTAAATATTAGAAAAGAAAGAGAGAGAAAAAATGGAATATAAATAGTAAGTATTCTAGAATCATCTACGTATAATTCTATATCGAATAGTCGTTGCTCTATCCCCAAGTTCAATAGTTTTAAAGTGATGGAGCGTCAAAGGAACCCTATTTTCCTTTTATAGATACAGTTTTCTAACGTCTTATGACAGAAGTCCATAACAGTCCACTGTTGGACTCGGCTTTTTTTATTGCTATAGGACAGCAGACAGGCTGACGGCCCGCTTAGAATTTAGCAGTTACCGTCGCCTATGGGTGTTTGCTACGCCAGTGGCATTGAGAACACACTGCTGTCCCACAAGCGTACAGGAACTTGGGTCACTAATGCCGGAACACAACACAAAGTTATTATGGCGGCATACTTAAGACTAAAGGTGGTCACCATCCAGACGGGCTTGGAGCCCTACCACGCAGCTAGGGTGGGTTGTTTTGTCGCCTTTTACGACAGGCCGACCCTGACCGCAGACGTCAGTATTCTTTCTCCGCCCCTGCACGGCTTCCCCAATAGAGAGCCCATTTTACCCCAAGTTACCCCGCGATGTTTTCTGTGCCTTCAATTATTCATAATATTGTAACAATGGTGACCTCTGTGCCGTAACGGCTACCACACGTCGGTACGCTTGAGGTCACGAGTTCGATTCCCGTCCCGCGTCTAAGTGTTTATGTGTAATATGTATTTATTTATAAAAATATGTGCTTGGCCAGACTGCACACGCGGGCGCGGGGCGGTCGCGGCGCGGCTACTTAAAAATATGAAACCGCCCGCTTGCCCACTACGGACACTCAAATAAGGTTTCATAATTATGTTTAAGTATGCCGCGCCGCGACCGCCCAGCGCCCGCGTTTGCAGTCTGGCCAAGCACTAAATGTATATTAGTTGTCTAGCATTCATAACACAAGTGATAGATGCTTTATTTATGTGAGATGTCCAAATATATTTAAAAAAATGTGAATATTAGGTGGTGATGAAATTAAATGAAGATAATACTCGTATCACGATGATACATAATCCAAGATATGTTATTCCAACACCTATCAGTCCTGTGATAGACGTGACTAATTTGGGAAAATTTAATATTAAACAAACACGCTACGGTACCATAGGGGTTCAGGAACCTGGGTCACTAATGCCGGAACACAAGGTTATGGCGGCATATTTACAGATTAAGGATGGTTGCCATCCCGGTTTGGGATCCCACCACGTTATTCGGGTTGTATTGCCGCCTTATACGATATGCCGACCCTGGCCACAGAGGTCAGTGTCCTTACTCTGCCCGTGAACTGAGAATATACTCAACATGATTATGAACATATCTCACCTTACATTAACACAGTACAATGCAACGAAGCGTCCAGATTGTGTAGCGGAGTGCACTGAGCAGCAGAGGGCACTCGTGTCATTGTTCACCCAATTCGATCGAATAACGATAATTCGCGGCTGAAGTAAGACAAAATACTCATTCCTGCTTGTTGGTCATCATCAGGAAGTCTTGATTGCTTCCAACATCACTTGACGCCAGGGATCTACTGTTCACTATCCATTTTTCCCACACTTTTTATTCGCGAGGTGAAATCATCCGCATAATAAAGTAACGAAAATAGTTTGCTAAATGTGGAACTATGGCTTTAAAAACAACATTTCATCAGTATTTAGATAATACTTAATGTTCTACTCTTCAAAGTTCTCTTGAGGTAATCGGAATTAATGTTTAAAATATGGTGACAAAAATATTTTAACTTTTGTTTTTCTTTTAAATACAATCACTTGGCTTTTTGAGACAAATTGAACGACACATAATGGATAATGATACATTTTGACCCTTCATGAGTAAGTAAAATATATGTGACTTTATACGGAAATATATAATTTAATTTTGTACCTTCGCGATAGTCTCACGTCCGTGACATTGCGAATAAATTGCCAGATTGTCACCTACGCTGGTATGGCCACGCTTTACGGTAACCAGCTACTTAGGTGGGGAACAAATGTCTAGCCATATCACGTACGTCGGGCCCCGGCAGGAGGGGTGGTACCAAAAAGTACTAGATTGACGTCGTAAAGAGTTATATCTGAGCCAATGGACTCACTACCAGGGATGCCGTAGATCGTGCGAAAACATCAACATGTATGTAATGTGTTTTAATTAGAAAAGAGATCTATGTTATTGCCATCCTATTCACTTTTGTTATTATAAGGCGGTAATCGCATGTTTGTTTTCACTCAACAAATTTCGTATGAATGTAGGGTAATGTTGTTGTCCTAGTCTCTTTGAAGGTTTCATAATCAATTCATTTTTTGACATTCAAGACAAACCGTCAAATGTCGGGTTTATTAGGTGTAATTGAACGTTTTGCAAAATTCTACTATATGAAGTAAAATTTTGCAAAACATTCAACATTTTTTCATAATTCACATTAAGATAAATATATGAAAAAATGGGAGAAGAAAAAGGCGGAAAGTGGACCCCGGACACCGAAACGAAAGTTTGGATTGCAACCGAGATTCAACGCTGAGATAATGAAGATGAATTTTGTACATAATTAATCTTATACACCCAAACAAGAACTATTTGCAGACCAAACAAATATTTTATGACCAATCATAAGCCAGCCACGATTCACTTCAAATCGATCGAGTACACCTTAAAATGTAATCATTTGGGTATTTATTTCTACCTTCGCGTTGAGCCTTATATCAAGTCGACAGATTAGCATGGGCCCAAGATGGCCGCCGCAGCCCACTCGAATTGTATAAACCTTTATTGAATCCATGCTAATACGTTTAGAATCTTTTTAGTTGAATCCACTTTGTTTATTCAGATGAGATAAAATTTAAATAGTTTTTGAGTGTTTTACATTTTAATCTAGAAATAGCTTGTAAACTAAAACCAATATTTTATCATAATATTAAACTTTATTATATTCTAATGAAATTTAATAATATTTTTCAATATATTATAAGATTTTCATTTTTAAATTTAAAATTACTGCCTTTGTAAAGCGCTATAATACACACTATAATACATACACTACATGTATCAGTCATCTAGTACCCATAACACAAATGCTATATTACTTAGTTTTGGTACAGATGGCGCTGTGTGAATTGTTCGAGTTTATTATTTATTTAGTTAAATTTTTACCCTTGAGCTATAGTAATTAAATTCTTCTTTTAAATCAGAAAAGAAATATTTTCAAAGATTATTTTCTCAGAAATATTTCACGATCATGTTCATGTCTAAAACAGATATTGGTTCGTAACTTGAAGGCAGCAAGGCCTAACAGTCCTATTCAAAGAATAACAAACTGTTCGGGTATTCCTCGAAACAATATCCCTTCCTACGTTCCAATTATTAAAAAAAATTATAATTTTCTGAGAATCTTTTTAGGAGCACAATATCCGTTGCTTTAAAGGTATGTTCAAGGTAAAATTTATAATATATAATAAGTCCGTTATAAGACTTGTCATATTGCATGGATCTGAGTACTGGGCCACAAAGGGGAAAGATGAAAGGTCAATAACACGCAGCAGAGATGCGAATGTTGAGATGGATGAGCGGAGTTACAAAAATGGATAAAATTAGAAATTAGTATATTAGGGGAAGTTCGAAAGTAGTGCCAGTGATTGCGAAGCTGATAAGTAATAGGTTAGCCTGGTATGGCATATAATGGCATATGGCACGAGATCGGCAGGCCATATATCCGTGGGCCCGGGCGTAGGCGATAGGAGAACAGCGGGGTTTTTTAGTGGGTAGTCGGATGGCCAATCATCTTTCCCGGAGTCCCACATATCCCTCGGTCCCCCCGGGCCGGGGGAACCCGTCAAGAGAGGTTTTTCCCCGAGACCAAAAAAAAATGGTATGGCATATAATGCGAAGAGAGGAGCGTCATGTAACAAGGAGGATGCTAGAAATGAGAATGGATACAAAAGGAGAGGTAGACCAAAGAAAAGATGGATGGATTGTGTAAAAGATGATATGATTAAAAAGGCGTGAGTGATCAGGTGACGGCTAATAGAGGAGAGTGGAAGGACAGAACATGTTGTGCGGAACCCACATACTTTGGAATAAGGGCAGGAAGAAGAAGAATATCTGTTGCTTTCAATATGAAAATCGACTTCTTATTTTAGATAGACTAAAAAAGAGGGCCCTATCCGGTACGTAAATATTGGACTGTTTAAAAAAATTCGACTATTTTTTCTTCAGATATGTCGAAAATATTGTTAGAAATGACGAAAGAGAGACACAATGAAAGCTCTTAATATTAATAAATGCCGCATCGCAAATTTCAATTTCCCATTTGACTAACATGGGAAATCTTTCTGTTCCACTTTGGCAATTTTATTTATTAACGTATAATCACATTTATAAGGCCGTAGCATATCCTTGTAAGGAATCAAACGTTGTACAACAAAGGCCTTTGGCAATTCTTTGATAAACCAATTCCTTCAAAAGTTATTCGGGGTTGAAAATTGAATTCATGATAAATTTAAACTTTTTTATAGTTATCTGATGAAACTATAAGTTTTATCAAAAAATATTATAATATAAATATACATGTTGTAGTTTTTCGAATTGTTTAAGGACATTGATTACTGGGCGCTTGTTTCCACCGACAAATGGTGGGTCAATTATAACACTTAATTATAAATGTAAATAAATATTAAATTAAAAACATAAGTCACGGTTGAATGTTAAATGCAGTTGAGATGAGAGCGTTAAAAAGTATGATAGGAGTTAAACTGAGTGACAGGATAAGAAATAGTGAGATAAGGAAACGATGTGGTCTGAAAGAAGATATAGTGACAAAAATTGAGAAAGGTATGCTGAGATGGTTTGGCCATGTTGAGAGAATGAATGAAGAACGATTGACGAAAAAAGTGTATGAGGCGAGTATGAATGGAAGTGTTGGAAGGGGTAGACCTAGGCGGACGTTTCGAGACCAGATCAGGGACGCCTTGAAAAAAGGCCAGGTCAAGAGTACCCTAAACCGAAGGGCATTTATGAAGAGAATAATGAAAGTGGACGAAGCGAAACAAGTATGTAAGGATCGTAGCAAGTGGAAAGAAGTGGTCTCTGCCTACCCCTATGAGAAAGAGGCGTGATTTATATATATGTATGTATGAATATGAGCGATATATATTCGAGAGTAATATACGTGGACATTGCCGAAGTGAGACATTTGCAGGAACACTATACCGCAGTGGTAGGGACAGGAAAGCACTACTAGAGTTTTGCCCAATGGCCTGAGGGCCACACACCAGTAAGCTTAAATAGAACGAAAGAATACATACTAAAGCAGTATAAGTTAAACTAATAATCACATTATTAAAGCTATAAAAGGGCACCCAATTCAGCGATGCAGCCCTGGTGTTCCATCAGGAATAAAGTACAAATTTAAGCTATATTACGAGTATAATTCTTTTCACGCCACAACCGTACGTCACGCGTCGTATCAATAATCTAAATTTTACATTATAAACCATCTTTTAAACACTACTCAACCATGGATGAAACTTATGTTTCTTCTCAAATTGAAATACAGTTACTGTTGAGTTCTCTCAATGACTAGTGTCACAGAACACTGGCTTAATAAAGGGTGGACTGTATAATTTTCTCTTGTATTGGTCCCCACACTAGATGAGGATCAGCTTAGGTGCAGCTCGCAGTGAATCACTCACGGCGTCTTTCTTACAAATTGTTGTTGTTAAGGGTGGAAATTGACTCGGCCAATGTAAGGAGTCTATGAACGGGCTTGTTCCGAGCACACGATGCAAACAAGTGGTTATCTTTCTTGTCAAACGTTGACATAAGAGCGAGAAATTTATTGAACTACCCTCGCTTCAAACAGACATGAAGGCAGTTGCCGAAAATTGGTTGAGCAATAATTTTGTACCTAAATCTAGGAATGGATAGTTACCAATAATAATAAAAAAGGACAAAATCTGGTGGATAGTGTCGGAAAAATTCAATGTACACCTACGAAATATGTTTGGAAACCCTATTAGACCCCATAAGATATAAAATATTATATATTTACGAAACTGTTTAAAGAATTTGTCTTTAGTTATAAAAATTCAATAATATCAATTTAATAACCGATTAAATGTCAATTATTTGAAAATATTCAAATTGTAATGCAAATGACTTACGACTCTTAATAATTTGTTGTTATTTTTGATATTATAATTTAATATTTGTTTCATTATACACATAAAAAATTATTCATTATATGCATATAAGTCAAATTATTCAGCGGCTGTTTACAACAGAACTGAATACAAGATACAATTGGTTTTGGCACGGTTGTGTATTGGCTGACCTTCAGTTTTCGCTTTGTGAGGACCACCAGCAAGCAGGTCGTTTGGGTTTTGAAGATCTTGATCAGTGTTCCGATTTTAGAAAGTCAGAAATATAGGTTACCATCTGTACAAGTGTATTAAAATTTAAATAAAAGGGATGACAGATTTTTCCCCAAAAAGGGTTAACGTCAGGCAGGCGGCCGGTTGTAAAAACTAAACCACAACTATCACAACATGTATCATGTTGTGCCGGCCCCTGCAGTTCTGTAAACTGCAATTTACCAGTACTATGTCGGTATTCCGGGGGAAGCCAAAACGACGAGATGGTTATGTGAGGATCTACGTCTTAATTTTACTGCAGCCGGGTGGCTACCACTTGCTAGTCAGGCCGGGTGGCCTGACTAGCAAGTGATAGCCAAAGGTGGCCGGCATACCCAGTTAAACCTCTACCGCCCCCCAGAACCATGAGTGAGAGCAGCGTAGAATCAACTTTTGGTCATTAGAAAGATAGATGGTTATTTATCACCAAAGTTAGAAATTATAAAACACGTACAAAAAAGTATGGTGAAAAATCGGCGGCCTTATCGCTTAGAGCAGAGGTTCCCAGACTTTTTTCTCATAGACCACTTTCAAAATTTAGCTGGTTCCGATGGACCCCCTACAGCTACATTTCTACCATAATCCCAAAACTCGACAAAAAATGTGATGATTAGAGCTTACTGTGAAAATTTGCGTTGCAAATCAGTTCCAACTGCGAATTAATAGGTTTCGAAAAAAAAGTGTGAATTGATTGTTTAATTAATTATAACAAATGAGTAACGTTTATCCTTGGCATTCTTATTTTTATTGGTGAAGTTAATGCAAGATTGCAAGCACACACACACCATAAGTCGTATTTCGTCCCTTTGCGCGTCTGAACAAGCACTGCGGACGGCGGCGCCGTCATCTCTTCCTGGCAATTTTTTTTAAGTCTATTTGCAATATAGAATTGAGTTACTCTAACTTTAAATAGAGTATCTCAACAACTGAGCTGTATAACGTTATGTAGATGACGTAATCCAAGAGCAACTTAGGACCGGGCTATTGGGAGCTAAACTTGGGGAGGGAAACAGGTGTTTGGCTCCAAGTTTTTAACAAGTTCGCTGTTTTACTGCTTATGTTGTATAATCAACTGGAACTTTTTAAATGTCAATCACGTCAGGGTGCTTATATCATCTTTAAACTTGCTTTTTGGGTGCCACAGGTAGAGTATTTTTGCTTTGGTATTCTTCCGTGATATATTGTTATGATAAATGGAGTGTAAGGAGCAAGAGCTTCGAAACCCAAGTCAACCTAGCCAAGAACATAAGAAGGAATAGAACGGAAACCACAATCAATAAACACAATGGAAATGTTTACCGATGATATTTCTCAGATGGAGGGAGACCGTTGCGTTCATAGAGGAGATTCAATGGAAGGGTTAACATGGTGCAGAGTATGACGTCGCCATCATGGTCTTGAAGCTGCAATCCAACCATAAACACCACTTTCATTTGGCGCAATAGCTTTTTCGGAACTCTTGCGGATATGCTCGATTCTCGTCCCAATCTGGGTGTTTATTTATAACACTTTTATTTTGTTTTGTTTTATGACAGATTGACGGTTTGACGACCTCCGTGGCTTAGCTAACGCACTTTGATAAGCTTACGGAGGTCACGGGTTCGATGCCTGTGTCGCGTCTGGATGTTTATTTATAATATATATTTATTAACAAAAAAAGTATATATTTAGTATGTCAGTTGTCTAGCACCCACAACACAAGTGCTATGCTACTTACTTTAGTATATTTATTTATTTGTCGAAGTGCAAACGTGTCGCATTTCTGCACGTAACAACCTTTATTCTAATTTATTCCATGGCCATTAAATTTAAATCTCAACGAAGCTTTCCAGAATCGAATTAACAGTCGCTTATGAAGTGGGAATTATACAGGTTGTTTGTTATATAGGGTGTTTGTTATATAGGGTGTTTTGTTATATAGGGTGGGCGCGTTCCTCGAGGTCCGTCCCGCTGAATTATCGTCTTCCTTAATTGGTTCCGACTTATTTGTTGGAGATGCGTTGTATTCCCCCTTTTAGAATACAAAAGGGAAAATAATTGTATTTTTCAGGATATCATGAACATTTATCTCAACGCGAGTTTTGAGATCAGTGTGCTTTCAGAGTATATCAATAATTCGAACGATTAATTTTAGAATTCTTCGTGCAGGGGTGGAGTAGGAACACTGATCCCTATGGCCGGAGATGATCTATCTTAAAAGGTGACACAACAATCTAGGGTTGTTAGGTGGTAGGGCTCCAAGCTATCATGTGTTGTGTTGTGGAATAAGTGACCAGTTCCTGACGCAGACGGCAGCATGTTAACGGTGCTCCTGGTGCCTGGATGGATATCAGCATATCCATAGGTGAAGACAACTGCTTACTATTAGTCAGTCTGTTTAATTTCCCACAACAAAAAAGAATTGTGTGAATTTTGAAACAATTGATGTTCAGAAAAATCTTTGAAATTATGCTAGACTAATCATCATCATCTCAGCGTTCATCCCGGTTGCAACCCAAAGTTGCGTTTCTGTGCTCAGGGTCCCCTTTCTGACTTTTTCTACTCCACTTCGCACGGTCTTCAGCATCCCTGGTAGTGAGCCCATTGGCACGCATATCACCCCTTACGACGTCAAGCCAGTACTTTTTGGATCTACTCCTCCTGCCGGGGCCCGGCGGAGGCGGCATGGCCAGATATTTTTTCCCACGTAAGAATCCGGTTGCCGTAAAACGTGGACGTACCAACGGAACCGACACTCCTGCAGTTTATCCGCAATGTCACGGACATGAAGACTACCGCGAATGCGGGAGTTCCTAACGCGGTCCTTCCGCGTCACTTCACACATCCACCGCAGCATATTCATCTCCGTGACACGCAGTCCCTGCTTGTGTCGCTCCAACACCGGCCACGTTTCATAGCCGTATAAAAGGACAGGCCTATGCTAGACTAAAATATATTCATTTTATTCCCCACATTTATATCTATTCTCAACCCACCATTTGGGTGTGGGGTACCGACATATGCTTAATATCATGAACTCTTAATTATTTCTTTTATGAACACAGGAGTTCACATAACATACATATCCTCAAAAATAAACCGTAATAAGACCTGTCATATTGTATGAATCGGAATGCTGTGCCACAAATGGGAAGGACGTTTAGTTGTACATGCAGCAGAGATGCGAATGTTGAGATGGATGAGTGGAGTTACAAAATTAGATAAAATTAGAAACGACTATTTAAGGGGAAGTTTGAAAGTAGCGCCAGTGATTGAGAAGCTGAAACGCTAGCCTGGTATGGCCATATAATGCGAATAGAAGAATGTCATGTAACACGGAAAATGCCAGAAATGAGAGTGGATGGATACAAAAGGAGGGGTAGACAAGAAAAGATGGATGGATTATATAAAAGATGATATGGCAAAAAACGTGTGACGTCAACGTGCGATGACTAATAGAGGACATTGGAAGGAGAGTACATGTTGTGCCGACCCTACATAGCTTGGGACTTATCCCTGCCCTTACTCAGAAAGAACATATCCTGAAAAATAGCCGAAAGAAATAAAAAAAAATTTTGTGCTAGTTTAATGAAAGGTTAGTGGATGAAATATTTAAAATAATACAGGTTTTTAGCTTGTAATTTCGCAGATATGTGAACAACGCTACATTAATCAATGTAATACGAGTATAATGTATCGAGTAGACTTGCTTTGATCGAGATTAATCTGGTTTGGTTCAGAGAACCTAATTAGAACTTTATAATCGACGAGGGACGATCAAATATAATTAAGGTCGATTGACAACATCCTAGCGGTTAGTTTTGGTAGAATTCTGAATTTGTTCGTAGTCTGTAGTTCGCGAAGAGGGCCAAATTAAGTGAAGTACCCAGTGGGCATACAATGTTTGTATATAATAATACATTGCTTGTATGATAGACCGCTTGGTCAGAACATGATGGGCTCATTATTTTTGTGTATTAAAGTATCATCAATACATTTTTTATGTTACCCAAAACTCATGTTGTAGACAAGTGAATTATCTTACTACTTCGTGTTCAAACTTATTTTACGAAATCTTTTTCTCTTAGGATCGGCAAGACATATTCGCTTCTTCCACTTTCCTATGTAAGCCATCATCTTGACATTCTTATCTTTTTGTACGACATCAATGTTTACGCAATGTATGCTTTTTTTCTTAAATCTACTTCGCCGCCTGTATCCATCTACTCATTGTCACTTATCATTTTTCCATTCGCATAATATGATCATACTGTTGTAGTTTGTTACTTTTAAGTTTTTTAAACACTGGTGCTACTTTTTCGCGCTTCCTCTAATATAATTACTTCTAATTATATTCATTTTCGTAATTATATACATCCATCTCAGCAGCCCACTCCTCTGTAGCTCAGCATTCCGATCCACATATATATATCCAGTATTTGCTGAAGCTTACCCAGTTTCAGGTATTAGGATAATATAAAGGGACATTTTTCATCGTTATACTGCTACATCAATGCGCTTAGAACTTGCAAAGACTGTAAATTTCCTAAAAGAAAATTCATACCCGAGAATATTTATAAAAAAAATCACATGTTTACAGAGTATACATAATAATTTAATAATTGTATTATATTTCTTCTTCTTTCTTTCTAGTAACGTTTGTATAATATATGCTTCTATATTACCCCATGATTAACGTGACCATACGTCCCGCTTTGGGCGGGATTGTTCTGCTTTCAGGCTGTCCGTCCCGCTGTCCCCAACGAGAACAAAAATGTCCCGCTTTTACGAATAAACCTTTACACCTACTTAACTACTTGCCTACATTAATAATAATATCGCGAAAGACGGCAGCGCAGCGTAGACGCGGGTTGACAGTCAGGAACAAGCGAGAGCGAGCGACTGACATGCGAGAACGAGATAGACGAAAATTGATAGTTCATTTATCTGTTGTGCATGTGTTTATTAGAAACTTACCGAATACTTACTTATCCCAACTCCTTATTGTAATAAAGTAACTCTAATTTTGCTGTAGCAAAGTAGTTTTTTGTTGCGAAATTATTTATAAATATTATTTTTAGGGCAAGTTGGTGTAAGAATTAAGATGTCAGTGAGGGTAAGATACCATAACAAATTATTTCAAGTCAATTTTTAAACCATAATTTTTATTTTGCACTTATAAATATACATCTTACACTGACGTATCCTGTATACGTGTTTATTTATATACGAAACTCCGTAGGCGTCCCGCTTTGACACGAAAAAAAATGGTCACATTACCCATGATACACGTTTTATGAAAACCGGCACAAATACAAACGCACGCTACCTCATTTAGGCATTAGATGGAGAGATTCACTGCTAAGACTGAGTTCCGCAAGAAAAGAAGAAAACTAGAAGTTAACGCTAAGATGATATCTATTCAGTGAGAAGCTACACTTACCGCCTGTTATTAAATGGTGGGGCAGAATCAAAAAGTGCTTAACGTTGTAAAGAGTATGCGTGCCAAGGGATTGACCACAAGTGCCGAAGACCATGCGAAGTAGAGAAGAAAAAGGCAGAAAGCGGACCCCAGCCACCAAACCGAAAGTTTGGGTTACAATCGAGACCCAACCCAAGATAATGATGATTATTTAGTGCCGTCATATATTGCTTAATGTTGCCATGCTCTCATACAATTAGCGAAGCAGTGCAACTCTATTCCGAGTGATGACGTCATTGCGATAATATTATCAACTGTAACCCAATTCCGAGATAAGCCTTCAGATTAGTTAATGCTCATTCAATTACCAACAAAATGTTTGGGCTGTGACCACATTTTGGCGAAAAAAAGACATGAAACTCGCAACTGTGTATTGTTGCAACTCGCTTTTGACAGCCCTCGCCGCACAGGGAAGGCAGGGGAGTATAACACTGTTTTGAGAAGCGAGCAGTCTTGTTACACCCACTAAAAACCCACTGGGCTAATAGCTTCATTATACGAGTAACAAGAGATGATAGCATCTCCTTTATCCTCGGCGTATGGAACTGACACGTTCAATTCAAAACACTTTTGTAATTGTATAACACAATTATTTAGATATTACATTACATAGATTTCAAAAATATGTTTACACGTTTTGGTCAACATTGCAAACAAATATTTGTTTATTTTATTTATTTAAAATTTTAATTCTTATATTTTATTTTATAATGCCCTTTTTCCTTCAAAGACTGGTCTTTAATATAATATATAATTTTGTCAAGTAAAGTAAAGAATTGTTTTTTTAGTCGAGTCATTGGTTATCCTTTTCTATAAAGGAATTTTTACCATTCCCTCACAATATAAGTCTATAACGTAGTAAAAAACTGATGTGCCCGTGAAACGCCATCGTTAGTCGATTCGAAGATTTCATTAATTTAATATAGTACATTTATAAAACTCATTCTCTTTCAAACAGTATCCATATGTTGTCTTCGCGGTTTTAGAATGCAGGCTGCGAGTCTTTGTTGAGGACCGTGCAACCTGACACTACGGAATCAGTCGCAAGCCTTCGGCGATATGGCCGCGTGGGCAACATTGATAAGCAAGAGAAGGCGAAAGCATCCGAGAGCGAGAGATCGTGTCCCTACAAAATCAATGCCGGACTCCCCTGGAGTGCAGTGCCTCACATTTGTGCATTGCGCGTCATCGGCTTTGGTGCTCAACTGTGACACGTCCTATTGCGTCCATTTAACCGATATAAGGAAAAAATTTCGGTCAACTGAGCCCAATCAGAGGCGCGCTCGTTATGGCAGTTGAAGCCCCGAAGTTCTTAGTGGGACCCATTACACCTTTGCTAGCTTAATATCCATAATACACACCGGCATAAAATATAAGAGCGTATTATTTCAAAAAGCCATTATTGAATCTGGGAGCTTAGGGGCTTCGCAGCAGGCGTAAGGGATGCAAATTAAGTTTGAGATGCCTCTCGCTGATCGGTCGCGGATCCGGGAACGTTATGGCTATTATAGCATTGAATTTAAAGATTTTTAGATTAAGTTCATATTTATTTTGACGACTTCTATGGGACATTTCACACAACACAATCTAGTTCCAAACTAAGTTAAATAACACTATACACCTAATATACTATATATACCTAGTCAGGTCATAAATTCTGTCACATGTTTAATGTAAAATAATTGTAACAAGTTTATTAATTATGTAACCATTCATATACCAAAATGAACTTAACAAAACATAGATTCTTATGACATTAAAGTTTATTCAAAATGACCTCCGTGATTTTGAATACAAGCCTTCAATCTGCGCGGCCAGTTGTCTATCGCAGCACGAACGAGGTCCATGTCAATATCGGCGGCTGCCTTAATCAAGGATGTCTTGAGTGACTCCAAATTGGGATGAGGCTTTGAGCACGCCTTTTCCTCCAAGTGTTGCCATATCTTGTAATCTAACGGATTCAAATCTGGACTGGAGGAGGGCCAGTCTTCGTGCCGGATGAAGTCGATTTCACGCGCCGCCAGCCAGTCTTGTGTGCTCTTCGCTCTATGAGCTGGCGCCGAATCTTGTTGGAATACCCAGTGCCTGTTATTGAACATGGTATGAGAAACAGGTTCCACAAGGTTCGTCAGGACTGTATTTTGATACACAACAGCATTCGTTTTTACACCTTTCTCACAAAAATGTACCTCTGTTAAGCCCCAATAAGAAACTCCCAACCATACCATGAGCGAGGATGGAAAATGACCTCGTTGGACACGCGGAATACGGTTGCTCGCTTCTTCACTACTGTGTGCGTACACCTTATCATTTTGTTTGTTGTAGCTCTCTTCTACGGTAAACATTTTTTCATCCGAAAAAAGAATTTCCCGATATTTTTTTCCCGCGTACCGCTTCAACAAAGCGCGGCATCTCTTCAGTCTCAGGTCCATTAGACGAGCATTCAAACGATGTCCTGTTTTTCTTCGATATGCCCGAAGCCTTAAGTCTTCATTTAACACCCTTTTCACCGTGGTTCTGCTTAACCCCATCTGAAGGGCCAACAGTTTCTGCTTACGTTTGGGATTTCTTTGAATTCGTGCCTTCACAGCTTTTATCACTGCTGGAGTCCTAACAGACCGAGGGCGACCACTTCTTGACCTGTCATCTACACTAGAGTCTTCATTGTATCGTTTGATGGTACGATAAACGAATCTTTTGGTAATATTCAAATTTTTCAGTATGTTAAAAATTTGAATTGGCGCGTAACCGCAACGACGTAACGTAACTGCAACACGGTCTTCTTTAAGCGTCCACTCCATATTTAAAAATGAGTAAAATTCTAAAAGTTATACATTTTTATTTTCATGAACAATTCGAAATTCTAATTCAATAAACTTTTTTGTGGCCAGCATTCTAAAAGAAAAGTTTTTACTGTGTGACAATACTTATGACCTGACTAGGTATATGCTTTTCTTTTGTAAATAAATAAATATTATACATAAACACCCAGACGCTGAACGGGAGTTGAACCTGTAACCTACGCAAACGGGGCGAAGTGCATTAGCCGTTACGCCAGGAGGTCGTCAAAGTGTATAAGTAGTGTGTCCGTTGTTCAGGGTCGATGCGTAGCAAAAGCGCTCTGCTGTTTACTTTGGGATAAGATGGCGCTGTCAGTTGTCACAGTATATTGGAGAATAATACATATTTATTTTGGCTAGAAAAATCCACACCTACACACACACACACACACAAACCTCGCTCGCACTCACACATAATCACTTACACGGTAATAAAATATATAATATTATTTTTTGCAGAAACTTTTCTACGCCAAGAACCAATACATCAACTTCCGAAACATGTTAATTGTTCTTCTTCGTAACGCTTTTGTCAGAGCGGTCGTGATCGACATGGTATTATTATTGAGGGGCTGCTGTGATTCGCCTCACGATATCTCGCATGCTAATTAATTAATTAAAAATGGGAGAAGAAACTTGCTTCCAAGATACAGTTAGATCTAGTTCTGGAGCAAGTGGAATCAATTATTGTATCTACTTTTAGTCATTTTATATTAGTATGGTTTTTTTAAAGTAGGAATATTATTTCTTAGTTGGAAATTATATCTTATCCCTGGAAAATGCGATACAGCCTCTCCATGGAATCAAGCCCGCTTTTAGCGAGTGTTGTCATGCAGACTAAGCCTATGTTAATTAGTGAACAACAGAAAAGAAAATATACTAATATTTAAAAGATAAGGATTTGTTTGTACCGCATAAACATCAAAACTAATGTTCCGATTTTTACGTTTTACCAATAAGTGTTTCAATCTTCGACTGTCATAGGCAGGCACATTGTCTACTCGACCGAAGTCGCGGTAGATTTTAAAATATTGAACATCTTATGAGGAAAACTTTAAAATATTGAATATGTTATGAGCGGTTTGAGTGAGCTGTTTTTGTGTTCTCCGGTGCGATTAATTAATAAATGGGTTTTCCTCAGACGTTGATCAGTAAGTAGATGGAGAAACTTGAAATTCACTTCTGGAAATTAATATTTTGTAAGCCACCCGCACTTAGAGATTGGCATCGCTTAGTCAAATTAAGTTAGATCAAATACCAGTTGGAAATTAAATGAATATTTTCTGACGGCGGCCACCACTGGAAAATCTAATTCAGACAAATTATTCCATCAAATAAATGCTGACAGAAGAAAAATTAAGTTGCTTCAAAACGGTTTGAAGCAAATTCACCTTGCAATGGAGTTGAATAATAAGCTAAATTCGAAGTAAGTTGTGAAATATTAGGTCCTTACATATGAAATTAACGTTTTGTCGTACTGGCGACCACTTTGATCTGAAATATCTCCTCTGGTTAAGAATTCCAAATTAAAATTTATAAATTCAATTAGCTGGTATAGTTGAGTTTTGAAAACATTCATTTGTTTTTTCCTCATTATTTTTTTCTTTGGCGTCGCTTATTACCGCACAATGGAAAACATGAAATATCAGTATATTTACGAGTACGAGTTCTACCGTGGCACCAGTGCTGCAGAAACAGCTCGAAGGATTAATGATGTGTACGGCGCTGGTGTCGCAAAAGAAAGCCCGGTACGTTTTTGGTTTCAACGTTTTCGTTCTGGAAATTTTGACCTTCAGAACCAACCCCGTGGACGGCCGGAGACTAAAGTGGAAAATGAAGAATTAAAAGCTATTGTAGAAGCGGATCCATCACAAAGTACTTCAGAGATAGCTGCAGCCTTCGGGGTAAGTGATAAAACTGTATTAATCCACTTGAAGCAAATCGGAAAAGTAAAAAAACTTGAACGATGGGTACCTCATGAATTGAGTGAATCGAACTTGCAAACACGTGTTGACTGCTGTGTTACTTTGCTCAACCGACACAGTAATGAAGGGATTTTAAATCGAAGCATTACTTGTTATGAAAAGTGGATACTGTACGATAATTGGAATCGCTCGTCGCAATGGCTAAACCCTGGAGACCCAGTCATATGAAAGGATCAATAGTTTTAATAATATAGAGTTGTCTATTTACACCGCTGTTGAAAGTGCATCCTACAGTACATCGTATATAAATGAGACAATCATTTCCATGGTACGGTTGTTCTACTATTTGAAAGTAGCGAGCTTTGATTCGCATTCGGAATCAGTTAATCTGTCACAGAAAGACCGTCTAGAAGCTGAAGTGGCAAGGGTGCAATTGTCGTAGAACAGTCAGAATAGTCGTAGCATTGTCGGACACTCAGGAGAGACGAAGAGCGATGCAACAAAAAACGTTAGTAGAGATTGGATGCGATGAATAGATGATTCTTTGTCACTGTATTTGAAAAAGCTACTTTCTGCAGTAGGTTTCAATAGGCTGGCAAGAAGACGATTGTTGTCACAGTCTGCATCCTATTCTATTGCAAGCCTACCTACCAGATTCAATTATAAATTTAAACCATCAATGAAATCATTTAACACCAAAAAGTCTTCTAAAACAGTCAGTCTAAAGTTGGAAATATTTATTCTTTTCTATGGATTTTTCATAAATCTCCTATTACACAAAACTGACAAATATACAATTCAGATTGATGGACCGTTTTCGTCGTTGTTGTTTCATGATTTCCCGTATACGAAGCATTCAAATTCAGTAAGTAAATATTATTGTGTATGAGTAATTCATCAGCGAAGCGAAACGGCAGAAACAAGTGGCAACACACCGCAACGAGATTTACTTAGTTGTGAGCAGAAACCGAGGGCTTTGTGTGGAACGTATACACCTATTTTACGCTGTATTAATATCTTTATTAAAAAAGAAACCCAACTAACTTCTACGAATACAATTTTTTCTAAGAGCAAACTTAAAGTCGTCATGTTTAGAAATCCCTACATTTTCTATCGTAAAGCCTTAACTGCTAAAGTACATTAAAATTTGAAAAACCTATTTAATATACACTGCGGTAGAATAAACAGTCACGCGTGGACGCTTCATAATTAATATGAAAATCGGAAACCGCTTTGTTACGCAGATGACATGCAAATATAATAACTCCATGTCTATAACACAAAGCTTGCCGTACAATAAACGACACAACCCCTGCCAAATATAACGTCTAGACATTGAAAATTGTGGCCAATTTATTAATATTCACATAAAAACAGGTCACGTGACAGCGTATCCTAGCGTGAAATCGCTACATTATATTAATAAAATAATTACATACCGTTAAAATCACCTCCCAACTCTTCACTTCTGGACACAAGAACGTTTAAAAACAAAAATATTAAGATAATTACACAAAAACACACGAAACTCGATTCTTAATTGAACGACACCGTCGAAGCGTCCGCTAGCTTCGCCAGTCGCCTTACGACTGACATGTTACTATGTTTACGGCGAGTTGCACATGCGTACAAGTACCCTCTCTTTGTGTTATATTCATCAAACTAATATCTGTTCTACTGTTTACATTACATAGTTCAAAGTCCCATAAATTAATGTTTAAAGAGGCGTTTGGTGTACTCATATGACTTTTTCGTTGGTCGCTGTCCTTTCGCAGTGCTTATAGAAGAGGGTGTGGGTAACCGCGGGGTTTGAGGACTGAGCCTGCAAGCCCTGAATGAAATGGCCAGTGCTGCAACGTCTAAACTTGAATACGTTATAAGTTTAATCATGACCACCACCTGCTTTTGAGTGGTTTGCTCTCAATAGTGCGCTTCCTGGTTGCTATATAATAAATAAAATCCCTGCGACTTAATCGTCATTTTAAGGTGTAATTTGCCTTAAAAATATCGTTCATACTCGGGGTGAGTATTCTCTTAATTAAATTAATATCTGCTAAGATGTTTTATAGCATCCTGAAGATATTACCCAGTACTCTAAAATATTTGCAAAATAAGAGCGGCTGCATCAAAGAGCGAATGGGACTCTAAGGCCCTACATCTTAAGCTTTTGGAGTCCGCATTACATTAGTAGTATCAATAAACATACAATAATACACCTCTAAAAAGCTTCGTGCTCAAAGATCTCTACGACAAAAACTCTACGTTGTGAACGTAGAGTTATCATCATTAGCAAGCGGTGTTGACTTGACATATTATGTATGTGTTGGTGGGACTCCTTGCATCCGCTCTAACTCGATATCCACTATTAAATGAATCAGGAGTATTAAGGTACAACTATGGACATTTGGGTCGTTAAGCCAAGTCATCGCGCAGTACGGTGTAGAGGACGCCCCCGCAACCAAATCCCTTTAATCAGATCTAGTTCGCATTCCAAAGCCTTCCTATTACATATACGTAAACAACAAACCCTTATAGCACTATTGTTAGATTCAATTTCAAGGCAATCAGTATTCTTCTGAATTTATGGTATTTTTTTAAAACTTAAACGCAGCTTTCATGAACGTACACTAACCGGAAGTTTTTAAATGTTTAAAAACGCAGTAAACAAAATTAATACGTATAAGAAATAATATAATAATTAATTTGTATTTTAAAGGAATTTATTAAATCCTAATATTTGTTATACATACAGATTGACCAGTGGAATTTTTTCCGTCTCTGTTATAAATATTTTTGGTCTATAATTAATTTTGGTGATTGGCAAATAATGGCAGGAGGGGAGACACTTGTCGACGGGATAGTGAAACTAGCAACAGCTTAATATAGTGGTATGCAATAAGAGACAGAGTAAGAAAAATAATAGTTAAGTGAAAGAGAAATATGCCTGTACAGATTAACGTTCACGGTGGTTTCATTCCTAACTTTTTTAATATGTAATACTATTTCTTAAAGATTATTTAAAAACACGTTTTCTACAGAAAATGATTTTTCCCTACAGCTATTTCATTATACATAATTATACCTTATACATAATATAATTATTGTATAAAACAAAATCTTATTATTATAAATATATTAGATTTAATTAAATTTCTGAAATACGTTTGCTGAGATCGAAACTGCGATGTTGTCTTCATTACTATTCGCAAGAACATTTTCATAATCAGTTAAAATCTAATTAATTCTATATTTATTATTATTTCTCTTAATTGCAACACTTGTATATTCATTAATATTACTATTAGTTATTGCATTTATATTTATCATATATTTACAGTTTTATATTATTTGGTACATATATATTTGTATAAGATTATATTATTTTTTGTTTTATGTGCTAAGTAAAGGTGTAATGTTTGCCGTGCCGTTACCTTATGGGCCTTATGTGCCTTATGGGCTCAGCGGAAGATCAGCCCTGGTCAACTGACCAGCATTATGCTGAGTCTGATGCCCCTTTTAGGACAAGTTTTGTTTCAAGTTTAATTTTATTAACACTTAGTTTTATATTAGTTTAGTTTAACTGTCCTAAATAAAAATTATTTTCTTTCTTTCTTTCTTTCTTTCTATTTGAGGTAAAGAAATTACCTTAATAATCCTTACTTTGATATTAAAAAAACGCTGTGTTTAACTAATCCTTTAGAAAATATTTATAATATTTGGTATGGCAGTGTCATAACCTTTTCTTCAAATTCTAGTTTTCTTCAAGAAACCTCAAATTTCGAACCTGTTACTTTTTTTTATTGCTCTAGGACAGCAGACAGGCTGACGGTCTACGTAGAATTGAGCATTTACGCTCGCCTATAGGTGTTTGCAACGCCAGTGGCATCGTGAACACACTGCTGTCCCATAATGGTACAGGAACTTTGGTCACTAATGCCGGAACACAACACAAGGTTATTATGGCATGCTTAAGACCAAAAGTGATCGCCATCCAGGCGGGCTTGGGGCCCTACCACGTAGCTAGGGTGGGTTGTTTTGTCGCCTTTACGACAAACGCGCTGAGTCAAAAACATCACAGTGAGCGCTTGCAGTGCTCATTGTGATGTTTTTGACACGTGCCGACGGTAAAGGAAAACAGGCGTGGATAATTTTAGCCTTTAGGACAAGTCAGAGCTGTTAGACATGTTTGTTTTTAGTTTCTTATACTATCCGAATTTATTTTATGTCATTTAATGTAAATAGTAATAACGGCTGGGCTCTCTACCATCTGCTTGCGTAGGGTCCTAGAATACTTCGGCCACATCGCCAGAAGGGATGAGGACAACCTGGAGAGACTGATGGTAACAGGGAAGGTGGAGGGAAGAAGACCAAGAGGAAGGAGCCCCATGCGATGGACTGATCAGATTCGCACTGCCCTGGAAACTACTGTCCACGACGCTTTACACTCTGCTTCCGATAGGGGCAGATGGCGGCAAATAATACGCACCAAAGTACTCCGTCGAGATGATCACGATCCTCAGCACTGAGGAAACCGACGCGAGGAGGAGGAATGTAAATAGTATCATTCTGGTATTGATATTTTTTAAATTTATGCCATTTTTAAAAAACCTAAATGTAGGTTTCCTTGCCATAAACTAATCAGAAGTTTGTAAATGTTTTTATCCGTGCAGAGGCGGAGAAAGAATACTAACCTCTCCGGCCGCGGTCGGCCTGTCGTAAAAACGACAAAATCACCCACCCTAGCTACGTGGTAGGGCTCCAAGCCCGTCTGGATGGCGCCCACCTTTGGTTTTAAGTATGCCGTCATAATAACCTTGTGTTGTGTTCCGGCATTAGTGACCCAAGTTCCTGTACCCTTATGCGGCAGCAGCGTGTTCGCGATGCTACTGGAGTCGCAAACACCCATAGGCGCGACGGTAACTGCTAAATTCTAAGCGGGCCGTCAGCCTGTCTGCTGTCCTACAGCAAAAAAAAACGTTTAATAATTGAAAATTCTTCCGTAAATAAAATAATACGTCCATATGCCAATACCAAACATCGCATTTGTATATGCTAAGGAATAATTTAAGAAGGATGAATAAATCTGAAGTTATGTTGTTCATCTTATTCCAAAAGTAAAAACCAATCAACCAGTGCTAGCAAAAGAACTCAATTTCTCGTCTTTTACTTCTTCTTGAAGAGATGGGTTTGCTCCCTTATTTCTGAAATCTTATATAAGTTTTGTTGCATATATTCATAAAAAATATAGTTTAAAAAACTAAAAAACACATTTTTATATTTAATCAAACTAAAAAGTAAAAAATAATTCTTATCATAAGAATAAAGTTTTAGTGTATATGAGTGTGCGTGTATATATATATTATATATAAATGTATGTGTATTTACTTGTTTAAACTATTAATTATGAAATTGTATAAACGTGAAATTTGTATATTAGTTATCCCACCAGCAACTTTTATAAATTATTTGTTTCCTGTACTGGGTTGTCTGGAAGAGATCACTTTTAGCGATAAGGCCGCCCTTTGTGCAATATTGTTAACCACAAAATTTCAATGTAAATTACTTTTATACAATGTACAATAAAGTGTTATCTATCTATCTCAAAGTTACACTACACAAGAAGGGGTCGACGAGGAGTTGCAGTAACTACCGTACAGTGGCATTAATATCACATGCGAGCAAGATAATGCTTCATGTAATTAACGGTACGCTACACAGTCCTTTGTTTAGTGGTTTCGTGAAGGGTCGGGGCATAAGAGAACAAATAGTAAATGTAAGACAAATAATCGAGAAGGGTCGCGAATCCAACATGCCAATACTCATGTGCTTCATAGACTATACGAAAGCGTTTGATTGTGTTCGATGGGATTGTTTGTGGAACATCCTGCATGAAATGGGTGTACCTCAACACATTGTGCTGATCGCTAACTTATACCAAGATGGCGAGTCTATGGTGAAGGTGAATAACGTCATATCAGGATCCTTCAAGCCAGGAAAAGGAGTAAGACAGGGATGTATTCTTTCTCCCATTCTTTTTAACGTATATGGTGAATATTTAATGAGGAAAGCCTTGGAAGATTGGAAGGGGGGTATCTCGGTTGGTGGCATGAAATTTAGTATACTGACATATGCGGACGACACCACACTTTTCGCATCATCGGAGAAGGAACTTGCTGAATTATTTCGCAGAGTGGAGTATGAGAGTGGATTGGTGGGACTCTTTATTAATAAATCCAAAATGAAAGTCATGGTTGTGGACAGATCTGGCCAACTCTCTAGAACTGGAGAGCTCTCGGATCCCTATTGACTTACCAAGGAGGAAGTATATTAGAGATCAAAAGAAGAGCACAAATGGCCAAATCTGCAATGACTAAGCTGACACGCATATGACAAAATTGAAAGGTCTCCAACGTGACTAAAATGAGACTAGTCCGAACATTGGTCTTTTCAATTTTTCTCTACGGGGCAGAATCATGGACAAATTAGGACATCAGAGCGCAAGAAAATAGATGCAAACAAAATGTGGTGCTGGAGACAAATCTTCCGCATACCTTGGATGGCCAAAAGAACAAATAAATCTATTCTGTACTAGCGTCGCATTAAAGTCAGACTCTCGACAATCTGTTATCGAAAGATTCTTGGGTACTTTGGTCACAATGGCCGACGACAGCCGGATTACTTGGATAAGCTGATCATGCCGGGCCAGGTGGAGAGATAGCGACCTCGTGGCCGATAGTAGTATCGTAGGTACTATAGTAGGCCGTATAGTAGGTAAACACCTAGCCGCTGGTGTGACCAAGTAACCGCCACTGGATTTCCAATAGCAGCCGCTTTTCGAGAAGCTGAGGACCGGACGAAGTGGAAACAGTTTACGAGACAGGCCACGGTTGATTTTCAAGGACACGACCTTCAGCAATGAAGAATTCGACTAAGAAGAAGAAAACCTCTATAATCCAAGCTTTCATCATAGCTGATCAGTTAATTTGCCATTTTTTTACATCAGTTTGAACAGCATAACTGTAAAGCTTCAAAATTGTAACAAACGGTGTGTTTTCACTCCATTTCACACCAAGTCATCTTCCAAGAAGGCCGACTCGGAGAATTGCTAATTTCACCGCCATTCAATCGGAAATATTGACAATTTATTTGTAAATGTCAGGAATATTCATTTTCGTATTTAACTTAGGGGGTGTTCAAGTCTTACGCAATTACTTACATACGATGCGTTACAAAGATGGGAGGGCTTCGAACAACGCATTACGTAATATTGTTTTTTATTTAAATAAAAAACTAGGAAAAAAAATTTCCCAAGTCAGCAAACCTTTTCGTTTATGTTTTATGAGAAGTCGTAGCGGGAAGTAGCAGAGGTATTTTAGCAACTTTCCGGTAATTTGCGCAAAATAATGTTACTTTTAAGTAAAAATAGTTACTTGGGTGTTATGTAACTTTTGGGAGGGGGAGGGGGTACAGAAAAACGTTACGGCGCGTTACATTATCATAATCTATTTTTTTTATAGCTAGAGTTCAGCAGACAGGCAAATGACCCACCCGGACAGGTGGTCACCGTCCCCTATAGACATTCGCAACACCAGAGGCATTACCAATGCGCTTCCGGCAAAAAAACTTGCGTTACCTAACAATGCAAATGTTGAGCTATCACACCCCATAATCTAGAGCAATATTTCAAATTTAGACCATCAAAATCCATATCTTTTGTTAGAAACCGCTAAAAACGTGTAAATATTATTACTTGTTCTTCCTTAAGTATACAAGGCAGTTCACAGAAAACTAGATCAAGGAACAAAACTCGAGGTCCATCATCTTCCTGCCCTTATACTACATTATATGGGGTTGGCACAACATATCGCACCTTCGGTGCAACAAAGTCGCAATTCTGGACACATTTTTTGTTATGCATTTTATTAGTATTTCTTTAATAATATAAAATAAACATTTTTCGTGAAACTGTAGCAAAAACTATAAACAATTAATAGTATATATATATATATATATATATATATATATATATATATATATATATATATATATATATATATATATATATATATATATATATATATATATATATATATTATTAACCTACTACACATGGTAATTCAGTAATATGGAAATAAATGCTAAAAAAATCTTAAAAGTCCTGTAAAATCACAAAATGAGCTGTTGTGCCTTTGTTGCACCGAAGGTGCGATATCATCTTCTTTCATGTCAACATTTATACATTTTTTAGCATATCATATTTTGCACAATCCACCTATCTTTTTAATTTACCCTTTTGTATCCATCCACTCTGATTTTCTTTGTCACATGGCTTTCTTCTCTACGCACTACATAACCACTAGCTGACCAGGTAAACGTAATTCTGGCATATAAATAAAAAAACAGAAATTAATTACGTTCACCCCCTTCACGTTCTATTTTATCGATAAAAAAATTAGCCTATACCGTTCTCTAAATTCCAGTCGGTCTCTATACAGAAATTCATTAAAATTGGTTCAGCGGTTCGGGCATGAAAACGTAACAGACAAACAGTTATTTTCACATTTATACTCGTAATATTTGTAATAGTTATATATATATATATATATATATATATATATATATATATATATATATATAGCATGGATACTATGCTTACTTTTGAAGTTTTGGATCACTGGCGCTACTTTCAATTCATTTCCAAATTTATCCATTTCCGTAACTTCATATACTTCATCATTCTCATCGAAATTCCAATAATCCTATCGATGTATCGACAATGTTTAGTTTTAAGTTGCGTTAAAACTCCTTACTTCTTACGATTGGCCATGATAATATGTATCATGGCGAACTTAATTCTAAAAAATCCAGTTGGTGTAGGTTATTAATATAGAACTGTTTATTGTACATAACTAGATTAATTTTTAAATATACAATTAAACCAGTTAATGTACTTTTTTTTAACTGTTTCACCTCACAATCCAATTAAATAAAGCATCCATACTGATTTCATTGTTTATTAACATGAAACTTTAATTGCGATATTCACAGACTATTCCTCACCTCGTCCAAGGTCTCAGCAAGGTCCGCCAGAGGTCGTCGCCCGGAAGAGATTCCACATTACGCGACCACTACGTGACCTGGGTGGGCAAACCATTACATAACCGCTGACAATGGAATTCCGTTCAACTCTCCAACAAAGATTGGATATATTTACAAACCTTTTGCGTAGTTACACAATTTGTTCTCGTATTTCCAAATAGATAAATAAAAATATCAGCTTTGTAAAGCTTTCACACGTCGCGTCACCTTCAAGGATCAAGTCTAGGTGGTAATGTACTATATCCATACTAATATTATAAATGCGAAAGTAACTCTGTCTGTCTGTCTGTCTGTCTGTTCCTCTTTCACGCCTAAACGGCTGAACGGATTTTGATGAAATTTGGTATGGTGATAGATGATAACCTAGAAATGGTCATAGGCTATAAATAATCACGCCATCGTTCTTAGGGGGTAGGCAGTAGGCAGATAACTAAATTGAGTTAGTGAATTTTTGTGCTTATCCGGTATCTATGAGAATCGGCCAACATCTATTTTTCATCCCCCTAAATGTTAGGGGTGACCCACCCCCAAAAATTTTTTTTTAATTTTTTGACATTTTATTATTTATATGGCAGAACAACGTTTGCCGGGTCAGCTAGTGTACTATATAACACATATATATTGAAAAAAGAAATCTATAAGTAATGCGTCAGTTGCTTAGTATCCATAACACAAGCGCTGCTGCTTTGCGCCTAGATGAGGTTCTGTCAATTGTGTCAATATACTTGTATACTAACTGATCCGGCAAACGTTGTTCTGCCATATAAAAAAAAATAGTACTTAATTACGTTCACTCCTATTTCACCCCCTTCAAGTCTCATTTTCGCGACAAAAAGTAACCTGTGTCCTTGTCCAAGGTCCAATCTATCTCTATACCGAAATTCATCAAAATTAGTTCAGCGGTTTAAGCGTAAAACGTAACAGACAGACAGAGTAACTATAACATTTATAATATTAACATGGATGTAGGGAACAAATGTCTGGCCAAAAAGTTCCGGATGACTTCGATAAGAGGTAATATGTGTGCCAATGGACTCCCTACCAGGGATGCCGAAGACGAAGCTTGGCTTGCAACCGGGATTTATTTATACAATTACGAGTGCAAGTATAGACCACAAGATTGCTTCTGTGGCTATGCAAGGGACGCATACGTCATCGATAGTGTTCCTCAGTTCAAATCCTTCGCAAGATAAAATATTTGTAAGATCTGCAAATAGTTTTACTTTTGGTGTGAAATTATTGTGTAGCTAACTACGAGTATAATAATTAACAAAATTCCTCTTTGGATTGCATATCCGCTGTTATTTCAGAGCTGACTTTATTAGGCTATTTGTTCCAAAAGTCCTCCCCAGAAGAAACTATACAGATTATTGCACTGTCATTGGTCGTTTTGAAAGGGGTGAAAATCATGTTCAAAGATTCCGTTACATAGATACATACCAAGCTAATAAAATAAAGCCTCTCGTCCTAGTGGACGCAACGGATTTAGCTAGTCAATGCGCCTCGGAGGGGTTTGATCTCGTTCTGAGTCTGGGTATAAACATGTATTACATGTACTATCTATTTAGAAAATAAAAGTATTAATTACGCATAACATAAGCCCTCTGCTGTTTACTGTAAGACTAGGTGGCGCTGTGTGCAATGTCACAGAAAATTTACAATTATTATTGAAAGATTTTAAAATGGTATCACGTAATTGTAGTAGTTTCACCCTGTAAATCATATTTTGGCATACCTTTACAGCTCCTTTGACAAATTGATAGAATCGCATCAGCGTAATGTATTCGCAGTGATGGCGGCACTTCCCCCGCCCGCTCATCAATCACCTCTGTTGACACGAACAAAAACACTTCTGTTTTTATTCAATAGTGCTCGTATTTTGGCCATTTATGATTACGTACAACGAAACCATTACTTATGATAAACTAACTGCCCCGACAGACTTCATTCTGTCAAAAGTTATTGGTCATCCGCCATAATCCAATAGAAAAAATCCATGAAATTGACCATTCTATTTGCTTCCTTTTTTATCAGATGTACCCGAAAGTTATTACCGATTTTTGAAAAAAATAACTACGTAAAAATATTGCCCATTTATACGTCTTGCCTATCTTTCAAGCAATTATGGATGCCATCCCAAAAAAACTGTTTGTCCTTTAAGCTAAACCATCCATCGAGCGATTTTCTAACTTCTTCGAAATTGACGAAGTGCTGCTCTGCAAGCGCGTTCCCATTGATGCGAAAAGTTGATAGTCAGATGAGGCAAAGTCGGTGCGATAATATGTCCCATCCAAATGCTTTCAACCCTTCCTTGACCGATTTTGCTTTATGATACGGCGCGTTATCGTGATGTAAAATCACTTTACCGTGTCTTCGAGCTCATTCTGAACGTTTTTCGATCAATGCATGGTTCAAAATGATCATTCGTTGTCGATAATGATCACAGTTAACTGTTTCACCAGGTTTCAACAGTTCGTAATACACCACGCCACTCTGGTCCCACCAAACACAAAGCATTGTCTTGCGAACAAAACGATTTGACCTTGGAGTCAATGAGCCGGCTTCGCCAGGTGATAACCATGATTTTTACGCTTAAGGTTTTCAAAATAAATCCACTTTTCATCATCCGTCACCATTTGACGCAGAAATGACTTCCGATCATACCTTTGAAGCAGCATTTCACAGACGATTTTTCGATTTTCCATTTGCTTGTCATTCAATTGAGGCACCCATCTTCCCATCTTTTGGATTTCCCCCATTACTCGTAATCGGTCGATAATCGTTTCTTGGGCTACATTTAAGCCTGTGCCATCATTTTTGAGTTTGAGTTGGGTCTTCATCCAATAACTCCTGCATTTTCGCATCTTCAAACTTTTTCGATCTACCAGAACGTTCTTTGTCTTGCACATCCATATCAGCACTTTTGAATTTTCGAAACCAAGCCTCACATGTTTTTAAGGTTAGACGTTAGCCCCAACTCACGCAGCCCAAAAATCTCGAAAGATCCGCTTCCTAACATGGAACATAGGCACGCTAACCGGACGCGCGAGAGAGTTGGCCGATGTGATCTCCAGGCGGAAGATGGCCGCCACTGCCACGTTCCTGCAAGAGAATGCACCTGGTGGGGAGAATGGGGTTGCCATAGAGCTCTCGCCTGCAGAGGTCCAAAATTGTCTTCGCCGCATGAATCATCGGAAAGCTGTTGGATCCAATGGAGTCCCCATCAAAACCTGGAAGGCGATGGGCTCTCGTGGTGTGTGCATCTAAACCGACCTTTTTAATCGGACACTCCTCGCTGGTACGATCCCGAACCAATGGAGACTGAGTATCATTACGCGTTGTCAGTGGAACTAGTCCTTGATTTGGAAGAAGGTCTTGCGGCTGCACTTCTTTGTGCTGCGTGTTTAGCAGCTCGTGGAAATACGAGCGCCATCTCTCCTTCACCGCGAGGTCCTCGCATAGCAGGTTGCCCACAGGGTTTTTACACAGCGGCACTTGGAAATGTCCTGTGCCGCTTTGACCCTGGAGCGTGACAACTTATAGATGAGCTTCTGCCCCTCAGACGATTCCAACTTATCGTGAAGTAGCTAGCTGTAAGTGGTCTCGTCTGGCTCTGGAAAAAGCTCTCTTAGTGGCACGCTTTGCCACCCGATATGCATCGCGATCTTCAGGAGATCTGGACGCTTGCCACTTCTTAAAAGGGGCTTTATTCTCTCTAGTCTCACTCTGGACTGTGTAGTTCCACCACCATGCCTCTTTGTCACACTTGCGTCCACCCTTAGACACCCCAAGCACCTCCTTCGCCGACCCAAGGATAGCCGCCTGAATTTTGTCCCAGTAAGCCTGAACTGGTTCGCCCATACCACCGGCGCACTTGTCACCGACGACTAAGGCGAACTCGTGGGACGTGACGTCATCAAGCAACCACCACCTGATTCGGTGCTGAACGCGCTCGACATGCATGTCTTTAGGCTTAGCGCAGAGGTCCATGACAAGAAGACATTGTTGTGCAGTGAGACTCTCACCGGGTGTGATCTTGCAGTTTACCACTTTGCTGATGTGGTGTCTCCTAGTGAGTAGGAAGTCAATTTGGGTAGCATTCCTCCCGCTCTTGTAGGCGATAAGATACTCGGGTCTCTTTTTGAAATACATGTTCACGATGGCAAGGTCGGCAGCCACACACGTATCGAGGATATCCTCCCCTTCGGCATTACGGCTACCATACCCAAATCCATCGTGACCGCGCTCAATTTCCCCACATTCCTCACCCACATGACCGTTCAGATCACCGACCAAAACGATCCTCTGTGATAATGGGATTTCACGGACCACTTCTCTGAGTAGATTCCAAAACGCTATTTTATCTGCGTTGTCACAACCGACCTGTGGCGCGTAGATACTTATCAAGTGGGTAACTACCCTATCGATAAGCACCCTAACGACTATAAGCCGGTCGCTATGACGTTTTCCTTCCAAAATGATTGATTTGATCCAGATCTATTGCACTTTGAATTATGCAGAAGGCTCTAGCACCCGGACGTAGTTCACGTCGATGCAATTCTCTGAATCGCATTTATGCAGCATACGTCAGCTGTATACAATAGCCTTCTGAATACAGAAATACACGTGAACATTAGTGCGCCTTACCACATGATTTCAACATAGCATTGCCAGGATCATTGCCGGATTAATCAAGCACGGGGCCCGTAGCAAATTCTTTCGGTGGGACCCGCGCAAGGGTGCTAACATACTCTTTGTCAAACTATTTGTAAGACTAATCAGCCTGATAATCATCAGGCCGACTCAAATTCCAAAGATTTATTTAAACGACTTTTTGTATTATGTCTACCGTATGAACTTGTTTTATTTTCGTCAAGGAAATAATCGATTGTCTGACGTGGATTATCTTAGTAGGAAAAGGTATAACGTTTCGTTTTTGTGACCTCAAGTAAATTCAACATTCCACAGAATAAGTTTCACTCAGGCAGATATGAGAGAGTTTAAATATGCGATGCCCTTTTCCGCTAGGCCCGTAGCAATTGCTCCTTGCTTAATCCGGCATCGGCCAGGATCATGGCTGAAAAATATCCGGGTTCAATTATTTCAGGCAACACAACTAAATAGATTACAGGTTTGGGTACCAGTAGAGTTCTACCCCTCGAGCATGGGGAGGTTGAGATGTCGTAGCAGGCTCCTACAGCAACTGGGGAGCGACTCAGTGAATCATCACCGTCATTGTTTCTTGCATCGTAAGCAATCATTTGAAATCTCCCGACTTGCTCTCTTAAGATTTTTGGTACATTGATGAGTCAGCATGCTTCTTTCAAGTTACATAGCTTAACTTTTTTTAAATATACTGTGATAATTCGCTTGCTTGTTTGTATAAAAGTCTTCGGAATCGGCACTCGGGGCGGGATTTGAACCGATTCCCGCAAGCATTCTGACGTGTGAAACAGTTGCGTTACAGAGGTCACTTGGATATTTTGCGATACTTTTTCTACGTCAGTCGATTCAGTTGCGAAGTCTCAGGGCTTTAGTGTCCTTACCTTATTTACTTGACCTCCGCTCCCCCTTCTCACGAGATAATAAATAAATATTGGGACATTATATATACATATAAGGTTTGTGTGTGTGCGTGCGTGCGTGCGTGCGTGTGTGTGCCAATGTCCCAATATATATGTGTATATATATATATATATATATATATATATATATATATATATATATATATATATATATATATATATATATATATATATATATATATATATAAGATTTTGTATCCTTTTGTATCTTGGTGTTTTTTTTCTTTTCTTTTTTGTTTGTATGATTTGAGAGGGCACTAGTTTCCAAGACACAGACTAATGTCTAGTTTGGAGACTAGGGTTCATTGACTTATTATAATGCGTTACAATAAAGATTTATTATTATTTCACACAACGTCATCTAGTTGCATAGCACTTGTTATGGGTACTAAACTACTGGTATACTACATACTCGTATATACTTTTTTTGTAAGTAATTAAATACTATACCAAACACCCAGATGCTAGACGGGAATCGAACCCGTGCCCCCGCAAGCTTATCGACGTGCGTTAACTGTTACTCCAGGAGGTCGTCAAAATCATCTATTTTTTTTGCCTCAAGGAATAACCCTATTCTTGACGGGTTCCCGGCCCGGGGGGACTCAAGGATATGTGGGACTCCGGGAAACATGATTGACTCTCACTCTACTTTACCGACTAAAAAACTCCGCTGTTGTAAACTATCGCTTACACCCGGCCGCACTGATATTGTTGGCTGCCGATCTCGTGGGCCGGGCCGGCGTCGGCCATAGTGTTGGCTCCGGGTGATCAGAATTTCGTCACCCTGGCGCTCTCCTCTCGCAACCCGAGGAGGTTGGGGGAGCCGCGGAATAGCACACGGCCCTCACCCTCGCGGCACTGGTTCGGGCGGCGGTTCCTCCCTCGAGGGGCCGCCCACTACCGTATTAAAACAAAAAAATCTAACCAGGGATATAAAATAAGAGACATAAATGCTTTTTTCCCTTCATACTCACTGTATGTCTTTATTTCTTTTTTTGTATTTTTTTCATTCGTTTATTTTGAAAACTTTGTTTAAATTAAATTTATTAATATTAAATATATATATCTCGGGATGTATTTACATGATTTATACAGTGTATATGTACATAATGATAGTTGTCAGTTATTTACATGCATGTAACCTAGCCTATGATGATGCACTAGGTGACTAGTTCATAACACTCATGTACCGCGAAACACAAGTCCTTAGAAACGTCGAACGTTCCCACTAAAACGGTACTCGATAAATGCACTTAACAATTTAAAAATAAAAACTATAAATTCATAAATAATAAATTTCGCCATAATTGTGATCAAAAATAAAATAAGTTTTCTTATAAATAAATGTTCTGTGATACGGGGTAATAACAACCAATAGTTGTGATAAGTTAAAATTGCCAATGTTCAGGGGGCCTACGAGCAAAATGACTGAAATGAAAGGGTGACAGCTGGTATCGAAAACAAAATGGCTTCCAAATTGATGGTCTTTATGCTCAAACACCCCAAAAACACGTCGAATTTTACTTAATATTTTTCAACGGTAATTAAATAGTTATATAACGTTGGATTAAAGTGTGATGACAATAATTAATATTTTTTTCACATCTCGTTGTCAAGCCAATATCTGCTATGTGCACTTTTTTGAGATTTCAACATTTTGTCTATTCAACTAGTTTGCCACGAAAACTTTAATATACAGGGTAACTTTGACAAACCCGTCCATTTTCACACAGAAGAATCTTTAGTAAAAGTTATGAGAAACATGTATTTTAGTTTTGTATCACATAGTACAAAAATGTTGAGTAATCAGCATCACAAACTCGCAATTTACATAATACGGCGCTAGAGTGTCAATGACCTCTCCATCTGACCTAGTAAAAGGCCGAAGACGGCGGCATTGCACCGGGCGAGCGAATACGCACTACTCATTTACGCGTGTGTGACAGAGACAGGTAATAACAGGTTAACGTACGAAGGTTGCACCATAGCACTATTCTGTACAATTGAATTAATGATCATATATGAAATATTTTATGATGAAAATTTGACATACAATTTTTTTTGCCAAAATGGGTTCCTTAAATGATATTTAGTGCGTAAAAAAATTTGGACGGGTTTGTCAGTCACCATGTATAAAAACCGCTATGTGATTATATAATCATTACATTAATTTAATATAAAACACTGTAAAGGAAATTGTTATTTATAAAATTCTACGTGAGAATGTTTTTACTCAATATCGTAAAGTTTCAGCACATAACAGATATTTGTTGATTTGATAAAATGACTGTCATCATCTTACTACCACGTATACAGCAAATAAATTAATTTAAACTTGATTAAATCCTCCATATAAAATATATCAAATTAATGAACAGCGGCGATATTATACAACTATGTATGACGCAATAAATTTTCAATCAAACATTTTACGCGACGTAAATGTTTTAACTGAACAAATCTATGGTTTGGAGGCGGTAACCTTCTTCTTTCGAGGTTTGATTGAACATCAAATGTCATTAAGATCTGTTCTCTTTAGAAATGTCACATAGGACATTAGTCCAGTGCTAATTATGTTTTTTTTCATTGCTGTAGGACAGCAGACAGGCTGACAGCCCGCTTAGATTTTAGCAGTTACCGTCACCTATGGATGTGTGCGACGCTAGGAGCACCGCGAATACCCTGCTGTCCCATAAGGTTACAGGAACTTGGGTCACTAATGCCGGAACAAAACAAAAGGTTATTATGGCCGCACACTCAGGGCCTACTGAGTGCACGCGGATGACCTACGCGGATGTCCGCGACGGATGGCACAATGTATTATGCCTATACAGCGCGTTTAGCGGACGGTCGTGTGGAGCGGATCTAAAGTACTGTCGTCGTCATCATGGCTGCGAACGTCCAAACTGAGAGGGTTATTTATTTATTTCTTCAAACAAGATTATTTACATACACACAACATATTACATGAAGTAAAGAATACTTTTTATGTGTTTTAGCACTACACTACAAATACAGATTGAGCATATAAAAATGTATGCATGTACAACATTATCATCTATAAAAATACTATCACCTAAACTAGGCCGAGCCTGTATCGTAGGTGAGAGTACCTTCCTTATGTGACGAAGAAATTTTTTTTTGTGTCAGGGTAGTTGAGCGTTTTTACGGACTCAAACTGGTTATACAAGAAGTACGACTTCGACCGTGTCTTTGGAATCTCCGCGATAATTTATACATAAACTCCTCAAATGTCCTAATAGACATTTTGAAGTACATGAAAAATTTCATTTCGTCTTCTTACAAATCCGAAAACAAAGCTACAAATTCCCCTTTAAAAACTCTTTTCCCAACGATTGGATGTACATTAATTCTTCAGACACCGTCGCGTTTTCTGCTGTTTAACAAATAGGCAGCAACCACCAAATTAATGTTTTTATCCATGACTGTACCGCTCTCAATCACGATCCGCACAGCACTGAATCGGGCCTCATAGTCCAAGGGTGGTCGTCATCCATACGGACTTGGGGCCCTACCATGTACAACTTTTACGACTCCGCCCCTGCACGGAGAAATTATTGCCTTCGCCATGACATATCCACATCGGATCCCTTTAAACAAACAGCATACAACCATATAATAAAAGGAAATGTTATTCCTTCGCAAGCCGCTCGCAACTAAATAGATTGCAACTATAAAACTCGAAAGCACTTCATGGGATTAAATTAGAATTACATTGTCTCCGTAAAAGTGGCAAACGAGTGCGTAAAACCTTCTTGTTATTACTTAATCTTATTACTTCGACTTGTTAAAGTTTTAACATCTCACGATTCTGCGGTAGCAACGTTGCGGTTTCTTCAACCAATAATTCAATCCATACTAAATATTATGAAAGTAATTTTGTGTGATAAGTTTTCACGGCCAAACCGCTGAACCAATATTTGATTTCGCTGACAATTTTTTTTTTTTTTAACATATGCCATATAATGACAGAACAACGTTTGTTGTGTATGTGTGTATAATAATCGATACGATTGAAATAATAATTATTCACGTCATTATTAAATACTATGATTATGTTATATTTTATATACATTCATTAAAAGTATTTCAATTAAAAATTGTATATATGATTCAATTTAAATGATTTGCAACTGTATATTTAAAAAAAAAAAGCAAGTTTGCAGTATTTTAGTGGTGGCAACGTTCGCACGCGCACGTGTACTTATAAAGCCCTATCGTCTACATTCGTACAACCTCCAAGTTACATGCGTAACTTACCTAAGTCCTAGTCTAAATTAGATTAATTACACAAAGCAAAACGTTGGCTACATTTTGCTTATAAACATTTACAATACGGGTATTCTTTTTTTTTAATAGTTTTTTTTTAAATATTATTATTTACAGGAGGAGATTACATTATATTTTATATAGCATTATAGAGAACGATAATCGTGTGACTGTGATGAATAGTTCACAAAATACGAAACGCTCGTGTACGAAAAGTATAACAACACAAGTGTTTAGTTTCCAAAATGCAATGATAATTACGTCACCACACTGGAGAACCATCGCGACAATTCACACACAGCGCTATCTAGTCCCATAAAAAGTTGTATGCACTTGTGTTATGGGTACTATACAACTGATATACTACTTACATAATTTTATTATCTAATAAAACACATATTAAACATAAACACCCCGACACGAGACGGAAAACGAACCCGTCACCTCTGCAAGCGTGCCGAAGTTCGTTAAACGTTACGCCACGGTGGTCGTCAATCAATGATTATGTCTCTTTACTTAAGTAAACATTTTGTTTTTAAGAACAAAACATGCAAACAGGCAATTATATATTGGAACCCAAAACTTCATTATTGTATATGTCTACAATTAATAACCATTATATATACAAAAATACATACACATGTAATATTTTAATAGGAACAAAAATAAATGGTGAATCGTGAAGAACAATCCAATAATCATTATAGATCTCTATTCAGTCACAGAGACGTCCCCTATAACGCTTACGTCGAAGACTGGCGTGGCGACAGTTCGACACGCTAACGACGTCGCAAACCGACGATATCCACCTGAACACAGCAGCATAAACTATCATTTCCATTTAATAATATACTTATCCGTGCAGAGGCGGAGAAAGAATACTAACCTGTCGTAAAAGGCGACAAAACAACCCACCCTAGCTACGTGGTAGGGTGCCAAGCCCGTCTGCATGGCGACCACCTTTGGTCTTAAGTATGCCGCCATAATAACCTTGTGTTGTGTTCCGGCATTAGTGACCCAAGTTCCTATACCCTTATGGAACGGAAGCGTGCTCGCGATGCCACTGGCGTTGCAAACACCCATAGGCATCGGTAACTGCAGTATGTCTGCTGTCCTACAGCAACAAAAACAAATATTAGCTTAAATTTCTTTTATTGCCGAACAACAATAAACGAGCTGATGACCCACTTAATAGTATGCTGTTACCGTCATCTATGGGTGTTTGCAACGCTATAGGCACTGCAAACACGCCACTGTCCCGTAGGGCTACAGGAATATGGATCACCAATGCAAGGTTATTATGGCGGCATTATTAAACATGGTTGCTCTATCTGCATGGGTTTAGGGCCCTATCAGCTAACTAGGGTTGTTTGGTCGCCTTTTACGACAGGATGGCCCCGGTCGCAGGGGTTAGTATTCTTACTCCACCCCTACACGGAGAAAACACCTCATCGTCCGAGGCACAGAGCAAACGACGATGAGCGTCAACGCCAAAATAACGTTATTTTTTACTTTTTTTTTTTGTTACACAGACACAAGAAATAAGCTAATTTATTTGCAAGAGACACTATCTCTGAACGGTCAAACGGAAAGAACAACAGAATTGTTGCTTACATTTGATCCCTATGAACTAGGAAAGAATATCAATATAATTTTGCTCTTTGCTAGGAAGAGGGAAACCACAGACTTCGGACGCAGCCGGGACTAACTTTTTCAAGCAACTAAACAGTCGTCCGTCTGTTCGCGTGTTTAGTGTCGACACGTAACTCTTCGGAACCCCTTTAATATTAATACTAAATTATTAATAAATAATAATAACATAACCGTGACGTGTGGTCATGATTAATGCATAATTAATAATCTTTAAAACCCTTAACATTTAACTAAAAAAAGCCCATACATTAGGGTGAAATTGTAATCATTACAAATGGTTGACATTCGATTTCATTCGACAATCAATATTAGGTATATATAAAATAAATAAGTACAGTGGCACAATCCACAGTGCCATCTCGTGCCAAAGTAAATAGCATAGAACTCGTGTCATGGGTACTGAACAAATAATATCCACATATACAACTTTTGTAATACATATTGTACATAAACACCCAGACGCGAGACGGGAATCGAATTCGTGACCTTCGCGCGAGTACCGGAGTGCGTTAGCCACGGAGGTCGTCAATATACAGGGTGGCCAAGATAGTGACGTATAAAAATTTTTATAAGCTGCCTCGTGTTGAGAGGTACCTGAATCAATCACCCCTATGTACGTTCTACGATTTTTCGTAATTTTCGAGTTACGATTTTTTCTATGAATTTTTGCAAAATTGCAACCGGATCAGTTTGAAAATTTTTAAAAAAAAATGTAGACGGTTTCTTCGATATTTTTTTTCTTGCAGCTAAATCTCTATGAACTGTGCATTACATACATAAAATAAACAACCTCATAACTTTACAATTTTTTTTGCAAAAATGGGTTCCTTAAATGATGTTTAGTGCGTAAAAAAAATTTGGACGGGTTTGTCAGTCACCCTGTATATCAGTACACCACGAAAATCTTAAAAATATTCCAAGTCCTAGCAATTTCGAAGAACAACGAAGCTCGAAGGACCATTATTTATAAGCGATACAATATTAGGTTGTATATAATGAATGTGATAACATAAATACATAGATCTTGTCTAAAAATATAGCCTGATATTGTTGTCAATATTCGAAGGTGAAACCGCAGTATATTTTACTATGATTAAGGCCGTCAATTTTAATGACGAATACAGAATGTCTTGAAACATTAGCATAATTTACAACTGACTATTTAATGACAATCTTTATATTATGATTATGAAGAGGTAAGAAGTCAAAATACATTATTTTTTACTCAGAATACTCCAATTCGTCACTTAGAGCTACATTCATAGCATACACTGTAGCTACACTAGCGCCGCATGCGCTTGTGCGGTTGGAAACAGTGTCGAGTCCCAAAACAAAATGTTTAATTAATTACACTTTGCGAAAAAATAATGTGATGTTTTTATATTTATAAAATTACTCTTTTATTTTACATATCTGAATGTAGTCTAGTATAAGGCATGGGTAAGACATTATCTTTGTGAAGTAAAGCAAGGCGATTCTATTTGCATGAGAAAATATTTCTCCATGCAGGAGTGAATACTAACACATCCGCCAGGCGGCGATCTGTCGTGATACGCGGACATGACAACCCAAGTTATGTTTAGTCTAATTCAAATCAATCGTGACCCTACTGTTTTTAACAGTTTATCTGAAGGTATTAGTATAATTCCTTATCCATAATGATAACAATCATTAAAAATGTGTTTAATTCGTCAAAAAAGAAAAATAAAATGATTAAAAATAACTATTTTGCGTATAAGGGTCAAAATACGGAAACAATGTTACGATGACCTAATAATATAGCTGAGCTATGTCTATAAAGATATACAGCGAAATGTATTATCCAATATGCACTGATAGCTATTTGGCAATTGCGTTTGCGCCTGCAACCACAGTCCAGATTACAATATTCTCAATCATAAAAAAATATTTTCTTCGTCTATCACTGTAATGATATTAAGTCATGAAATTTTAATTCAAAGCAAGTTATCACTTGTTTTAACTTGAAGAGAGTATAACTTTCAACAAAAGGATAAGTTTGATTCCAGCACTGGTACATAAACTGGCTACAATTAAGTTAAAATTCAACCAAACTGCAGATGCAAGTTTTTTTTTAAATATATACATATAATTAATAATTATTTTTGTCATTATTAATCATAATTCAACCACATATATTAGTATTAATGATTAAAATTCAACCGTAATGCTGAGATTGTTTTACTGTCGGTACATTTTAAAACAACTGAGTGGTGTAAGCGGCCTCTTAAACCTGTTCCAGTAGTTAATATCGGCAATTTCATTAGACTAGTTAATCGCAGCGACTTTACTTTCATGGAAATATGTGAAAATCTAAATTCTTTTCCGGTTATCAGTATTTTTGGGGCTAAAAATTTTTCCCTTAAATCGTACCGACAGCAAAAAATAATATATCAGTCTTAATATAGTACTAATACAAGCTGCATACGAAATAACGTAATAAGTCGCTGTTTATACGATAACTTACGAAATACATATAAATATATAGATGGATATCACATACATAATTTATTATAATTTAATTATTTTTGCAACCTTACATTCATGTAGAGTTTATTTAGTGTCATAATTTTTTTTTAAATATTAACATCGTGAATTGTCATTGTTAACATTCATTTTCTTCGGCAGCTCCATCGGAATGCGATTTTTTGTCCTCTTTATTTAAGTATATTAAATAAAGACAGGCAGATACTTGTATCAACTGTCAAACAATGGATAAAGTCTCACCCGCTTTGGTCCTTGTTTCGGTAAAGATTTTTGAAAGATTAAACTGTCTTGTCTGCGAGACAGGACTTCGGGCCCCAACGAATCTGTAGTAACTCATTCAGACTAAAAGAAAATATATTTATGACAGCCTATTGATATAATAAATGCTTAATTGCACAGGTACTGGACAAAGCGTTGCGAAAAAAAAATATGGGTGTTCATGTCTGGAATACCTCTCCTGAATTGTAACATTTACAGAGTCAAAAGAAACTTGAACATTGTGGTAACTATGTTCTTCTTTCTTTATGGATGTTGACTCCAAAGGTGGCATTGATTTGTCATTTTAGTTCAGTTAAAAATGTCAAGTATACAAAATTTTGTATAAGAGTTACTTAAATATAGTCTGTATTTTGATTTCTATAGGCCCAAAGCCAACAACGAGTCGGTTAACTCAGTGGCAAAACAATTCGAGAGGACAATGTGTGTTCGACCTCCGCTGCCTTCGTCGACAATGACAAAGCGGAGTGATCGTTTGGCGCCACTTCAGACACAGGTGCGTGTGGGTACGGCTAGAGCGGCGCGTACGTTCATCATCGCTGCGGCTGCTGCGCGAAGTGGCGGCGCTTCTTGTGCTTGGCGTCGGCGCGCCCGGGGTACCGCTGCGAGCCCACCGGCGGCGAGTTGTATCGCCGTTGCTTCGACGAGAACGAGCGCTGGTTGCGGCCCTTGTTGCCCTCGCCTCCGCCCCCACCACCGCCCCCACCACCGCCACCGCCACCGCCGTATCTTTGTATCACACCTGCACCAATTGATTATATTTCATATCCGGGCTGCTAGAATGATTGCAAGTCAGATACCAAACTCTCTGTGCAGTGACGAAGTAAGAATACAAACCCGACCGGGGTCACTTAGGCCGACTTGCACAACCAATCACTAAACCGATTTAGCGCTAAACTTATTTAAATCGTCATTCTGTCCCTGTCACATTGACAACATTTGAAAGCGACAGAATGACGATTTAAATAAGTTTAGCTCTAAATCGGTTTAGTGATTGGTTGTGCAAGTCGGCCTAAGTGTCAAAAAGCGACAAAACAGCCCATGTTAGGTGGTAGGGCCTCAAGACCGTCTGGGTAGCAACGACTGTTGGTCTATAAGTACGCGACTATATAACCCTGTGTTGTGTTCGGCATTAGTGACCCAGGTTTCTATACAAACAGCAATGTGTTAGTGGTAACTATTGTGTGGGCCGTCAGACAGCGCTCCTGTTGAGCCTCAGCAAAAAAAGATGATATTCGAGAGATTCTCTGGAAGAAGAATATTTATAAAGGATGAAACAAATGCTCACCTGAAGGGATATTGTTGAAGTCCGAGTTGCTTGTGATGTGGTGTATGATCAGACTCTGATGCGCGGAGACCCTTCTCGGAGTGGGGGACGAACACTGCAACGCAGACAGCGGAGGGGGAGACGTACTCCTACCCCCACCGCCGGTGGGAGGTGACGTACTCCTCCAACTCACAGTGGTCGGCGGAGGCGTATTACTCTCGGGAGGGGCGGGGGGAGTGACTCCTGGTGGAGGAGCCACTGGGGAATTTGTGGCCAGAGAACCACTGTCAGACCACTCCTGAAAAAAAATCACCATATAAATAATTGTTTTTAATAATTGAATATTTTTAACTAACTAAATATATAATTATTCTGTGCGTATGTGACTGAACTCCTCGTAAACAGCTGGACCAATTTTGATGATTTTTTTGTGTGTGTTCAAGTGAGTTGAGAATAATTTAGACAAATCTTCGGTCAGGTTCACTAGTTAGTAGGGGTGTGCGAATAATACGAACTTACGAATTATTCGTTCCTAATAATTTATGAAAGAATTTATGTAATTTCAGAATTACTTTAATAAAATACGCAAACTGAGCAATAATCTTTTTAATATTATAATCAAGTTAATGTCAAAATATATGACAAGTATGTCGTTTTTAGTTTTCATATTTTTGTAAATAGATGGCATATTGAGGCCAGTGTTGCAATTAATTTATTTTAACAGTTCCAAATCGAATATTAACTCGAATTGAACTCGATTTGAAACTCGAATCGAATAATTCGAAAAATTTCGTAATATTCGGAAACATTTCGAACAATTAAAATTTTTCCGAATTATTCCCAAATTTTCGAGTATTTTGAATTCAATTTCTTAAGTTCGATATTCCAATTTGAAATTAACAAATAATATACATTTTATTTAATCCATGAAATATAATTTTTTTACACAAATAGTATGAAAAAGGAGTTCTTTCTACTGTTTTGTTGCGATAAATTGCAAATTGTAGAGATATAATAGAAGAAAATGATCAAGTGAATTTTTTTCATGTATAAAAAATTAAGAATATGCTTAAAAAACTTTAAGAAATTAATTTCGAGAATTTTAAAACATTGCATGTGTAACCTTTTTCTTGTAGATTTTTTTCAAAGGGAAATTAATAATTATATAAACCAAAATAAATTGAAAAGATCTGTTGCTAATATTAGTATATAGATTTTTTATGTTACTGACACAGATGAACATATTTTTGATATTGAGCAATTGTTTTCTCCGTGTAATTGATTTTTAATCAAAAAGTATAATATTCGTAAGTAGAATATTTTGATACACGATGTAATGGAATTTAAATTGGAAACAATAGAAAATCCAGTAATAATTCGATAATTCGCAAATTGTTCGAATTATTCGTCGAATTTTGAATAATTCGAAAATCGAATTATTCGATTCGATTCGAACGATATTCGCACACCCCTACTAGTTAGTAGTAAAATAATATTGTTTCATACAAAAATACAAATTGCATTCATAGTAAGCGATATATCAAAATTCAGTTGAGATAATTAGTTAGTAACTACTCATGGGATTTTCGACTGACCGGTTCGCTGTCGGAGGGGTCCGGCGAGGGCTCGGGGCTGGAAGCTGGTGCCTGCACGCGCACGTGCGCGAGTTCGATGCGCGGCGCGTGTCGGTGCGGGAAGAAGAACGGCTCGAAGGTGTCCCGCACCCAGCGGCGGTACTGCATCACGTGGTCGGTGACGCGCACCACGCGGCCCAACACGCTGTGCCGCGCGAGCAGCGCGTTGTGCGGCGCCACCGCCTGCTGCAGGATTATGTAGCCGTAATCGAAAGCCTGGAACACACGCAGCGCACGCTTTTACAACACTCACACTCATTCACTCGTCAGTGATTTTATTCTTGTGTTAACATTTATCTTTTTACATTTTAGTTTCATTAAATAAGTTTGATTAACTATAAAATATAATTTATTTGTTGTTATTGTGTATATAATGTGAGTGGTGTCACTTAATGGCCCCAGAGGAATATCAGCGCTGATAAATTCCATATCAGCAAATGCTGATCTGGGACCATCCATATCAGCAAATGCTGATCTGGGACCAATTTGGGACAAATATATAGTATATAATTATAAATTGTAAATAATAACTTTAAGTCCTAAATAAATACATTTTCTTTCTTCTTTCTTTCTTTCTAATTTTTAATCGGTAAACGTTTTTATTAATTTAACGCCATGTTCCGGCAGTTTTTTTTTATTTAACGCCATCTTCCGGCAGTTTTGTTATTATAACGCCACAAGGTGTTTCGGCAGAAGGAAAAGAAAGCGTTAATCCTGTTACTGATAAGGACAAAAAAATTATTAAATTTGTGTATTGTCAACAGGTTGACAAATGTCAAAATTTTTATATTTTTTTATCGTCCAAAGCGAGTAAAAATCGAGTCCGAAAATTCCGTTACATAGATACATACAGGTCACGTTAATAACACCGTGATGAAAATGGGAATGGGGTGATTTAAAATACGCAACTACAGGGACATTCTGGGACGTTATAGGAAATCCTTGAGATACGCCTATTGTTTGCACCGGGGTATTGGCGAAGAGTTAACCAGGGAAATAAATGTGAAGCATACTCACGAATCTCTTTACTCGTTCATATTCCGCGTGGGCCCACTCATTTTACATTCTTCAGAGTATTCAAAACACAAAGGTTTTACGTTATTTTATTTTTTTATTGCTGCAGGACAGGAGACAGGCTGACGGCCCACTTAGAATTTAGTAGTTACCGTCGCCTATGGGTGTTTGCAACGCCAGTAGAATCGCGAACACGCTGCCGTCCCATAAGGATATAGGAACGTGGGTCACTAAAGCCAGAACACAACACAAGGTTATTATGGTGGTATACTTAAGACCCAAAGATGGTAGCCATCCAGATGGGCTTGGGGCCCTACCACGTAGGTAGAGTGGGTTGTTTTGTCGGCTTTTACGACAGGCCGACCCCGGCCGCAGAGGTTAGTATTCTTTCTCCGCCCCTGCACAGATAAAGCACACCTTAATCTATACTACTATTATAAAGAGGAAAGATTTGATTGTTTGTTTGTTTGTTTGTTTGTTTGTTTGCATTGAATAGGCTCCGAAACTACTGACCCGATTTAAAAAAATCTTTCACTGTTGGGAAGCTACACTATCCCTGGGTGACATAGGCTATATTACATTTAAAAAAAAATTAGTAATCCTTACTAAAACTCCAATAATGTAACCCAAGGTGTAAAAAATTACCTAAAATATTATTTAAATCGCGTGCGTTGCGAAAACTATTGATGATAGAATAAAATAATGTACTACAACTTTGCAGAACACATCATTATTTACAAAAAGTGTCGCGACAGCATATATCTAACTATTATAGTTATGCCACAATAAGTGTTCTTTTATTTTAAAAATTTAATTGTAATGCCGCCCCTAGAAAAGGCTCTTTATTTGGATCTTGGTATTGTGGCGCCTCACTCGCCACCTGATTTCTTACACTGCTAAAATCGAATAATTGTATACTTTTATATATATTCTTCTTTCTAATTATACGTATACTTTTTAGATATTTTCGAGAGTTATGTTATGTCAATACAAAAAATGTAGGAATATTATTCGGAGCTGTCACTAAATTATTTTATATTATATAAGTTTTGTAACTATTAATTATTTATATCACTCAATAACATGATACACACCACCATTAAAAATAGTGAGCCAGTGGATATACGTGTTTGATTAAATGTCTCGCTTAGAGAATCTACCCCATAGGAGGTCCGGTTAATCCTCCAAAGTATTAATGCTTATCAAAATAAATTACTTCATATTTAAGACTGCTTCAATATCTTCATATAACTTTTTGAATTATTCAATTTGGACATTCCATTCGAAAGATACAACGAGTTTAAAAATATAAGTATTAGAAAAATGTTGCGTGGTAGCCGCTCACCATGTTCGGCTAGCTAGGCAGGCACCTTATGCAATGTAGGCGTCACTGGGGTTTTTACAAAAATTAGAAAAAAAATACTTATTAAAAAATAACGAAAATAAATAAAAAATAATAAAACAAAACATTAAAATAAAAGTTTATAAAAATAATAATATTCAAACTTTATAATTTTATTTTTTTAGTAACCTGACGCAAATAGAAGGGTTTATGTGGGTGTATTACAATTTTTAATTTTAAAATTTTTGTTAAATACCCGTGCGAAGCTGGGTCGAGCCGCTAGTCGATTATAAATATGTTATTTAGTTTTTACAATAAGTAATACGGAATCGGCTATCACCGTACGGTCATTTTATATTGGCCGCACTTGTTTTGACAAGGACGGCAAGTGGACATCAGGTAAGAGGAAAAGGGACAGGATGTAGCATCGTCACCTGGACCCTTTGTAGCCAAACGGAGTTAACGCCCATTCACTTTTTTTGATTGCTGTCGGACAGCAAACAGGCTGACGGCCCGCTTAGAATTTAGCAGTTACCGTCGCCTGTGAGTGTTTGCAACGCTAGTGGCATCACGTATACGCTGCTGTCGCATAAGGTTACAGGAACTTTAGCCACTAATGCCGGAACACAACACAAGGTTATTATGGCGGCATACTTAAGACCAAAGGTGGTCGCCATCCAGACGGGCTTGAGGCGCCCTATCACGTAGCTAGGGTGGGTTGTTTTGTCGCCTTTTACGACAGGCCGACCTCGGCCGCAGAGGTTAGTATTCTTTCTCCGCCTCTGCACGGATAATAAATAGTCATAAAATATAATAAAGTCATAATGGTTATCTGGACCAAGAAGGTGTATACAAAATGGCATAAACGTGTATATAATAATGACGGATTAAGCCCAGTTACCTGTTTAACCTGAATTGCCCCATAGCTGGAGCGACCGATGTCGTTGCCGGCAGTGAGGGGATCTTCTATGCACAGTAGGGAGGGACGGTGGCCATCGTTCAGCTCCTGCAATTTATTGAATGCAAATCAGCACTTTGTAGGAGCACACCAAGTACTAAATCCCTTGCTGCTTTACTCTTTACATCTTATATATTATTAAAAGTCTTTTTTTACAACGGGGAAAACTGTTACAGTTTCCACCGGCCTTCCCCTGGGGAATGTGGGATTACCTCCCGAGGGGGTTTACTCCCCCCGGGCAGTCAGGGGCTAAAAAACCGCCGGTCTTGCCCACTAAAAACCCGGTAGTCACTCTTGGCCTTAGACGAGGCTTCGCAGGATTGCCTTTTTAGCATTGCTCTGCTAATGCATTATTACTGCCTTAACTCTGAGAAAAATCTATACTATGTATTTAACTCGTTAAAAGACCAGAACATAATGCTGCCTAAAGTGTAAATGATGGTCCTTGATTGAACTGGTCTCTCAAGAGCTCTTGAACACGACAACAAAAAAGCCTATGGGGATCTGAGGACTTATTTAGAATGGTGCCTTCGTTGTCTTTCTACCACCGTAATGTCCTCTATTGCTGAGCGTTCATCACCATTTCATTCGTTCTTCTTTTGACGATTGCCTAGCATAACGGCTATCGCATGTGGGTACGCTTGCGAAGGTCACGGGTTCGATTCCCATCCAGCGTCTGTCTGGGTGCTTATGTATAATATGTATTTATTTACAAAAAAAAAGTATATATTATATGTAATATATAGTTTGGGATTAGATGGCGTTGTGTGAAATGTCTCAATCTATTTATTTATATATTTTGTACGAAACGGTTCTCAGAAACGTTCTTGTTGCGTACTCCCCGAATTTAAAATGAACTCCGAACTTCTTAGTGGCCGGCGGGGCGTCGGCAATGCCTTTAATGTTGCAAGCGTCCATAGGCGACGGTGACCACCTATCCTGCTATCGGGTGGGCCGTTTACCCGTATTCTGAACTACAGCTATAAAAAAAACAATACGCAAATTATTTAGTATTATAAACAGATAAATTTCTAACGATGACAAAACCCCAATGACCTTTTGAATTTCATCCTTGGAGACGTATGACCCTCCGTTCTTCACTCGTATCGCAGTTTTCACATAGTTAAACTTCCTCCCGTACAGTTCAAAGAACTCTATCAACAGAACTCCCAAGTTGTGGGGTTGTCTGAGTCGTTCTGGTCTCGGATGGAGCTGGAGGAAGCTGATGCACATCAGAATGAGGGAGTAGGACGAGATGCCGCCGGTGAACACCTCGTTCAAATCGCGCTGCAGCAAGAACTGCTTCAGCACCATCACCAGCTTGGACAGTACGGGGTACTGCTCCTGTAATACACATTTCATTCATTTTAAAATTCAATTTCAGAGGTCGATGAAACCATGTTGGGAATGGAAAATTTACTGCGACGCGATCCTCTTTAAGCGTCTACTATATTTTTTTAAATGAATAAAACAATAACATTTTACTGACAATCCACTTCATCATTGGAAAATTTAACGTTACAAAAATATACAGGGTGGGCCAGTGATTAGTTAACATTTAAAAAAATTACAGAAAAAAAAACTATGACTTATTTCAAAAAATATTTATTTATGAGGCAGCCAATGGACGGGAATTTACTTTTTAAAAATAATATCGGTTAAATGACGACCGTCGCGACTTCGGCATTCTTCTAAACGAGAACGGAAATTCGCCAATACTCTTCTGCACAAAGACCGTGAGATTGCTGACATCTCTTCTCTAATCTTTGCTTTTAATTCAAGCAGTGTCCTTGGCTTATGGATGTACACACGATGTTTCAGATATCCCCATAAAAAGAAATCTGCTGGCGACAAATCAGGGCTCCTGGGTGGCCACGGGATATTGCCTCTCCGCGAAATCAGCTTTTCTGGGAACATCTCCTTAACGACCGGCAGGGACTCATTAGAGGTGTGGCAAGTGGCTCCGTCTTGCTGAAACCACGTTCTCCGATTGTAGCCAGCAAATTCCTGTAGCTGAGGGGACAGAAACACTCGTAACATTTTCACATACTCAGTAGAGTTGACAGTGATCGTACGGCCGTAAAAATCCTCAAAGAAGTAAGGACCAATGATTCCTTTAGATGAAATTGCTGCCCATACAGTCACCTTAGGCGAGTGCAGGGGCCTTTGATGCTTAGTTTTGGGATTTCCGCTGCTCCAATATCTGCAGTTTTGTTTATTAACGTGCCCGTTGAGGTGGAAGTGGGCTTCGTCAGAAAACAAGATGTTGTCGAAGTTACTGAAGCGCTCTAACATTGTTTCTGCATAAAGTTTGCGTAAATTAAAATCATTAGGTTTTAATTCCTGCACCAACTGTATCTTGTATGGGTGTAATTTCAAATCTGATTTCAAAATACGGCGTAAGGATGTGCGTGATATTCCTAATTCAGCTGAACGTTTGCGCGTCGGTAAATCAGGATTTTGTCGAACTGAAGCCGAAACTCTCAGCACATTCTCTTCACTCCTTGAAGTCCGCGCGGCGCCGGCTTGCTTCACATTTAGTGTCGATCTCGTCTCTTCGAACTTCTTAACCCATTTCTTTACTAAAACTGTACTCGGACACTGATTTAAGTCGTGTAAGACGTACTCAACCCGAAACAAGCGCCTTACAATAATGAGCGAACCATTGTTTAAATAAAACTGCTTAACGCAAAAAGCGCGCTGCGGCCCTGTGAACCGATCCATGGCGACAAAATTTCCGAGAAACGAGCTAGCCGTTTAACCCCTCCCCGCGCCCCACGCTGCTTGGGTTTGCGCGGGAAATCAAATTTAAATGTAAACTAATCAATGGCCCACCCTGTATATAAATTACTTTAATTTTACATACGTGCCAGTGACATTATTTAAGGACCGAGTAGATATATGCTAGTATTATATCAGTCTATTATTTCAACATCTTCCCCCTGTTACATACATTGAATGCAAGAATGTAACGCATGATAACACCACAATCGGCGTATTGTATTTAGTAGTGACGCACGCGCAGGCGTACGCGCACGTCGCGCTGTTACCACGTTATGCAACGCATTGTGAACTGACCTTAAACTGTTTGATAAGCTCCGCGCTCTTGACTCCGCTGCTCATGTTGAACGATATATCCACCTGTAACAACAGCGTGAACACGATTAGAACGCGGCCAATAGCTCTACAACCACGAAACATGTACAAACCAATTTTGGATGGCACGATCCATTTCATCGCGAAGGTTCTCGTCTTGATTAGCGGATTTCCCTTGCTAATTAATATTCCTAACCCATTAGGTACTTACTTGGAAAAAATTAATAAGACAAAGTGCTGATAGGGCATAATAATTTAATTAATAATATTTAAATATAGTCTGATCTAATAGCGGGGCATACTATGGCCCAGGCACTACGCGAAAACCAAAGGGTCCGCAAAAATGGGTATTATAGGAAAAAAATTGGGTACAATTTTCTTTTCCCTTTTGAGCACTATATTCTAAAAAAGTGAATTGCTTAAGGAGATTGTTTTAAGATGGAATAAATATAAAGAGAGAGAAAGTAAAAAGAATAAAAAAAATTTATAATCTATTTCCTTTCTCTCTTGTTTAGACAGATTTTAAGTATCAACAACAAACATCGTGTATGGTCCTCCCGAAATTTAAGTCATCAATTCAATCAGACGAGGGCGATCGATCTGTAATCTTCTACCCCTTGTGCAGGGTGAGCTTGGTGCATCGAGGTGGGCCTCTTTACCCTGGCATAAACTCGGGGGACGACTGCCCTCCGGTGGCGAAGATGAAGCCCTAGAAGAGCCATACCTTAACATCTGAATATTTATCGGTCATCTTGACAATGGGCACGGTGGCCTTTTCGAGCACCTTTATGCTCTCTTTCTCAGCAATGTCCTGGACTACCAGCTCGCGCTCCAGCGTCCACAGGGGCAACTTCTCCCACTGACCTGAAACAAAAAAATATCATGTCATCTCAAAAATACGCACTGATAGATTCCTTTAAGAATAATTTTTTTTCTAATTTCCATATTTAAGCAACTCCAGTACTGGGATACATTATAATTATTTTCGGTATGTTCTAAAGGGCTTCACCGCTATACTCGTCTTGTCTAAGTTAACTCTAATACCAATTGCAGTCCACTGCTCAATGACATGCAATTCTGACGCAAGCTTTATTCCTTTTATGAGTCAGGTGATGTGTCTTCTCCTTGTAAAAACCAAGCTAGCTGCTTGCCGCTTCAACGCTTGAGCACACAACTTGCTGTTAAGCTTAATTTTTTAATTTCTTTATTTTTTATAGGAAACTAAGCATTGTTTCATTATTATTAGGACTTGAATAAGTTCTTGCTATTTTTTAAAAGACGTCAGTAGTAATTCGCACTCGTAAGCCGAATTATGAATGGTGACGCATTTATAACGAACACGAAAAACTGTATTTAGTAAATAAGTTCATACTTAAAAGTTTAGTATATATGATAAATAGTTCTCTATAGTGTAAAAAATAACATATATTTTTATATTTATTACAGAGACCGCCAAATTTTTACATTTTTTTTTTTTTATGAAATCTGCAGCTAAATTATGACCGTAACGATAAAGAACGATCTAGATCTAGCACACCGAAAAAAAATTAAGCCAAAGTATTGGAGGATTACTTGGTTAGACCGTTGTCAGACGCTAGTAGAACTTAGAAAAATATTACAAGTAAAGGAGTCACCGGTCTCGAGACGTTTAAAATTGTAAGGAATGATCCAGAAGCAAGGACATCGGGTGCCGTATGAACTAACGCAGAGACTTTAAACGGTTTTTTCGCACGTGTTAACTTTTGGGCCTCATAACCATAACCTCGTAACCGTACAGAAATACCAGTAAAAACCTACCAGGAAACACTTCAATGAGAAGTTTTACCGCACCCACCGTATTAATTATTCCGTACGACTTCTTTCTTACAGAAAGGCTTGATTTGTGGATAGCATGTTTTAACCTTTATCGCTCAAGGGAAATATTTTCTTTTCCCTTTCTTGAAATGCGGAATTTTGACCTAACCGATATTTTCTGCTGTACGTCATAATAAAACGTATGTCCAAGGCAACTGATGCGTTTCTGAACGTTAAAAAAAAAGGAACTGTCAAGTTTTCTTGGCGCCAAAATCAAAACGCCATTTGCATGCTTATATTTTGCCTTGGATGTCGTACTCGTATGGGCCTGAAAGGGTTAAAAAGACATATGTCGCGTTTGCAAGTGGGTGTTTATAAGTGAAACCACAGTTTCAAATCAATAAAGCGTCTATTCGCGAATTATATACAAGAGCACTTTAATTATATTCCATATGGTTAAGTACACAGACAGACTGAGGCGAGGAGAGAGATAGAGCCGCGGAAATAGAGTAATCTGCGCGCGTCTGTCCGGTCATGCCGCGAGCCGCGACTGATGCCGACCGCTCGCCGCTATAAAGTATTAGGTAGGGGACCGTGTAGTGGAGATTCTCTGCCAGGCTTTTTCTCCACATCATACAAATATACGGTATGAGGATGGCTTCAAAATCGACTAGGTCCCCATAGAGTTAATTGTAACCGTAAACAAAATAAATTTAAATAGCAATTAAATAAGTAGAGGGTAGATGTAATTGTAATGTTCTTATTGACATTTGTAATCTGAGTTTTTTCGTGAATATACTGCTGAAAACCAACCGAAATGTCGGAGTCAAGTCCAATAATTAAACGCCCGCTTATAATCCGTAAAGCGCAGTTTAAATTAATAAACACGCATAATAAATAAACTAGACAGTTTTATTTCTTACCAAAAACATCGATGTTTTGTTATCGATGTTTATCGTACATCGATACTTTGAAGTCGATGTTTACATCGATGTCAACATCGATGTTTTTCTAATATCGATCATCGCTCGCCGCTCGCCGCGGGAGCGGCTACACAAGATGGCGGCGCTGGCGCAGCGCTAACCGCTAACCCATGTCACTGCGCTCGTATAGCGCGCGTGCCACATATATTGTTTTTCCGATTCCGAATACGTTTCCTTCCAGAAAGAGATGAGATGGTAATGATTAATGAACAATACTTTAAATGAAATATTTCTGTCCTCTGTATTTTAAATAATGCTTTGATTATGTGAAAAGAACAGCGAGAACTTGTTTAAGTTCCTAATAATATCGACGCTTGAAAGGCAACTGTTACTGAGCGACATTGAGTGAACTTTCCAGTAGAGAACAAAGATTATAACTCAATTAATTGTAATGAAATGACTATTTATTACAATCCAACATTGAGATAAGTTATAATCCTTTTTTTTTAATATTTGACGTTCAAATAACTTTCCTGGAAAGTTTACTCAATGCGTCGATAAAAGATATTTCAAGTATGTCTGCGTAATAAATTTTCCTCCAATTATCGCCTACATCGCAGGGTACCGAATACTAAACAAACAAGACAAGATTGTCCATATTACGTATCACATACGCGCCGGGTTACGAAATCAGTGCAAATACCCACATAGACGGCGCGTGAGTCACGCGAACTATTGGTGGAGCCCAGTCATTGATATCTTTAGGCGAAACAATGTTTTGGAGGAGTCTACGCTGTACGTACGACAGCGTCAGCGCGTCGTGACGTCACCACTCGTATCCATGGGGGTAGGACTGGTTTAGTTTTACAACACCTGAATATAAAAATAAGATTACGTCTACGTCTATTCTACGTGTGGACAGCAATGCTATTTATTAATCTTTTAGTCTAGTATTAGTTTATTATCTATAGGCAATTTTTGAAATGACTATTTGGACCTTTAATTCTAATTACTATTATTATGTAGTATATATTAACAGGAAGTGGTATTCTACGTGACAGGGCCCGTTTGGATGTCGACCACCATGCACCAGCCCTTTAACATTTTTCACTGATCTCAATAAATGCTCCAAGGCAATTACCCGGTGTTTATGGATGACAGCAAACCAGTACTGGCTGACCCTCCTCCATTTGCCACTCATTGAGATATAATCCTATACGTGAAGTATCCTTGCAGTTCCAGTTTTATGACCTGAATGCTGTCTTAAGTATGCCGCCATAATAACTTTGTGTTGTGTTCCGGCATTAGTGACCCAAGTTGGGACTGCAGCGTGTTCGCGATGCCACTGGCGCTGCAAACATCCATAGGCGACGGTAACTGCGTGTTATTGAGCGGGCCGTCAGCCTGTCTGCTGTCCCACAGCAATAAAAAAACGGAGTTTAATTTTAAATGATTTTAAAATTTTACATATATTACGAAACTAATTTGCGAGAAGACAAAAAACGGAACTCCTAGTAAAATGCTAGGTTTGTTATTGTTTTGCCAATAGATGCAACGAATAGAGGCGGGAGCGAGACACGGCGGTCCACCCAGCGCCAGATATTAATAGTCACTCATTCTGTCTTCGCCTACGTGACACCGGAATGTGTTTCGCGAAATCATCGTCCTACAGTAATCTTCATTAACCAAACATTTACTAATGTAAATTTTAGAACTACATTAATAGAAATCAGCAGTACGCCACCGATAGCGGACAGACAAGCTAGGCGTTTAGCAAAATGATATTGTTTTAGATGTACAGTGTAAAACTCTATATTGCGACATTAAAAATGGACTTAATATTTTTTATTACTGTTGAACGGTAGACAGGCAGACAACCCACTCAATAACAATCAGTTACCGTCTACCACGCCAGAATTTTATAACTCCCTTTTTAAAATACCCCGTGCGGTGGAAATATTTCAGCCGGAAGCTCACTCCACATTCTCGCTGTGAGAAAAATAAACAGAACGTTTATTTTACGTTTATTTGTCCAGAACGGAGAACCTATTCGTGCATGACAGTGGAGGTTCCAGATAGTGAGGATGAACGCCCAGCCGACGGCGAGCCGTTCAATGATAGAAAGAGAACGAAGGTATATTTATATCATTTGAAACAAATCCTCAGAACACTCACCGTTATACAGACGGTAGAAAACACAAAGAAATGCAAGTCTCTCCGAAGGCCAAGCATATCAAGACCGTCTGTGAGTTCGGGATCGTTGACAAGGCGAACTGCGCGGCGCTGGATGGATTCAAGGGGTTTAAGGTAGCAAGCAGGTGTCCCAGCCGATAAATGTGAGCAATACTCCATATACGGCCTGATCTGTGCTTTGTAAAGCACCAGGACTGTGCTTTGTAAAGCACGTGAAGTATTGCTCGGACTGGTTTAGCACACCTAGCTTCTTGGAAGCAAGTTTTACTAAATTAAATGAACAAAAATTACGTAACATTGTTAGAAGTTATTTTTGTGTATCGTCTTTTACTATGCCAGTATTTTAATTGTATCTTTCGTTGTGTCTTAGCGATTTGTACGTTTTAAGGAGTTATTCGTTCAATAGAAGTTCGCTATATAGAGTTTACATTATTTTCATAATCCATCACTCCCTCCATCCGACCCTTAGTTTGTCCTTAATTAGATATCCTTAATATAAACTAATATCTCTACACAAATTTATTTTCGCAACTTGTTTTATTTTGTTATAACAACGTTCATGTAAGGCAACAGTGAATGTGTGTATTACATATAATTGACTGGCGTAATGAATTTATGACACGAGCATCACGCGAACAGACGAACACGTCAAGTCAGTATCCAGCAGCATTTTTGGACACAACAGTTTAATTTAATTATAATCCTCGCCATCCGAGTTTCTATGCAAAATTTTCCCCCTTCTCGATATAATTTGTTTAAATATATTTAGATACAAACTCAGACAACTTGAATATACATGTAATGTTCATCACTGTTTGTCTGATGTGTTATTACAACATTTATATTCAGAAAATCCGGTTTTAGTTGATGAATACAAATGAAAATTTCTCAATATATTTGAATTCATATGTTTTCGTTTTATGTTTATAGTGGTTTATTTGAATGATAAGTTAATACTCAAGGTATAAAGTAATCTTAACTAATATTATAAATGCGAAAGTGAGTATATTTGTTACGCTTTCACGCCTAAACCGCTGAATCAATTTTGATGAATTTCGGTATATGTCATACATAGATTGGACCTTGGGGAAAGTCATGGGCTATTTTTTTATTCATATGGCAGAACAACGTTTGCCGGGTCAACTAATATTAAATAAATAAATATACAGAGATAATTCACACATTGTGGGTACTAGATAACTAATATATACATTTCTTTTGTAAATAAATACATAATTATTATACATAAACAACCAGACGCGAGACGGTGCCCCGCAAGCGCACCTAAATGACCACCATAATGTTAGCTATGAATAGTGTGATCGGTTTTAATAGAGAACTATAAGCACAATACAAGATACATTTTTACGAGGTTCCGCTGTGGTTTCAATTAGACGATCGGTACAAATTCAAACAATACAATTATGTTAGGTAAAAAGCTTATAATTTATTTGATTGTAATACATTTGTTGATCAAACATAAACACCACTTACGATCCTGCTTAAACGACCAATAACAAGCATTTAGTTTCATATCTGCTAAAGTTCCGGTTAATTATAATTATAATTAGGAACAATCGCTGCTTTGTTTTACAAAATCGTTACTTTGTTTAAAATAAAAGGCACAAAATAATTTCATTTATAATACTTATTGCTATTCTATTTAATTAAGAGAATGTAATGAAGACATTTTATCCGTGCTGGGGCGGAGAAAGAATACTAACCTCTGTGGCCGGGGTCGGCCTGTCGTAAAAGCCGACAAAACAACCCACCCTAGCGTCGTGCTGGGGCCTCAAGCCCGTCTGGATGGCGACCACCTTCGGTCTTACGTATGCCGCCATAATAACCTTGTGTTGTGTTCCGGCGTTAGTGACCCAATTTCCTGTACCCTTATGGGACAGCAGCTGGTGCGCGATGCCACTGGCGTTGCAAACATCCATAGGCGATGGTAACTGCTAAATTCTAAGCGGGCCGTCAGTCTGCTGTCCTACAGCAATAAAAAATACATTTCTTCTTTTAAATAATATTTTCGTATGATTGTTACGAAATAATTTCTTCACTAGATAAAAGCCTTTCTATTGAGTCATTTTTTTTTTATTGCTGAGAAACAGCAGTCAGGCTAACGACTAACGACACATTTGTTATAACCAGTTTCGCCTATGGATGTTTGCGACGCTAGAGCCACCGCGAACACGCTGCTGTTCTACACGAGTAAGGGAACTGGCTCACTAATGCTGGAAGACAACACAAGGTTATTATGGCGGCATACTTATAGGCCAAGTGGGCCGCCAAGCCCATTGTCCCTGAAGATTTTTATATAAATAATTCCGGACAGTAAAATATAAAATGCGATGTGACGAATAGACCCACTCGCAGCACTTACTGGGTCATTCGGCCGATTTGATAAATAAAAAATTTAGGAGCGTCAGTAAATATTTTTACATTTATGAATTTTCTTTAATATATTTGCTACCGCAATATTAATGTTTAATTTTGGTTTGTATAGTACCGTAACTTTCGAATCGTATTATCATTATCCACCTTTCAGTAGTTACAGTTCCAACAGAGAAACACGTAACCTATTACATCTTCTCCTTCTTCCTGTATTTATCCCAATCTATGTGGGATTGGTACAACATGTTCTCTCCTTCCACTCTCCTCTATTAGCCGTCATCTGAACATTCACACCTTTTTTTAACCATGTCATCTTTTACACAATCCATCCATCTTTTCTTTGGTCTATCTCTACTTTTGTATCCATCTAATTTCATTTCTAGCATCCTCCTCGTTACATGACGCTCCTCTCTTCGCATTATATGCCATACCAGGCTAACCTGTTACTTTTCAGCTTCTCAATCACTGGCCCTACTTTCAAACTTCCCCTAATATACTCATTTCTAATTTTATCCATTTTGTAAGTCCGCTCATCCATCTTAACCTTATTTACATGACTTGTATTAATTGATATTTTTCAATTATTATTAATTAATGTAACTCGCTCCGACCATTTTACTTAATTTAAATAAATAAATAAATTACAAGCAACAGTATTCTTTTGACTACTGGACCTCCATCTACCTGTTAGTCGGTTCACGGATGAAGCTAATGGTTTTGTGGGTTCTCTCCAATAATATCTTATTCGGAGTTACCTACGAGTACATACCTAAACAATGATCAATTTTGACACACAATAGAATCGATTTGCATCAACCTCTACAGCTTTGAACATAGTTCTTTTTTGCTTGCCTTCACTCCAGAGTGCGGGATACGATACGTGTATATGCAGCACTTGTGTCTGCGTGGAACCTATCTGAGACACTCCCTTAAGTAAAGAAACATCAGATGATTTAATTGGTTCAGGTGAGATTCCCTGCTTTGTAGAAAGAAAGAAAAATTATTTGTCAGAAAGCAACAAGTATTGCAAACAGTATATCCTGTCAATCTGCATTAGCGACAAACGAAGTCGACAACTCCCAAACCCAACCAACCCAAACGGTTTCTGTGACTTGTGTGAACGAGCAAAAGAAATCCAGTGGTCGCCAATTAGGTATTTCAAGGAAAGGGACGGGACGATAGAATTACAATTACTGGAACTAGATAATTATGACGATAAACTGTGGCCAGATAAGGCAACGACCTTCGCGGGAACTACGTGTCACGTGTCAATAAACAGACAAACGTGTGGTAAGAACTTATTACGTCTTACTATTGGTTCGCAACGAGCGGAACGACCAAAAACCGTGGTTCTTGATGATTTAGCTCCTATACAACCAACTGGTGACCGGGGTGGGGTGTATTTACACAGTAAGGCTAAACTGCTAAACTAAAATTGCTTTTACACAGCTCGACGCTACAGAATTTTTTCATTAATTTATATTTGTAAGGTTGTATAAATTTGTATATCTACCTACTTAATTTGTTTTTATAAAATGTTATTATTCTATGTATTAAGAGCTTAAGCTTGTACGTTGTTTTTTGATTAAAAAAAAGAATTCATAGGAAATTAAAATATATATTAAAATTAGACGAGTTCGATCCTTGCATAAGTGGTATTTGAAATCCAGCCTCCTGATTTTTGTTACCTACCCTCACCCTCGGTGAGGTAAAATGGTAAAAGCGATGGTGGGACAAAAAATAATGAGTAGTGAGCTTCTAAACGCGCGGGACAAACTCACATTGGCCGTGCCATAATTAATTGTGTGTTCAGTGTGCGTGAACTTAGCTGGTGCCGTGCATTAGTTCCTCAGCGAGCGGACCTGAACCGAACCGGGAAGGAGTGGGATCGAGGTCAGTGTGAATTTCATTGCCCACTGCAAGGTATCGCGTCTCTCTAATCGCCCACTCCTCTCCCCCTTCTCATACAGAACACTGCTCTCGAGCTATCCTTCCTCATTTCTGTGCGGTGCAATCCCGATCCGTGACCGGCATCGTACAAGACGTGATGCTGGGGAGTATCTTGCCCCTTCTCTTTTGAACAGCCAAAAAACACGCTGTGAAGCGGTGGGGTAACTTTACTAACGTAACTTTACTTCATATTATAAATCATAGTTACATAAATATGTGCATATTTGACTTTCAAAAAATGTTCTAGCTAAGAACATATCTATACAAATAAATAAAATTGGAGGGTCTGTTTGTAATATTAAAATAACCGCTTTTTACTAAGTGCATTTGGACGTATATACGGTACATATACCAAAACAACATTTTTTACAATTTTTGTCTGTCTGTCTGTCTGTCTGTTTGTTCCGGCTAATCTCTGAAATGGCTGCACCGATTTTGACGGGACTTTCCCTGGCAGATAGCTGATGTATCAAGGAGTAACTTAGGCTATTTTTATTTTAGAAAAAAAAAAATAGATTTTGTTTAAAATGACAAGTTTCGGAAATTTTTTATTCCAATTTAAGTTGACCTCAGATTTATATCATCAATCATATAAAATAGAGTTCAGCTTAGGCTGGACGTTGTAGGTTGAATTTACAATTTAAATTAACCTCAGATTTATGTCATCAAATAAGGTTTAGCTTAGGCTGGACTTTGTAGGTTCAAACGTACGTATTCCGGAGGCGCATGGCGTAACAGTTGCATTCGATAATACTGACTGTTTGCATATTTCATTTATATTTTGACGACCTCGGTGGCGTAACGGATAACGCACTTCGGTACGCTTGCGGAGGTCACGGGTTCGATTCCCGTCTCGCGTCTGGGTGTTTATGTATAATATGTATTTATTTACAAAAAAAAAAAAAGTATATAAGTAGTATATCAGTTGTCTAGTACCCATAACACAAGTGCTATGCTACTTAGTTTGGGACTAGATGGCGCTGTGTGAATTGTCACAAAATAATTATTATATTATTATATTATATTATATTTTAGGGTTTATAGGGTTTGTAATCCAAAATAAACCATAAGATATATCCAAAAAATTCTGCCCAGTCACTATTCCACGAGGACGGAGTCGCGGGCACAGCTAGTTATGAATAAAAAAAAAGTTTGAAATTAATAATGACAAAAATAAATTATTTATATTGTTGTAAGAACAAAAATGTTTGTAGAGCAATGACAAAAAGTCGACCTTACAAGCTCCAACATAAGGCTCTGAGAGGTAAATTTGGCATTTCCTTCGAATGCTGTCCCAAACCAATACGAGTTGCCGCGGTACTCGAAGCGGCGCGCGGCGCGGCGTCACAAATATCCGGTTCGAATGTGCGGCGACCTTGAACTTAAATTATCACTTTATACGCTTAACACAATCACTGATCAAATACACATTTCGTGGCTCACCCACAGCCACAGCCACAGCGGGGCTGAATTCAATTGAGCACATTTCATTTCACTCATTCATAAGATTCATCTAAAAACCGACTTGTAGTCATGTAGACTTCATTGTTCTATTGCTGAAAAACAACAGACAGGCTGGCAGCCCATTTAATAGCAAGCAGTCACCGTCGCCTATAAATGTTTGCGACACTAGGGGCACCGCGAACACTGCTGCTCGATAGAGGTATCGTTATTTGATGGCATACATATAGACAAGGGCGGTTGCTATCCAGACTATCACGTAGTATCACGCGTTGTTTTTCTTTATATCTGAAGTCCAGCAAAGAGGCAAACGGCTCATCAGAAAGCAGATGGTCGCCGTCGCCTATGGACGTTTGCAACACCGGAGGCATTGCCAATGCGCTGCCCGGCCTGTAAGAAATTCTATAACGCCTTTTGAGAAAAACCCCATATCGTACTGCAATGGAAAAACCTTATCCGGAAGTTCATTCCAAACCCGAAGAGTACGTAACATGAACGTTCTTGAGAACCGTCTCGTACAAGTGAGAAGAAAAAGAGTTATGGTGCCTTTTGCTACAGGCCGCCACTAGCCACAAAGGTTAGTTTTCTTACTCTGTCCCGGAGTAGAGAAAGAAATCCATCATATCTGACGGATAGACAAACTTTCAGTCATCATTTCAGCCGGAAGACGCCCACTGCTGGACAAAGGCCTCCCCCAAAGATCTCCACGATGATCGGTCCTGCGCTGCCCTCATCCAACCTATCCCGGCGATCTTGACCAGATCATCGGTCCATCTTGTGGGGGGCCTACCAACACTGCGTCTTCCGGTACGCGGTCGCCATTCGAGGACTTTTCTGCCCCAACGGCCATCAGTCCTTCGAGCTATGTGCCCAGCCCACTGCCACTTCAGTTTTGCAATCATCCGAGCTATGTCGGTTACTTTGGTTCTCCTGCGAATCTCCTCATTTCTGATTCGATCTCGCAGGGAAACTCCGAGCATAGCCCTCTCCATTGCTCTCTGAGCGACCATGAGCTTTCTCATAAGGCCCATAGTTAGCGACCACGTCTGCGTTCCGTATGTCATCACTGGCAACACACATTGGTTAAAAACCTTCGTCTTGAGACACTGCGGTATTTGGGACGAAAAGATTTTACGGAGCTTCCCGAACGCTGCCCATCCGAGTTGGATTCGACGAGTGACCTCTTTCGCGAAATTGGACCTGCCTAACTGGATCGTTTGACCCAAGTAGACGTATTCGTCAACAATTTCGAAAGTACAGTTCCCAACTGTTACGGGGGTAGGTGCGACATGGACATTAGACATGATCTTCGTCTTGTCCATGTTCATTTTGAGACCTACTCCTTGGGAAGCTGTATTGAGGCCATCAAGCATATGGCTTAAGTCTTCCATGGTTTCAGCCATGATTACGATATCATCTGCGAATCTAAGGTGAGTAACTAACTTTCAGTAATTGGACAAAATTATTTAAAAAACTAGCTGTGCTCGCGACTCCGTCCGTGTGGGATATTTGATTGACTTTGGGCAGCATTTTTTGGATATATCTTATGGTATATTTTGGATTACACACCCTATAATATAATAAACCATAAAATATAAATAAATGAAATATGCAAAGTCAGTGTTATCGAATGCAACTTAAGTACGCAATGCGCCTCAGAAATACGTGCGTTCGAACCTAAAAAGTTCAGCCTAAGCTAAACCCTTATTCATATGATTGATGATATAAATCTGAGGTCAACTTAAATTGGAAATCATAAAATTTCCGAAACTGATCATTTTTAACTAAAACTATTTTTTTACATCAGCTTGTTACATCAGTTATCTGCCAATGAAAGTCCCATCAAAATCGTTTCAGCCATTTCAGAGATTACCCGGAACAAACAGACAGACAGACAGACAAAAATTGTAAAAAATGTTGTTTTGGTATATGTACCGTGTACATTCAAATGCACTTAGTAAAAAGCGGTTATATTAATATTACAAACATACACTCCAATTTTATTTTATTGTATGGGTATTTCTCTGTAAGCTCGTACAGGTCCCATACAAATGCTGTCCTGGCAATTATTTTTGCCATTTGCCAAAAAACTGTGTCCTATTTCGAAGGAAATTAACTATTATTTTAGTTAAATAAGGAGGCCCACTGAATTTATACATATTTTCCGAGTTATTAGCAATTTTTCAAAAAATCATGACAGGGGACTGTTTGAGGCATCAGGGGACTGTTTTGAACGTGATAGGGTGCTGTTAAGTGAGACAGAGGACTGTTGTACTTGAAAAAAAAATCATTTAAAATTAATCAAACATTTATTCTTTTTATGACATATTTTCGCATTAATTAAAACAAAGTTTCTTTATAAAAAATGAACACAAAATATAACTTTCTTTAAAAATTCATATCAAAAATTTAACTCTAAGTGCTAGAAACATTTTGAACTCACTGAGATCAACATAAAGTCTTATTATTATAATATTAATCATTAAATGAAATATGTATTATTTTATTAATATAATTATTAGAGTTTATTCATTCATAACAAAAATTAACCATAAGTGCTAGAAACATTTTGTACTCACTGAGATAAACATAGTCTTATTAATAATATTAATCATTAAATGCTTTATGCAGTATTCTAACTGTGTGTCACGGAGATGAGTAAGCTGCAGTGGGTGTGTGGAGTGACGCGGAAGGGCCACGTAAGGAACTCCCGCATTCGTGGCAGTCTTCATGTCCGTGACATTGCGGATAAATTACAAGTGTCGGCTCCGTTGGTATGGCCACGTTTTACGGCAACCGGATGCTTACGTGGGAAACAAATGTCTAGTTATGCCGCCTCCGCCGGGCCCCGGCAGGAGGGGTAGACCCAAAAAGTGCTGGCTTGATATCGTAAAGGGTGATATATGCGTGCTAATGGGCTCACTACCAGGGATGCTGAAGACCGTGCGAAGTGGAGTAGAAAAAGTCGGAAAGTGGACCCGGCCGCCGAAACGGAAGTTTGGGTGACAACCGGGATACTATACGCTGAGATGATGATGATGACTATACGCTGAGATGATAATGATGATGGTACATTTCAATGTAGACTAATTTTCTTTCAACTGCTTTCTAATGATGTCGCCGAACAACGCTTTCTTGACTACTCCTTTTCTTTGATCAGGCTCCTCTAACATTTTCAAAGTCTTTGTCTTAGGTGTATCTTCAACGATCTTTTTGTTTTTACTATTAAATCTCGCTAATATTTTTTGTACTTCTCAAGTTTTTTTCTCTAAAAGTGCGATCCTTTCATTTCTTTCTCGGTTAAACTTCTTTCGTCGCTTTGTCGCTTCTTTTTTCTTTGCTGTAGACTAGTACTGGAGACTGCTGGGCTTGGAGCTGGAGATATTTGAAATGGAACTGGAGTGGTGGCTCTTGTAGGCGGAGAAATTAGTGACGCTTTTCAGTCTTAGTACAATGTTTTTTTCACTTCTTTAATGCAGCTCTGTGCTCACGAGGTGTCATGTTCTTTACTAATTTTCGCAAACCTTTTTCTTTCTTCTTTTGGTACTTCAACTTTTCCTTTTCTCTCATTTGTTCTTTCTTTTCAGGGTCATTTTTTCTTCTTTCTTATCGTAGTCGCTCTGCTTCTCTCTTTTTCTGTAGCAATTCCTCTCGGGATAACTTTTTATTTTTAGGAGCCATATCATGTGTGTTCGATCGGCCTGTGTAAAATAATAATGCAAAGCAATGATACTTTGATGATTCTTACATTAATAAAACAGACTAGCGAATAAATTTACACAAACAATACACAAAAACACAGTCCCCTGTTGTGTAAAACAGTCCCCTACTGCATTATTAGGCAGAGGACTGTTGCCAGGGGACTGTGTATTTAGGTTAGATTACACAATATTTACAAAACGATGTAAACTAGTTTTTTTAAGAACCTACCGATCAATTTAGACATAAATAATAAAACAATAAACTATATAGCGATAATTAAAGTAATTAACATATAAAAATTATTACTTACCAGAGGACTGTGTGTGGTAGCGGACCAAACGCGTGTTCACCTCACAAATGACGCTCTGACACTTAACTAAATGGCGTCTCATCACCGCATTCAGCAAGATTGCTAACTTCAAAATAATTGCGTTTCGTTTCTCTTTAAAAAAACGTTTGTAAATATCACAGTTTTTTTTATTATAGATTTAAATTTTTGGCAGGGGACTGTATGGAAATTCTAGGGACAAAGTTTACAAATGTTTACTAATATAATAAAATTCATAATGAGACCTTGTTTTACGAAAATATATTAATTTTATTATTTTTCTTATTATATTAACTGCCAAATGTATGTAGTTTCAATTATTTCTTCGTAAATCTCGTTTCTAGGCGGGAATTACAGTGATGGGGACAGCCAGGGGACTGTATTTCTGGAACTTCTATCACGTCTAGAAAAAAAATTAAAATATTTGTGGTTCTAAAAACAATGGGCCCGTAAAGTTTCGGGGTTAAAGTTTCATTAGGAGTGATTATTTTTTAAATAATTAAATTACTTTTTGATAAAAACGGTCGGGACAGCCGATTACGAGGTTACAGAGAATCACCCGTATAGATTTATTAACCGTGGATTCTATCCATCAAATTTCTTAAATCTAGACATGTTTTTTTTTACTTAACGTTTTAATATTTATACCTGATGCCAGGCAATTATTATACTATATTGATCAAAAAGTTTCCGGACTAAGCAAGAAAAATACAAAATTATCGCAAAAATATTTTTTATTCATTGACATAATTTCCATCCAATCGGCCCAGCGCTTTTCTAACTTCTCGATACCATGTTTATAGAACGCTTGATCTTTGCTCGCAAAATAGGCCTCAGTTTTGACAATGTCTTCCTCGTTGGTGCTAAATCTTTTTCCCCAGAGCATCCTTTTCAGGTCTGCGAACAGCTAGTAGTTGCTGGGGGCCAAATCTGGCAAACCAAACAAACGGGGGGTGGGGCTGCAATTCGAAGTGTAATTTCATGCAATTTAACCATCGTAGCCATTGATTTGCGACATGGTGCATTGTCTTGGTGGAACAGTGGTTTTTTCTTTGCCATGGGCCTTTCGTTCTTTATTTCTTCGCTCAATTGGTCCAATAACGCTGTATAGTATTCAGAATTCATCCTTTTTCCTTTCTCAAGATAGTCGATAAACAAAATACTATGCACATCCCAGAATACTGATGCCATAACCTTGCCAGCCGATTATTGCGTCTTTGGTCGCTTTGGAATGCTTCCACCTGCCTCAACCCACTCAGCTGACGAGAACTTTGATTCTGGAGTGTAATAGTGTATCCAGGTTTCATCCATGGTAACATACCGACGCAAAAAATCAGCTTTTGATCCGGTGTTAACAAACGCGGCACCCACTTTGAGTTGAGCTTTTTCATACCCAATATGTCGTGTAAAACAGTAATAAGCACGCTGCCATATGATAACTTTGAAACCTCAGCCATTTCCCTGATATTCATTTTGCGGTCGGTGAAAACAATCTACGAATTATTTTGGCGTTTTCTTCGTTAACAGCCGTATTTGGGCGACCAGTGTGTTGAGCGTCGTTGACATCGGCTACGACCACGTTTAAATTAATTTATACCATTCAAGCCACTCTTTCGTGTCTTTCGAATTTTTTCCGATCAAAAAACAATACTTGATCAAAACACGAAATTCTCTCTTATCCATCGTTTAACAAAGACACCAAAGTTGCTTGACACAAACAATAACTTGAGAACACGTGGTCCAATTGTCATTAAATTTTGACACATACCTTATAAAGGATGGCGCTATCGGATGCTATAATAGATTTTGCATATGTGGCGCCATCTATATGTCCATCCGGGAACTTTTTGATCAATGTGTTATATACACAATATGATACAGATATATGAAATTCCGTGAAGACGTCGGAGCTCAAATCATCCTTCCAACTAACTGGTGTAACCTAAACAAATGGGATCTGGTGCATGGGTTCATCTATTCAATGATGATTAATACTAGCAAAGGGGTGTGGTGCAAGCAGTATTCATCCCAAAAGCGATTTGTTATCTACATTATTTTAATAACAGTATAGAAACTGAAACTAGTTATTATTTTGAAAACTTATTTAAATTATTTATCTACTGAGAAATAGCATAATAAGTAATCGAGTTTAGAACTAGGATGGCAGTATGTATACATTTGGGCCAATCCGTTGGCGATAAGATTAAAATGATTTGCGGCTGGGCCCGATTGCGCGCACGCGATTTACACTCACCTAATATTAGATAACATATCCACTCCACGCACAGTAACCTTAGGGGACATCCATTAATTACGTGAGCTAATTTTTGATCAGTTTAGACCCCCCCCCCCTCCCCTTACGTGAGATTGGTGCTAAAATATTTTCAACAAAAATTTATTTTACTATTCGGGAAAATAATAAACCATTCAGGTGGTATACTATAGTTATTTATTTAAATTAAATTAAATTGAAAGTAAAAAAACAGATAAAAAGATATTTTTTAATATCTTGTAATATTTTATATTTTTTGAAGGTGACGTGAGATTTTCGATTATCCCCCCCCCCCCCCCCCCCTCGGTTTAAATGAGATTTGGTGAGATTTCATTGGACCCCCCCCCATTCTGAGCTCACGTAATTAATGGATGTCCCCTTAAATGGGTTATCACATTGTCGTGTCATATTTTAACTGCTACAAAATGTCAATCCATATTGTCTTACTTTTAATGGCTGTTTAAGCAAATCTTTTAGGGAGGGTTCCAATCGGGACTAAACCAGTACCAGTACCTAAACCAGTGGGTTTCATTCTAGCAGCATCTAACAGAATCCTTGTTATTTGTTTTTTAGTATTATGACCTGACAAGAAATTTAAATCAATTGCATAATACACACATTTTTGTCAACCAAGTTCGCGAAATTATCAAAACGGAATGTAATATATCGATTGTTTAGAATTAGTGCATTGTCCGGCTCGAAGGACCATATGATAATTAAAATATTCTCATAGTCAGTATTGATTTTTGACCTATTAAACAGTTTCATTCATTATATTTTATACTCATATACGAGTATATCGTCTCTATGATTACTTTTATGACTACTCTTTAAACCAATGTAAACAAAAAAAATATTAGTAAAACTTTTAAATAAACATTACTTTTCTAAAAAAATCTACTAGGATAGGATAACAACAAACATTTGAAGGCAATTAAACTTACCTATAACAACAATGTCGATGTCGCTAGTCGGGAGATAGAGACCTGTACGGAAGGAGCCGAAGACCTCGACCCGAGCTTGGGGCCACAACGACTGGATGGCGTTCCTGATGCGGCTCACCACGGTGGTGCGCACCAGGTGCTCAGTCTCCGTCGGTGACATGTACCGGTAGAAGTGTTCTATCTCTTCGTGTAACCTGGAAAATGTGGAAAAGGTTAAGATGTTACGAATTTTAGTGAGAAACAAAAAATAATCTTCATTCCACGAAGTTCATTTCTTGGTGAATAAAAATGTATAAATCAGAAAATATCTTTATACAAAATGTCAGTCAGATCAAAGCGTCGATGTCACTGACACACGGGGGAGAGGAACGCGCACCCGGCGCGGACGCTCCTCGCTGACCATGACGTTTTCTATTCCGATCAAGCCGAGGAGAAAGCACAGAAGCACACACGTCGTGACCCCAAGAATCCATATCCATAAAACCTGTCCAAGATTATGACGCGGACAAATTCTAAGGATAATTATTGCACGAGGTGCTTTTACTTCGATTAACTAGAAGTTACCTGCCGCCTTGAGAGTACCATGATAAGCAATGCACAATACCTAATAGTGGACCCAGAGATCCAAAATGAAAGTAAGCGGAAGAATTATAATGGCCAAAGTGAGAAGTTTCGAATGATGGCGAAATAACTTGAGACTAACATTGCTTCGGAATGTTTCTCTGCGAGCAGCTGATCGAGACAGAGCAGGTGGTTCAAGCGAGCAAATTAATCGAACGACGATTACTATATTCGCATGGCGTTTTTACGTTTGTTTTAAGTGCCGCGCGGGGAAACGACTGAGTTATGCAAGCGGTATTAACGCGATTAGCAGCGATTATTAGGTCCGCACGCCATATTTGTCTAATCAAACGTTTTATATTACATTTATTCATAATGAGGCCATAGAAAAACAGAAAATTAATAAAATGCATATCGTTGCGAACGCTGATGATGGATCAAATTTATCCAAAGCAAAGGTAAACTTATTTCCATTTAGATAAAAGCTTTAATGGGTTCAAAATGAAATCCTTGCTCTGTAAGAGATCGTCTTATATGTCGCTCTAAATATAATTAGTGTACATACAAAAAGCTGTTTAAAAGGAGGTTGGCGGCGGCCTTTGCAAGGTTGTGCGCGGCTGCAACGCGCCGACGGAATTCCCGTCCGCCACCCGCCGACCTTAGCGTGGACACCTTTCACCCACTACCGTGTATTAAATATCCCTTTCTTTAAAATTAAATTCTAGCATTCCACGTAATACACATTCTTTCTACTAAATTTGACACACCATCACAACTATTGAACATATCGGGATGGGACAGACTATTCGACGCAGAATTTTCCGTTGATGGTTCTAGGCTTGGATTCCATTGACTCTTTCTCATTGCTTACGATTTACTTTTTTCTGTTATACGTCTAGCGAAGCGGGCGGGAACAGCTAGTTAAGATATACAACTAGAAAGGAAATGGTAAACAAGATGCTCACTCTCATACTAAAGGGCAAACCAAGGTCATGAATTCGATTCATACGATGGCATTTGCCAACCCGACTGTAGTCAGCATGGCGGATACACAGACTATAGGAAAAATGTATTTTTAAGAATACGTCTGCCTTAAAGTTCAACTGTACAAGCAGCTCTAACTGAGACATGCTGGATTGACCCTACAAGTCACTAAGCCATCTCCGGTCGAGACTGTTGCAGGATGTCTCTACGAGTAGAACAGTTAAATTAAGAAATAAATAAATATATTGGGGCAAATCACACAGCGCCATCTAGTTCCAAACTAAGTTGCATAGCACTTGTGTTATGGGTACTATACAACTTGGTTGGAAAGGCGCCACGGCGCCCTGACCTTCCGCCTGACGCAGGTCCTCTCGGGGCACGGTTGCTTCGGGAGGTACCTGTGTCGCATAGGGCGGGAGATGACGTCAGGGTGCCACCACTGTGGCGCGGGCGACGAGGAGGACACGGTGAACCACACTGTCGCCGTGTGCCCTGCGTGGCGCGAGGAGCGCCGCGCCCTCGTCGCCCAAATCGGCGTGGACCTGTCGCTCCCGGCCCTGGTTCTGTCCATGGTCGGGGGCGATCTTGGATGGACGGCCGTCGCCTCCTTCTGCGAGGCAGTCATGTCCGCAAAGGAGGCGGCGGAGCGGGAGCGGGAGTCGACCACCACACTCCCCTCCCGCCAACGCAGGCCACGCAGGCCACGCCGGCGGCGCCGGAGGGCCAGTAACGACCTCCGGCCGCCGTAAAAAGCGGCCGCGGGCGGCCCCTCGGGGGAGGACCCGCCGCCCGCACTATTGCCGCGAGGGTGAGGGCTGCGTGCTGTTCCGCGGCCCCCTCAACTCCTAGAGTTGTTAGGAGAGCGCCGGGGGGACGAAACCCTGACCCCCTGGCGCCAACACTTTAGAAGGGGCCCGCCTCAAGACAAAGGGCGGGCCGGCGCCGGCCCGGGCCACGAGATCGGCAGGCCATATATCCGTGGGCCCGGGCGTAGGCGATAGGAGAACAGCGGGTTTTTTTAGTTTTTTAGACCAAAAAAAAAAAAAAAAAAAAAAAAAAAAAATGGGTACTATACAACTGATATACTACATATGTACTTTTCTTTTGTAAATAATAAATACATATTATGTATACATAAAAATCCAGACGCGAGACGGGAATCGAACCCGTGACCTCCGCAGGCGTACGGAAGTACGTTATCCATTACGCCGCGGTGGTCGTCAATTACTGGTATATCCCTGTGCAGTATATGATTTGACAAATAAATAACATTACATTAATTCAAAATCAACTTAATGGCGGCTCTACAAATCTGATATTTCGATATGCTAGAAGAAACTAGGTATACACTCTAGGGATGTTTATTTAAAATGTACATCTATGTTTTTAGCGATGCATCAGTCGGTGCGGTTGCATCGATGATTTTCGATATATCGAATTGAAGCATCGATGTTTTCTATGAATTGAATGAAATGAAAAAATTAAGAACAAGTATATTATGTTGAAATAAATTCTATATCTGTCAAAACAAAGGACAGAATAGAATTTCTATATTATTATAGTATCATTCATCACAATAGGATAGGAATATATGAAATCAGATATATGAGATACAATGTAGAATTAAACAATCATTTTATTTGTTTTTTTTCAAAACCCTATACAATACTATTAAAAAAATTATAAATCCCAATATTTTCTGTCTAAAGTTTGCAAAAATAGAATTTTATTAAGATGCTTTCCTTGTATTCGGGTGCGTTGTTGGCTTAGCAATTGGGAAGCTTTAGAAAAAAAAGTCTTTCTGAAGGTACCGAACTTGCCACTAAAGTAAGTAGGAGCTAGAGTGTGTATTACACTCGCTAGCTCCTACTTCACTATAAATAAAGTCAGTAGTTTTCGGTATTTAATATTTTTCCATAAAATAATAGATATTGTTGTGGGACATGACATCAGACTGGCAGAGGGCTCACTTATTAGTAAGCAGTAACCAGGGGTGGTTGCAATCCAGACGAGCTTGGAGGCCTATGTTTTGTCGCCTCTCACGACGGGCCGACGCGACCCCGGCCGCAGATGTCAGTATTCTTACTCCGTCCTTGCACGGAGAACCTTCTGTTGTATTACTTCTCAAACTAATCAGTTCTGGTAAACTGTAGCTGCGCGCACTGGTCTCGGAACTCCTGGTCCTTCATGACCGAAGATCGTGACCACTACATGATGCGGTCACACGGAAACGAACTAAATCTCTCCAGCGTTTCCTATCTGTTGCCACCCTCATTACATCTTGGAACCCCGTAGCACTGTTTTCCCTTATTTGGTGTGACCATCTAGTCGGGGATCGCCCTCTGGCTCTTCTCTACCTTTTCGACTAAGTATGATTAGACTTCCCAAGGTGTTATCCCCTCGTCTTGTTATATGGCCAAAGTAGGAAACGATGCGACGAAGACGAATAGTGGACAGTCGATCTTTAACAACTTTAAGTTGGTCAATAATTTTCGCTTTTCCCTGGCAAGTATTGTCCACGATTTCGACACCGTAAAGAAATATCTCAAACACTAGGGCACGCTAAATTCTCATTTTGCTCTCTTTAGACTTACTCCGCGGTTTTTCCAAATATTTTCCCGTCGAGTCATCGCACCCTTCGCCATAGCAATTCTGCGCACTCATGATATATTAACCTTTTTTTTTTTTATTGCTATAGAACAGCAGACAGGCTGACGGCCCGCTTAGGATTTAGCAGTTACCGTCGCCTATAGGTGCAACGCCAGTGGCATCGCGAACACGCTGCTGTCCCATAAGGGTACAGGAACTTGGGTCACTATCCTCCTCCTCCTCCTCGCGTCGGTTTCCTCAGTGCTGAGGGTCGTGATCATCTCGACGGAGTACTTTGGTGCGTATTATTTGTGGTGTTAGGTGGGTCACTATGCCTATCGACAAATTCAACATCTACAATGGTGTTGTTAGTAGATCTATCGAGTAATCCTGCACGGCTGACGCATATGAGCTTTGTTTTTTTAATCGTGTTAATAGAAAGTCCCATGGCGTTACTCTCATCTTCTACTCTTTTCAGCAAGGTTTTCATTTCCTCAAAAGTTGTCGCCAGCGCCAAGAGTGTAGTTATCATCATATGGGGACATACGTCCAGTGATATAAATAACATTCAGTTTTTTTTATTGCTAAGGAACAGCAGTTACCGTAGCCTATAGATATTTGCGACGCTAGGGGCACCGCGAACACGCTGCTGTCCCATAGGGGTACAGGAACATGGGTCATTAATGTCGGAACACAACACAAGGTTATTATGGCGGCATACTTGTAGACCAAGGGTGCTTCCCATCCAGACGGGCTTGGGGCCCTGTCACGTATAGCTAGGGTTCTTTTGTCGCCTTTTACGACAGGCCGCCCTCGGCCGCAAGGATCAGTATTCTCCTTCCGACCCTGCATGGAGGTAAAGATTTAAGATTTTGGAAATATTTTAATAGTAGTAATAAAATAATTGTTTACATTAGTTCATAATAATAATATAATAATAATAATACTAAGCTAGAATATTAGTAAATATAATTATATACAATATAACTATACTAATATAATAACTCTAATAAATATCAATTTAATCATGAAGATTTAATCATCAACCAACTATAGATGTTGGTTGTCGATTCAGTGGCACCGCAAGGTTAAAAGGTTACTCAAGAACATCTTAACAGATACGAGAAACTGGTAAAAATATAAATCATGATAAGCAACAATGTAATGTAGACTAGACACTATTTAGGATAGGGAATAACAAAGCACATAGCGAGATATATATCCACGGGCCAGTGACCATCAAAGGATCATCGTCAAAGTGAATATGCAATCCGTAAGTCAAATGTCCTCAGTAGAATCAAAGCTCAGCGGTTTTGTTCAAACTGAAATCGTTTCCTACGTGTAAGGGGTAAGAATCTCATTGCAATCAACAATTGACGCGATCATTTAGCGAATACCAATAGGTCATATGTATTATTATTCAATAATTACCTTTCAAAAACATACAAGAAGGTAAGAGAGCTCATCAACTTGTTCACATTATTAATCCAAACCTTTTCTTTTTTTAATTACTGAGAAACAGCAGAGAGGCTGACGGCCCACTTATTGGTAAACAGTTGCCTTAATAAACCTTCGCCAATGGATGTATCGACGCTAGGGTCACCGCGAACATGCCGCTCTCGGCATAGGCTTTTCACTACCTCAAAAAACACATATATTACCTAAGCATATTACCGTAACTAGTTTCACTGTTGTTAGGGAATCAAATTCTAATTATAACATGTATCAGATATAAATAAAGAATCGAAACAGACTTGAAATACTGCCCAGTTGGTGCGCCTCTGCCACTAGTCTAGACCAAACAGCCGCGGTCGGGCGACCTCGATTCTGCCGCCACCCACAACCCTATAACCTACCTTAAACTATCTGCAATTTAAAGTCTATATTCGTCTGACCGTTCTATATACACTATTACTAACATCTCGATACTAACGTTTGAGGAACCTTTGATATTATTTTTTTTATTTACGTGAAACTGGGTTAATACATCGTATTATTAGTCGGCTTTGTACGCAGATGACATTCGATTTTATTGTGTTTATCTTATTTGGCGGATGTCTAAATATATGTTATTTAGTATCTTAGAACCTTATCCAAGTCAATGTTCGATATTGGTCAAATTGTTACACTAAATAAAACCTGCGGCTTTTTACAAATATTCGATTTACAAATACACAGACCAAAGCAAACTAATTGCTAATTAAACGAGTGTTCACCGTGAGGATCGAACAAGAACACTTTTTAATTTCGATTAAAAACTCTGAAGGTGGATTTATATTTGCCTGACATGTCGTGTCGTGACGAGTCAGAAGCATATCGGTTTCATACATTTAATATGGTTAAGGACTCATTTGTGTGTCGTGTCGTGACGCGTTCTGTCGTCTGTCCTACCGATATGCTTCAGACAAATATAAATCCAGCTTTATGATTGACGATTCCCTGTCTCCGTGATTATATGGGACCCCGAGAAAGGTGGTCGACATCCGACTAAAAATCTCACTGTTCTCTCACCGCCTATCGCCTGGGCCAACAGATAAATTGGCCCACCTATCACGTGGCCCAGGCCGGCGCTGGCTCCTCCTTTTGTGTCAGGGTGACTGTTCCACGATTTGTGTCGAGAAACCCTGACCGGGTTTCGTCAATTCAAGATTGAGGGTGGCACGCTAAACAGCACGCGTGTCCTCACCCTCGTGGCAATGGTGGGGCGGTGAATCCTCAAAGGGGGAACAAGAACACTTAATCAACTCAACTAGTTTGATTTGTATGTATGGTGTCAGGAAAATGCGATATTGCGATTCCGGCATCTAATTCTTTATTCTATTTAACAATAAAAATCATAAAAAATATATATGAAGAATTTTCCAGAACAAAATGGATTCTCGTTTCATTTCGATCTGATCCGTAACTTTCTCAATCGAACACAAACAGTGACTTGACTGTAATGGTTAAATTTCAGCGGCCTTTTGTAAAAGTAGGACAGGAGGACGTGTTTGTTGCACGAGCGCCATCTAAAGGAACTCTCCTTAGGGATATTAAAACCAACCAGTCTAGAAGTTGATTTAAAAATTTTATACAACAATGAATGACAAACAAAACATCTTGAAAACGGATTCAAAGTGTTTGCGCACGATTGTCTGAAGCTGTATTCGTATCGATAAGCGAACCGTTTTTAGAAAGATGACACGATATCGCCAGCTTCAAAGGTGGGTTCACTCGACACCGTTTGTTTTATATCTAAATCATTTCCACTTCCGATTGTAAAGAGGCGTTTTTTTTTATTGCGTAGGACAACAGACAGGCTGACAGCCCGCTTAGGCGTCCTTAAATCGGAGGCAAAATCCGGGAAGTGGAGGGGAGCGCCGTGCATAATAATAATTATTATTATTATTGACCCTTTTTTTTGGTTACGGGGAAAAACCCTCTCTTGACGGGTTCCCATGGCCCGGGGGGACCGAGGGATATTTGAGACTCCGGGAAAGATGTTCAACTCTGAGATGGATTCGGGCCAACTTAGGATTTAGGCTCGATTTTTCGTCTAGGGGCCGACTTATGGATGTGTGTAGCGAAATAGGGCCGATTTCACTCGCAGTGTGCTTGCGAGTGCAGCAGTAGCAGGACCTGTTGTGCTTTCATTTTGTGCAGAAATGAGAAAGATGTATTTGCTCTTTGATAATAAATATAATAAATAATTCGTTTTTAGTAATTATACTTATTAGGAAGTTGTTAATTTCTACATATTATTAAAATTAATTGGACATAAGCTGTGGCGATATTACAGCATTAAATTTTAAATCCTCATAGCTTTGTTCAGTAGTCAGGAAACGTAAAGTAACTTTATGTCGTTCCTTTGGACTTATGAATTCTCGCAGTATGGTATCCTGGTTTTTGTATTAATAGTGTCACCATATTGAGGAGCCCTTCAAAACATTACATGTATAATTATCTAATTTTCAAATATGCTTGTTCTAAATCACGTTCATGTGGCTCAATTTATGGCGTATCATTAACCAATTCTTAACCCAGGTCTTTCTTTTTCGTCTCGCATCGCAGAAAGTGCCAGAGCGATATTTATTTTTTGATGTTAGAGAGAGCCGGCGGCATCATAAATTGGCGCACGCTTTGCTGTAGAGTCTTAAGTATGCCGCCATAATAACTATGTTGTGTTCCGTCATTAGTGACCCAAGTTCCTGCACCCTTACGAGACAGCAGCGTGTTCGCGATGCCAAACACCCATAGGCGACGTTAACTACTAAATTCTAAGTGGGCCGTCAGCCTGTCTGCAGTCCTAAGCAATAAAAAGGAGTAGCGGCCGACGTCCCTGCAAGCTCCGCCCTCCCGATATTGCCCCTGATTTAAGTACATGTATAGGCCTCAATCAGTGCAGGCATGTCAGCTAGTATTCTATATATAGTATATTTCTACTACCACTACTTTTCTTTTTTTTTGCTGACCCTTTCTATTTCTGAGCAATGCAATGGTTGGTGCTCCAAGCAACAGAAGTTTATTTTTTATTTTATATATGGCAGTTACACTGATTCAGCAAAATTGCAAGTACAATTGAATCTAGGGCAAAAATTGAGCACGCTAAGCAACCATCAGTAGCCATCCAGCGGATCGGGCCTTCACGTACAGCAAATGGAACGCACCGTGCTTGTCTTGTATAAGAGATTCAGATGGACAAAGCTGTTTACGTCGAGCAATATACCTTACTATACCTCCATAAATTTGCAATCAATACAAAAGTATTATCATATCAACCTATTAAATATGCAGATATCTTGAATATTCACATACTGAGTATAAAACTGTTATTGTTTTCTTATAATTATATTATATATTTCTTAATAATCACAAAGCATGCAAAATTAAATAAATTAATATTATAAATAATAATTTAAATAAAACTTCAAATAAATAAATAAAAAATTTGATGACCTCCTTGCCTTAACAGCTCAGCACGTATGCTTGAGGAAGTCACAGATTTGATTCCCGTCTGGCATCTGGGTGTTTATGTATTTATATTTATTTACAAAAAAAAGTATATATGTAGTATATTAGTTATCTAGTACCCATAATATAAGTGCTATGCAGCTTTGGGACTAGATGGCGCTGTGTGAATTATCCTAGATATTTATTTATTTATTAATGAAGATAAATAGAGGCTTTAGGCTTAATTTCAACAAAGCATACATTTTGACCAATATTACAAATAATTAAAAGTAATCAGTATGAACAAAGTATTTGATAAAGTTTTTATTATAACACATTGGTGTAATAAATAGCTCAAGATATGATAATTATTTTAATTAGAATGTAACAACACTGAGCAATAATATGTAATAATCTGTTTGCAAAATAATTATGAAATCACTCATAAGTAGATTAAAATTGTAAACAGAATGAAGTTGGCGATAGAGCAGGGGCCTTGTCAATATCAAGAGTAGAGAAGGAGAAGCAGGGAAAATACAGGAGCATACACTTACACACAAAAACATTAGTCTATTTAACCTAATCTTATATTTAAGCGAAGGCAAGACCTTTGTTTATAACGCTGCAAAACAGCTGCAAAACATCATTTGCGCAGAAATTCGCGGATTATCTGGGCCCTAAATTATATAACGAAATTAGTAAAGAAATTAAATTAAACAAACTTCCCATTGGTAGGTGTAAGAAAGTTTTGAGTGATTATTTGTATGAGCTGAATTATCAAGAGTCAGAAGTGACTATCAAAGCAATTATTTAAATATAATATTACATTTTACTTATAAATAACTTACATACATTATATTCATATACAATCATTGTTTCAGTTAATATATGTATCATATATATTTTTCTTCGCCCTTCTTCTTTCATTAATATTTTATTTTAAATTATTATTTATTTTTACTACTATATCTCATTTAACTACTATATATTATTTAATTATTAATATAATGGTAATTATTATATATTAGTACTTATGTTAAAAATACTGGCCCACTGAGATACAGTATTCACTAGTTCAGAGGCCAGTGTGATTTTCTCGAGTCAAATTAGTTGTTGTACATGAACTGCTGTGCTACGTATCTTTTATTTTTAAAATTTGTATGTCATGTATAAATAATTAAATAAATAAATAAATTTATTTTGTATATAGTTATAATATTTCATATTATATCAAAATTCAAATAAGATAATATATTTTATTATGTAACCTATTTTAAAGATAATGACAAATTGTGTGTAATTAATAATTAAATAATAATAACAGGAAAATTGTAGATATGAGAGTGGGTGAATACAGGAGTTGAGGTTGACCAAAAAAAGACAAAATTGCATAAAAGATGATATGGCAAAAAAGGGAGTGAATGTCGGGATGACGGCTAACAGAGAGAACATATTCTGCCGACCCCATATAATGTGGGATAATGGCAGGAACCAGATTTAAAGATGGAAGCAAACTCCACTGCCCCCCACCATACAGGCTCTTATAGAGACCTAGTGGGGAACAGAATTTGTCCATATGCTTTAATTTTAGACATAATTTCTATGTATAATTTAGTTTGCAACTCTTGTATAAAATATTTTTTAAACAATAAATTTCAATAAGTAATGCAATAAAGAAAGGCGACAAAACAACCCACCCTAGCTACGTGGTAGGGCCTCAAGCCCATCTGGATGGCGACCACCTTTGTTGTGTTCCGGCATTAGTGACCCAAGTTCCTGTACCCTTATGGGACAGCAGCGTGTTCGCAATGCCACTGGTATTACAAACACCTATAGGCGACGGTAACTGCTAAATTCTAAGCGGGTTGTCAGCCTGTCTGCTGTCCTACAGCAATGAAAAAAAAAAGAATTAAGAATTTGCAGAGTCATAAATTTGCAAACTCTTATCATCAATCCTGATGAAGTTGAAGGTGAAGAGGATCAAAGCATGGAAAACACAAAAACATGGTATATTATGTTAGTAGTTTTGATGTTTAAGTTAGTATATAAAAAATGGCTTCTGAAGACTGTTTACATAAAAAAAAATCAGTGGCCTAGCATGTACTAATATATAAGGTGGGCCAAAAGTAATCACCCTATTGTAAAACGCTTTAACTTTTGCAAATGATGCCAAATGTCAATTCGGTTTTGACATTTGTGAAGTAAACAAATGCAGAATACAAATCAACAAGCCATGAATCGGTTTAAATTGTTTCCATTTTTTGCGCAAACATTCGTCAGTTGTGTTGGCGCAGCGTGAAACTGGACAAACACTGCGGCGTTTGGCCACTTGCCTTGAAGAGACTGGGACAACACAGCCCAAGGCTGACCGGCCCCAGAGCAGCGGTTCAGCCGAGAATATTGCTGCTGTTGCCAAAGATGAGCCCTGAACATCGACCAGACGACGTGCCACGCAATTGGGCATTAGCCGGCGGTCCATAGGCAAAATTTTGGTGAATGTTCCTTTACAAAATGCAGACAGTGCATCAGCTGTTAGCTGTTGACCGCCAAACACTTATAACCTCAAAAACGCTCAAGCCATCCTGAATCTCAACGAAGAGGTGGACGAACTTTCACCGAAAATTATCATAAGGAGTGATGAAGCTCATTTCCATCTTAGCAGTTATGTGAATAAACAAAATAATCATTTCTGGGGCTTCTAAAATCTGTGTATCACCCATGAAGAGCCATTACACCCGCTCAAAGTTACTGTGTGGTGTGCTGTTTACACTGGAAGAGTCATCTAGGCATTATTTTTGAGAACGCCATGGGCCTAAGTACTGTAAACGGCGCGCGCGCTACGGAGCCATGATTACCAAATATTTTCTTCCTCAATTGGATGAATTGGGACTGGAGAACATGTGGGACACAATATTCGCCAGTAATGCACCTGTCGCCCGAAGTTCTGGCAAGTGTGATGGAAAATGCCATAAAACGGGCCATATGGTCATCAACTCTGGCGGCGGCCACTTGGCCGATATCATTTTCTCGACTTGATGGAATAAATTCTAATGGATTAAATTAAACAAACAAGTTTTACAAGCAGAACTAGTTTTTCATTAAGAAAAAATTACAGCAAAAGAACATCGGGTGATTACTTTTGCCCCACCCAGTAGATGTGGGCAAAATTGCATTAGCATGGCTTTCTTTTTCTTTCTTTGGTTCCCAAAATGTACCCAATAAATCTATCATATGGAACATGCTTCAGACAATGTACAGAGAGAGAATATTGAAAAGCACATAGATTTAAAAAAGTTTATTAATTAAATTTATATTATTATCTTGGCTACAAATTTTTTCCAGAAGTAATTTTCTTTGACTTTTTACTTTACTGAACCCTTAGTAGCCAGTCTGTGAGGAGTGTGGCCAATATTTTTACGTTGTTATTACATTTCACAATAAATGGGGATCTGGTCGCATCTCATTTATAAAGTCCTTATCAGGCAGGTGTGTGTGTGTGAGAACGTGAGCGAGGGCCCACTTTGCCCACATCTGGCTATGCCACTGGAGAAAATCAAATCAAAAATCAATTAATCATCATTATTTTATAGATCATAAATTATTTTTTATTGTTTGAAATATATTTTATATATATTAAGGAATATATTCCTTCTAATTAATGATTTAAAGCACTTTTTAATGTGAGATTGAGTTGCGCACAGAGTTGCAGTGAAGGAAATGGTACTTGTTGGTAGGAAATTATGGAAATATGCAGAGCCAGATATACTTAGAATATTCACAACTCCTTTACAGAGATAAATGAATTAACATGTTTAAAAAAGTAAATAGAATATACAAATACAAAAATAATTTTGTTATTATATGCCAGTACTTAGATAATGAAAATATGTTTCATACTTGGCTTTGTACTTAATGACTCATGTCATTTGAATGAAAATGAATGGAGCAAATATGTTGTGTATAAGTGAAACTTGTCTGAGATAAATTAACAAAACACAGCCCACCAACAAACATTGGACTAATTACAGTGGTTCCAATCCTAAAAGCAACATGGATATTTGGCAGTGGTCCAGGTAGATCCACATCGCAAGGTGTCAACCCCATTGCCATATTATTGTTGCACCTTTGACAACTGTTCAATACTATATTGATTGAAATATGGCACATTTTATAGGAATTGGTTTACTATATGAAAGGAAAAGTAATCACCAAGTATCACAATATTAAATTTAGCATATAAATACTTTAAAACAATGAGTTTTCGATAATGTTTGGAGTCTAAGCCCGGGTTGGAAGAGGCTCTTAAAACACTAAGACTGCCCTTTATGCTATCTAGTCTTAAATTCTTTATACCTACTTTTTTCAGTACAATAAAGAGTTATCTATCTTCTTCTTCTTCCTCCTGCCCTTATCCCACATTATATGGGGTCGGCACAACATGTTACATGTTGTAATAGTTGTGGCTTAGTTTTTACAACCGGGCCGGGCCGCCTGCCTGATATTAACCCTTTTTAGGGAAAAATCTGTTATCCGTTTTATTTAGATTCTTTTTTTATTTTTTTTCTTTCATATTGAAAGTAGGACATAAAATTTGTCCAGAGTTGTCTATCTATCAATTTTAATTTTATGATGATTAAAAATTTATATAAAAAACCAGTCAGATATAGATTAGACTTGCACATGAGAAGGTGCACATGACTGCAATAGAAGAATATTTTTATTATATGCTGTTGGTGTATGAATTGATATTGTAAAATGGCACCCTTCAGATACAGATTTCTAAAAAGGATGACAATAAAAAAATATGTACACAGAAGTCTTTGAATATTTGTTAATGTTTCTAATTTCTTTAATATAAGATTTCAAAGTGCAGTCAGCATATGAGCCATTCAGTGCACAAATTGATTACATCCATAAAACAAAAAGTTGAGAAATGTAATAAATTATTGTAAATTTTTTTTTAATTCCCTTATAGCTTCCATCTATGTATATAAAATTACTAAGAAAGAATAGACAAAAAATAATCATCAGAGTAAAGAATTTTATCATCAGTAGAGTAAAGAATTTTATGTGACTGTAAATTCAGTCTGTTTAATTAATAATAGAAATAAGAATTTTAGTTCACAATTTTCCGATAGATGTCGTTAGCAGTTCTGAATTTATATTGAACAGTTGTAGTGTTTGTGATTTAATATTATACTACCCACATTTTACTTAGTACCATCCACTTGATTTGTGATTGGAATCAAGATGACTGTTTAATTCTATCGGTGTGCTTTGGTCATTTGTATAAGATGTTTATATATATTTTGATACTCCCGAGTGTTCTTCCACAGTGATAAATAAAAGGTATAAATGAGTGTGAGTGTTTAATTGACCAAATGGTCCTACGAACCGGATAATAGTGAGTAAACTGTAAAGTGCAAACATTAACTTAGTAAATTCAGTGAAGTGTTGGACTTATAATATTTCCCATCAAAAAAGACTTAGAAAAATTTGTGCTACAAAACACTTAGAAAATTTTAGTGATCGTGTCAAAAAGGACATAGAATATTTGTGTTGAAAAACACTTATAAATTTTTTGTGAAAAAGGACTTAGGAATATCTTAACGATTAGTAACTTAGTTTCTGGCAGTGAATTTGGACTTGTGTTTTTACATATAAAATTTAACATGGCGGATAAAAAGATGAAACAATATATTGCACAATTAAAGACGAATTCAACTAAAATTGAGAAGTTATTTACAAACGCAAAAAAATGTGCTAAGGATAAACGAACGAGAGGGTTTTTGGATTCACGTCTGGAAATTTTACAGGAATATTGGGCTAACTATACAAAGACTTATGATGTTATTTCTGGATTATTAGATACTGAAACATGCGATGTTGACTTAGAGAAACATTTTGAACAAACTGAAGAATATTATTTAGAGTTTAGGGCTTGGCTTAAGGACAAGTTATATGAATTTAAACAAGATCTAGGTGAAACTTCAAAGTCTGAAATTCATGTATCTGATAGTCAGGCAGAAATATCGAGGATGAGACCCAAACTCCCACCAATATCCATACCACAGTTTTCGGGCGATTACAGCCAGTGGATGAGTTTTCGAGATTTATTTCGCTCTTTGATACATAATGATGATCGCTTGACTAAAATTGAAAAACATCACTATCTAAAGACCAGTTTATCTGGAGAAGCTGAACAACTATTGAGGAATTATTCACTTACTGAAGCTAACTATGATGACGCCTGGAAAAAACTAAATGAGAGGTATGATAACAAGAGAATGATCGTTAATAATATACTTACCCGATTTTTAACCCAAAAGACCTTAACCACAGAATCGGCTAAAGGTATAAAGGATCTTATTGATACCTCAAGTCAATGCCTAACGTCCTTTACAAATTTAAAGATCTGTGCATGGAATGCCATTGTAGTGCATATCCTTGTCTCCAAGTTGGATGTTGAGACTCGAAAACTTTGGGAGCAATCTTTAGAAGATTTCACTAGTATTCCTACATATGAGGATCTCCAGAGTTTCCTTGAGAAGCAATTCCGAGCCATGGAAATGTATGCACCAAAAGGAAAAACTATTCCACAAACACCTAAAGTAACTAACATCAAAAGCTTCGCTACTAAAATTGACAACATTTGTACTTATTGCACACAGAATCATTATATTTGCCACTGTAAAGAATTTGCCTCTCGCTCCATACCTGAACGTCAAGATTTTGTAAAAAGAAACAACATTTGTTTTAACTGCCTCGTAAAAGGTCACACCGTTTCAAAGTGTAGACAGAGTACAGTCTGCAAGAAGTGCGGACGTCGTCATCATACATTGCTGCATTTTACCGCTTCTAAGGACGATAAATTAAACGAAACTGATAAGGAGAAAGATGACCCAACTAGCAATGCATCTAAAACTTCCTGTAACTTGAGTGTTAACCTAAAAGCTGAAACAAAAGATGATCTTGTTATTTTAGCCACTGCTGTGATTAAAGTAGAGTCAAAGAACAGTGGTACTTACGCATTAAGAGCTCTTGTTGATCAGGGTTCTCAGGGATCTTTTATCTCCGAAGCAGCTGCGCAGTTATTGAATCTTGATCGCACTCCAATTACTGGCAAAATCTCTGGAATTTCTAATACATCAGTGGTCACTACAAAATCTATGGTCACACTTACAGTCCACTCTACAAAACACAATGCATCAACCTTCCAGGTAAATGCATACGTTTTAAAGAAACTCACTTCATTGTTGCCTTCACGTGAGTTCTCACAAGATACTTGGCCTTCATCTATGCAGTTGGATCTGGCTGATCCCAACTATCACAAGCCAGGGTCTATTGAAGTTCTGCTTGGTGCCGACGTGCATGCATACATACTGCTTGAAGGCTTACACAAGTGTAACTCTCTTATTGCACTCAACTCTCGCCTAGGTTGGCTAATCTCAGGTAGAGTTTCACAAACTGGATCGACAATAAACGAACATAATACAGTTGTTATGCAAACCAAGATTGAGGTCGATCAGTTACTAAGACGATTTTGGGAGATTGAAGAGAGTTTACCCCACAAAAAACCTATGACCGAGTTAGAAATACAATGTGAAGAGCACTTCAAACTTACTCACACTCGCAATGCTGTTGGTCGGTACATTGTCCGTCTACCATTTAAAGATAATCCACCCACAAACCTTGGAAATACAAAACCCCTTGCAATCAGCTGCTTACAGCACATGGAAAAACGTTTTACACATAAGCCTGAATTCAAGGAAGAATATCACAAATTTATGGAGCAGTATGAATCCCAAGGTCATATGATGATGATACCTGAAAAGGAAATAGTTACACCTGAAGTTTATTATTTACCTCATCACGCTGTTCTTAGACCGACGAGTCTAAGCACGAAGTTGCGTGTAGTCTTCGACGGAAGTGCTGCACCTGTAAATGGAAAATCATTAAACGATGAACTACTTATTGGCTGTCCTCTTCAACAAGATGTCAGAGATCTCATAACTCGATGGAGACAACACCAGATTTGTTTAGTCGCAGATATTCGTCAGATGTATCGTCAGATTCTAATATGTAAAGATGACGCTGACTATCAAAGAATTTTATGGCGAAAATCTCCAACACAACCAATAAAAGAATATAGACTACTTACAGTTACTTATGGAACATCTTGTGCACCCTTTTTGGCCATACGCACTCTTCACCAATTGGCTGAGGACGAGAAGAATGATTTCCCAACTGAAGCTGAAATCCTGAAAAGCGACTTATATATGGATGATCTGCTTACTGGTGTCTCCACAACGGAAGACGCTGTGATGCTACAACAAAGGTTGACTGAACTTTTAGCTCGTGGTGGGTTCCCTTTACACAAATGGTCCTCTAATAGTAAGTTAGTGTTGTCCCAAATCCCCAGTGTTGATAAAGACTCGCAAAGTGCGGTTAATATAAAACTTCAAGATACAATTAAAACTTTAGGTATTACATGGAACTCGGACTCTGATAACTTTGAACTTAATTGTAATTTAAATCACGATAATAACACAATTACCAAAAGAAATGTATTGTCCACAATTGCTAAATCTTTCGACCCTCTAGGTTGGCTAACACCTGCGATTATAAAACTTAAAATCTTTATGCAAAAACTCTGGTTGGCCGGCTTGGATTGGGACGAAGAGTTGACTCCTGATCTTAAAGAGGAATGGGTTACTTACCTTGATCGTTTCACGCACATTGAAAACATTCAGTTCCCTAGATGGCTTGGTGTATCTAATGACACCATTAAGCGGGAGCTGCATGGATTTAGTGATGCCTCTTGTGCTGCATACGCTGGAGTAGTGTACCTTAGAGTTTTGAGAAATGATGGCAACATTAACGTTTACCTTGTTCTTGCCAAATCCAAGGTTGCCCCAGTAAAGCAAGTATCTCTCCCACGTCTGGAACTCTGTGGTGCATTACTAGTAGCCAAAATGATAAATCATGTTAAAACCGTTTTAAAAATACCTGACAATGATATTTACACTTGGACAGACTCCACGATAGTTTTGGCTTGGTTGCGTAAGATGCCAAATACTTGGACTACATTTGTTGCAAATCGCACTTCAGAAATTTTGACACTCACAAATAGTAACCAATGGCATCATGTTAGTTCTGCAAATAATCCCGCTGATTTAGCATCACGTGGATGTTATCCTTATGATCTACAACAGTCAAAACTATGGTGGAACGGACCTCAGTTTTTATACAAGGCACATGAAATTGAATATTCTTTATTTGAGATTTCTCAAACCGATTTAGAAATGAAACCCACCCCAAAAATATTATGCAATGTAAATGTTACCGAAAATAATGATGCTATTGCAATTTTAACTCGATTCTCCTCGCTGTCGAAATTGATTCGAGTCATTGCTTATTGTTGTCGTTATTATAATTTATGTAAAGTTAGAGTGCTTAAGAAAATGTTTACTGAACCTGCTTATTTGAGCGCTAATGAGCTTGATGATGCTTTTAATCGATGTATTAAACTATCACAATTGATGTCATTCCGCGACGAGATCTCTCGCTTAACGCTAGGTAAACAGGTTGCCAAATCAAGTAAGATTTATGTACTAGACCCTTTTATCGACGATAAAGGCATTATTCGTGTTGGTGGTAGACTCGCGAATGCAGAGATTCCAGGCGACATGAAACACCCGATTCTGTTAAGTGGCACTTGTGCCTTATCTAAACTTATTGTTGTAAATACGCATTTGAAATCTCTGCACGGAGGCAATCAACTTACTTTAGATATTGTAAGACAAAGGTTTTGGATCACTCGAATTAAAAGTCTTGTCAAAACTGTAATCCACAAATGTGTCCCTTGTTTTAAACAGAAGGCTAATCCACTCCCTCCTTTTATGTCAGATTTACCTAAATTCAGGATTAAACCTAGCCGACCCTTTCTTACGAGTGGAGTAGACTTTTGTGGACCCTTTACAATGAAATTGTATCCTGGTAGATGTAAGAAAACCAGTAAAGTTTATATTAGTCTATTTGTCTGTGCCGTAACAAAAGCCATTCACTTGGAACTTGTCACTGACCTCACTTCTGCTGCATTTATTGCCACTTTTCGGCGTTTCACCGCTCGACGTGGTCACTGCAAGGAGATTTGGAGTGATCACGGAACTAATTTTGTAGGCGCGTCCCGTGAACTAGATCTCGCGTTCAATAATTCACAATCTCAACTTGTGGCTGAGATTTCTGAACTTCTCGCTAATGATTTCACGCAATGGAGATTCATACCTCCTCGAGCTCCACACTTTGGTGGAATTTGGGAGTCAGGAGTGAAAAGTATTAAAGGACACTTAAAACGGGTTATCGGCCAAGCCTTCCTCACATACGAAGAGCTCGCTACTTTATCAGCCCAAGTCGAAGCTTGTGTAAATTCTCGTCCCCTCACTCTTATCAATTCTACTCTTGACGAACCCCCATTAACACCAAGTCACTTTCTTGTCGGAGAGCCCTTAATTGGGGTTCCTAAGCCGTCTTTGATTGATGTTAACTTAAGTCCGTTGAATCGATGGCACATAATTCAACGTATGGTGCACTGTTTGTGGCGTCGCTGGCAAAACGAATATTTAACTACGTTACAGCATCGTTACAAATGGAACATAAAGCGACCTGATCTTCCCCTCGGCACTGTCGTTCTCGTCAAGGATGGCACACTTCCCCCTGGAAAATGGCTTTTGGGACGTATTATGCAGAAACACCCAGGTGCTGATGGTGTTACAAGAGTTGTAACTTTACAGTACAAGGACAATATTTTTAAGCGACCTATGGTGAAAATATGTCCTTTGCCCCTGGATGAGTCTGACTCCTAGTAACCAGAAATTTGTTTTACTTTGCTTTGGTTTATATCTTGTCGTCAGGTCTTAAGGACTTGAGTCGTCCTTGGCCGGCGGAATGTTTAATTAATAATAGAAATAAGAATTTTAGTTCACAATTTTCCGATAGATGTCGTTAGCAGTTCTGAATTTATATTGAACAGTTGTAGTGTTTGTGATTTAATATTATACTACCCACATTTTACTTAGTACCATCCACTTGATTTGTGATTGGAATCAAGATGACTGTTTAATTCTATCGGTGTGCTTTGGTCATTTGTATAAGATGTTTATATATATTTTGATACTCCCGAGTGTTCTTCCACAGTGATAAATAAAAGGTATAAATGAGTGTGAGTGTTTAATTTACCACAGTCTTTAAGTCTAATTTTTAAGTTTTTCATTACAAAAAAGTTAGTTATTATATATTTTTATTACAGATTTTCCATAAAAATTAATGTTAACAGTTCTGTTATAATATATTATTTGTGATTAATTCATCAGCAATATAAATAAATAATGTCTTCTTCATCAGCTGTATTGTCATTTCGATTTGTTATCAAGTTTTTTTAATAGTAATCATGTTTAACAGGAGGAATGAATTTCAGCAAGTCCATCATGTTTCCTTTTTTCCCTAGTCACAGTTCTATATTTAGGATATAATAAAGGCTCATCTAAATTTTTCAAACTTTGCGGTCTACCTGCTATAGATTTCCTTATATTAATTATGAATCTTCATTGTAGTCACATTTGAATTGTATGATGTAATTGTACGATGGGGTTTGGACCTTTCTAACTTTATCCAGCGTACTTTAAGCCAATGGGCTCACTACCAGGGATGCTGAAGACCATGCGAAGTGGAGTAGAAAAAGTTGAAAAGCGGAACCTGGGCACCAAAACGGAAGTTTAGGTTGCAACCGGGATACTATGCTTAGATGAAGATGATGATGATTTTAAGCCAATTTACTGGAAGCATTACTTTTCTGTTAATGATTGATTTTTCTAGAGGTTTTGTTGTAAAAAAATCTTGGTGGGGCATTTGGGTTAGATTAAATGACACTTTCTTTTTACATGTTTTGGTTGTATTTACCAATCATCTGGTGAAAATATGTTTTGATTATTTTCACAAGTGACAGGCAAGATCTGAGTCATTAGGTCAATAGCTGTGTCCATTTACCAAAAATTTCATTTCAATTAACTCAGCTTAACTTAAGACAGTCTTAATATCATACTGTTATCATTCAGTACTCGCCAGTGCATTTGAATTGTGTTATTGAAACAATTTACATTAGAGTATGGAGTTAATCGAAATGGCTTCTGAAATAAATTACTTATTATTCAATAAACAAAAAATGTGCCCTTTAATGGTGTTAATCTTTATTATTCTAGAAAGTTATAATAAATATAAAAGCTATGACTACACCAGTATAAGTGCTTTAACACTTAAATTTAATATTTTTCAAAAAGTGGAGTAGTGCACTGAATGGCTCATACACTAGTTTCTTTTTAGTTGTTATTTTTCTTTATTTAATATTTATTTCGTATAATTGTTTGTATATATGTTTGTGCATATTTTTTCTTTCTACAAATCAATGGTGTGTGCAAAGAACCAATACACCTTGGACAAGCATGGTAGATATACTGTCATATAAGCCAGGGCATTTATAGTTTTAGTTATACTGATCTGTGAGTTTACGGTGGCCGATGTATGAAAGTCTGTGATTGTTTGTACACTAAACTCTAAATGAGGGAATCAATACAAATTGCAGCACTCCCAATTTTATCTAGTTACTGTGAGTGGGTGTTGCCATGTGCTCTGTGACATGTGATTGAAATAAATGAAAACACTGTCCTTGTTTTAGATATAAACATTGCATATCATTTTAAAATATTAATTCATTTGTAATGTTTTACTTTTTGTTAAAGACTTATAATGATGTTATATTAAATAAAGTTTACTGCTATTTTGTTTAGTGCTGAATAATAGTTATATGAAATTATAATTTAAATGTGGCTACTAAGTCTGCTAACGACAACAAGACAGCATATAAATATAATAAGTTTTAAAATGACAGTACCAAAGACCTAATGAGAAAATGATGTTGACTCAATGAAAATAATTGCAAGCCAACAAGGTCCATTGATCATTCAACTATGATTACTATTAGTAGATAGAGGTGAATGTTTTTGTACGAGTATTGGCACGAACGAAGGCGCCAAGTACATTGACAAGCGAGACTCGTGCCCGAGGTATGAAGGCCGCGGGCACTGGCAACTCACAGCTGACCGACACGGATGGCGCGACTCTGTGCTGTGAGCAACACGCACCTCGCTCGGCACCTCATATAACCAACACGTCAAACACGTTGACATCGCATGCCCCATCACAGTAATACGAAAACGTCACTCACCCCAAAATGCCTGGCTTGTAATTGTAGGTAGGCAGCCTCCAAGGGCAGCCCCCATACTCTCCTATCAGCGCATCGTGGTTCTTGTTCAGGTTAAAAGTCGATGCACGGTTATCATTCAGTTTCCTCCGCGCTGGGTTAAAATAATTATTATTCCTACTTTCACCGTTCACATCGTTTATTGGTATGAAATCCTGAGCTTTATTCACATTTGGATTAGCGTTCTCTAAGTTTTTCAAGTTCATTCTGTCTATTTCACTTTGAGTTTCCCAAATCCGAAGCCACAGGCGCTTCGCGGGTCCTTCCTGCTCGGGCTGATACCACGCGACGGCGGGATCCATTCAGCCGGAGCACGGTTCCACTATATGGTACAACACATGCTGGTGCGTTTCACATTTATATTGTTACATTGAAAATTAACACAAAACAAAAATAATAAAATAAGTCACACCACATTCGGAACATGGACGACACGCGTATAGTTGACACTTTAACTGCTAGAGGGCACCATCTTAGCAAAATACGTTTTAGACATTGAATCAGTGCAAATATTTATAATTAAACCGTGCTTAATTTTTTTGTTATACTATGCATTTTCAATTATAAATAATTTTTATGTAGTAAAATTAACAATGGGTAGTCAATTTTATCTGATTCTATGTGATAAATAATAAATATGGTGATTGACAATAGTTGAACGCGGAAATCCGAAATCAAGATTTTTTTTAAATTTTTGAGTACTTGTGGCATGGTACGTGGGTTTAATTTAATTTTGACAGTTCCCAGTAAACACGTTATTATAAGTAATTGTTGTAAGTTTTCACTAGTTTACAAACAGCTGATTATATGCATGAATAATTGTTTTTCCAACAGTAAATGCTAATTGAGAACTTAAATTAAAACTTAATATAAAGATGTATCAACATACATTTGATATACCTATCATAACTATCTATCAGTGGTAATACCATCATTACCATCTAAATCTAACACTCAGAATCATATTACAATAGACTGGAAGTTGCTTTTTAATTTAACACTGTTTAAAGTGCTTTCATTTTTAGTCATCATTGTTTCAGGAAACTTTTTGTTCTTTGGAATTAATTAATTAATTTTTGTGTGGTCATTTGTCACTGATTCGGTGTGTAAATAAATGGTATTTATTTAAGATATAGAAATGAAAATGTGATATACAGATACATCACGGCTGAGCCCTAAAGTTGTGTCGATAAAAGGCCTACGTAAATAAATACGTCTAGAATAGTTGGTTTTTAATTCATATGAACAACGTCACACCAGCAATGATTGTTTTAGAAATAATTTTTTTTTCTCTGGAGTAGGCAAAGATTGTACGGTACAAAGTACGGTACAACCATGGATATTAACTCCATGGGTACAACCTATAGAGTTATAGATATTTGTTGAATTTTGTTTTGGACTTTTGGCTAACTAATACATAATCTGTGCTGGCGCCTGGCGCCAAAATAGTAAGTCGTAATCTGAATATTGTCAATTGTCTTTGTCAATCAGATCAGAATATTCAGAATCAATTCTATTTGACAGGTGACAGGTGTCTTCTAACGGCTCTCACGTATCCGCGAAATTTAATTTTATATTTTAGTTACTCTGCAATTCTAGGACAAATTTGGGTTTGTTTTTGTGTTGGTGGTGGTTCGTATTTACGTGTAAATATATTTTGTTTAGTTATATTATTATATTATTATGTCGATCTCGATTGGAGAAAAAGTACCGCCAGATAAAGATGGGAATATAAATATGGGGGAAAGGGCAGAAAGTATAAATCTCTCAGATAAAACAAATTTAAAACGCATTAGAGATTCTTCTTCAGGTCCACCAGAAAAAAGAATAGTACCCCCTTATTCATCTTCGCAGCACACGTTCACAATACCCGGATACGAGTCAAACTCTGAGCTAAAGTACTCTGAGCTTGACAGTGGTCCTTTCCTTGTGCATGTTGCTCGTACGGAAACTGATATATCGTCATCCCTTACTAGTGCTCTCAAATTAGCTCAAATTATTTATAAAGCCAAGGTTTCGGGAATTCAGGATATAAAAAGTTTAGGAAGAAATAAGATCTCAGTACATTTTAGAACATATTCGGATGCCAATGACTTTCTCTCCTCGCCTATTCTACTTCGGAACAAATTAAATGCCGTGATTCCAAGATTTCATATTACAAGGATGGGGGTAGTTAGAAAAATTCCTTTAGACTGGTCTTTAGAGGATTTGGTAGAGATGACTGATTGTCGCTCTAGATCTGTTAAAGTCATAAAGGCTCGTCGGCTTAATAGGAAACGAATAATTGATGGAAAAACGACCTGGGAGCCTACAGGAACTGTAGTGTTAACTTTTTTGGGACAAATACTACCAGACTATGTATACTGCTGCAATATGTCATTACCAGTCGATAGATACAACCTTCCAACAATTCAATGTAACAATTGCTGTCGTTTTGGACATGTGCGTAATCAATGTCGTTCATCTCCACGCTGTTCCCGTTGTGCAGGACCCCACGATGCTCAAACATGTAAAACTCCCGATGATAATGTTAGTTGCATTTTCTGCTCTGGTCGCCACCAAGCGACAGACCCCAAATGCCCCGAATTCTCCAGACAGAAATCAATTAAACTAATGATGTCAGAGGAAAATATTGGCTACCTAGAAGCTTCTAGACAATTCCGTCCAGTGCGCTCACTATATTCAGAAACGGCTTCTACATCTGCTCCAAGATTTAATACTGTTAACTTTAGTCCTTCTTCTATCACTCCTTCCCCCATGTTAGATGCTAACCCTAGATCCTCATATAAAAAAACTGTGTTCATTCAGCAAAAATCCAGGCCTGAACCAGGCATCTCTTATGATAAATATGCACACAGTAAAATTACTTCGCCTCCACGTTTTACCCTCCCTAATGGTAGTGCGTTAAACCCAAATTTATGCTCATCCCCCCTTCCAAACTTAGATGATGTTGGGGAATTTCTTATAACATCTGTAATTAATATACTATCTAAGTTAAACATCAATATACCGAACAATGCTCTTCAACTAATTAAAAGCTTAATAACAAATCTTCTTTCTTCTTCTCAAAACAATAATGATCCAAAAAGTACTACAGTGGAATACTAGGAATATCAAGAATAAAAAACACGAATTAATATACCTCATTAATAAGTATAATCCTTCTATATTAGCTATATCTGAAACTTGGCTTAAACCTGGCTCCCTATACAAGCTGCCTGGTTATTCATGCATTAGGGATGACAGACAAGATGGATGGGCAGGCTGTGCCCTCTTTGTGAATAGAAAATTTACTTTTAATTCCCTTCCCATTCCAACTCACTCCTCTGGCATTAACATTGTTGCTGTCAGATCATTTAATATTTGTTATGTTTCTGTTTATATACCTTACCCTAACTATGATTTAATTTCTGAGCTATCTAACATTTTGTCATCACTCCCTACCCCCCTCCTCATATTAGGAGATTTTAATATTCATCACTACATTTGGGGCTGTAATTCCTGTGACTCTATTTCTAATATCTTTCTTGATGTCCTAGATTCATTAAACTTATGTATTTTAAATGATGGCTCACCCACTCGAAGAGTTTCTCCCTCCCAAAACCCCAGCATTCCTGACCTCTCACTAGCATCCCCCTCCCTTGTTAGTACCATGTCATGGGAAGTCCTCCCCAATTCTTATGGGAGTGACCATCTACCAATTCTATGTACATTTGTTGACTCTTCCCTCCCACCTATTGCCCCCCATCCGCTTTTTAAATTCAGAATTAGAGATGCAGATTGGCCTCAGTTCTCGGATTTGATTGAAACTAAGCTAAACTTACTTCCTGAAATTTCTGTCGATAATGCACTTTCTTTGTACAACGATTTTTGTTCCATTCTCTCTACCTCCGCGGAATCTTGCATCCCGCTAAAAAATTTATCAATTGGCAAAATCCCCTCGCCAGCCTGGTGGGATTGCGAATGTTCATCCATAGTAAAGGAAAGACAACGGGCCGAACAGGAATTCACAAAAAATCTGTCTATGGAAAATTATCTTGCCCATCAAAAAATTTCTGCTAAAGCCAAAAGGATCCTACGCCATAAAAAAACTAAAGGATGGCGTAACTTTTGTGAGTCCCTCTCACCAAGATCTCCTGTACACTTAATATGGAAAAAGATAAAATCCTTTAGAAAATCACAGATTGACAACAATATTATTTCTAATGATACATCTCTTTGGCTGCCAAATTTTTTCTCCAAATTAGCCCCTCCCTTTGTTCCTACAGCCCAGCTCTTTAGTCCTATCCCACCAGAGTCCATAATAAATACGGATAAAATGAACTGCTCCTTTTCTTATGCGGAGCTACTCTGTGCTCTTGACCACCTTCAGGATTCAACTCCTGGGGCAGATGGAATCCTATATTCTTTTATTAAAAAATCCTCACAGCCTGTCAAATCATTCTTCCTTAGTTTAGTTAATATGTTCTTTGCTAATAACTTAATTCCAGACCCATGGAAAATGCAAGTAATAATCCCTATTTTGAAACCAGGCAAAAGCCCTTCTGATTCGGATTCTTACAGACCCATTGCTCTGTCATCCGTATTGTGTAAAATCATGGAATATCTCATTAAGAACAGGCTTGAATGGCTGATAGAGAACCGCAATCTGTTGCCTAAAACTCAATTTGGATTCCGCAAAGGAATGGGTACTACGGATAGTTTGAGCATCCTTATATCAGATATTCGTGTTGCTTTCTCTAAAAATGAGCATGTGGTTGGTGTATTCCTAGACATCGCAGCTGCATACGATAATGTAGACCTTGGTCTACTCAGACAGAAAATGCTGCAACTCGATATCCCTGTGAGAATTACAAACTTCATCAGTAATTTGTTGATGGATCGCTCCATTACAATCCGTGCTCCTGGTGTCTCCCTCCCACCCCGCCGTATATGGAAGGGCCTCCCACAGGGGTCAGTATTGAGTCCCCTCCTATACAACATATATACGTCAGATTTGGACACATCAGTTAACTGCTTCTGCAGAATTTTACAGTATGCTGATGATATTGCATTATATGCCCCCTCTTCTTCCCTCCTTGACTCTTGCTCCCGTCTTAATCATGCTTTACATTATTTGAACATCTGGATGTCTGAACATGGCCTCTCCATTTCTATCCCAAAATGTTCAGCTGTAGCTTTCACTAGGAAAAAGTCCATCCCTAACTTAAACATTTCTCTTAATAATCAATCAATACACTTCAGAGATTGTGTTAAATTTTTAGGTATAATATTAGATCCAAAATTATCTGGCGTGTATCACTTAAATTATATATGTGGTAAAGCAGAGAAAAACATTAATGTCCTACGGGCTCTGTCTGGGGTGAAGTGGGGGTCCCATCCCTATAACCAAAGGCTATTGTATAATGCTATTGTGCGCAGTCACTTTGACTATGGCTGCTTCCTGCTTGAACCATGTAATAAACTTGCTCTAGCTAAGTTAGATAGAATCCAGGCTAAATGCCTGAGAATAATAACAGGGGCTATGAAGTCATCTCCTACCTCTGCGCTCCAGGTGGAATGTTTGGAATCACCGCTTCATCTCCGCAGACAGTTCCTTGCAGATAGGTTCTTCTGTAAAGTAATAGCCACTTACAGTCACCCTCTCTTAGAATCTTTAAATTCCCTTGCAGATCTTACTACCTCCTCACCATACTGGAAACATAAACTCCCTCCACTATTAGTAAATTCTTTTAAAAAATATGCTTCATTACCTTATAAGATCTCCAAAACTCTCTGCAACCCTTTGTTTGAATCTTCTTATGATAGTTTAATTTTTAGACCAAAAATTTATCTGAACCTTGGCCTTGATAAGTACTTAATAGACACAAACTCATCTTTCAATAAAATTTTATATGAAAGATGGCCAGACTACTTGTCCATATTTACAGATGCTTCCAAGTTAAATAAGGATATTCCTGTAGGCTCTGCAGTTTGGATACCTAAGTATCGTATTGTTCTTAGTTATAAACTTCCCCCTCAAAGCTCAATCTTTACAGGAGAAGCTATAGCAATTCTTGAGGCAGTATTATTTATTGAATCCCACCACATCAGTAAAGCTGTCATTTTCTCGGATTCCTTTAGTTGTTTACAAGACCTAGATAAACTTCCTTTTCGGTCAAAAGAAAACTTCCCAATTACTCTAAAAATCAAGGAGGCTCTACTAAAGTGTCACACCTCGGGCTCTGAAATTGTTCTAGCCTGGATTCCTAGTCATAGCGGAATAAAAGGAAATGAGACGGCTGATCAGTGTGCCAGAAGTGCAACTAGGGTGGGTCTTACAACATATAACAAGTGTTTCAGTAGGGACTTAAGATCTCTTGTGGTGTTGGATATGTATAGGTCATGGAATGATATTTGGCATAGGATTAGAATCATTGGTGTAAAACATTTTGGTTCCCTGGAACCTGATATTAATTTCTCGAAACCTTGGTTTTGCCGCCATAAGTTTCTGCCTAAAAATGTCACTTCCTCCATTATTCGTTTACGTTTAGGTCATGTTGGTTCTCCAGTTTTTCTGGCTAAAATAAGGGTACGGGACCATTCTTTATGCGAGTGTGGACTTGACGAGGGTACTATTGATCACATTTTTTTCCATTGCCCAAAAATCTCTACTCCCATTTATGAAATTCTTCCTACAGATATCCCTCGCCCTATTAATGTAAATTACATGTTAACTCTTGTCCATACTAAATTTATTCTAGTTTTATGTAAGTTTTTGATTAAAAATAGTATTTACTTATAAGTATGTTAATACAATTTATAACAAATAGAAACTGTGTTGTCCTCAGGATTCCAGATAACGTTAGCTTTCGAAACTCCCGCGTTTTAAATTACAGTTTATTTTATTACAACCTGTCACTTTTGTAACTCCGATACTGGCAAAATCGATGCTAGAGGCATTGGAGCCATAACCTTAAGAACTGAACTGAACTGAACTAATTCTATTTGGATCAGAGTTATTTTATTTAGAGTTGAGGAAATTGTAAAATAATCACAGTGTTTAAATTCTTACTTTAATTTTATTACATATTTATTAATAATTAAATTGTGTATTGTGTACATCGTTGCACTGTGAGTATTTTAAGTGCGTGTGGTTTACAAATAGATCTACATTTTTACATACTAGATCCTAATTTGTTCATTGGGGAATTATCATTTAAAGTATAGATTTGTCCATTTTGAAATATCTAATAACCTATACCATTTTTAGTTTACTAAAAATATTTTGTAGGTTATGACTTAAAACTAATATTATATTATTTTTTACATTTCCAGTGACAAAATTGATTGTGAATAATATTGAATGATGAATATATGAATAATTTATCAAAAATATTCAAGCCATGTAGCATAGTATACAGATATAATAAATATATACTACACTACTACAACAATAGCACTTTATACAGTTTTAATAAAGCATATTTTGGCTTTAAAGTAAATGGAATGGCTCAGAGAAGTATAACATCATTCTTTAAAGTATCACCACCTACAGCGAAACCTGCTGTGGACAAAATATTGCCAAATAATAATGAGTTGGAGGAAATAAATGGCAACCAAGATAAGGTAATTATTTTATATTATTAAAAATAGGGTTTGATAGGTCTTCAAACATTGTTAAGGTGTTGGATTCTAATTCTGAAGTGTCAATCGAACTCAAACCTTTGTATCTTAGTAATAATAAATAGCCTTTATTCAGATACTTGTACAAGTCAGGCTTACATTTAGTATGGTTAGAGCAGCCAGAGTTGCCAGACAACACCAATTTCTCATACACCAATTTCAAAGTTTAGCTGGTTCCAATGGAGCCCCTGCAGCTACATTTCTACCATATTCCCAAAACTCAACCAAAATGTGAAGATTAGACCTTAATATGGAAATTTGCATTGTAGCTGAGTTCCAACCACAAATTAATAGTTTTCGAAAAAAAGTGAGAATTAATTGGTTAATTAATGATAAGCAACATCTCAGTTTGTCCTCGACAAACTGAGCATCTTAGTGAGGAGTTTTCAATATTCATTATAGTTGTTAAGTAGGCTAATTAGTGTCACCCACTGCTAATTTGATTTCATCGTGTTCTCCTTGGTGCAACGACACACATCGGAATGCTTGCAGATGACACCGCTTTAACTCAAATACGGACTTTGTGTTTATGAATAATATTTCTTAGTCACATCACAAAAGAAAAAAGTATATATAGTATCCATTGTTTAGTCCATTATCCATAACACAATTCTTTTATCAAATTTTTAATTATCAAATCAAATTTATTTGCTGTATAACAAGATGTACAATGCACACATTATTAATGTGCATACCTATTAAAATGTCCTCATGTAACATATATATATAAGATGTGCAAATATTTTATAACATTATATAATTGAAAGTAATAATATTAAAAATGCACCATTAGTGTTAAGTATGCCGCCATAATAACTTTGTGTTGTGTTCTGGCATTAGTGACCCTGTAAGTTCCTGTACCCTTATGGGACAGCAGCTTGTTCGCGATGTCACTGGCGTTACAAATACCCATAGGCGAGGGTAACAGCTAAATTCTAAGTGGGTCGTCAGCCTGTCTGCTGTCCTACAGCAATAAAAAAATATTATATAGCGTCAGAAGTGGAAAAATATAAAAAATAACAAAATAAAATAGGTACAAGTTAATGGTGCTTACAGAATGGCAGGCAGACCGACAGCTTCCGCACGCGGCGACTACCGAACGAAAAGTTTCCATGACACTTACTTGCGACGCTTTATATAGAAGCGGTCGGTTTACCAGTCTGAATGGGAGAGGGTTTAGCCTATCCTGATATTTCGTCGTCCTCTACGACTTCAGGTGATCCCTTATCAGTCTAGCAAAGGCATGGAGCATCCTGCTTTTCCTGTGCTAGATCCTCCTTCAGCTACATCATTTTCTGGTTGACCATCATCCTCCTGCTGGATGGGAAATTTATTACAGGTTTTAACCTCATTGTCGTCTGAAAACATATCACACTTGACACAAACAACAACAAAAAAAAGTCTGCAAACACTCATCTCTTTCACACAAAATTGTGGCCCAACTTAAAGTAATCTCATTCGCTCATTTCTCATTCACATATTAATAAAGAAAATAAGTAAGTATAAGAGGACGCGCTTCCCGACCATCTTATCCCATTTTACAACTTACTTAGTCTTATACAAATTTAGGCGACACACGCCAAGTTTAAGCGACTAACGCTAAGGCGACACACGCCATATACTCTCGAAGAACGCAGCACACGTCTCCAGATCCCACTTTACTCGCCATGACACCATATACTGCACCACCGCTTGAGTTGTCTTTCCATAACCACCACCAAGAAGTTTTATACTCATAGCGACGGCTGGGCAGTCTTTACAACTCTATATGGTCCATGCATTCCAGGATCTAGTTTGCCTGTGGGTTTGTCAATACTTCACAACAAACACATGATCGTTGACCTGAAACACATGTGGAAGATATCTGTCCTTATTAACGTAGGCGTCTTGTTGATCCATGAAGCGAATTCACTAGCTTCGAACATGCGACCCCTGTCTGTCACCATGAAACATGGAACCCCGAAGAGAGAAACTCACCAACATCTTGGCGATACAGCGGACACAGCAGGCAGAACACCGTGAAGGCGTCCACGAGAACCAGGATGAACCTGCAGCCTTCGGATACAGGAAGTGGTCTTAAGGCATCGTGGTCTAAGCACGTGGATCCGTGGGTCTAAGCACCGAGGGGAACGTCAGGTTCCTCCCAGGATGCGACTACCCGTTGCGGAGACCCAGGCACACGCCTCCTGGAAATGCAGGTCACGCAGTGCGAGATGCACCTCCCGACGAATTGCTTCCTGTTCTGGGCCCCAGCCAAAGGGCATGTCTTTTCTCGGCAGGTGAGCAATGCACGAGGTCCCGGCGGCGCAATCTTTGATATAACGCCTGAAACAATCTGCCAGACCCAACAACCGCCTAACCTGTCCGACATTGACAGGTGTCGGCGCGTGGACCTCCACACTCTGAAGGCTCGGCTTTTCCTGACCTTGACTTATAATGCGACCTAAGTATTCTACCTCCGTGACCAGGAAGGAGCGTTTTCGCAAGTTTATAAAAAAGCCGCGTTCGTGAGTATTTTAAGTACGTCACGTAAGAGATCAATACCTTTGATCACGCTTGAGCTCATAATAAGCACATCGTCAACGTATCAAGCATCGAGTTAATAGAAGGTGCCGCGTTCTCTATAGCGTTCGATTGGAGCAGCGTCCCTACAGTGCCGCGACCTACCGCGCGACCTATCCCTTTCGCGAGAATCATACCGACTACCCCGTGAATAACTAGAATTGCCGCGCAAACGTCGGTATAGCGACCTACTTCGCGAATTCTCTCGCGAACGACAGGTTTCACGCCTTTGAAAGCGGTGGCGCGATCGTGACGACCTACCCGACATTCCGATACACCAAACTTTATAAAAATGCATTTTATCCGTTTCGAAAGATAGTTAACAAACAGTTGAGCAGGTAGTTCTTTACCCCACTTCTGATTTTAGCATCAGAAGTGGAAAAATATAAATAATAACAAAAATGGGTACAAGTTAATGGTGCTTACAGAATGGCAGGCAGACCGACAGCTTCCGCACGCGACGACGACCGAACGAAGTCTCCCTGGCACCTACTTGCGGCGCTTTATATAGAAGCGGTCGGTTTACCAGTCTGGATGGGAAAGGGTTTAGCTTATAATATAATAATAAGAACAACATAAATCAGATTTATTTTATACATGTGAAAAGAAATGTAGCGTATTATTACACATGCGAAATCTCTCAATGATACAGCCATGAAATTAAAATAAATTTTAGATAACTGACCTTATTCATTACTTTTCAGAAACCTTCTAAAAGACAACGGATAGAGAGCAGTGAAAGTGAGAATGAAGCAACCCAACCAAAAAAGGAGAAGACACCTGCGTCTGAGAAGGTAATTTTTATTTATATTCTTATTGTCTTTCATCCTGAATACGAACTTAAATTTTATAAATATCTATATCAAAACACAAGTATAAACCTCCTCCAATTTACGTGGAAGATAGATTCCCCAACAAAACCGTGTAAAATGAAATTTCCAATTTTGCTATGTGCGAATTTGCGAAATCGTGTAAAAGAGGTGCCGTGTAAGTGTAAATCGGGGGATAGATGCACATATTATAAATAACATACAATTTGAAATTATTCCAGAAAAAGAAAATAAAACGTCAATGTATCCAAAGTTCAGAAAGCGAATCAGAGCTAAATGAGAAAATTCCAGTCAAACAGGAAAAGTCATCTCCGAAATCTTATGAATCCCCTAAAACCAAGAAAAAAGTTCTAACCGAAGATATTAAAAAGAAGTCATCAAGAGCCAAGATAGTTAAAAAAGAATCAAAAATTACAGAAAAAGTTATAAAGGGTTCCCCGAAACAGAATGTCATTGAAACAGTTGTTAAAACAGAGCCCAAAGAAGAAGCTGTTGATAAAGAAAACATTAAGACTGAGAAAGAAGATCAGAAAAATGGAGTCAAAGTAGCTGGTAATTTTTTTAGTTATTCTTAGGAGTATTTATTAATATTTTGATAGCAGTGGAATGTAAGAGGGCCTGCTAAAACAACCAGAACCCAAAAGCTCACCACTGTCCTGCTAGGGCTTGGTGGAGACAGCATGGACATTTGTTACCCACATAAGTACCTGGCTGCCTCAATGTCATGAACATAAAGGCTATCAGTAACTAGTGAGTTCCTAACGTATTCCTTCCACATCACTCCACATATTCATCATTGCATGTATGTCTCTGTGACATGCAGTTGCTGCTTGTATCCGGCACCTTTCACAGTCATGTAAAAGGATGAGCCTCATCCACCCACATCTCATAGATTTACCACTTCAACTCAACCTTACGCCATAATCCCCCATATTGCAAACAACAGATTCAGGAGTGAATGTAGATAAAAGATGTTTTTTTATTGCTGCATGACAGCAGGCAGGCTGACAGTGGGATCGCGAACACGCTGCTACCTCATAAGGGTACAGGAACATGGGTCACTAATGCCGAAACACAACACAAAGTTATTATGGCGGCATATTTAAGACCAAAGGTGGTCGCCATCCAGACGGGCTTGGAGCCCTACCACGTAGCTAGGGTGGGTTATTTAGTCGCCTTTTACGACAGGCCGACCCGGCTGCAGAGGTCAGTATTCTTTTTCCACACCGGCACAGATAAATGGTACTTATTGTTAAAGTTTATTTAGTGATCATATTTTTTCAGTAATAGATTACAAGCCAGCTAAGCAAAATTACGACCCTATAAAGGATGCCTCCTGGTCTAAAGGGGAAGATGTACCATATTTAGCATTGGCCAAAACCCTTGAAGCCATCGAAGCCATATCAGCAAGATTGAAAATTGTTAGCATACTGAGCAATTACTTCAGATCCGTAATAACTTTGACCCCTGAAGACTTGTTGCCTAGTGTCTATTTGTGCTTGAACCAGTTGGCACCGGCCTACCACAGCTTGGAGTTGGGTAAGTACCAATTAATAATTATTTTTTAACTAATTTATTGTTATAAGTCTATCTGAATAGTTCGCGCGAAGAAACATCGGAGTGGTTTTAGTGACCCAGTGACATGCGAGACGCACGTATTGCACGGGGAGTCATAGTGGGGTGTGCATTAGGCATTTCCATGTTTAATATGTTATTATGTGGGATAAATAAATTTATTATCCTGGTTATATATATAGTGTTCGATCCTTGCATAAAGGATAGTTGAAATCTCGCCTCCTGACCTGTTATCTACCCTCACTTTCGGTGAGATGAATGGTGAAAGCGAGCATGGGACGAGGGTAGTACCGAGTGAGCCCCGAAACGTGCGGAATGGTTGACGTTTGACCTCCCTGAGGACCACTCTGCGTTTGCGCAAGTGGCTTCAGTTACTCTACTAACTCTTATTGGCAGTGTCTAATTTGTGACATTTAGCTAGTGCCGTGCAACAGTTCCTCCGCGAGCGGATCTGAACCGAACCGGGAAGGGGTGAAATCAAAGTCAGTGCGAATTTCTTTGCCCAATGCAAGGCATCGCATATCTCTACCCCTCTCATACAGTCCACTGCTCTTGAGCAGTTCGTGACCAGCATCTTATTACCTATTATATGAAAAAAATTAAATATGTGTTTATTTTAGGTATAGCAGAAACATATCTAATGAAAGCAATAGGCCAATGTACAGGAAAAACTCTCGCACAGGTGAAGAGCTCCGCCCAGAAGACGGGAGATCTCGGCCTGGTCGCTGAGCAGGCGAGGGCCACACAGAGAACCATGTTCGCAGTGCCGCCTCTTAAGGTCCGGAAGGTGTTTGCCACCTTGAAGGAGATTGCTAATATGACTGGTGAGATTTAGGAAATTGTAGTTTTGGCTGTATAGAGCCACACGAATCCAACTAAAAAATGTTATAAATTTCACCGGGAAGCACTCTTTATGTGATTGTAGAAACACATCTCATTTATTTACTTATTACAATAATTTTGCAGATTTATTATCATTGAAGCAACATCACTGTCTGCAGATATCTTTTTATTTCTTTCCTAGGAACTTTAAAAGAAGAATCGATTACCCCTTTAGCTCACAAGCAGTAGAAAATAGATAAAAATTGTTTTTGTAATATCTTAATAAAACCACAGTAATTAATTAATACTGATTTATTACAACGCACTGCAAAAACACCGGTACAGCGGTCCGAACCATATATATAGCGACACACACATGAGTGAGAGCGAGTGAGGCCAAAAGCCCGCGCTCCATAGACCCACATTCTATATACCACACTCTCCCACACTCACATAAAAATATAAAGTAATATTATATATTTTCTACAATTACTTAAAATATGAACTGAAAGGCACATCTACCAGTTATTTAATTGCTTCCAAAGTCTGCGAACAAGATAACATTTGATTTACATGGCGTTTCCATTTCGATCCTTCCACATCAATAATATAACTTACACCTGGTACTGACTCTTCTATTATCAAACCCTGAACCCATGACCTGGTGCCTTTCCTATAATCCTTTACCATTACTTTTTGACCTACTTCAAATTTTATTTCTCTATTTCCTTGTTTTCTTTTCTCTACCTTCTCTTGCGCTACCTCTGAAACAGGAGGTGGTCGCAAAAGGCTAAATCTATTTCTAATCTCCCTACCTAACATCAAACGTGCTGGTGATACCCCTGTAGTGCACTGAGGTGTACTTCTATAATCAAATAAAAACAAATTAATTGCTGATGCTATATTATTTAGTCCACTTTCCTTTATTTTAGTGACAGCTGATTTAAATGTTTCCACAAACCTCTCCGCAGCACCATTTGTGGCTGGGTGATAAGGTGGTGTAAATGTATGTTTGATTTGATTTAATTTACAAAAATTTAAGAATTCTTGACTTGTGAATGTGCGTCCATTGTCAGTGACTAAATGGACTGGAAAACCAAATCGAGTGAACACATTTTTAAAAATTTCAATTGTACGGTTACTAGTGATATTTGTCATTTCATATACTTCTGGCCATTTAGAATAACTATCTACTATTATCATAAACATTTTATTGTAAAATGGCCCTAAGAAGTCTGCATGTATCCTATACCAAGCTGATGGGGCTACAGGCCATGGTTTCTGTGTTTGTGTTGGTGTTTTGCTATTTTGTAAGCATATGAGACAGTTTTTTGTTATGTTGTCTATTTCAGAATCTAGGTTAGGCCACCAAAAATATGATCGTGCAATTTCTTTCATTCGAACAATACCAAAATGACTTTTGTGCAATTCCATTAAAACTGCCTTTCTTATAGACTGTGGAACTAAAATACGATAACCCCAAAAAATACACCCTCTATCCAGAGACAATTCATCTTTTCTATTGTAAAAAGGTAACGCTTCCTTAACTAATTTTTTTCTATCTGGCCATCCATCAATTATGTATCTTATTATTTTTGAAAATATTACATCCTTTTTTGATTCTGTTTGAATACTTTTCCAATTTAATGATTCTACATTAGCCTCATTAGTATAACAAACAGAACTAGAATTTTGACTCATAAGTAGTGAATGTGTTTCTTTAATATTACATTTTTGTTCAGTTACCACTGTTCTAGACAGGAAATCGGCTGGATTTTTGGAAGATTTAATGTGCCTTACTTTATAGTTAAATGCAGAAAGAAAAATGGCATAGTGTTGTAATCGTTTGGCAGCCATTTTTGGTATGCTTTTTGTGGGGCCAAAAATTCGGACTAATGCAGAATTATCCGTTTCTAGTTCAAAAAAACGCCCATAAATGTAATTATAAAATTTAGATATACCAAAAATGATTGCATATGCCTCTTTATCAATTGTTGTGTATTTTTGTTCCACTTCATTTAATTTTTTACTGGCAAAGGCAATTGGTTTTACTACTCCATTGTTATCTCTATTTGATAATACAGCGCCCAGGCCTGTTTCAGAGGCATCACATGTTAAAATAAGTGTTAATTGAGGATCATAATGTCTTAATTTAGTCATAGCTGACATTTTGTTTTTTATTAATTGGAATGCATTTTCACATTCTAACGTCCATTTAAATCTATCTTTTTTTATACATTCATAAAGAGGAGTAATTATAGTGGCCATATTTTTTAAAAAACGAGAATAATAATTAATTTTACCTAAAAATGATTTTAGCAGTGTTATGTTTGTCGGAGATTTGGCATTCAATAATGGCTGAATGTTAGTTTGTAACACACTAATGTCATTTTTGTTTACATGAAATCCAAAAACCTCTAAACTAGTAGTAAATAATTTGCATTTCTCAGGCTTTAGTTTAAATTCACTTTCCTGTAACAGACTTAAAACTTGACATAAGGTTTCATATGTCTCTTGTAAATTTTTTCCTTTAATATAAATATTGTCAATGAATACAATTACATTTGGAATCTTATTGAGTTTTTTTACCATTAAGCGTTGAAATGCTCCTGGTCCAGAACTAACACCATAGGGTAAATAATTATATTTAAATGTTCCTACTTCTGTGACAATAGTGGTACAGTTTTGACTTTCTGGGCTGAGAGGTGCTTGGAGATAGGCCTCTTTTAAATCCAGTTCGCAGTAATATTCACCCTGTCTGAGGGTATTTAATATATCATCAATATGAGGAAGTGGGAAGTGATCAATCTCTAAACACGGGTTTACTGTGAGCTTATAGTCACCACATAGTCTTACCGAACCATCTGGCTTCATAATGGGCACCACTGGTGTGCCCCACTCATTGTATTCAACTGGGGATATACGACCATTTTTCAATAATCTATTAATTTCATCATTTACCTTTTCACGCAGTGCAAATGGTACTCTCCTTACTGGTAAACATCTTGGTTTAGTACCTTCTTTTAACTTTAATGATATTGCTTCACCTTTGAAGTTACCCCATCCCTGGCTGAATACTTCTGCGAACTGTTCTTTTATTAATTTTTGTGCATCTGAAACATTTTGGATAATATTAGTTCCAATATTAAAGGTCTTGTTTATATTTGGAGGCCATAAACACAATTCATTTAGCCAATCTCTGCCTATAATTCTGGGGGCATTGTTTTTTACTACAAAAATATCTAACTTTTTATTGATTCCATTAAATTTCACTGATAAATTTGTTAATTTACCTAACGGTTGAGTAACACTCTGATCAAAATTTTTAAACAATACATTACAATGCTTTAACTCTAATGTGTCAAAATACATATTTTTATCATGTACAGACATCACTGTTACATCTGAACCTGTGTCTAACTGAAAGGACAAATCATAACCATTGATATTTACTGTCAAATAGTGTGGAGGTATCCTACTTACGCTTACACTGTATGTTTTACACTCATCGAATAAAGTTTTAATGTCATTTTCTGGCTCATCTGTACAGTTGTCTGTAAATTTAGAATCTACTGTGTTGATTGGCCGGTTTTTAAAACACATCCTAAAAATATGTCCCTGTTGCCCACACTCACTACAATATTTTTTTGCAAGATTGCAATTTGCTTTAATGTGATTATTTTTTCCACAACAAAAACATTTTATATTTTGAGGCATTTTGGTGAACTTGTTTTGTTTTTGTTTTGGCCCAGTTCCTTTGGATTTTTGTTGCCAAAAAAATGTACTTTCCATTGTTAAGTTTGAATGATTTGATCCACCAGCATGTGTTAATGCAGCTTCTACTGTGCGGCCCACTTCTATACACTTCTCCAGAGTCATTTCCTTGTCACTTTTCATCAACTCATATTTTATCAATTTTGAAGATACACCTTCTATAAATTTTTCTTTTATCTGGTCATCAGCATCCTTAAATTGGCACTTTGCCGCTAATTTTCTTAGCTCCAGCACATAGTCTTGTATATTTTCATCAGGCAATTGATTTCTTTTACGAAATTCTACTCTTTCTATGGCCGTTGGTAGTGGTTTATCATATTTATCTTTAAGTATTTTGCAAAGTTGCCCATATTGTAAATTTATTGGTTTCATAGGTGCACATAGATATGTTAATGTTTCAAATACTGTTGATGATAGTTTTGTAATCAACAGTGGTACTTTTTTGGTATCACTTATATCATTTAATTCGAAGACACATTCGAGTTGTTGTGCGAAAATGTCCCATTTTTCTCCGTTAAATGGTTTTATTTCACTGCCTATAGACATGTTTTTAATTTTGATTGTTTCCTTTTGACGTAACAACACTTTTTGTTTATAAAAATCACTTAAAAGCTTCCTTAAGCTGTCTATGTTTGCGTTAGGAAGGTAACTAATATTTTCGTCATCTAATATTTGTTGTAATTCTTCCTTAGAACATTTGTAAATAAAAGTTCTTTTTCCCGATTTTATTAAAATTCTTCGTTTTTCTTTTGAGGTTAATGTATCTTCGTCACCACTGTTCGAAAATTCTGATTCTGACATATGTGAATGTAAATAATAATGAAGTGAGAGGAATGCACGAACGAATGATTAATGTAACTTGCTCACTCTTGCGGCGCTTCGTGGATTCGTCAATTGTACCTTACTTCACTTAAGGCGTCTCTTTTATTTTATTACAGTTTTCGAACGTTTTTAATAGTTATTTTAACTAAATTTATATTTCACTGAGTTCTAAAAGTTCCACTGCTCGTCGCCAATTGTAATATCTTAATAAAACCACAGTAATTAATTAATACTGATTTATTACAACGCACTGCAAAAACACCGGTACAGCGGTCCGAACCATATATATAGCGACACACACATGAGTGAGAGCGAGTGAGGCCAAAAGCCCGCGCTCCATAGACCCACATTCTATATACCACAGTTTTCTTATCAAATTCACTAGTCAAACAACTCTTTTCCTAGCAAAGTAGAATTAGCGATATCCTACTTGAGCTTCTTTGCACAAGGAGAAGAGTTTTATGTAAGGACACAAAGTGAATCCTTTTTTCTATCCTAAGGAATGCAAATTACCAGTAACATCGTTGGGGGGAGAGCCAATGTCACTACATCAACTTCATCGTTCTAAGTTTATGGCAGCCGCATTAGTGCTGTTGGTCGGGTGATGTGATTACCAACTTAAACACCGGTAGACAACCTTAGCTTTATATATGGGAGGTCATAGGATTGACTCTTGGTCATTGTTCTGTAACACCCTCTGTACAGAGTGCATTCTAGGATTTAAATCTTCGGATGTAACGGAAGAATTTCTGTAGTGTTAAGAGTTGTAATTTGTGCAGGTCAGGCATCGGTGAATAAGAAAATAAACAAGATCCAATCCCTGTATGTGGCGAGCAGGAATCAGGAAGCCAGGTATCTGATAAGGTAAATGTCATAAGTGAGGGTATTTTGAAAATATGTCAGTTTGGATGTTCCTAATGGACAATGTGCATTATGCTCCTGAGTATACATATATGAGATGCTGACACAATTTGCTCGGAGATCTAATATGGTCGTATTTGTAGGTTCCATCCCACAGAGGAGAAAATATTTGGGTCTGTGGATTGCATGTTTGATTTTAAAAAATTATAAGTATTTATAATGAATCTGTTTATCAAAATTAACTGGCACAATTAACTATATTGTTGTAAGAAGGTTTTATTTTGTTCATGTCTTGTTATTAAGATGTGCTTAGAATGTGGCTTTAACAATAAATTGCAGCCCAGAAAATTTAAGGAAAAAGTATAATATTGATCCAATTTGAATTTAACTTATCCGTGCAGGGGCAGAGAAAGAATCTGTGGTCGGGGTTGGCCTGTCGTAAAAGGCGAGAAAACAAATTTAGCTACGCAGTAGGGCCCCAAGCCCGTCTGGATGGCGACCACCTTTGGTCTTAAGCATGCCGCCATAATAACTTTGTGTTGTGTTCCAATTAGTGACCCAAGTTCCTGTACCCTGTACCCTTATGGGACAGCAGCGTGTTCGTGATGCCACTGGCGTTGCAAACATCCATAGGCGACGGTAGCTTTTAAATTCTAAGTGGGCCGGTCAGCCTATCTGCTGTCCTAAAGCAATAAAAAAAAAATTAAAAGTAAAACAACAAGAGTTGAATCAGCAGTACTATGTTTTAGGGCAAACTGCTTCAATCCTGACAATGTGTCAAACATACTTAACATACTTGGTATTTTCAGGTCCCTGGAAGGTAAATTGCGAATAGGGTTAGCGGAACAATCAGTGCTGCAAGCGTTGGCAGTGGCCACGGCCACCACTCCTCCAAGTCCTCAGGGGGTGGAAACTCTTGATGCTTCAAAGGGAATTAGTGCTGAAAAATTCAAAGTATGTTCCGTCATATGACTAATAAGCTCTTTGTAGTGTATGAGGCTGAGGAAATTTAAAAAAAAATACGAATAAAGTCGCGTAATTTTTTTTATATCTTGCGATTGTTTAATCATATTTCATCAATTTTAACAATAATAAATAAATTTTAAAAAATGTTGGCATAGATAAGACTTGAAAGAGGGCCGTCCATACAGTCCGTCCGTCTTGGTCGCTCGCCACTGGACTACTCAACTCGTTGTAATAACGTACAATCTCTAGGGCATGTTTTTTTTATTGCTGTAGGACAGCAATAAAAAAAGCATTCTAAGCAGGCCATGAGCCTGCTTAAAATTTAGCAGTTACCGGCGCCTATGGGTGTTTGCAATGCTAGTAGCATTGCGAACTCGCTGCTGTAAAAAAAATTTAAGTGATCATTCCATTTGAAATTTTGAGAAAAAAAAACGTGTGCGTTTCGGGACGCCCGACAGTAATGATAACTTAAACTAATCTACTAGTGATAACTTAAGTTATCACTCAAATTTTATGTAGGTATAATATGAAAATGTAAGGAAAGGTTATTTATTAATAAAACCAGAAATAATTCAAAAATAAGTAAAGTTTACGAATTTCCAATTTTTCCAAAAACTGTTTCATAATCATATTAAACTAAATTATTCCCTAATGTACATTCTTTATAAAGAAAAATAACGTCAACTGTATTTCATTGTAATAAAGTCGCAATTCGAATAGATCTAGCGCTGTGGGAGTGTTAGAGTGGGAGAGGAGGAGCCTGCCTACCGCTGCCGTATGCGTGAGAGAAAGGGAAGCCAGACAGACTGGCGCCGTAACGCGTTACGTAACGCGCTTCGTTACGTAGTACGTACCCTTTAAAAATGCGTGAGAGTATCTCTACGCGACCGTTCTGAAGGGATAAAAAATCAATATTACGTAACGTTTTACAAGAGTCCCTGGCACATAATTTGCAGGCCCGCGTAGACGAACATGCGATATTGATAAAGACGACGTACTGCGAATGTCCCAACTATGAGATGATCATACCCGTGATATTGGAACACGGTGTACACGCCCTGCCGGAGCACTGCAAGCTGACCCCAGGGGTCCCCTTGAAGCCTATGTTGGCGCATCCCACTAAGGGAGTGCACGAAGTTTTCAACAGGTTAGTCGACTCTTTTTAAAATCAAGATAACTTTTGCAGTGCTTGTTGGGGGCCTAATACCTGACCCCTGATGCACACTGATTAACACGTTTAACGGCAGACTAGATACAATGTTACCCCAGTGGGCCGCGGCGGACACCTTGTGACCTACAATACATCTGGTTTAGAGGTCGCATCGGACACCGTGACAGACGATTCTTGGTGTATTGGTGTTGGCCGTGGGGGAAAGTATGATTTCGGACACATGATAAGATCGTGGTGGAGACTTCTTTTGTATAGGTATAGGTTTAGGTTTAAACGCCACTAAATAGAGGTACATGTTGTAGGTTTGAAAACGAAGAGTTTACATGCGAGTGGAAGTACGACGGAGAGCGCGCCCAAATCCACGTGCCAGGCGAGGACAAGCCGGACCTTAGCAAGGCGGCCATATTTAGCAGAAATCAAGAAAATAACACCAGGTGAGTCTCCTCTCTCTGTCAAAATTGCATTAAATTAAGGTGGCGCCACTTCGTCATCTACAGATAGTGAACTATCTATGAAAATGGGATTGCAATATTTGTGGCTATTTGTAGCAAATACCCGGACATCCTGCGGCGGTTGCCGTCCCTCCTGAAGGAAGACGTGGCGAGCTGCGTGCTGGACTGCGAGGCCGTCGCCTACGACACTGTCAATAAGCAGATCCTGCCATTCCAGGTGAGATATCCTCCGTTGCCTTGTATTCTGAATTCAACAAATTCTCTTTCCAACTGTCTCTTCCATTTTGAAGATTTTTTCAAGTTAAACTTGTTTTGGTGCATTTGGAAAAAATATGAGAGTAAAGTTTTTAGGATGCGCGCGCGCATGACACCCAAAAAGCGACATGGTGAAGTTAGCTGATAACCGTCTCTCAAGTTTTCATAAAAACTCATATACGAGTATATTCACAGTAGTTTTTCAAATGTTCATAAATATATACATTGTGTGTATGTAATTTTCGTCGAAACGTCTAGTAGGCCGTCGGAAAGTCGTGGCTTTGAAACATCCGCGAGTGGACACAACGAGGTTTTCAGGGCTGATGTCCAACTTTCAGTAATTGGAAAGGAACACGAAGAAGAAGAATTTATCATGCCCTTACAAACACAGAGTTGTGGTATACGGGATGAATTCTTTAGTCATTTTTGTTTGGCAAATAAATATCACTTCTTACGTTTTTCTTAATGCACAATTTCAATTTTTATCTGTGTATGGGCGGGGAAAGAATACTAACCTCTGTGGCCGGGGTCGGCCTGTTGTAAAAGGCGACAAAACAACCCACCCTAGCTACGTGGTAGAGCCTCAAGCCCGTCTGGATGGCGACCACCTTTGGTCTTAAGTATGCCGCCATAATAACCTTGTGTTGTGTTCCGGTATTAGTGACCCAAGTTCCTGTACCCTTATGGGACAGCAGCGTGTTCACGATGCCACTGGCGTTGCATACACCTATAGGCGACGGTAACTGCTAAATCCTAAGCGGGCCGTCAGCCTGTCTGCTATTCTACAGCAATAAAAAAAATGCACCAGAATTGATTACTTCCATCATAATTTAATTGTTTTGTTCATAGATACTGTCAACCCGCAAACGTAAAGACGCGTCTGAAGCGGATATCAAAGTGCAAGTCTGTGTGTTTGTGTTCGACCTGCTGTACTTGAACGGGAGACCCTTGGTGAAGGAGCCCCTCGCCATAAGGAGGGAGCTGCTCAGGAAGCATTTCAACGTCGTCGAAGGTGTGCGAAGTTATTGAATATATGCTTTATGTCTATGACCCTGACATTTGTTTGACAGGATACTAAATGGGGTGCTTTATAAAAAGGGAAGTGATAAACCAGCAATGCGGAGGAAGAAGTGTGTCGCCTAAACCTTGGCACCTACGTGTGCTGGAAATTTTGATAAAAGTGTAGGTGAAACTTCAGAAAAGTAGCCTACGAGGGAACACTGTATACTTGTGTTCTATCTCATTCTCTCACAGGCTAAATCCTATTCACAACGGTGCTAAAGAAGTGTGTACATTTAATTAAGGGGAATGGCAATTGGCCACCTCCAAGGACTGCTCGAGCATGGAAGAGGTGCAGCAGTTCCTGGACGAGGCGGTCCGTGGCTCCTGCGAGGGGCTCATGGTCAAGACCCTCAACGGAGAACATGCGCGATACGATATCGCCAGGAGGTCGCACAATTGGCTCAAGGTGAGGCTCTCTTCGTCTTCTTTCTGTTAGTTGATATGCAATCGTCGCTCAACAAATGCCTACCCTACGTGTCCGTTCAAACTCGTAAATTTAAATCCCTTAAATAGTCTGGAATTGGTGCTCAGATATGTCATACCTAGCAAGTAAAAAAGAACAATGATAAATAAATTTCTTTTCTCACAAATATGTCCTCACATTCTAGTTAAAAAAGGACTACCTGGACGGCGTCGGAGACACCATAGACGTGGTGGTGATCGGGGGCTATCATGGGAAAGGCAAGCGGACAGGGGTGTACGGGGGATTCCTCCTGGCCTGTTACGACCCCGACAACGAGGAGTACCAGTCCATATGTAAGATTGGCACCGGTTTCTCCGATGAGGACCTCCACACCCTCAGCGAGACCTTGAAGGAGCATGTGATTGATTCTCCAAGAAATTATTATAGGTATGTTTATATTTTTTGTGGTGCAGCAAGGCTGCAAAGGCCATTAGCTACTCGCGTCTGCAACGTCAAAAACATTACCAACGTTCTCGAAACATAAACCGAATTTGGCAATGGGAAAAGGAGATGGATCCAAATCCCGCCGCGTCGGAAAGGGCGGGCAATACACCCTACGTCCCCTTTTTTAGGCTGGGGAACAATAAAACCACCCCGGTGTTCCTTCACACGCCTTAAATGTGGCCTTTTTCCAGGGACTGCGCCCGCGACAGTTCATTATGGCTGTGTCATCAAATCTAACGTGACGGTTGAGAAATTTATGAATTAAATATATTTATTTGTAAATGACAGGTCCATTTACTCAAATTCAGTTGTTTAACAAATATTTTTGATGTATGGATTTGACAATTGATTTCAAATCCAAAATGGCGGCGTTTGCGCAATTAATATACACGAGTGACCATCTTCTAAGCGAATGTTAAACGAAACAAAGTAGTAAAGAGAGCTGCTCTATTACGTCAAGCAGCACTGAAAGGAATTTAGGCCAATTATTATTATACAGAGTTTTAGAATGAATAAAATGTAATTGTTTACCAGACAACTAAACTAATAACCGAGAAAAAAAAACGGCTTCCAGAATCGATATCTTCTATGCAACCGTTTAATCCAGTAGAAATAATAATATATATGACGGATGCTTGGTGTAAATATTATTTTTAAAATTCGTGGACTATCTTCGAACACAAACTTGGTCATTAGTAGGTAGTTTATTCACAATATCTACCAAATAATGGTCGGATACTATCGATAGTATTATAAAAGAGAAACTGGTTTCTCATAAGGGGAATCACGACCCTCAGTAATGAGGTACACGACTCGAGGAGGAGGAGGACTATCAATAGATGGAACAATAGTTTTTGTTTTTATTGGATAAATTACAAAAAAAAAAACTCATTTAGGAACTGAAAAATTTAGTACAACGCGTGGTTACTCGTACATTTGGTGCCGACAGAGGTCGTTATTCTGGTACCGACGTCTTTTGCCTTCGCGCCGACATATTTATTAACAAATAAGAAACTTAGAATTTGTTGTAATATCTAGCAACTTCCCGATGTTATTATTCATTGGCCGCCATTGTTCTTTTCTCTCGCTCTCGCACATCCTAGCTTGAAATTAATTGCGCCTCGCAATGTAAATTACGTTTTTAGAGAAAATAAAATGTATTTTCTAATAGTTTTCTTCTTTTATTGAAACTACTTTAACAGAATTGACTCATATAAAAAACAGATACGACGGGAGCCATTCGCCGGACGCGTGGTTCAGCGCGGCGTGCGTGTGGGAGATCCGGTGCGCGGACCTGTCGCTGTCGCCCGCGCACCGCGCCGCCCTCGGCCTCGTGGACCCCGACAAGGGCATCTCGCTGCGCTTCCCCAGGTAAACAACGGTGGGCGGTGGGGATGACCGCCGCCCTTTCACGTTCCCAGTGTAGGGTTTTGAAAATTATTACTCGCTAAACTGTTCATAATGATTTATTTATGACCGTAACACTGTCGGGAAAGGCAACGAATGTGTCACTCCTGCTGACCAGGCGAAGATCTCTTTCAGCGTTGGAGCTTAGATGGCATTAGTTTATGTCAAAAATAAACGTAGTCACACTCATTGGATGTATTTCCTTGTCTCTGAAGAAGAAGTGAGAGTAAAGTACTGTTGGTGCGGTCTCACTCTAGCTTGCCAAACAAAGCTTCGAGTCCTTGCAATCCAATCCTTTAAATAGAATCAGTGAACAAGTATGTCTATCATAGCAAAATAAAATAAAAAGAAGCCTTTATTGTTGTTTTTTCTTTTTTTTTTAATTATATATAAAACTAGTTTTATCCGTGCAGGAGCGCAGAAAGGATACTGACCTCTGCGGCCGGGGTCGGCCTATCGTAAAAGTCGACAATACAACCCACCCTAAGTACGTGGGGTCTCAAGCCGGTCTAGATGGCGATCACCTTTGGTCTTAAGTATGTCGCCATAATAACTTTATATTGTATTTTGGCATTAGTGACTCAAGTTCCTGTACCCTTATGGGACAGCAGCGTGTTCGCGATGCCGTTGATGTTGCAAACATCTATAGGCGACGGCAACTGCTTACAATTTAGTAGACTGCTGTTCCACCCTTTAATAGCGAATTTTAAGGCAAAAACAAGTATATTGTCTCTTCTCTTTTGAAATATCAGGGATTCAAGAAAATCGAAATTTAAAAAAAATTAATAACTTTTAATTGAGTTATCCCTCTTTGAGATCAAATACATGGCATGTGGAATAGAAGAGAACCTTGTGTGTTGATGAAGTTTCTTAAACAACTACTATTTCAGGTTCATAAGGGTCCGCGAGGACAAGGGTCCGGAGCAAGCGACGTGCGCCCAACAGATAGCCCAGCTGTACCTCTCCCAAGACCAGGTCAAGAACCAGGCCAACAAACAGACCGCCAGGGAGGACGATTTCTATTGAAGCATTTCCCGCCCGACCATCTTGAAGCTTCAAAGTTTATTTTCCTTAACCTCTTCAGGGATTAATTTTTTTATTGCTGTAGGACAGTAGACTGACTGACGGCCCACTTAGAATTTAGCAGTTACCGTCGCCTATGGGTGTTTGCAACGCCAATGGCATCGCGGACACGCTGCTGTCCCATAAGGGTACAGGAACTTGAGTCACTAATGCCGGAACACAACACAAAGTTATTATGATGGCATACTTAACGTGGGTGGTTTGTTTTGTCGCCTGTTACGAAAGGCCGACCCCGGCCGCAGAGGTCAGTATTCTTTCTTCGCCCCAGCACGGATCAGAAAAATTATATTGAAAACAATTCAAGTAAAAAAATAGTGAATATTCATTAAAAATAATTATATTCACAAATGTGAAAAGATTTCATACACTCAGGACATACGCATTCTTACAACATGGGGGATTTTTATGCTCAATTTTTAAAGGATGGTGTCCCATAGAGTCCAATTTGTTCTTTGTTACGTACACCGTATTAGGGCGCTCCATAGTGAAGAGTTGAATTCTAGAAGAGACATCTTATTTTCTTTACCATAGTTGAAAATAATCCATCTAAATAATTGAAACATTGAGAAAATACTATTTGAAACTATAACCGTACATATACGTGTACGTTTATAATTGGTTACAAAATGTAACTATTAATACAAATTACGATTTTTAAACTTATATAAACATTGAAAGAGATTATATTTAATAATGGTAATTTTTAGATAAATACAAACAGTTCACGCACAAAAGTTATCATTGTAATGTATCCGTGCGGTTGTATTTAACGAATTCGTTTTTTTTTTGTTGAGAGATTTATCCGTGCAGGGGCGGAGAAAGAATAACTAACCTCTGTGGCCGGGGGCGGCTTGTCGTAAAAGGCGACAAAACAATCCACCCTAGCTACGTGGTAGGGCCTCAAGCCCGTCTGGATGGCGACCACCTTTGGTCTTAAGTATGCCGCCATAATAACCTTGTGTTGTGTTCCGGCATTAGTGACCCAAGTTTCTGGTACCCTTATGGGACAGCAGCGTGTTCGCGATGCCACTGGCGTTGCAAACACCTATAGGCGACGGTAACTGCTAAATTCTAAGCGGGCTGTCAGCCTGTCTGCTGTCCTACGCAATAAAAAAAAATAAAAAAAAAGATTTTGTAGTGAAATATTCTCCGATAATATTTTACCTAATTTCTCTGGAAGTAATTTAAAAAACCAATCGTACACATATGTGCCAATGTTCCTGAAGAGGTTAAGAGTTCAGAACCATCATTCATTATTATAGCATCAAATCAGGATTAATATCCTTACCTCATTCATGTTTCAAACCTAGGACCTTACTCCATTTTGTATCTAAATGGAGTAAGGAAGAAAATTATTTCGATGAAATTGTATTTTAGAATTGAATCCGTTGGCCTGATATGGGAATCGTGAACGTCCTTTTTTTTACGAGATTTCTAATCACTACAAAATAAAATATGTTTTAACAAACCGGTCCCTGATTCCAATTTAGCCTCGCTTGTACATCAATCACTACGAGACGAAAAAATACATTGAAAAAGTTATTATAGTATATGTATTGAAAAAAATTATATTTTACTCTATTTATGAGATGATATATATTATTTTCCAGGATACCTACTTCAACATTTATTTAAAACAGTATTTTTAAATGTATATAAAATAAAACATTATGATAAAATTCTGCATTTTATTTTGAAATTATTCTTAAACTACCTTCAATAATTACAAATTACGACAGTTAAATTAAGTTGCCATATTTTATATATAAGTACATACAATTATATTAAAATATCTGAAACTGCAAGAGTATTAAATGTAAAATTTGAATTTTCAAATCATAAGTCCATAATGAGATAGTTTTTAATTTAATTGTATTTATTGCTTCTTCGTTTGTTCTTTCTGCTTTCATTTCTCATCGTCGGAAATGTATGTCTGTCTATTTGGTATGTTCTCACGACCTCAGTACAAATCGTTTCAAAAATAACAATAGTATATCGTATTTTCATAGTTGAAAATCAAGAATTTGTAGATTTAAATATAAATTATAAGATTATTAGACCGTAATATCTATTAATAAATGTAAATATATACGAATTCGAAAATAAATAATTTTAATAATACAAAAAAGGCATTTAAAACGTTCATTTTGAGCAGATTCAGTCCAAGACAAAAATAATTAATTTGTTTGTAATGATTACGATATGATTTGACAAAGTGACTTTGAAATTAAATGTTACTATTAATTGTTCAGTAAATTATTGTCATTAAAATTCGAAATTAGCGGTCTTCAATAATTTTGGTCCTTCGAGCCGGATTTTACTTTACATTATTTAAGGTATTAAGTATCAGAAGGACTATCACTATAATCTTTAAAATAAATTATTAAAAAAGGTACCCACATGGCGAATAACCATTATTATTGTTAACATTAAATGTATTATCTCCAATTTTTCAAACACAAATATTGAGTTTGTTTTATGAATAAATGAAATGAAAACCTTAGGTTGAACTATAAAAATACGAATAAGCCAGAAGAAATCGCTACAAACTAAACTGGCCGTGTTTTGTTGCTTACATGCCTATGATATGTGCACTATTGACAGCTAATGATAATGTTTTTAAATCATTAAAGGATGCATTAAAGTACATGAAACTTTAAAAAGTACATTTTCAACATGGCAACATTGCCAGCATTTTGAATGACCCAGCACTGGTGGAGGTCTAGCTATTTTTAAATTTCTTATTATTTATGAAAAAAGACAATGAAATACAATAATGAAGAAGATACAATCACAGATAAAATTGTAGTGCCAGTACAGTCGCGTCCCGAAGTCCATTAAATACAAGTGGGACCGTTGAAGTTGAAACTGGACAAACGTACTAGAATAGCGTCAATCGTCAATAAAAATGAACTCAGAACGCATACAGTCACAATTCAACGTAAAGGCGAGTAAATACATAGCCTCCATTAATACAAAAGAAAAAATAGAAAAACAAGAGTTTTAATTATATTTCTGGTAATTTTTGTCATGTTTTCGAATAGTCTTAAAATGGCAATTAGTGTTGGCACATTTAAAAAGGCAATAAATGTGCCTCGTTGTACATACAAAATCACAATCATATTTATTCACTTTTAATATCATAATTGTACTTTATTATTTCACTAACCATAATGTACTGGGGATCGAAAATATCTAATATCTAAAATTATAATTAGGTTTACTTAACTACAGCATTAATAATTAAATTAATAAATGGCAAGAAATTATTAATCGTTTAACCAAAAAAGTAACAATATTTTGAAGAATTTTTGAGACAAAGCGTATATAATAATTACAAGAGAAATTAATTGTTTCGAAAAAATGTCATATATTTATAGTCTGTAGTATTACATAAAAATAGACAGTCCATTTAATGAGATTTTGTTATCGAGTGTCATTTTCTTTATATAGATCAACGGATTGTTTTTGAAATAATTTCGTGATCGATGGGTTCGGCAAATTACACAAATTACGGAGATTCGTATTATTGAGATTTCATCACTCATGTCATTAATTCGAGCTGCGCTTGAATTCCTTAAGCAGGCAAACAAATAATTGCGCCTAACAAGCTATCAATAAAATCAAATATTTCAAACACAAAAATAAAAGATACATATTCACACAATTAAATAAATATATGAAATATCATCGAATGATAAAATTTTATTAAAAATGTAAACAAAAGCAAAAACTTTAGTTTGACTGAACCAATAGCTACCAAAATACAACTAACATTTATAATATCACTTTATTTTTTAATATACCTAAAATGAGTCCTAAAATAGCCGCCACGATTTCTGATTGCACTTAAGTGACTGAGAATCAAAATATTCGACAAATACTCTGAGATCCTTCTGGCTAAATGGCGAGACGAGAATGCTAAGGGCGTGAGCAGACTAGCGACGTGCGGCAATCAAGGCTCACCTGTCAGCTGTCCGTAACAGATGGAGTTCAAAGGTCCCGCTCTATTTTTTCAGGGAATCAAGATGTCGTTATAAAACTTGACAAAAAGATGTTTTTACATGTCCGGTCCGGAAGTGTCCGGTGCAGTCTCGAGTCTACTCAAGCGCTTATCTACAATTTAAATGGCGATATATCTAATAAATTTAAATTTTTAAGTGTTAAAAGTGGATAGACTGCCACGTCTCCATCTCCCTCAACACATTTCCATATTAAATAAGGTATTGGTAAAAGAAATAGAGGAAAGTATTCACTTTTTACTGTCATTCGTGTTGAGTGAATGCAGGAATTGACACGGAGTCATAGCATGAGATGTCATGAAAGGGCAGTATTTAATTTGGCACAGAATGGAGTGGTGTGTCGAGAGGTCACAAGAGGGCAGACCTCTCCAGGGGAGGGGGCGGAGATCCATCCCCCGACCCTTCCGCTAAGAGATTTGCATGTTCCTGGAAGAAATACAAGACATTTATGAATCACCGTACTGATAAACTTAGTTTTATTATGCTTAACTAAATAAATAAATTGATACCTCAGTGGTTGGGAGGTTCTGTTGGGGCGCGTACATGCTCTCGTATACGGGGTTCGCGAAATGGTTGCCACCGTTCTGGAAATAAAACACATCAAAATACACACAAGAAGCAATCAATTGTCCTTTATCCGTGCAGGGGCGAAGAAAGAATACTAACCTCTGCGACCACCTTTGCTATGTGGTAGGTCTGGATGGCGACCACCTTTGTTCTTAAGTATGTCGCCATAGCAAATTTGTGTTGTGTTCCGGCATTAGTGACACAAGTTCCTGTACCTTTATGGGACTGCATCGTGTTCGCGATGCCACTGGCGTTGCAAACACCCATAGGCGACGATTATTTAGCATAACTACTCATTCAGCGACGCAAACGCTCACTAAAAACGGATTTTACGGAAGATCTATCCAACGTGTATGGCAGAACATTTGCCATCAGCTAGTATACCTACTAATAACAGCGCAAACCTTTTCGTTTTAATCATGATAATTGCATTAATTTTCTCAAATACGTAATGACAAATAAGCCAACGAACTCGACACCAAGTTAAATTATTTTCCACAATAGAACCAGTTTAATTATCAGCAATAATTTATTTATTTATTATTAATTTATTCTTTCAAGAATTTAGATTGTATTTTATAAGGTCGTCCGTGCATCGGGACACTCAACCAACCCTGAACCTGGCTTAAAGTCCGCTTGTTCAGCGGCAAGTTTGATATAACCACCGATGATCTAAAAACCCTTGTTTGTTTCATTTAAATACCTTATATAAAATTATTCATCTCATTTAGGCAAATCTGCAATGGGTTTACAAGTAATAGGTTGTCTGGGGGTGACCGTTTAGCATGGTTCATTCAATTTCCCTTGATGATAAATAGTGTTGTTTTTTTAATTTATTTATTTATCAAATTCAGAGTTATTACATTGGCTTAATAAAATAATAGCACAAAAAACCACTAAGGTTTGTACAATGCCATCGAAACTTAAGTCTACGCACGTTCAAATGACTGAGTAAATTTAGATTACAATTTCTCTAAAAAGTATTTTTTAAGTGAGGCTTTAATATTTTTTTGGGTTATATTATCTCATATTTGTTGGTAAATCGTTTAATAATCTTGGAACTAAGTAGGTAGTTGTGCGCTTGCCGTACATATTCTTCGCGCCGCTGGTAGCAAACCGGTTTTGAGCAGCTGCCCGAGTATATACAGCGTGCTTCATTTTAGTTTGTATTTTTTTATTAAAAAGTTTTCCTTGAGTATCATTTTTTTAAATTGAATTTCTACAGGTAAAATCTTGCAGTGTTTAAAAAGACTGCTTTCATCATCAACAAATTTATGTTTGATATTTAGGGAAACAATATTTTTTAATATTTTATGTTGCAGTCTATGTATTTTATTCATGTAAGACTTAAAGGTGCGACCATAACTCGTTAATCCATACTGGATATATGATTCACCTAATGCATTATAAAGCATTAATTTAGTTTTAAAGGGTAAACGTTTTTTTAATATTGTCATATTTGCTAAGAACTGTCTTAGTTTATTACATACATATTCTATATGACTTTCCCAGTTCAGTTTATTGTCGATAGTAAGGCCAAGATAAGTATGAGTATTGACTACTTCGATTTCTGGGCAATTACAAGTATCTATCTAAATTCCTCACCGTATGCGTATTGGTTTGATGGTGCGAAGAGTGCCGCGTGGGGGCGGGGGCGGGGGCGAGCTCGTCTTCGTCGCCCAAATACATGGGATTGGTGATCTCCACGTTGTCCGCCAATCGCTCGTGGACGAACGCTCCGCTGTAATCAAGAAACATTCTAAATTATGATATTTTTAGTTTCATTAGCAATGTATTCCTCATTAGTCACTGCTAACAAAGTTCTAATGTAAATTTAAATAAGCCATTTATCTGAAAAAATAACCTTTCATTGTTAATTTTAATTGAATTACTAATAATTAAAAATAAACTCACTGCCTGCGCCTTTGTATGAAGAAGAGTGCACCGAGTACGGCCATAAGGAGGGCGGCTAGGGCCGCGAACACCGCCGCCCAGGGGACGTGCGTCACGGCGGGGGCGCTGCACCGGGCCCCATCCAAGCATGCGCAGAACACAGAGCCAGCCTGCGTTGAACTCACTGAAAACAATAAACTTGTCAAAACAAATGCCATTGAATAAATCCAGGGCCTAAATATAATTGTGATGACAAAAATAGCCTACAGTAGGAGGCTGTTGCTTCACTCGGCGTAATGCTACTGCTGTAATTGGAAACAGGTTTGTCAAGTATTTGTTTGTTAGATCACTGAAATACAGTGAACGTGTTATATAAAGCTGTCTTAAACCCCCAGGTAAGTGTTTAGTCGTAAGCTCTATTGAGGCTGAAAATAATAAATATCATATTCAAATGCGAGCTATACGAACCATCGGGTCCCCAAGCGCACTGCTGCGGCGGCGGGCACCCTCGATTCGCGCACTCGTGGTCGTGGCCCAGGTAGATGCTGCAGCGGGCGCCGCCCCAGGCGCCGGTGCACGCGCACACCGGCCCCGCCTCGGTGCCCACGCACCGGCCCCCGTGCAGGCACTCGCCAGCCGAACACGGCGTCAGCGCTGCTTCTGCAAATCATATTCACGTCTCACAAAATTATTCTAAACTCGCTCTTTTTCATAATGAAAACAGGTGTAAGCAGTAAGTAGAAACGAATCCCAACGGTCCTCGATGGTTTTTTGTGTCAGGCTGCATTAATTATCGCGGCTTCGGTTCCCGCCCGGTTGTCTGGTGCCCGTGGCACGGGTCCTGTCCTGCTTACTTTGAAACTGGATGACGCTGTGTGGGGAAATTATACGTGTTTTTGTAGTTGTATAATGTGTATTGTTTGTTTAATGTGAAATGCAGCACAAAAATATTGGATTGCTCAATGAGTCATGTCATTCTTGTAGGTCTTTGTGGAAGACCAGCGTTGGTTTCCTATAACCAAATATGCTGAGCAGAAGACCTTCTTAGAGTACTTATATTTATAATTCAATTTTATTTAATGTATTATTATTTATTTATTGTTTGCTCTAAATTAGGGTTCCCAGGATATGTCCTAGTTTTTGTGGTGTCCTGGGATGTCCTGGATAGTTTTTAAGTAGCATCCTGTTTTTTAATATTCAAATACTTATTATTAAATAATATTTGTAACTAACTTGTTATACTCTCCGTGCAGAGGCGGAGTAAGAACAACCTCTGTGGCTGGGGTCGACCTATCGTAAAAGGCGACATAACCACTCTGGCTACCTGGTAGGGTCACCAGCCCCTCTGGATGGCTAATATCCTTGGTTTATAAGTAGGCCGCCATAATAATCTTGTGTATGTCTATGGGACAGCAGCGTGTTCGCGGTGCCCCTAGCGTCGCAAACATACACAGGACGTCTGCTGCTCCGCAGCAGTAAAAAAAACTAATTCTAACTAAACCTACTTTCACTACGAATTAACATAAGTATTGCAACTCTATTACTGCGTCCTGTTTTTAAACTAAATTGTTTTTTTTTTTTCAACTTATAAATTGGTTTTTCCAACATCATATCCTAGATTTTTTTAAATTTGGAGTTGGCAACCCTACTCTAAATAAACATTTTTTTCTTTTTCTATTATAGCTCAGTTGAGTCCACAGTTATGCGCTTAGAAACCGGAATCCAGTATTGCATATTGTCTCAGAGCGCAAAGGCGCTACGTTCGCCTCGGTGCCCATCCTTTACATATTACTTGAGTTCCACTCTGTTTCGTTTCTAAGACGTAAAGAGCGTTAACTAAATCACGTCTAAGTCATAGACACCAATGTTTACCATTTAGATAAGATACAATACGTAGGTCAAGTAGCCGCAACAAACATCACTTGATGTATGTACTACTTTAGTCTTCAAATACTACTCGTAAGAAGTACGGAAAATCCGAATCAGCATTGCAACAATCTGCTGATGTATGAAATTAGCATTTTGTATGAAATATAATGAGCAAACTGAGCGAAACTTTATGTCCTCAACTAGCTTGCAACCCAATCAATTTCAAATTTCTATAATATGTTCATAATCATATCCTGATACGTCTGTCAGCGACGGAATAATTGCTATATGTAATAGCCATCTTGGCCTAGCACCTTGATGCGGTCTTTATACATGCAAATTAAATAAACTACAACATTCGTCAATGTCTAAAATATTGTTGATAGATTAAAGATTTTCAAACTGTCACAAAAATCATAGAAATATCAAATCATTATCAAATTGAGAGATATTGACCAAAGCATAGTATAACATATTATAGAATTGCTTGCCTTGGCCGAATACAGGTAGGCGTCAAAAGAAAATACACGTAAAGTGAATATTTACTCGTACATCGCCTACAAATAGAATCTACAATAAACAGCGCACAAACCCACGCGTACATTACGTACTTAATATAAAATACATTTAGAATATCCACTTCTCAAATAGATACATAATATATCAATGGTACAAAACAATTAGCTCATATGCAAACATTTTCTGCGGCCTGAGTCGGCCGTCTGGACGGCAACCACCCTCGCTCTATTATACCATAGTATATAATAACCTTCTGTTGTGTTCCAATACCGAAAGGTTCCAGTACCCCTATGCGAACATCATGTTCACGGTACTCCTAGCGTCGCAAACATATATAAGCGACAGTGATCAATTAAAGGAAGAATATTTTCGTCGTTCATTGAAGATGGCATTAAATTTAAAAAGTATCGACAGTCTGTTTACAATGTGTTCTACGATTTCGCGTACGTTGGATTTGATATTCGCTTCGAGACATCGATGTATTAAGGGATGAAAGCTGCTGAACAAAAGTTCTTCCTGATACAAGAATCCAATAGGAACATTATACACCTAAAAGCCTTAAAACGAATTAATTAAATTATTTAATAACTCCAGCACAGGGCACGTATTTGTATTTTATACCAAGTTTTACCAACAAAAACAATTTTAATATTATTCTCACCATGTTTCGGCAATCTCCTACGACCTCCCATTGTACTGAATCACCTAATTATAATATTCAAAGAACTAAACGACACCAAATTATTCACATACACATTTCTTATATCTTCATAAAGGGCAAACTTCACAAAATCACAACTTTCAGTCGAGTATTAATTAAAATGTTGTCTAATTAATTACTGACAAATAACAAATTAATTAGTGTTGACCGAAGCTGTGATCATTATAAAAATAAAGTTTATGTACTTTGACATTTCACGTAAACATGATTTGAGAAATAATATGTTACACATGTACGTGTAGCGTGAGAGCGATCTTCGCCGACACTGATAAAATAATCAACATGCAATCATCAGAATGTATAGGTAAACCCCAGGCGTAAGCTGGTGTGTGATGTTGCGTCGTTTTCCCTGACAATGACTTTATCGACCAAACGGGTTTCTAGGCGTGCAAGATTTCCAAACTTTATGACGTCACTACCTACAGTCGCTCAACGTGAACACATATTATGTTTAACGACCTCTGTGGAGTAGTGGCTAACGCACTTCGTTAAGCTTGCGGAGGTCATGGATTCGATTCCCGCTCGCGTCTGGGTTTTTATATATAATATGTATTTATTTACAAAAATGTATATAATATGTAGTATATCAGTTGTCTAGTACCTATAACACAAATGCTTATAATAATAATTTTATCCGTGCAGGGGCGGAGAAAGAATACTAACCCCTGCGGCCGGGGTCGGCCTGTCGTAAAAGGCGACAAAACAACCCACCCTAGCTACGTGGTAGGGCCTCAAGCCAGTCTGGATGGCGACCACCTTTGGTCTTAAGTATGCCACCATAATAACCTTGTGGTGTGTTCCGGCATTAGTGACCCAAGTTCCTGTACCCTTATGGAACAGCAGCGTGTTCGCGATGCCGCTGGCGTTGCAAACATCCATAGACGACGGTAACTGCTAAATTCTAAGCGGGCCATCAGCCTGTCTGTTGTCCTACAGCAATAAAAAAATATAATATTTTATTTATGGAGCAAGAGATGTGGTTTGACGGAAGACCTCCCTAAGCCCAGGGGAAAATCCGGTGCGCTTCCTTTGCTGGACCACCTGATACAATAACCTTGAATAGTAACATTCACACACTGACCTAAAACACTTTCTAAATATTTTACCGATTATTCAATATTATCCAACTCAAATAGTGATTCACACCTTTCAGTAAATATAAAAAAGGCAACAAGTCGCGGATATTGCGGAACTCATCTAGCTTTAGGAGGGCCTTATAATGCAGTAGTAAATAATACTTCAAAATTGAATTTTATCTATGAATTAGATAAATATAATTAGATAATAATAATATAATTATCTGCGGTGGACCGACGACCTTGCTAGAGTGGCCGGAAAGGACTGGATGCGAAAGGCGCTGAACCGAGAAGAATGGCGTGCATTAGAAGAGACCTACACTCAGCATCGGGTGGTGAAAGGTTGAAAAAGAAAGAAGAAAGAATTAGATAAACCCAGCCCGGCCCTAGCAGCCTTTCGGTTGAATCCAATATTCAACTTATCCGTTGTTGTCTTATTCACGCCAAAATTGCTTTAGCGAAATTTTAATTGGTATTTTCTACTTCTGGCGCTGGTGGTCAAATTAAGCAAGGAGGCCAACCAATTTTCACGCTATTGAACGCAATTTCAACGCACCCTAGCACCCACCGTTAGAAGCGTTAAAAGTCAACTAAAATATTGAAAGGCCTGCGGCAAATGCGGATCTTTCCTCATACTGCCACAATTCACACAACGCCATCCGGTCCCAAAGTAGTGATATGGGTACTAGACAACTAATATACTAAACTTTTTAACTAATATATACTTTTTTTTTAAATAAATAAATATTATACATAAACACCCAGACTGGGGACGGAAATCGAACCCGTGACCTTTGTAAGTGTCCCGACATGCGTTAGGTATTAGCCCACGGATGCCGTCAATAATAATCGTTGACAAAAACACATAAAGAATTGAATTGGGAAAATATAACAATATGATTATAGTGAGAACTGCTTAGCACACAAGGAAATTCCAATATAAGTTTCGAGCGGGTAAGCCCAGATACTCGGTCTTGGGGCCCGAGAATTGGCGACGCAATCAGTGCAACAATTTTTAACATTTGAAATTATTTTTGCTGGCTACTAAACATAAATATGATAAGAATAATTTAATTTTCCCTCGGAACGGGAATCGACTTTAAAGACGGTGATTATTTTCACGGTACACATAAGAGTTGCTAGAATATATGTATGTTTATAGTTAATAACTATTATAGGTAGTTTTCTACGAAAGCAGACATGTATTTTTTTTTTCAATTTTCGAGGAACTGCAGAAAGGCTGACGGTCCACTTAATATACTAGTAGAAAAATTAGAAACAAAAAATATTCCATTTTGTGCGGTTTTTCGGATAGCTGTATCTTCGTTTAAAATTATCGTATTGGAATCATAAAAGCTATTTAAAGCTTAAAATTTCTAGTTAAGATTTGTTGAAAAAAAATACGCTTAATGCTACATCCCCAGGAATACCGTAAGAAAAAAATCTAATTTCTTGGTTTTTTTGTTTGGTCCACAGATTTTTATTCTGACCTTACCACTATATGAACGAGATATCGGACTTTGAACGCAAAGGGATCATTTCGTCTTTGACCATATCTCAGCAACCAAAGATTGCACAGGAAACTTAAGGTGGGTTTTAAAAACTCGAATAAACTTTGTATATGAATTGTTGTTACTAATATACTGTTTCTCCGAAGAAAATAAAAACATTTTTACACACTATATGAATTAGAAAATTCATGAAAAAAGTGCTTTTGAACATCACGCAATCGGAAAATCAAGCACTGAATCAAAACTATGTAGATAAGTGTTAAGTGTGTTTTCATAGTTTAATACGAGCATACCCAACATATGCTATAAAGTATCAATTTAATACATCAAGTAGTTTCTTTGATTTAAAAACGATCATGTTTTTTGCTCTTAAACGTTAATTGACAACATGAAAAACAAGAATTTTTAAGATGTACTCGTATTTATTATACTTTATGAAAGCTGTAACTTGGCAGGATTTTTTTTATCTATTTGGAACCGATTTAGGACTATCTTGGAAAAAATTCAAAGATACCCCAAATAAGGACCACCCTAATATATGTATTTATATACACATAAACCATATAATTTTATATATTTTTAAGTATCATACACGTGTGAAGCGGAAAATCCACAATTAATATGGTAATGTACGAGAGTATATTATGCTCAATTTGGGCTCAAATTAAACAATGTCAAACGATAATCCCAACTGATTTAAAAAAAATTAAATTATATTGAATAAATCTAAAATATTACTTGAATGGTTATATTTTACCAAACGAGTATCGACCTTACCATTTACATCGCAGTTCCGGTGCGAGACTCATGCAGAGTTACAATTAACGCGATATATGCAACGAAGGTTAAGAACCGTGCAACCGGCTCGTCATTATCGCTAAAATTAACAAAGTATTATTCATCATGAATTTCATTAACCGCAGAAACAATTTCATCACACATCAACCCTTTTCGCGTTAAATGAGACCAACACCTCACGTCTCGGTAAACGAGTTTATGAACTTGAATTGTCTTGAATTAGAGTAAATGTGTATTGTATCTTTTCATATCTGGACCCCACCCAGGCCGACTTGGTGATGCAGCTGCTGAGCGCGATCATTTGGAATATAAAATGAGTAGTCTGAGGTTTTCCCAACAATGTACGTGTGAGGCTAAGTAAATATCCTTCAAATGATGTCGAAACTTATCGAGTATTGACTTAACCTTCGCACTGTGAAGAAAATGAATCATAAAATATAATTTCATGTTTTCCTCTTTAGATATTCACATGGATAATTATTTTGGTGTCGGCACACTATACAAGTATAAGCAGATGGTCAATTTAGTGGAAACAAGTTACTAGACTATGCATCTGGTAGCTCAGTGGTTTAATAAACGTGACCAATCTGGCGGTGCCGGGTTTAAACCCACGGTGGCCGCTAGGTACCGCTTAGGCAGTTTTTCACACCTAATTTGGAAGTTTTAGCATAGTTGCCATGTATTAACGGTGAAAGAAACCATCGTGAGGGAATTTGCATACTGAGGTCACCGGTGTCGGTTTACTGTCCGTTCTATTGACCCGATGTTCCAACAAAGAGCAGCAATTTAAAAATTAGATCGTAAAATGAAGTGTACATTCAAAAATACAGAAAGAAACAAGTTACAATAGAAAAGTTACTAGCATATTTTGAATTATACTTCGTGAGACATGCCAGTGCTTTGATTAAATCCTAACTAATATTATAAATGTGAAAATGAGTCTGTTTGTTACGCTTTCACGCCTAAACCACTAAACTAATTTTGATGAATTTCAGTATAGTCATAGATTGGACATAGGCTCCTTTATTTTTTAATTCTTAAGGCAGAACAACGTTTGCCGGGTCAATTAGTAAGTAATGAAAATGCAGTTTTTAACAAGTTCCCTCTAGGTGAAAACCGAGTCTAGCAGAGGGACGTTGTGAGCTGTTATTATTTAGTCACTAAAGTTAGCAGTCTCAAAAATCTACTTTAGACATTGGTAAAACAAGTCATACGAATATATAAGAATAGATGAATGTCCACAAAAATGTGTGTCAAAACAGGGGATATTTTGGATTACAAAAAAGGTGGTTTGAAAAATTAGAAAATGTGTATTGCTCTGGATTCATAAATAAATAGTCAGAGTTTTAAATTAAATAGTTATAAAGAGTAGGTTTCTATTATTTGAATATTTCCCCTGGCAGATATAGACGGTAGACGGTGCAAAGGGACACAGTCTCCTAAATTTAAACATTTATAAAGACTTACTGAGGAATATCGCTTGCTAATGACATTTCGAAAAAAAACAAAGCACCGTAATTTTCATAAGTATAATGACAAGTTCCCAGTTTTTGCGTTGTTTGTTGACCTTACTTTTTATCACATGTACTTTAGCAATAAGTACATGCTCAAATAATACGCTACATACACCATACACGAATTCGCTCAGAGTTGCAAGTTTATTTATATTATACATTTATATTTTATAGACGCACTCCGTGACGCAGCGCGGTTACGGGTTCGATTCCCATCTCGTGTCTGGGTTTTTATGTATTATATGTATTTAGTTGTCTAGTATAGATACTAAACAATATATGTATATACTTTTCTTTCGTAACATAACACAAGTGCTATGCTGCTTTGGGATTATGGCAGATGGCTGTGTGTGATTGTACCAGGATATTTATATATTTATATTTTGTAGGTTTTTAAGAGTTTAAATTCACTTAGAGGGTGGTTAATAGATAACTATTAATTTAAAGTAACACAGTAGCAAGTGGTATTACTCTCACAGCCCAACTCAGAGGTCAAGCGTTCGATTCCCGCGATGGCATGTATTAAAATATGTATGTAAAGTAAAGGAAACCCACATTCCAAGATCACCGGCATACGCAGCCGGTGGCGCGTGCCCTCGTGTGCTGCCCATCCCGTCTCCCCCTAGACCCATGGCCCGAGCCCCACGGGCCCCACGCTTAAACGTTTTTACAATATTATATATTCAATTCAAGACGCGTAAGCTTCAACTAATACATATCGAGGCACTAAATCAGAATTAAATAAAAAAATTAATAACTTTTAATGCTATTCGTTTTTTTATCGTTGAAGGCTACAATTTGATTTTCCTGTTCGACTAGTTCTCATTTTTAATTACAATAAAGTATATTGTAAATAATTTTCCTTGTAGACATAATAAATGTTACACGTGACCTTTCCCTACGATGTTAAATCCACTCCTGCGCACACTATATTCGCAACAATTACAAACGACTCTCAGCAGATCACATGTATCCAGGTGTACTGAGCATACTTAAGCCTAGAGCCTAGCTATACGCGTAAAGTATAAGTGGTGGCGTAACCTTTGTCCAGCAAATGAGGTTTTTTAACTGAGCCCAGAAGGTTTTGTTCACGAATCATAAACGACAAGATCAGCTTCCCGGTTTGGACGCAACTGCGCTGACTGCGGCATAGCATTATGGATCCAGAATGTTAGGCATTACACTACGTCCATGCTTTAAGGAACATTGTTACAAAACAAAACAAAAAACAACATTTGGCTGATATGTTCGGATTGTTGCAGGCAACCTGTCTAGTGACCTCCAGCTGCCAATTTTGCATTATTTATATTATATTGTTGCTAACACAATCTATCTAAGTTTATCATTAAAATCTGCAATTATGTATACGTATTGTCACAACAACAGGTAGATTTTAGATATTTGTATATAATTAGTATGTATTAGTATCGCCCATCTTCATTATATTGCAAATATATTTCAGGGAAACCTTTTTAAGATTAGTATAGCTAATACCTTTAACAGTTACTATGATGCATTACATGATGCAATGAGGACCTGGATCGGATAACACATATGATATCCGATAAAATGCAAACCAGGTTTATATTTGAAAGGCTTTTCAGGGTCCAAATTCCAACAAGATTGGAATGGACAAAGGGACCAGATCCACCGGAACATAATAGTCTGGTATGGTACACTGATGGATCCAAAATGGAATCAGGTACAGGGGCGGGAGTATACGCGAAAGACTACAAATGTAGTAAAAGCTTGGGAAAAATGGCAAGTGTATTCCAGGCTGAAACATATGCCATAATAACCTGTGCTCAGGAGAACATAGATAGAAGCACCAGAGGCAAATCTATATATATTCTCAGTGACAGTCAAGCTGCAATCAAGGCCATCGCCTCCTTCAAAGTTGACTCCAGACTTGTCCTGGATGCCATTCAAACCTTGAATGGGCTTGGAAGGCATAACAGGGTAAGATTAATGTGGGTCCCGGGACACGAGGGAGTACATGGCAATGAAATGGCAGATGAACTGGCAAGAGAGGGCTCAACTAATGATTTTATGGGTCCGGAACCATGTGTAGGCATTCCGACTAGCCTCGTGAAAGCCACATTCAGGGATTTTGCAGACCGCAGTCAACAACAACACTGGCTGACTAGAATCGGTCTGGAACACTCCAAAAAATTTTTGGGATCCACGTACAAAGCACGAGGATCCATCTGGAACATGAGCAGGGGGCAAATACGCTACTTGCTTGGAGCCTTTACTGGGCACTTTGGAACCAACAACATGCTCATGAAGATGGGTCTAACCGCGACACCCATGTGCAGGTTGTGTGGGGAACATACAGAACGCATGGAACACCTACTGTGTACATGTGATGCATTGGCCAGGAGGCGAATGAATCTTTTGGGGGTAGGATATCCAACACCGGAAGACTACAGGCTCCTATCTCCATACCTCATTGTTAGGCTCATGAAGCAGATCTTCAAGGAGATTGGAGAGGAGTGATTGCTATCTAGGGGAACACAAAAGATCCCATTGGGTCGAAGTGTCCGAGATATTTCTCGGCCCCAAAATAAGATAAGATAAGATGATGCATTACAAATGCTACAAATGCTAGTTCATTTCTATTGGAAAATTTCCTTTCAGGTTCTACAATAATTGTGGTCTACATCTATGAGTATCCTATAATTTTTTGACAAACAAAAAGGACCACTTAAAGACATTTTTATTATCGTTTCACCTAAAGGATCATCACCATCCAATAGCTCAGGGTACGAGTTCCAATGTGAACTAGATCAAAAGTTTAAAGAAGAAAACCTTTTCCCATCCGGTCTTTTCAACAATTCAGTTGACAGAGAGAAGTAGTAAAAACACCATCAGATGAAGAGAACTCTCCAATGCACGAGGGCACATCAAAGGAGAACAAAGGATGTACTCACTGTGTGGTTTGTAGTCGTGGTCATCTCCGCCGATAATCTTGTTGCTCCTGTTGTCCACGCGCACTTTGGGGTCTTCGCGGTCCGCGTGGTGATGTTCCCCAGCCTGGCTACCGTCGCCGTGGTCGGCATGGTCAGTATGGTCGTCTTCATCGATATCTTCGTCCTCGTCATGGTGGTCGTTGTTGCACGCGGCGTCCACGCAGGCCGGCCGCTGGCACCGTGCGCCGCTCCACGCGGCCGGGCACGCGCACGACACCACGCCCATGGCCGATACGCTGCATGTGCCCTGTAGTGCGTCAAACGCTTTTAAACTATTTTTTAGTATTTTTAAGCGGTGCTAAGTATTACTGGTTTACTTCTAGGTGGCGAGTAGAATAGGGCCTCCCTAGAAATGAAATTTATTTAGTTTCTAGGGCGTCCCAAAAGGCAACAAATAACTTCTTTTGCTAGCCTACAGGCAGCATAGAAAGGGCAATATCTGGATTTTTCTTTTAGGGGTGGGGTGGGGTATGCATGAGTCGACATCGCCCCTTAAAATTAAATGTAACGAAAACTATTGTAGAATTTATTTTCTATTGCCTCTCTGATAAGAAAAGAGGAGAATCACAGAAGTAAAAAGACGCACTGCAATTTCTCTCTGTGACAATACTCGGCGTTGGCAGGCGAGGGTTCTTTTGTTAGCCGTCATTGCATTCTTCTTTTCTATAAATGATGATATTTTACGCTGGATACACATCGTTTGTTTCTTAAATATGTAAATAAATATATTATAGTTACCTGATTGAGGCAAAAGTAGTTGCAGATATCGGCTTTGCAGACGGGGCCGGTGTCGGTGTGCACGCACACGCTGCCCGCGCCGCACTCGGGCCCCCCCGCGCACTGCTCGCACCTCGACCCTACGCCACCAGCACAACCACATCAATAACTAAATATAATCTAAAATGGACAATGAACCATCTATAGATAGGACTCTAAAAACTCAAACGCGGTTGCAATTTTGCACTCACTCACTCACAGTCGTCGCATAATCCAGAAAGACCATTAGCTCAGCAATATTGTTGAAATTTCCCCAGGAAATGTATCAATAAAGCCATAATTACTTATATTTTAATATTATTATATAGTTCATTAAAAGGTGTTACTTGATGACAAAAATAGAGTGAAAAATAAAAGCTCAAATACAAACGCAAGCGTAGCCCCAAATAAGTATCCTAACACTAAGTATGATTAAATCATGATCATACAGATGATACTAAGCATGCCTTTTAAGTTCTGTCGTTTCCATATTTCCCGGCAATTTTGAATATGGAACTGTTCTATATTCGAATGTCTTTAAATTTTGAATCTCAAAACAGTTGAAAGTATTCGGATTAATGCTATTGTTTAGTCACAGCGTCGATTGGAATCTGTCAGGTCACGTACGAAAATGAATCTTTCTAAAGAAAATGTTCGTGCAATAATTTTCTACAACTTTAGAAGAGGCCTGACACGGCTTCAGTGTTTTGAGGAGCTAACATCTGTATTCGGTGACACTTCAAAGAAAATGGTGGTCACATTCGTTGGAAAAACCGGTCATGTTGCGACTATTGCACTTGAAAATCGTAGAACGATTAACGCAGAGTGATATATCACAGTTTGTTTACCACAAGTCATTGCCGAACTTCGAAAATCTAACTCAAAGCGACGCATCATCCTGCACCACGATAACGCCAGCTCACAGCGATAGTCAAACGATTGAGTATTTGAAGCAGGAAAAAGTAGAAATTCTTGACCATCCTCCATACAGTCTTGACCTAAGCCCTAACGATTTCTTTACATTTCTTAAAATTAAGAAAAGTCTTCGTGGTCAAAAGTTCCAGTCCGGTGAAGAAGCAGTCGACGCTTTCAAGTCGGCCATTTTGAACACTCCCACTTTAGAGTGGAATAAATGTTATAATAACTGGTTTGAGCGAATGGAAAAGTGTATTAAGCTACGTGGTGAATACTTTGAAAAACAATAAAAATATAAGGTTCTAGTTGTGTTTTTTTCTTCAATCCTCGTATAGATGTCAGGCACAGCCAATAAATAAAATCAATCGGCGTAAATAAAAAAGAATCCCGCTTGAACATAAAGAAACAGATTATCGACTTATTGAAGAGGCCTCAAAGTATCTCTAAAATATGGATGGAGAACGAAACCAAATTGAATAACCCTGATATCTAATACTCCTGCCGAACAATTGATAAAGTGTGAGTTAGAAATGGATGGCAAATAGCAGTTACAGCACATACTTGCCAACTATGTACTAGTTCTGCGCTTGATATCTATGATCATTATGTTACAAGTACGTTTTTGCCAGCATTGTCGTTTCACAACGAAAAGCGACCGCACACATTCTTTTTTTTTTATAGCTAAAGTTCAGCAGACAAGCAAACGGCTCACCCGAACAGATGGTCACCGTCGCCTATGGGCGTCTGCAACACCAGAGGCATTACACACACGCTGCCGGCCTCGAAGAAATTTGATAACGCCTTTTTTGAAGAACCCCATATCGTACCGCGCTGAGAAAACCTCAGCCGGAAGCTCATTCCAGATCCCGAGAGTACGTAACACGAACGTTCTTGAGAACCGTTTCGTACAAGAAAGAAGAGGCTCCAAGAAATGGGGATGAACACCTAGCCGATGGCGGGCAGTGCGATGGTAAAAAGACGACGAGGGCACCATTTTAAATAGCTCCTCAGAACACTCCCCTTTGTACAGACGGTAGAATACGCAAAGAGACGCAAAGTCTCTCCGAAGTAAATTCACGGGTACAGTCTTCTAGGTCAATCAACGGTACATAACAATGTTTAAAGCACCCACCTTGGAATAGCGGTGTAAGGCATATGTTAGTGAGTTACACAAAAGTATGAACTGACCTTGGTATCCGGCTTCGCAGACGCAGTGCGCGTAATACCTCGTCTGGCGACAGATGCCGCCGTTCTCGCAGCGCACGCGCAGGCACCCCTCCTTTGCTTTCTCTACTTCACAACGGGCACCGCTGTACCCGGGACTGCATATGCACTGTTTAATAAAAGACTTTGCTTAAGTATCGTTCGAAATTATTTCATTCAAAAGAGAAGCCAAGTAACCGACGCTTGTAAAGTGGTGGCAGAGCACTAATGCTGTGCCACCACTTACAAGCGTGTGTGTGTTATTGTGTGCACACAACAAGAAAATACTAAAGATGTAATTAAAAATTAAATAATAAGCAGGAAAAGACAAATAAAATTAATAGAGCCAAGAAAACTGGAAGAACGTTTAAGCAAAAAAATAAAGCAATGAACGTATATGAAAAAAAACGACGTAAAATATAAAAGATAATTTACTAACCACGCCAGTAAAATAAGAGCAGTTGTATTTAAAAAATTATACATATTCCCAGTTACTTGGTGTAAGGTAGAAGTGTGAAAAAAGTTAAAATACCTTAATCGGAGGTAAAGATCCTGTAGTTCCGTTAAGTTCGGCCTCCTTGTCCACCTCGCACCGTCCATGGCGGTGGCAATGGTGCGCGCAACGGTAGTGCTGGCACCTCTCCCCCAGATACAGGGGGCCGCAGTCACACTTGGCCACTCCTTGGGAGAAAACGCACTTGCCTGGCCCACAGGCCAGAGGGCACATGCCGTTCGCCGCGGGAGGGGGCGTCGCCATCTGTTTGTCAGTCGGCAAGCTGTTTCGTGAGATCACGCACTCACGAGTCCCCTGTTCAAGACGAGTATTCAAGTTAACAATTACATAACATACGAGTACACCTACACCCCGATTTACACGGATGACAAGTTCCCGTCAAAGCCGTCTAAAATAAATTTTGTCTAATGTGAAGTTATTTTGCTGCGTGCCATGTAAAACGAAATAACCAATATGTGCTCAATTCAGTCACTTATTTAAGTAAAATATCTTAAACATCTACCTATTACTTTCACTATCACAGAACACTATACTTACTATAGATTAAGAATAAAAATAAAAAAATAAATCTTCAAGAATTTTCATGAAGAAAATATTACGTAAACATTCCAATATTTTAATTTTGTTTCGAAAGCAAAGTTTGGTTTTGAAAAGAAAAGTCTTCTTTTAATTTTTTATCGACGTTTTAGGCATTAAGTATGAAAAATTGACACATATTACACATAAAGATTCCAAAAAAGATGAAAAATTTACAATTTAACAGTTCTAATACATTAAACTCGTAGTGAAAAATATAATCATGTACATTATGGGTACATATTTCCCTAAATGTACATTGTATTTCACAATACCGAGTCCCCCGTTATTGCCACCACTGCTGCAAAATTAATGAGACCCAAAAATGTTGTTAACGATGTGTATATGGAAATATACATTTTTATAAATTTAAAAAAATTTGATAATTTATAAACCGTGTAAAAGCGAAATCGTAAAAAACAGGTAAATCGGGAGATGAGGGAAGGTGTGTTTCGTGTCTGATGTGGTAGAATTAAGCTTAACTCGACTTTTTGACATAACACGTTCTCAAAAACGAATCCTGCAATCTACAATATATAAATAAAAATTAAACGATAGAGGTTTGCAATTGTGTGCACATCACGGCCAAACTACTGCATAGTAAAATTTTCTTAGTTTTATTTCTTAGATACTTGACCCATAACAGATAATATGATATTTAGATAAAAAGCGATCGAAGACGCAGACAGCTGTCGATATATACGCTCTTTGGCTCTCTCTCACACTGCAGCTTACTTAAAGCACTACTCACTCACGCACGCGTAATTTTCTTGATCATCTGGCAGGTAGAAAATCTCACAAAAATTACCTCTTTTTTAGAATATTTGTTTTTAATACTAAATAATACCTATCCTGTAAAAATTTCAACTTTGCATCTTTTTACTTTGCATCTTGCGGAGTTAAAATCTGTCGCAAATGGCCTGGCTTGTTTATTTTCTTCATTTTTAATATTTAAGTTTACTTAAAAAAAATTACAAGTTGCCTCAAAGATTATTTGGAACAAAAATTTGTATATGTTTGGATAATATAGGGGTTGTTAAATGACCGCTACCCTCCAGCCAGGTCTACATTTCTGTATTAGAATATTATGGGAGAGGTATCTGAAGAATTTTCAAAATGCCTCAAACACCTAACCAAAAATGTCTACCAGCTCAGAGTTTCTACTCCGACAGACTCCTACGTCTCATATTAATGTAAAAATTATATTTATTCATAAATATCATGTGTGCATGTGATTTTAAATTATATACAGGGTGACTTTGACAAACCCGTCCACATTTTTTTTACGCACTAAACATCATTTAAGGAACCCATTTTTGCAAAAAAAATGTATTTCAAAAAATATTTCATTCCAAGGAAAATATGATCATTAATTCAATCGTACAGAATAGTCATATGGTGCAAACGCGGTACGTTAATTTGTTATTACCTGTCTCTGTCTCTCCCGCGTAAATAAGTAGTGCGTATTCGCTCGCCCCGTGCAATGCCACCGTCCTCGGCCTTTTACTAGGTCAGATGGAGAGGTCATTGACACTCTCGCGCCGTATTATGTAAATTGCGAGTTCTTTGAATGACTTTGTGATGCTGATTACTCAACATTTTTGTACTATGTGATACTAAACTAAAATACACGTTTCTCATAACTTTTACTAAAGATTCTTCTGTGTGAATTTGGACGGGTTTGTCAAAGTCAACCTGTATAGTGGTGAATGATAGGCCATTGTAAAAATTCGTGACAAACGTTTTATATCTTTTATTTAAAAATTTTTTTATTTAAAAATTTTTTTTAAGTGCATTTATAGATTTAAGGTTAATTGTCGCCATGTGTTTTTTTTTATTTGTTTACATTATAAATTGTTTTTATTAATTTTTCATTCCTTTTACAAACAAGAGTTGTGGCATACGAGATGAAATCTTTGGCTATTTCCGCTCTGTTACGCCAAAGAGGTATAACTTTTTACGTGCGTACATAAGTACACACACACAAGTTTTTTGTTATTAAGTTATATTTTAAAAGGTTCAAAAAATGGCGTAGTTAAAATAATGCTTACGTCAGGCATATCGTTGGTAGAAACGAGCCCGTCGGGGCAGAGGCAGGCGAAGTGGCGGGGGAGGGCGCTGCGCACGCACAGAGCGCTCGCGTGGCACGCGCCGCCGCATGGATCCACGCCTGCCATTATAATATCACACCATGTTACAGTATGTTGAAGTGTAAAAAATTCATAAGATTAAATATAAGTTGTCGTATGTAGTTCTAACTTTTATAACTAGATGGCGTTGTTCGAAAATTGTAACTTGCTGAATCGCGCTATCTTTTCCCTGCATTCAATTTGTGTAAGCGAACGGGAATTTTTGTATGTATGGAGAAATTCAGAAATACACTGAATTATAACAGTCTACTTTTTGGGTTTTTTGTTCTCCAAGAAGTGACGTAAACAAGTATGATGAAATAAAAGTGATAAAATTTTTGGATCACCTTTTTGATTTAGAGGCGATGCAATCTTAAATTACAATTATTTATACGTTATGAGGATTTTACATCTTACAATTTCTAAATAGTTATACTCAAAATAAGGCAATATACAGAAATAGCACTTATAGATTTTTATTGTCTGATTGGTCCTAACAAAAGGGAAGAAGAGGGTTTCAACTTATTCTCCTTAAAGGATCATAGACTGAATATTCTTTCTAGTTCCAAGTAGCAAAGGTAAGCCACGATTCAGTACTTCTACTCAGGTTTGGGGTTCCATCTATTGTCCATGTTCGTTTTTATGTAAATGATGTTCTTGAAACAGAACAATAGTCTATAGTCTACATAACTCAATAAGTAGGAGCTTTGGGTGCCAAGGGATTTGTCATCAACTATAAGGGACACTGCACAAAAGAATAATATGTTAAATATTACTTACTGCCAGCAGGCATGATGAACATGGAGGGATGCAGCAAAGCGATGGCGGTGATCGGTGGCTGCGCAGGCGCGCGGTGCTGCCGTGCGGGGGTGCCGCCAACGCCGCGGCGACCGATGCGCGACACGCCGCGCATCGACGCGCACCACACCCACTCCTCCCACGCGAATATGCGTGCGCACGCGCGCGAGTACACGCCGTTTACTTTCAAGGACGCGTTCGCGTGGACTGCCTCTGTTATAACACACAAACCCACTTGATACAGCACTTTATTTACAATGTCGTTATGCTGGAACATAACAATGGAATATTTTTTCCCAATATGATTAGACATTTATAAATGTAGGTTATACTGAAGAACAGTTAGATATAAAAAATAGGACGAGGAAAATTGCTAGTAAGAGGTTTTCGAAACTGTGGCAGCTTTTTCATATTCAATAAGTGATCTGTTAGATTTAATATTGAAATTAATGATTTTGGTTTGATATATTTGAGCGTTGCAATTATACTAGGAGATATGTCATCGCTGATAAAATTCATTTGCAGGAATAAGGTATCACGCTCTATCATTGTCGCAGAACGGACATTAAGCACAATAATCAAGACTGGCTGCCAGTAGGTTCCAGTTTAAGCGAACGTGAGAATATGTCTTCTGCATGCAGTATAATACTGGCGGATGAAATACGTGCACTAGTGAGTTAGGTACCTCCGTTAATGTAGACGTGCGGCGCCTTGGGGGCGTTTGTCGGCCGGTGCAGGAATTGGGCGATGAGCACCCTGTCCGACCCATCCAGTGCTACTGATTCCAGCGTGTCATAGTACGCGTCGACGAAGTACAACCGCTCCGCGGGCGCATATATCGAGAGCGCGGTGACGCGGCGCACGCGCCGGCGCACCACCCAGCGCGGCGCGTCGCCGCACAGGCTCATCGCCCGGATGCCCGGCTCGGCGCCCCGGTCCGACCAGTACACCCGTCTGTTCCAACCAATATTACAATTATGCTAACTTTTAATTTTTTTTCTTAACTTGTTTTGTCTTCACTATCAGCAACGTTATAGTTTGCTTATTTTAAAATACATTTGTATACCCTTGAAACTACGAGTATACCTTTTTATATTCAATTTTCGCAATATACCAGGTAAAACTATTTTTATATATTTTATTAATTTATTTTTATTAAATTGATTAATTTAGTTAAAGAGGCGTACGCCACCTGGTATCATTATGGATGACGATGTCGTCCGGCTCGGCCGAGTCCTGGCGATACAGCGAGACTCGCCGGCGGCCGTCGAGGGCGGCGCAGTACACGCCCCCCGCATCCGTGAACCCCTCACCGTCGCTGACAGCAGTCCAGTACAGTCGCTGAGACACCCAGTCGACAGCCACGCCTCGAATGATTCCTCCATCTTGGACCTAGCACCACCGGCATATACTTATGTATAGTACAAAACAAGAGAAGCAGTCCGTAATAATTTTAAAAATGTGGAATTGGTATAATTTTGCAATGGCACGTTGGGGAGCAATGAACGACAAATGATGTAATTAAAACTCACAACGAGTTGGTCTTGCGCCTGTTGTGTACTCTGTGCGCGTCCTCCAACGAGGGAGCTGACGTCCTTGCGGAGGATGCGGCCCCCCTCCTCCGCCCACCAGACCAGCCAAGAACCATTTATGAGAGCGCCACACATCGATGTTATTTCAGAACTGTGTGAGGACAGAGATATTTTAATGGCACTGCGAAACTGCACCCACAGGCGATGCCGCGTTCTATTTTTCATGTAAAGGAAACTTCCAATCCCAATTATATATTTTGGTTAGCGTGTGGTTTGTGTAATTTTTTGGATTAAAATTTAGTTGACATTTATATTTCAATTAATTATTAGATGAGAGTCGCCAGCAGGACGTTGTTACATACAAATAATTACACGTTTAGTCACACTCGAATGTGACGAACACATTGTCACTGACAGAATAACTTTTGCGCAAACAAACAGACTTATAATAATATTACGATATTAGAATGGAATGTCATTCTGGGGGATAATACAGAAAAATAAATCTCGAACAATAATACGTAGAGCATGTTAATTTTAAGTTCAACATATGAATTAGCTAAGCAAGTCTCGCGAATATTACTAAGAAATATTATTTCCAGAATAGTCAGGTATTCAATATGAGATACTTTCAATAGGCTTTGAATTTAATTGTAGTCTTCATGATGCTACGAATTAAAAAGAAACGCTGAAAAGCAGTAATGCGACTGCCGTACCCTGGGTGGAGTGCGGGGGCGTCGTGACGGGCCAGGGCCACGAGGTCCTTGGCCACCTCTGCGTCGCGCTTGCGCTGCTCCCACAGGCGCACTCTTCCTTCTCCCACCAACACTTGTGCCTTATCACCTGAATACAAACGTTATTCACAATTTATAACACTTCAGTCATAGCAGGTGTCAAGTGTCAACTGTCAACGCATCAACATGTACCGTCCACTGAATCTCAGTTGGTCTTGAAACTTGAGTACTGTGCACACGTCTCCGGAACAAATACGAGTGTACAGTGAATCCTAATACAGTTTTGGAGGTGCAGGGGTTCCAATAGGTTTACTGTTGAGGCAGAGATCTTCTTCGGAGGTCTTCTTAGGAGTAGTGTTCAATTAAATACTTTTAACGATGCCAGGATCCCATAATTTATTGAGTAAATGCGCTATATATATATTTACAAATATGGTACGTGCATAGATGCTATGTTACAATGATTTAATATAAAAGGTGCTATGTTAAAACGAAACAATATACAAGTATAAAATGCAACTGTGTGAGCGAGACGGAAGATATCTGTGTATCGTGTCGCACACCGTAAATATAAAACGTTGCTGTTCTGCGTTCGCCACACTGGGGGAGTTTCTTTCGCCGTTTCTTCTCTCCCAGGTACAAGCACTCCGCAATGGTAGTAGATTAGTATAGGATCGGCTTCACCGGTGGAGCCGATAGTTCCCAAATAAATAGTATTCTTGGCATTCGTGGCTGTTCTCAACTGTCCCCATGCAGCGGTCGAGCTGGAAACGCACCTCACAGGAGGCGCGTGACTGAGCTCGCTGCCACGGCTGATCGACCCCGCTCCCACGGGGCTGGAATGCCTTAACGTCCGTTCCGTAGTCGCTGTCGAGTCGTCTGAGACAACAACAGCCTTAGCTTTAAGAAAAAAAAAGTTCGCCGCATTTGTCTCGCTCGCTTGTAGGAGTGAAGAGCAGATCGTGTGCTGCTACACAGTGAATCTGCGATCACCGGATTTCTTTCATTTTTCTTTTTAACCAACTCTTGTATTTTGTAGGAAGGTTATAAACATAAAATGTGACTTACCTATCGCCTCGCAAGTGTGAGACCCGTCCGGCAGCTGTTGTTGTTTGAAACCGGACACGCACCTGCATTCGACAAAACATTAGTACTTAGGAATTTTTTATTAGTTAATCATAATTTATTTATTTATTTATTTAATGATGGAAAACCTAGAGCTAATACACATGACAAAATACTTGAAATTATTATCAGACAGCCAATAACAGGTTTTCACGAATAATATCTTGAACAACTAACACGCAGATATGCAAATCTGCATTACACTATAAAACTAGTCACAGAAAAAAAAAATGTATCTGTATTGGGTTCATGCACTTACTTGCAAGTGTGGTTGTTGTGCTTGGGGAGGCAGAGTTGCGAGCACGTGTTCCACCTGCACACCTTGCTCGCTTCTGCGCAACAACGTTAGCAATATCAGTAATATAGGTCGACAAAACTGGCCGAAGTTAAGAGGCATTCGTACCCACCAAGTGCCTCGTACTCAATTACTCAATTCTATGTATTTGTCCTTATGTGTAATACATTGATCCTTTTAGGGTACAACATATGTATATTTCACACTTAAATATTAATTATTTGTTAATTACTCATTATTAAATTAATTGCAATTGATTGAATAGTAATTTCTCGGTCAATAATAATCAGTAAAATAGTCACAATTGTCATTTAAATAGTAATTAATTCAGACGAAGCATAAAAGATAAATGTAGCCAGCATAAATATTTACATTAGACTTTGTAACGATAGTCACGTTTTAAGCTATTATTTGGACTAATTGAAAAATGACTTCAATACACCTTTAAGACTTTGAATGCGGCATAAACACTTTGGCACCACAATTTAATCTTTGACAAAAAGAGACTACAAGAGATACTAACCAGTATCGCAGGTGGCGTTGAGGGGCACGCATCTTCCATCCGCACACATCTTCTCCTCCGGCAGACAGGCAGACTCCTCGCCCAACCACCGCCTCTGATTACCTAAGTAGACATTGCACGACAGTATTTGTTAAGGTAATATTTAAAAGGACAACGAGAACCAAAATAACATAACAAAACAACTTAAAGCCATAATATTTGTTTACAGCATTAGCAAGAGTTTTTGCATCTACCTTACCATGCATTGATAAATATCCGACCCTCGAATACTTACACAGTGAATGCGTTTCGTCGTCGCCGCAGTCGTTGAAACCATCGCACACCAGACTCTGGGGCAGGCAGGTGCCGCCTTCACATCTACGCAAACAAACAATAATATATTTACTGTAAGGAAAATGAATAATTATTCTGATGAGGCCTACAGCAGTAAGAATGGTCGATAGATCGCAAAACGACTGTCAAATGAATGTCGAATGTTACCTGAACATGTGAGGAGGACAGGCAGCATGGGTGCAGTAGTGGCGGTCTTCGTCGCGCGCGTCGGCGCAGTCGCGGCGGGCGTCGCAGCGCCAGGCGTGCGGCGCGCACCGGCCGGCGCCCGCGCACCACAGCCGCGCGCCGCACCCGCTCCGCCCTCGCCACGCACCCGCGCTGCTCCCCTCGCACGACCACTCATCAGAGCCGTCCCCGCAATCTACCTCGCCGTCGCACCACCATTCGCTAAATATGATACGTGATTAGTGGAATTTTACGTGAAGCTGCATACATACTGTTTGTTGCAGTGGGGTTCACTTCACTAATGAACTGTATATTTATTTGTTTGGGTGCGAACGAAAAGAGTCGTGTGCTCAGTACTATATATCAAGACCAACTGATCATTAGACGGTACATGCTGATGCATCGAGACTGAGAGTCAAACAGCTACATTGGTTGTTCAACGGCAGGCAGGATTAGTTAACCGTGTTGCATGAGTGGAGTTACAATGGCCAATGTTTCTAACATTGGGCAGGACAACTATTTACAAGCAGTTTGGACAAACCTGAGCACGCACTGATCAGTGGCATTGCAAGCTTTAGCATTGGGGGCGCAGCGGGCGGCACAATGGGCTTCGTCGGAGGCGTCGGCACAGTCGGGCGCGCCGGAGCAGCGTAGCGAGGCGCGCACGCACTCGCCGCTGGCGCAGCGGAACTCGCTCTCGGAGCAGGCGCGCCACTGGCAGGACATCTCGTCCGCGCCGTCGCCGCAGTCGTCCTCGTAGTCGCAGCGCCAGCGACCTGCGCCACAGACGCCCCACCATCACAACCCCAACTTCGTGATACGAATGTGTACACAAACAATATGGAGGTGCGATTACCTGGCAAGCACTCGCCGTTGGGACACCGGAAGTAGGTAGAGTCGCAGGCGGCGGGCTTGGGGCTGGTCGCGCAGGAAGCTTCATCTTCGTGCGAGGGGCAGTCCGCCTCTCCGTCGCACACCCACTCGCGAGGCACGCAGCGCCCGGACCCACATCTGACATACAAAATCACATTACACACGAGTTGGTGCTTTTATCACAACACCTTTATTAATATTAATTATTTTATTTTATCTACTTTTAGTCATTTTATTTAAGTTTGTAGTATTTAAGTTTCACCGTCATAATGTTTAATTTAATTTTAATTAATTTAATTTAAAGTACAATAATCTATTGCTATTTTTATCTTAATTAATTGTAACTTGTAATTGATGTTGTATTTTATATTGTCAATATTTTGTTGTTTATAAAACTATAGTTTGCGAGCATAAGTAAAGATACTTCGGGCACAGTGTAGTGACAAAATAATATGAATGTGGATATACCTGAATTGGTCTCTGTCGCAGGACCTGTTAAGGCAGAAGTGTCCCTCGTCGGAGCCATCGCCGCAGTCCGAGTCCGTGTCGCAGACCCACACCAGCGGCATGCACATTCCGTTAGCGCACGTGAACTATAATCAGAGGGGTGAGTTTGGACCATTCATTCATATGTACAGGACTCTACCCTACTTTCCAGAGTTGTTTGAATTTAAACAGAATATAGAACTTCTTACGAGATGAGGCGGACAGGTTTTGGGCGGGCAGTCGAGCTCGTCGTCGCCGTCGCTGCAGTCGGGCTTGCCGTCGCAGCGCGCGGCCGCCGCCACGCAGCGTGCCGACACACCCGCCGTTGCGTTGCCGCGGCACTTCCATTGCGAAGACAGGCACGTGAACTGGATCGATATCGACAAATTACCACTTACCACTTAGGTGCCTCACTTGAGCTCCAAAGCGTTTGCGACTAAAACGCTAACTATCGCTATACTAAATGTCAACGTCAAAGCGTAGCGTCAATGTCACTGTTACGAGCAGGGGAGCGGGACAAGACGCCGTTTTTTGTCCCGGACCAGCCATCAAGAAGACATACACGTTGTGACCCCAAGAACCAAAAATTCTGTCACGACTTTAACGCGGACAAGGAGGTAAAGGGTTTACACTGATTTTCTAATTATTACAAGCCAATGTTTAATAATGTAAAAGAAGCGGTCTACGAACAGTGGCGCGGCTAAAAATGTTTGGAGTATGCTCGCCTCTCAGCTTCTCAGGGCCACTTTATGGTGGTCAGTCGATCACCAATGCTTTTATAGTTGTCAATATAAATTAGGCACAGAGTAATCGATGACTGTATTAAATTTGTTATCGCATGCGCTCGGTCAAATGCACAGCAGCGACGATGTGAAGACGGTAACTATTTAGAATTAGCAAGAAGAAGGGGGAAAGCTATACTGACCTCCCAACATCAAAGCACACACACTGAGTATAGGTAGGTGTACCTGGTCGCAGTCGCGCTCGTCGCTGCCGTCGCCGCACTGCTGCTCGCCGTCGCAGATGTGCGAGGGGTGCACGCAGCGCGCGTTCTCGCACTGGAACTGGCCGGGCTCGCACACGAACGCCGGGCACGACGCCGGCTCGTCGCTGCCGTCGCCGCAGTCGTCCTGCGCCCCGCCGCATAAGTACCATTCAGAACACGTTAAACGAATAATGGAGGGAAATTAATATGATATATGGATTAGGAAGGACATTAATATTGAGTGTTCACCTGCGTGTCGCACCTCCACCAAAAGGGCACGCACTTGAGCACAGTGGCGCACACGAAGTGCGCAGAAGTGCAGTTGGGCGTGCACGAGCGGCCGTCCTCGGCCAGCACCCAGTGCTCGGGGCAGGCGCACTTCGCGGTGGCCGCCAGTCCCCCGTCGCCGGCCTCCGCGGGGCTCAACAGGCACAGACCCGAGCAGTTCAGCGATGCGCACAACGATGACAGCTCTAAGGAAAGCACACATTAAATTATACTATTCACAATATTGAAAATGTGGCAGTTTACTAAATAGTATACAAACATACATAGAGTAGTTGGCCTATTCGTTTGCAACTTATTGGTATATTATTTAGTAATAAGCCTAAGGCTGACTGATTATTAGTTTCGTGTAGTTGCGCTTTCAACAATTTTGTACCTGGAATAGGAGGTTGCCTGGCAGGGTGGTAGACACGCAGGTCCATGGGCTTGTGCACGGTGTGCACCACGGGGCGGCACTCGTATGCGCCACCATTGCTTGCTTCCAACGATGTATTCGTATCCTGGAACAACAGACTTCACTTTATTAGTTATGTTGAGTACACGAATAATTCTACGAAGTGTAAGTTACTTGGAACAAAACTGTAAATATAATTTTGCATTTAATTGTAGTAGTTGGTACCTTGTAGTGCATGTTGGGGCGCCGCCTGCAGGATTCGACGGCCCTGGTCTCCCAGTCGGTCCAGTAGACGCGGCCCTCCCACACGCCCACCGCGAACACGTGGTGCAGCCGCAGCCACGGCATGTTGCCTGTTTCACACATCATACGACATTCAACTCCATCGCACCAAAAACTATCATATTTCATTTGGGAGAACTGATTTAATCAATTTAAATGAAGACATTTTTGGTGAATCCTGAATGCATTGAAATGCCTCAAATTCCATTAATTTTGGAGCGATTTAAAATATAAGTAGTACCTTTAAATTAAACCTAAATTCAATGTAGCCCAGATTAATAGAAAAAATAATAAAAAATGTAGTATTTTCTTTTGAGCGTAATTTCTTATATAAAATACATAAAGTGTTACGAACTCCTGGAGAACAGCACCCGCACGTGTTTGCCATCGAGGTCGGCGACGGCGATGTAGTCTTCGCGAGCGTCAGCGAAGTAGAGCTCCTTGGAAGCCGGCGAGACGGTGAGGGCGTTGGGCCAACCCAGGCCGGTCTGGATGATCGTAGAGCGCTGGGAGCCGTCCATGCCGGCGCGCCCGATGTGCGCCCGAGTGCCCCAGTCCGACCAGTAGATGGTGCTGACGCCAAAACGTTATTAAAGCTTTGTTACGCCCGCCCCTTCGAACAATTTCTTTTAATTTCGACAATAATATTGGTCTTTACCTATGAAATTGCCGTTTTGTATGAAAAAATTTAAACGAATTTTTTTCATGTATTTTTTATTTGTATTAATCAAAGTAATCACCCATGCAATCAATGCATCTTTGCCAACGCAGTGGCAGTTTATTGATGCCCTTCTTAAAGAAATCAGCTGGACGGGAAGCAACAAATTCTTCAAAGGCATTTTGTACTGCCTCTCGGGTATTGAATTTTTTCCCGCCAAGAAGTTATCCAAATTCTGGAAAAAGTAGTATTCTGTAGGCGCAAGGTCTGGTGAGTAGGGAGAACTTCCAACCCCAGTTCTTGCAACTTGGAGACTGTCTGCTGCATGCAGTATGAGGTCGCGCGTTGTAGTGCAGGAGCAACGGAGACGAGCGATTGACCAATGCTGGTTGGAGACGTGCCAGTTTCTCCATCATTGTGTTCAGTTCTTCACAGTACACATCTGCAGTAATGCTCACCCCGTTTGGTAGATGCTGTGATGAATCACACCGGCGCTAGACCACCAAACAGTGACCATCACTTTTCTAGGGGTAAGTTTTCGTTTAGGGCATTGTTTAGGTGCTGAACCAGGATCCAACCAACTTGCTGAGCGCTTGCAGTTATCAAACAGAATCCATTTTTCATCGCAGGTAACAATGCGGTTCAAAATTCCTTCATTTGTGTGTCTGTTGAGCAGTGCAAGGCACGTCTCGACGCGTACTTCGCGCTGGCGATTATTGAATTCGTGGGGCACCCATTTGTTAAGCTTTTTTACCTTACCAATTTGACGCAAATAGACCAATATTGTTTTGACGTTAACGTCGAAACCTGCTGCTAATTCAGCCGTAGATTGTGTATCATCAGCTTCCACAATCGCCTTTAATTCGTCATTGTCGACCAAAGTCTTCGGACGACCGCGAGGTTCATTTTTCAAGTCGAAATTCCCAAAACGGAAGCGAGCAAACCAATAACAGGTGGTGCGTTGGTTTGTAGTGTTAGCTCCGTAAACGTCGTTGATGTTGCGTGCCGCTTGTGCCGCGTTGCTGCAACGATGGTACTCATATTCCATAATTACTCGAATTTTTAACGTATCCATGATGACGAAAAAGATTGAAATGCGATGAAAATGTAACACTAATCAATAAACAAATGACTACTTTTGCAAAAAGAATTCCATGTTTCTAAAATAAAATTAATTTGAAATTAAAATTCTTAGCCAAACATAAATTATTTTGATTTGAAATGGCCAGTACTGCAGAACGGCAATTTCATAGGTAAAGACTATTATTAAAATACGACAAGCAACTCATATTCCTCCTATTGAATCTTGATCTGGTAGTCAACAAGCATGAACGGCTACTAATGATTGACTTAATTTATGTAAATGAAACTTATTTGAACAATGAAACAATTTATTTATTTTTGAAATACTTTTTTGTTGTATTTTATTTTATTTTCGATAAGCGATATGTATATATTCATTTTTTTTTTATTACCTATTTTACATTCATTGGTTCGTCCTTATTATATTATATTATATTAGGCACAGTCACTAACAAATTATTATATATCATATTCGTAACAAAATGAAAGTGTATTTTTACATATACATATTCTCTGTGTATAGTCTGCCGTGACATCATTTAAATAAGGTTCAAGCGGAAGATCGGCGCTGGCCTTATTGGCCAGCATATGCTGAGCTTGACCCTATTTTAGGACAAGCACATTATAGATAGCACATATTTTTATTGTTTCTTTGTTATAGTTATTGTTATTTTTACTACTTAAGAAACTCTTTTTGTAATTGTTCAGCTTCATCATCATCATCATCCTAGCGTTAGTCCCGGTTGCTGCCCAAACTTTCGTTTCGGTGCCCGGGGTCCGCTTTCCGACTTTTTCTACTCCACTTCGCGCGATCTTCTGCATCCCTGGTAGTGAGCCCATTGGCACGCATATCACCCTTTACGACGTCAAGCCAGCACTTTTTGGGTCTACCCCTCCTGCCGGGGCCCGGCGGAGGCGGCATGGCCAGACATTTGTTTCCCACGTAAGCATCCGGTTGCCGTAAAACATGGCCATACCAACGGAGCCGACACTCCTGCAATTTATCTGCAATGTCACGGACATGAAGACTACCGCGAATGCGGGAGTTCCTAACGCGGTCCTTCCGCGTCACTCCACACATCCACCGCAGCATATTCATCTCCGTGACACGCAGTTCTTGCTTGTGTCGCTCTAACACCGGCCACGCTTCACAGCCGTATAAAAGGACAGGCCTAATGATGGTCTTATAGACCTGCCCCTTCAACTTTACCGGCATCTTGGGGTCACAAATGACACCAGTTACCTCACGCCATTTGGCCCACGCGGCAGCAATGCGTGCCTTGACGTCGCAATCGATGTCACCGGATGCATGAAACACAGATCCCAGATATTTCACAAGGTCCGTGCGCTCGACCTTGTTGCCGTCTATGCGTACGGGTGTGGGATCTGTGGAGTTACAGGCCAAGTACTCGGTCTTCGTCACATTGAGCTTCAGACCACCGTTCTCAAGCGACTCTTTCCACGCCTTCACACGTCGCACCAGCCTACCCCTGTCCGAATCTGCCAGCGCGATATCATCAGCATACATGAGCAACCACGGGGGCTGCTCATGTGAGTTTCTGATGCTGTCTGACAATACGTCTAATACCACGCTAAACAGAAACGGACTAAGGACGGATCCTTGGTGCACCCCGACGGTGATGGGGAAAGGTTTGGTGTCGCCAACAGCGGTTCGAACTACGGAATCGGAGTCACGGTACATGTCTCGGATGATGTCAACATAGGCCTCTGGAATCCCTTTGGACCGCAATGCCCACCAGATTATCGCGCGAGGAATACAGTCGAAGGCCTTCTGCAAGTCGAGAAACAGGCAATGCAGAGGCGTATTCTTCGCCCTGTATTTCTCCGCGACAGTCCTTAGGGCAAAAACAGGGTCCATTGTCCCGTGACCAGGGCGAAACCCATATTGACAATCCGAGACAGTGCACTCCTGTCGAATCCGAGAGTCGATAACCCTTTCGAAGAGCTTCATGGTGTGGGACATGACCTTAACTCCTCGGTAACTACCGCACTCCTGCACCGACCCCTTGCCTTTGAAGACTGGAGTAATGATACTCAGTCTCCATTGGCTCGGGATCGTACCGGTGAGGAGTGTCCGGTTGAAAAGGTCTGTTAAGATGCCCACACCACGAGAGCCCATCGCCTTCCAGGCTTCGATGGGGACTCCATCGGATCCAACAGCTTTCCGATTCTTCATGCGGCGAAGACAATTCTGGACTTCTGCAGGCGTTATCAGTGGCACTAATCCTTGATTCGGAGGAAGATCAGGCGGCTGCACCTCTTTGTGCTGCGTGTTCAGCAGCTCGTGGAAATACGAGCGCCATCTCTCCTTCACCGCGAGGTCCTCGCATAGCAGGTTGCCCACAGGGTCTTTTACACAGCGGCACTTGGAAATGTCCTGTGCCGCTTTGACCCTGGAGCGCGCCAACTTATAGATGAGCTTCTGCCCCTCAGACGATTCCAACTTATCGTAAAGTGGTTGTAAGTGGTCTCGCCTGGCTCTGGCAACAGCTCTCTTAGTGGCGCGCTTTGCTACCCGGTATGCGTCGCGGTCTTCAGGAGATCTGGACGCTTGCCACTTCTTAAAGAGGGCTTTTTTCGCCCTGGTCTCCCTCTGGACTGAGTCGTTCCACCACCAAGTCTCCTTGTCACACTTGCGTCCGCCCTTAGACACGCCGAGCACCTCTCTCGCCGACCCAAGGATAGCCGCCTGAATCCTGTCCCAGTAAGCTTGAACTGGTCCGCCCTCACCTCCGGCGCACTTGTCGCCGATGGCAGGGGCGAACTCCTGGGACTTGACTTCATCAAGCAGCCACCACCTGATTCGGCGTTGAAGGCGGTCGACACATTTGCCTTTGGGCTTTACGCAGAGGTCCATGACAAGAAGACGGTGTTGTGCAGTGAGACTCTCACCGGGTATGACCTTGCAGTTGGCTACTTTGCTGATGTGGTATCTCCTAGTGAGTAGGAAGTCGATTTGGGTAGCATTCCTCCCGCTCTTGTAGGTGATGAGATGCTCGGGTCTCTTTTTGAAATACGTATTCACGATGGCAAGGTCAGCAGCCGCACACGTATTGAGGATGTCCTCCCCTTCCGCGTTGCGGCTACCGTACCCAAATCCACCGTGAACACGCTCAAATTCCCCACATTCAGCACCCACATGACCGTTCAGATCACCCCCAAAACGATCCCCTGTGATAATGGGATTCCACCGAGCACTTCTCCGAGTTGATTCCAAAACGCTATTTTATCGGCGTCGTCACAACCGGCCTGTGGCGCATAGGCACTTATCAAGTGGGTAACTACCCCATCGATAAGCACCCTAACGACCATAAGCCGGTCGCTATGACGTTTCACTTCCAAAATGTCGTTCTGGAACTCCTCCGAGAGCACTATGGCAACCCCATTCTCCCCACCAGGTGCACCTGTGTAGATCAGCTTGTAGCCATTCCCAATGAACCGGGATCTGCTGGCCTTCCACCGAGTCTCCTGCAGGAACGCCACGGCCACCCTCCGCCTGGAGAGCACATCGGCCAACTCTCTCGCGCGTCCGGTTAGCGTGCCAATATTCCACGTTGCGAAGCGGAGTTTCCTTTTGGATGGGGCTAGTGTCTTTAGCCGTGCTCGCCCACGGCACGGCAGCCCTAGTCCACTTGTCACAGGAGTCGGGCGAGGTTCCTGCGCGTCGTTTTGCGGCGACGCCCTATCCGTGACAAATCTATTACGAGTCTTAACCATATATTATTTGACAAGTTTTGGTTTTTACGGGAGCGACTGCCGTCCGACCTCCCAACCTCTAAAGGGAAACCTAGAGGTGTCCTTCCCTCGCCACATGCAAGCTGGCAGAGGGAGTAACCCATCAGTCGGCTTTTACGACTCCCTTGGGATGATTTGGGGTGGCCCTATTCTTTCTTCGGCCGGGACCACACGGCTTTGTAATTGTTCAGCTTGTTTTGAAATAAAATATTTCTTTCTTTCTTTCTTTCTTCTTTAAATGTGTTTGTAATGCGGTTACCCATGGGCAGGATGCAGGGCCAGCGCCCTGGGCTCGCTGAGGCCCTCTCTGATGACAACTTTCCGGTGGCGCCCGTCGAGCGCAGACACCTCGATGGTGTCGGTGCCTTTGTCGCACCAATACAGGTTGCCCCCCACCCAATCGACCGCCAACCCATCTGGATTCTGTAGAGTCGCCCCGTGCAGCAGCTACCACCACAAAATTTTATTTTTTTAACATACTAATATTATAAATATGAAAGTAACCCTGTCTGTCTGCTAAGTTTTCATGCCTAAACTGCTGAACCAATTTTGATGCATATCGGTATAGATTTGATCTTGGAGAAGGACATAGGCTACATTTTATAGCGAAAATGAAACTTGAAAGGGGTGGAAGAGGAGTGGATAAAATATAAATAAAGAACGCACTCCTTGTTGATGAGAATTCCGTCCACCACAAAATATATATTTTTAAATTAAAAATGGCAGAACACCATTTGCCGACATTTGTCAGCTAGTATGTAAGCTGTGGCAACCTGTTTATCTAACCATTATTATTATGCCAATGGGGTCCAACTGCGGGTCTCAGGAGTTCCCTTACAAGGAGTGGATAATAATTATATTTGCCGCACTTGGCCAGGGCGAAGGATTTCTCACATCAGTGACCCCAATGTATCGGTTTCTTCAACATTTATTCGGCATTAGTAAGTACAACAATTACGCCAAAGCGCAAATTAAGCGAGAAAAACCGCCATGGGGATTCAACCCCTACCACGAATATTAATATTTTGAACTCAATAATATCAGTATATGTGTAGGCGCTGGTTCTGGTATACTTTTGAACTCTGTACTCATGCGAAAACCCCCTATTGATAGAGGACGGGAATTTGAAAAGGACTCACCGAACTCGAAGGTCTTCTTCCTGTACTGCCGTTGTCCACCTTTATATTCTTATTACTAGCGTGGTACACAATAAAATTACCGTAATAACACGGATCCCAAATAACTTGAAACTGTTCTTTAATTATAGGAAAAGTCGCGCGTGCACAGGCACAATCGATCCTTCACGGTTTTTCACACACACTGAATAGACATCATGGCAGCACGCCATCTCTTGATGAGAAATGGGTATTAGGGTAGTGTCATAGGATGTACAGGTGTGAGGAAGATGGCGCATAAGGCGTTCTCGCATGACTAATTAATATATCAAGCGAACCTTTAATAGTATTAATGGCCTAAACAATATGCAATAGCGAATGACCATATTAAGTTAATCTTTAACTATAAGATATGAACCCATTAGCTTTAAGATTGAATATGAAAAAGCCACTTACCTGGTACCGATCGTTAGGTATATTGGGCAGGAGCGATCCAGGCGCAGGGGGAACCGCCAGGGAGGGCAGCCCGTCATTGCCCTCCTTACAAACTCGCTTGATGGAACTACCGAGACGGGTGACGTCGCTCCAATAGAGGCAGCCCTGCTCGTAATGCATGTCCAGAGCCACCGCATTCGTCAGGTTGTGGACCAACAGCGCACTCGCCTCGGACTGCCCCTCCTCCACGGTCAGGGGCAACAGCGAAGTACGGCGGATGTAGTAGCGGTTAGTGAATATTAAGGAAGCTTTCACGTTTGATTCTGGGGAGGGCATAAAGCATATACATCACATTTGGTTGTCGTCACAAGTTGGTATTTACGGCACCAAAGACAAACAAACAGTAAGCGTAAATGAGAGAATCAGCTGAGTACTCACTTGAAATGGGAGCGCAGCTGGCCCCGTCGAGCATGAGGTGGAAGCCCGCTCCACACGAGCAGACGAAACTACCGATCGTGTTCCTGTTAAATACAATATGTGATTCTTAAGTATAACATATCCGGCTCGAAGGACCTCAGAGAAATGTGCAGAAAGCAGAAAATGTGCATTCACAGTGAAACAAAAATGACTATAGACATAAATATCCAAAAAATAGTACCAATTTCATGAGAAAAAAAAAAAAAAAAATATATATATATATATATATATATATATATATATATATATATATATATATATATATATATATATGTTTATATGTCAGGTATCACCTGCACTTGTGGTCACAGGGGTCATCTTCGGCGCACTCGTCGACGTCGGCGCAGCCCCCGTGGTGGGTGGCCCGCCACCCTTTGCGACACCAGCACGCGCGCCCCACCACCAAGTCCGTGCAGTTGTGCGCACACCCTCCGTTGCGGACCAAACACTCGTTCACGTCTGAAGAGACGCGGGATACTTTGAGTGAAATCGATAAACTCTTCAATAAATACAACAGCGTCAGCAACATCAATACTAATAATTACAAACAAGTTACTTGGGTTACTATTGGTTAAAACGATCAGTAACGAAGCGGAGTAAAACCAATAGTAATCTCAGCATACGAGTTAACTGGACTTGCTAGTCAACGAAAGTTTTCCGCCCTCGCTGACTTACGTAGCTTCTGTCATACTCACTGCAATGTTGTTCGTCGGAAAAGTCCCCGCAGTCGTTGGCGCCGTCGCAGAGAGCGACGCTCGGGACGCACGCGCCGTTGCCGCAGCGCCACTCGCCCAACAAGCACTCGCTCGTCTTCAACGGCTCCGCCTTCGGATCCAGTCCTTGAGCCCCCGTCAAGGCCGCTGCCACACACACAATACATAATACAACCTCTGATCGCCCTTTAACAATCGTAACATTTTTATAATGATACGAAATAAATCAATTCAATAAATAATCAAGTTACTTTACATAATTAAAGTTACAAAGCAAAAAAGATAGCTCGAGGGCTTCTAGGGTGTGCTAAAGGGAAGTGGACAAAACAGGGGCGTTTTATTTGATTGGCACGTTACTTCGATAATACTTACAACAAACATAAGGGTCCTCGTCTGTGCCAGCCCCAGCGCCCCCTCCATCCACGCAATGGTCTCTTCCATCGCACACCAGTTCTGGAGGGATGCATCTTCCCGCACAATATAGAGCCCCCAGGACTGCGCCGCACAGCTGGGCTCCTATGCTCTCGGCAGGGCCCGGGGTCACGGAAGTGTTGCGCCAAGATTGAACAGTGGTGATTGGAGTGCAATCCGGGGGTTCGTCCGAGCCGTCCTCGCAGTCGGCGTCGCCGTCGCAGTACAAGCTCTGCTCGTGCACGTTTAACATTTCATTCGATATATTTACGAACATAGGAAATTGTGTGTTACGTACGCAAGTAACAAGTTATATCGCACCATAATTTACAATGTAAGCAAATAAAATAAAGAATACCGACAATTCACCTCAAATCTATAAATGCACTTCAAATAGGTTTGTACCGTTTGATAACAGATGATAGAACTGACCTTTAACACCGCGCAATACTTTCGTTCACTCGGGGGGTTAGTAGTGCGACGTTATGGGTTGTTATTTTTATGTGACAAAGTAGAAGTTAAGCTAAAATAAGTCACCTCATCCATGCAGGTAGGGATGGTGGCGCAGCGGAAGGCGGCGGGTGCGCAGGCGCAGTCGGCCTCGTCCTCGGCGCGCGGGCAGTCCGCCACGCCGTCGCACTGCGCCGCCAGCGCCACGCACGTGTTCCAAGAGCCGCACTTGAACTGGTCTGGCGCACAGGTGGCATTCGACGCCTGCATATGACCTGCAGACAACACGAGTTCATTGCGTTTCAACGACCACCACCAACAGTACGGTGCACTTAATTATCAACAAATATTGCTTTGCATTATTAAGGGCAGTGCATCAATTACCGCAGTGCAAGGTTTCGTCGGTTCCGTCGGAGCAGTCCTTCTTGCCATCACACCTCCACGAGAGAGGGATGCACTCGAGGCTTCGCGTGCCCTCCACCTCCATCTCCTCGGGCACCCCGCACGAGAACTGCGCTGGCCCACACCAGTCGAACGCGGAATCCTCGTAAGAATCCACGGCCCTCACTGTTACCAGGTCATCTGCAATTACTTTTATATTGTAACACTAATGACTTATTCCAAGTGTATACATATGAATTAAAAATATTAAGATATTGAATAATAAAAGTGCTAAGAGGGAACCTCGTAGAACTCCTTACGGTATAGAACACCATAATGAATAAGAGGAACGATAGCGGCACGGAAGCCCTATATCAAGATATCACATTTTGTTCTCAAACGACTGAAAGTGGTTCTCAATTGTGGATAATTCTGAATTGAACTTTTCCAATGATATTTATTTTATATTGGAGGAACTTGTAAGGTACCTGTCATTATTTACACCTACGGTAATACCTAACTGTAGGTAGATACGAATAAACCAGTTGATTCGCAGACTTGGTCTTGTTTTATTGCTCGCCTCCGTAATTAATATTAAATACACAACTGAACTGACAGAATCTTGTCTTGACTTGATATTTGCAGCAACAAATTAAATGTTCGGTACATGTCCTCGTACACAAAGGCCACCTTCCGAGCGAACAGCGAATCAAAATAAACTGTGGCAGAATGACACACCGTATTTGGAGCAGCCCTTCTCATCGCTCCCGTCGGGGCAATCTGTGAGGTTATCGCACCGCCAAGCGGGCAGGAAGCAGGCGGGCGGGGTGTCGCAGCGCAGCGCGTCTGCCCCCAGCGCCGCACACGAGACGCTCGCGCAGCCACGCTCGTCTGAGGCGTCCGCGCAGTCCAGCACCTCGTCGCAGCGGGCCGTCACGTCCACGCATGCGCCGTCCCCACATCTATAGTACACGCCCGCTTTTAAACTGTTCCAAGATGATTCCCTAAGTTCAAGCGGCCGCAATAATGTATTAAAAGTCGAAGACCGACGCTAGGAGGCGAAATTCGACCAATAAGCACCTATGTTACGCTATGTTGGTAGTTTTAGACATCCATATAATAATCGATATTATCTTATTCTATGATAAAACTCATTAACTTGAATGAAGTGCAAAATGTGCACACTTTTTTCCAGTGTCATTAGTATGTAATTATTAACATATGTGTAAAAATCTAAAATCATACAAATATATTTTAAATCAATACTAGATAAAGTATTAAATGAATAAAGTTGTTTTCACTCACTTAAAATGGGTGTCGGAACAATCGCAATTGAGCTCGTCGGCGCCGTCGTCGCAGTCGTTGCGGCCGTCGCAGACGAGCGCGCCGCGCACGCAACGCCCGCCTGCCCCGCAGCGCACGCTCGACTCCGGACATTCGCGGGAAGCTGCAACCACATTCAAACTTCAAATCCAGTGTTTTCAACTTTTCCTGTGTTGCGATTGGACTACGCAGATGCCATTTAACCGAGGATTCGGTAAAACGTGAGCGTTATGTACCAGATGATATGTATATAATCGAACACAACATTTTTTAGTTTTCTTGCAAATTGACTTCATACTCACTGCAGAAGAACAGATCTTCATCACTGGAGTCGATGTCATCGGAGCAGTGTGATATGCCGTCGCAGACAAGTTCCTCGGGCAGGCAAGGTCCTTCGGCGCACGCGAACTGGCCGGGAAGACACTTGGCATCGACGGGGGCACAGGACCGCCCGTCAGTCGACAACTCCCGCCCGGCGCCACACGAGCACGCCGCCCGCCCGTCTGGTCCCATCGTGCACACCTCCGCGCAGCCGCCGTTCCATACCGCACAAGGATCGGAAGAACCTTTTTTGAAAATAAGCCTCTTTAAATTCAATTCTCGTCGTGGTTTTTATTGTTATCGCAAACTAAGATTTAATGGAAATTAACAAGAGCAACTCAGTAAGGCGGCTCTTTGAATTTTTAAAACAATACTTGAGTATTTCGTGTATTTAGCCAAACTTCCAATTCCTTCATTCGTCTATACAATTTTTTTTAATCATTATATCCGATTAAAAAGAAAATTAAGTATCGGCTGCTGTCATGAATAAATTCGAATGAATAAACACCGGCCACCGCAATCGCACGTGCGTACTGCAATTGGACGTAGTTACGCAAAAAGGATCCAACCCACAATATGGTAGAATAATTAGTTAGTATAACAAAGTACTCATTCTGGGCCTAAAATAAGAGCAGTTAAACTTATTTGTATGAGAAATGATACATTTACGCTTATATTTTCTTAAGAACCCATAGACACTAACAAATACATCAATGCAGAAATACAGCTAAAACTTTAATCTTTAATAATTCAAAAGTAACATTTTGCGGGTTGGATCCTTTTTGCGTAACTACGTCCAATTTATCTATATAAAAATCATTAAACGAACTTATAGCCGGCTAAGGTTCAATCTACTTATATTTTTACTAGGGTTAAGCATTATATACACGGACACAACCGATAGACCTGATGTACAGGCGGGTCGGAATACTATTTACAAATCACAAAAGTATTACTACGTGTTTTGAGAAGAAGTACGTTCACTCACAGGTCTGGTGATCAGCGGTGACGGCGATGACGGCCATGGGGCGTAGCACGTCCTTGCGCAGGGGGGTGACGTCGCCGGCCAGCTTGTCTGCGCGGAACACGCCGTGCGCCACCCAGTCCGACCAGAACACAAAGCCGCCGCCCACCGCCACGCTGAACGGGTGCTGAGCCCCGGACTGCGTCACGATCTGCACCAAACGCACGGCTCATTGCATCCAAGTCGAATCGTAGAGCACTAATTTAGTAAGGCGTATGAGAGGAAGTGGGCGTGGTTTACCTGTCTATGCGAGCCGTCGTAGCGCATGCGCTCGATCTTGTCTAGGCGCGCGTCCGCCCAGTAGATGCGCCGGGCGGCGTGGTCCAGCGCCAGCCCGTTGGGCATCAGGATCGCCGTGGACACGATGGTCTGCAGGCCCCTTCCGCCCGTCCACGCGCGCTGGATGCACGGGTGCGACTCGTTCCAGTTCGTCCAATACAACCGGCTACAAAGCAACATTCACACCGAGGTTAAGTTGTTCAATGGGTGTTAATGTGTGCGTAAAACCTAAAACCCAATACAGGTGGTAATATCTACTTCCTGGATTTCATTCCCATTAATAAGTACATCAAGTCGAAATAAAAATAAAATAGTTTAGGCCAATTTGAATTCAATGTGACGACTATGCTTTAACAAGAGAAATAGATAAATAATGAATAGGAGTCGACTCACTCCTCACAGATGTCGACGTCGATGCCCCTGGGCCGGTCACCCTTGGCCAGCCGGATCACGGTGTGGATGTGGGCGTTCCTGTCGGCCACCGGCATGGCGAGCAGGTGGCGCAGGTTGGCACTGCGGATGGCCGCCGCGCTGTTGCACGTCCAGTACAGGATGCCGCGTTTGCTATCGAACACCATCCCCTCCACCGCGCCCACCTCTGCATTCCAAGGTTATGAGAACCAGTTACTTAGTGGTATAAGCGGATGTGAGCTTGATTGCTTTTTTGTGTGGATGTGAAATGTGTTAGTACTTACGCTCGAGCAGCACGCCGTGGTCGGAGCCGTTGAAGTGCACCATGTTGATGGAGCCGCGCTGGATGTCCGAGTACAGCAGCCGGGAACTGTTGTACTCATACGCCAGGCTGATCGCGTTGCGCATCAGCTCCCTGGCGCACCACAATCAACCGTTGAACATTAAAAGATGCCAGCACAAGCATCACAGTAATGAAACCATTTACTAGCCGTACAGATAAAGAATCCCATTAGAAATGGCGGCTAACATAACGGTTTTTGTGTTGTTGTCCGTACCGGTGAGTGTGAGTATAGATAGCGACAGTGTGCGTGTGAGAGGTGAACAGAAGCGACGCCATTTTCAAACCAATTCTTTAAGTGTACTACGAGTACATATGTACTGAGAGCTTACTTGTTGTGTATGGGCGGATAGGGCGAGTTGAGATTCTTCTCGTCCTCCAGATGGATGCTGTCGATTTTCGTCACTCTCGAGTACATCAGGAAAGAAGTGTACGCTACAGATAATGAAAACATTTTTGACAATGTAGTTGCATTAATAAAGAATCATGAACGAGTTTTAATATTTAGCACACCGACTAGCTTCCCTGCAACTAATAGCGATCGAAAAAAAATATTAAAAATTATGCTACATTGTATTAGAATTGTTAATAATAAAATGATAAGAGGAGTTCTTACGCGTGCAAGTGCGATTGTCCTTGGCGAGTTCTCCATGGGGACACACGCAGTTGGGCCTGACGCCGTCGAAGAGGCAGAGCGCCTCGCAGCCCCCGCCCTTGGCGCATCCGTTCGTGACTGCTGACTTATTCTGGCTCGAGGGAGGTAACCTTTGAGCAGCACTGGACCAGATCTGCAGAAAGCCCACACAAAGGTCTGAATATCAGAACCCACGTTACAGTTCAAAGTTTTCTATCAGCCGCCGAGCATGAGCCTATCCTTAGGCCGTGTTCAATCTCCACTTGCTATCTTAGAGTGTCGGCGCAGTTTCTGTTCAGTGGCTTCGGTTTTTGTCGGGCGTTTTGCGGATGCGAGCCTTCAAGGCATGCATGCCTGAGCGAGCATGTATGTATCTCTACTGAATAACATTCTCCGTATTAACAACATAGGCTCAAGTTAATACAGTTATGTAAACTCACGAATAAGTCCTTGAGGCTATCGCCCACGTTGTCCCTGAGGACACGGTACTGGGTGGCGTTGCTCAGCGGGGCCGCCAGCACGCTGCCTCGGTTCACCATTCTGTAAAACATTATACATGTCAATTATTATTATTTATTTAATGTCAGACTACATTAATCCAATTTCGCATTACGATAACATTACAATTTACAATGATGTTCCTAACTCACAATGCCAAATGGTGGCGGCCATAAACAGACTTCTCACGGGCAAACTCAAAATGCGCATTTTTATGCACCAATAAATAAATAGTCGGCACACAATAACACAACGATTTAATTATTCTAAACGTGACCAAATGGGAAGTAGGAAGGTATGGCCACTTACATATCGAGCCAGTACAGCGTGTCCCCGTACGGGTAGATGGCCACCGGGTGGTGACGGTGGGGGGCGAGGCGGGCCACCAGCTCCCGCCCCTCGCCCTTGTAGGTCATGCGCCAGATGCCCGACTCACGTCCATCGATCCAATACAGGTGCTCATTCTGTTAAACGAAACAGTGAACAGGGTTAAAACAAAGCTATTAAAAAATAAGTATGTATTTATGGCATTAAAGTCTCGATATTCTATATATTATCCCTATTTATGAGCTTTGTAACGACTTTATACAACAAACAAATGGCCTTCGATTCGGCTGAAAAACGGTTTAAATTGTACATTTAAAAAATATAATTGTTAATATTCCATTGAGTAATTAGTTATTACAATATGTAGTTCTATTTCATAATGTGTGGCTATTGCATTATAGCAGTGAGATACCTGTGGGTGCACAGCAATATCGACTACAGCAGTGCCATTGTAGAGCAGCGCCCGGCGGGATCCGTCAAGAGCGGCGCGCTGGATCCAGCCACCCCCCACGAGGAACATCCAGCCGCGTGCAGCGTCCAGGCTGATGCCAGTCACGGGCAGAGGGTCCGTGTCGAGCACCACGTACCGGTGGCTCCCGTCCAAGCGAGCCACCTCCACCAACCGGCGACGGGGGTCCGCCCAGTACACGTTCCCGGCAACCCAGTCGACGGCCACCCCCGCCAGCCAGTCGTAGGGCTGAGCATCGAGCGGCGCCGGCTGCAGGACGACAGGCGCACGACCCGTGCCATCCCGGCGAACTCGCCACACGCATCCCGCCTCCGAATCTGCCCAATACAGCCAATCGCCCTCTGCCGCCGACCAACGAATAAATTCATGTCACGTAATCTACCGGTTTCTACTTAAATAAGAGAGATCCTAATCATGGAGGAATTACGGCGACAGATGTACAACTTACAATTGTGTCAACCGACATTAAAGAAGAAGTGGGCACTCGACACCTTAATTACCTGTATTACCACGGATTTTAAAACTATTTAAAATTTCACACAAGCGCTTATTATCTAAAGTTGTATACCCGCGTGGTAGTCGATGGCGGAGGCCATTGAGAGTTGCGGCACGGGGGCCAGAAGCCCCCTCGGTTCCAGGTGCTGCGTCTCGTTGGAGGCGTTAACCGCTGTCCCGCGCACCTCCCAGCTGACGCTGTACATCACTACCTCGTCCATGCCTGATTCAAACAAAATATAATGAATCGTGAGAACGCATAGCGACCAAAATCTGACAAGGAAGAGGATTTCAATTATGTTCGTAAACAATACAAAGTTTTTACTTAGTCGGCACTTAAATACATCACAATTCTCATGACATCCATCTCCTATTTTATACACTCTTAAACTTCTCAGTGAATAGCAGCACGCCCTATGTTCATGTGTATATCTGCCACTGCTTTCGTCAAAGATGCTTGAAGGACCTGGCTTATAGATGAACCAATATTCCTTATTAATGAAGTCGATACTTTCTCGCTCGACGCGAGGCTGGCGTTGTTCTCATTTTATGGGCCGGTGCAGAATCTTATTCAAATTGACAGATCTTTTATGATGCCATCCAAATTGCCTCCTGGTATACCTAGGGCCAGTAGGGCCAAAGTGAGAGCTCCTTGATTGTATCATCACTGATGATGGATGTTAGCCATATTGCACGCGGGGAATGGTTTTACTGCCATTACACTGCCATTCTGTTTGTTTTAAGCTACTTTAATATAATTTTTTTTGTCGTCACTCAAAATTTGGGTTTGGTGAATGGCCCCGACGGAATGATGCTATTACTGCTACGCGATCCTCTTTAAGCGCCACCCCATTTTTTGAATAGAATAAAACAATATTTTCATTTAATCTATTTGAAAAACGAACAAGTTGCAAAAAAAGGAGTTTATATATTTGTTATAATTTTTTTTATTATGTACCTACCAGTGATAGTATTTAATGTCAAACTAGGAGTGAGTTCGTGAAAGTTAAATAAAAGTGAGACCCACCCTTGCAGCTGGCCCCCTCGAGAGTGTAGCCCGTGGCGCAGTGACACGTGCTGTCAGTGGCGGAGGTAGGCAGGCAGAGGTGCGCGCAAGGGGAACGGCGCGCGGCGCATGCGCCTGCCCCACCCCGCTGCACGCTCGCGTCGTACACGCGTAGCGATATCACGCCCTCTACAATTTATAGTACATTTCAAAACGGCAAAAGATTAGAAATATAAATCTCGGTCATTGAAGTGGTCATGACATTGCGCACATTAAGCGGCCAAGTATTGTGGTACTGCTGTGCGCTGCGCGTGCGCTGGTCTTTTGTGAAGGCATGCGACACACGACCACTGGTTTCCCCACAGAGTATATTAATACGTTCACGCAGGCACTGTCATCCATAGACGACTGCGCTTAAAGCTTTTCGCTTTATCAGACGGGTCCAAATTAATGGTTTCAACGAAAGATTGTTGAAGGGTAGCGGTTTTCGTGTTTACTTCATATAACACCATTGTTGTTGTGTTGGAGTGTATGTGGTGCTACGCGCCGCCCGATGAGGCACTTGTGTGAGCCATCGGTGGTACGTACCGGCGTGAACGTCTTAAGCGCTAAAATAACTGCGGTATTCTTAACCTACGATAGATGAGCCTTTTCTAACATACAGATGTTCTTCTTTTCGCACAAACACAAAATGGAAAACTGAAAATCGCTAACCAGTGTTGTTTCTGAGCAGGCGCAAGTGGTCGCAGCTGCTTTTGTGACAAGCGCGAATAGAGCCATCGTCATCCGCCCACAGCAGGTCCTCGACGTACACCTCCAGCGCCAACGGACGGCGACCGGCACCCAAAGGAACCTTAACAAAATATTTAGTTTGCAGGAAATCAAAGTGAAGCTGCCAACTGATCTTTGTTCTACTGATTTTAGCAGCGTATTATTTAATTCAAAAACCACTTCTTACCGTGGCGTGCTTTCCGGAGCTTATTTCGAAGTACTGGATGGTGTCGGAGGCCGAATTCACCCAGTACAGCCGATTCGCGGCCGCGTCCACGGTCAAACCTACACACAATACGTCAATCACGTTTACCTATTAATCACACTTTATTTATATTAACATGGCGCTTGGTAAATGCCATTTTTATTGAACTTTATACATAGTCTAATCATGACTGATATCTCTGTTGAAAACTAGAGACGCTAGGTAGTTTCTCAAGATCATTAGGAAAATGTTGCTGGAACATGGGACCCAAGTGGCATTTGGAAACTAACGGTACATCACAATGGGGATAACTCATGAGCGTTCCCTTTTGGGGCCCTGAAAATGAGTAGGCTATTGTTTAATAATTGCATTGCTAACATTACACAAAATGCTAACACATAATACTTTATTAAAATATTTGCAAAGAGGTGATTGATACTAACCGGTGACTCCCGAGAGGTCTCTGTCCTTGTGAGCGTCGAGGAGGAGCAGCCTGCCACTCCCGTCGCCGTTGGCGGCCTCGATGGCCTCTACCCAGGTGTTCTCAACTCGACCCATCCTCTTGGTAGCCCAATACAGCTTGCCCCTACATAAGCCAATTTAATATCCCAGTGCCAATCTTTATTTGTTGGTAAAATTTACATGTAGGTGTTGCCACGTTTTTTTTCTATCTCTGTCAGTTTCAAGTTATGCAAAAACTGCTTAAGATGTTGTAATCGGCATTTATTAATACCAATGCCACTACAAGAATTTATTATGTCATTTGTTGCTAAATTGTCTGTCATAACATACCTGGTAGCTCAGTGGCCAGTGGCATTCCATTCGGAGACCGATTTCAAGGTCCTGGGTTCGAATCCCGTGGTGACATGCACCGCTTAGGCAGTTCTTTCGTCTAATGTGCATATTACAGCATAATTGCCTTGTCCCGACGATGAATGAAAACATCGCGAGAAAACCTGCATAACAAGGTCAAACCAAGGACCAAACCCGCCAATCCGCCTTGGAGAAGCGTTGCGTTTCCTCTAGAGGGTGACCCGAGCCCAACTTGTTTTGTATTCTAGTAGCAATAGGGGCTGCTCATTAAAGTGAACACTTATCACAATAAAAATGGCAACAGTGTACGAGAAACATAGGCAACCATTTGTGTCGAGACTAAACGCACCGAGCGTGACGTCTAAAAAACTTTCACTCGAAAAATACATTGTTTATCCTTGGATTGCCTATTCCTTATGACACGATTAGTAGACGAGTATAACTGGTACCTGAGGGGGTCGACGGCTAGAGAGGTGGCGTTCTCGAAGCCCGTAGCGTATATGAGAGTCGTGTATTCGCCGTGCAGGTTGGCCGCCACCAGCGCTCCCCCGCTGGAGTAGTAGAGCACCTCCGAGGCCCAGTCCACCGCGAACGCCTTCGGCAGCTCCACCCCACTGTCCGCCACCACCGATATCCCGCCCCCCGTTAGGCCGGTGCGCTTTATTTCGTTCGTCTACAAAAACACACGACCATAGATGTAGACGCTGCCTAAAAGTCCAAGACTAAACTATATACGTTAGAAGTCAAGGATTCTATTACCGCTTATGGCATGTACTTATTGTAAACAGTGAAAATACAATTGCAAAGACATCTGCAAACCGAGACAAAAGGGTCTATAAACGTCCAGAAAACTCTTTTTCCAGGCTAAAATAATGGTTGTCATATCTAAAGTAAATTACAGCATTTAATTCACGAAATTAAAACATTATTAAAAGAACAATGGAACGCTTTCGGTTTACACGAAACACAATAAATAAAGCGTAGGAATGTGACCTCGGTGTCCGCCCAGTAGATGGCGGCGTGTTTGGCCACGAAATGGATGGTGGTGGGCGCCGTGAGGTGGGGGCCCGAAACCGTGGGCACCATGTGCACGTGCGGCGCGTCCAGGTCCACGCCGCGGATCTCGCCCGCACGCCCGATCAGCAGCACCTTCTCGTGAGCTAATGGGTGGTACACACAATTCGGATTAGCACATTCATTGCAGCCAGCGGAACTGTCTCTCTTCCTACCAGGTAGGTTTTGATACGCTACAACTGTTAATAAAGCATTTCAGTTTTACTAATATAACGTCTCTAGGTAATTTTTTTAATTGTTTGCGACCTAGCACAGCTAAGTCACGTCTCCGACTGCCGCGTCCTCCAAGCTGTCTGCAGAGCTTTCCAAAGTAAAGGTCATCTCTAAGGCATTGTTATTGTAAATTTGAGGTAATATATTGTATATGAAACATTATACATTTAGTCCTGAATGTGGACTGGACGTACAGATAGAAGGGCCCTTACGTCTTAGAGCCCTGTTATTATACCTTCGCAAGTGATGCTGTCGTTGGCGAGGCGCATCACGTGCGGACAGGCGCACACGCGCTCCCGCGGGGAGTCGATCAGGCACAGGTGGGAGCAGTTGCCGTTGTTCACCCCGCACGGGTTGAACTCGCTCGGAGGCTGCCTGCTGGGGTGAATCACCTGAAGCCAATCGCTCTTGTCAGTCTCGTACATATAGTGCATGTGGCGGCTAGTATTAGGAGAGTAGTGGACGGTACCTTAATGTCGAAGGGCTGCGTGAGGGTCCTCTGGACGACGGCGACGTCGCTGCCGTTCCACTTGTTGGCGCGCACCACGCTGTTGCTGCGCCAGTCCGTCCAGTACACGTGCGACTCGAACACTGTGATGGCGAACGGGTGGCTCAGGGTCGCGTGCCCGCGGAGCACCTCGTGGTAATCGCCCCCGTCGTAATCCGTCGTGTGGATCGAGTCGGACCTGAAATAGTACGCTATTACTCTTTCACAGGATACCACCAAGTCAGATCGAATAACCCCTACCTTGAAGGTAGTGTTCACGTACTTTGTTCTTAGAGCACTATAGACGATAAGAGAGACACACGTGCGAGTACGAATAGTGTGGGAAACGGCTACCGTCGCCTATTAGCGGAATTCAAAGTCCTGACCTGGCGTCGATCCAGTAGAGGCGCTTGGCGCGGTAGTCGAGCGTGATACCGTTGGGCCAGGCGCCGTCGGTGACGGCGTCCACGCGCACCACGGCGCGCCGTCGCCGGCCGGACAGCGCGCACCGCTCGATGCGCGGCGCCGACGCCTCCCAATCCGACCAGAACAGGTAGCCTGTCACACGCAAACAACGACCACCCCCACATTAATGGCCCTTCACAAGTGATATGAGCTTGGATTTAACAGCTACAGATTGTCACAGGCAAATTCAGTGTGCACCGCTTTAGGTCGGCCACCTTCCAGGATCTGGCATTTTACTGAAGCAAAGGAAGAATAACTCACCCATGGTGGGGTCTGCGGCGATGGCGCGAGGACTGTCCATGTCGCCGGCGATCAGGGTGCGGCGGTATTTCCCATCCAAACGGGCCACCTGGACCACATTCTCATATCAAAAACCGACAAAGCAACGATGAAATGAAAAAGTGCAAATAGTAGTGAAAATTGTTTGAGCGTGTAATAAAACGTTACCTCGATCTGGTGCAGACTGCTCTCGACCCAGTAGAGGTTGCCGGCCACCCAGTCCACGGCCAACCCTTCGGCCGTCGACAGCCCCTGCGCCACCACCACCTCGATGCCGCTCAGCGCTAACCGTCACACACACATCATTACTTAGCAAGATAATCAAGTAATCCGAGGCAGGGCATAGATACGGGATCAGAGAACGTTGCCCTAAGATAACACTCTCGTATCGATCTGCTGTCGTACGGGAATGGGTACGCGTTGCATCTTCACTTGGTACTCGATGAAAGCAACAGGAGTCACTTCGCTGATGGACGTACACTCGCATTTGTTGTAACGAATCAAAGAGGGACGTTTGCTCAGAACTATATTTCATGATCAACTGAAAATTATTACACCAACAGTATTAAAAAACTATTTGTATGAGCCGCAAGCACTTTCTTACAGTCTGTATGTGTTCCGACAAATGTTTTGTAAAATGAAGACGGCGCTAGTTTTTGCGCAGTATCACTCTCAAAGAAGTATGCGATAAATAAGAGTTTATTTCCTTGTCGCGTTACACAGTCGCCAGACGTGGGCAGACATCAACTGATCGTGCCAAACACCTCTTGCAGATACATTAGTTAGGAAAAAGTAAAAACGCGCTCACCGCTGCCGACAATGACGCCTCTATAAATGTTGTCGTCGAGGACATCGGTCCAGTACAACTCGAGGGCGCCAGTGTCGGGATATCGCCGCCAGTCCAGGGCGATGGTGTTCTTGAGGGAAGAGATAAGCGCCCGAGCCGACAGGGCGGGCAATTCCACGCCGCGGACCTCGTGCCGGTTACTGAACACCAGCAGGGGGGTCACGTTTTCTGCACAATTGCGAACATTGACTTAACGAAAATAGGAGACTTATAATGATCCTTAAACAATGTAGGATAAAGAAAAAATATACTAGACCAGAAGATGGCCTATCAATGTATACAATAACATGTTGCTCACGTGTGCTCTTGCAAGTGAAGCCGTCGTCGGCTAACTTGTAGCCCTCGTCGCAGGTGCACTTGTGCCGGTTCTTCTGTGGCTGGCAGCCCTGCGGAGTACATCGTGCCATTGTAATGTCTAACAAATAATCTTTAAACTAATATAATATACAACAAGTATTTCACACAAAGGTGTTGTGTTATTTTGCGACATTTTCAATTTATTCAAAAATGACATGATATAGTAAGTAGTCTGAGTAGGTAGCATACCTGACTGCAGATGCCCCACTGCTTGCAGACGTGGTGGGGCGTACAAGAGAAGTTATCGCTCTGCAGGTGTAGGCCCGCGGGGCAGGCGCAGAGGGGCCCGCGCGGGGTCGGGTGGCACTCGTGGGAGCACGATGAAAGCTCGCACATAGGCTCACCTGATCGACAAGCACACTCCGGTTTACTACAACTCTAGGAAATAGGTGTCGTCGCGTACTAGACCCCGGCACCCCTCAAAGCTTTCGAAGCCGTGCGTCGCGTATTGTCGCGCAGTAACTATTGTACAACAATGACATATCAACAGACAACAGTTTATAATACCACAACACAGACTTTACGCAGAAATTTTTTACTATCTTTTTAATAGGTCAAAGCTTATACAATTTTGTAAAATGGCGCTATGGCATTGAAAACGTTTTATCTTTTAACGTGCAAACTTCTATGTATTATATATAATATACATAGGTTTGGCGAATATTAGACGCATGCACAGCTACAATTAGGCTATTCTCATTTAATTATATTCTGATGGCAAACTTTATCAGTTACATTAAAAAAGCAAATTATGGTGAATGGAAGTGTTTACCGCATCTATCGGATTCGTCGGCGCCGTCGGAGCAGTCCACGTTCCCGTCACAGAGCTGCAACAAGGGCACACAGCGCGTGCCGTTGTCGCACCTGATGCCGCCAGAGGCGGTGCAGTCGCCCTCCCGATGCGGCGCGCCTGTGCTAGTCGGCTTGGGGGTCGTGGTGGGGAGCACGCCGCACCCGCTCTCATCGGAACCGTCCAAGCAGTCCACGCGGGAGTCGCATCTGAACTCCTGCTTGGAAAGTATCACAGCAGTCAGTTCTGTTATCATGCGCTGGACTGGGAGGGCATGGAGCACTATCACATAGCCCAGCCACACCGCGTGAAAGAGGCTATTCAATAGACAAGACCCGTGTTACACAAGTGATACTCTACCTTCCGAATACACTCGGTGTTGTTGCACATGAACTCGTGTTCCTCGCAGACGCCGTTTTTGTCCAGCTCGTGGTTCGGGTGCCTGCGACACAAATACGTTACCTCTCACTTACTCAAAAATTATCAATCCTTAACCGAACATCATCGAACTACTTGAGAATACTAAAAGTATGTTCCAACTACAAGGTTGTTGTCCAAGTCGTTTAAAATGTATTTTGTTCCATCACAGTTAATCTATTCCCGTTCGCACCGCTTACAGCTTCCCCTTTGCAACCAAGGACACTATTTGCATGACATTTCGTGATATAATGTGTCGGTACTGACAGGCCATTGTTGGGCGGATGATGGTGGTGGGGGCGCGTGGGGGCGTCAGTCGGAGGCGCGTTCCGGCAGTTGCGCTCGTCGGTGGCGTCGGCGCAGTCAGCGGCCCCGTCGCAGTAGTACTCCCAGGGCACGCACGCCCCGTTCCCGCACTTGAACATCATGCTCGAACACTCCGCACTCTCTGTTCAACATAATTAGATAACAGTGAAAGTACGGTACAGTAGGCCGATCGTATGAATCGAAACACGTCCGATGTTCACTCACTGCAGTCGAGCTCGTCGCTGCGGTCGGTGGGGCCGCAGTCTAGGGCGCCGTCGCAGCGCCACGCGGCCGGGATGCAGCGCCGTGAGGCGGCGCACGCGAACTGTCCCGCGCCGCACAGCGAGCGCGCGCACGCCGCCTCCGACTCGTCAGACCCGTCCAAACAGTCTGCGAAATTACCCAATTTATATCGAATGGTATCTGCGAATCGTTTTTAAAATCTAAGTGCAGAACAGTGAATGAATGTTACCCTTCAAGCCGTCGCACACCCAGCTCTTGGAAATGCAGCGGTTGACGTCGCACTGCGTCGACTGCTCCGCACTGCAGGTCACGTTCGCTGTCAACACACATTTTGACGTTGTCAGTAAACTAACCGTTAATGCGCGAACAAACACATGTAACAGTATAGCTAGTGATTTATTTACTGACCGCAGGGGCCGGTGGGCGAGGCGTCCTCGTCGGAGCCGTCGGGGCAGTCGGCATCCCCGTCGCACACATACATCGCCTCGATACACCGCCTGTATCACCGCGGGAGCGGATGCAGCGCAGACAAAAAAAACTAATTAATATTACAATATCTAAGTGACGCGTCTATGAGCATTTAAGGGCAAAACGTGTTTAGATGTTAATAAGGAACCAAAAAAGTAATCGATGAGTAGGAACTGACCCTCGTCCGCAATGAAAACGGCCATAGGGACACCTGTTGGCGCTGGTGCCGTTGTGCGCATGCGCCACGGGAGCGCAGACGCGCGCGTCGCCGCCCACCGGCGCGGACGAGTCGCCGCAAGCGCACTCGCGGCCTCCCGTCCCTTTCGGCAGACACAGCTCCCCGCATCCCCCGTTCTTATACCAGCATTGGTTGCGACCTAATAATCAAATGTTATATTTTGATCACTAATTACAGTTTTGTTCGAACTGCAACAAAATTTTAAAAAAATATTCTCTAGAGTAGGTACTCTAGAGAATATTTTTCAGAGAGAGAGAGAGAGAGTAGATGCCTAAAGAGAATGTGGGCCTTGTGAGATATATTTAAAAAGTATTAATAATGTATTAGTTTACAAATCCGTGCAGGGGCGGAGAAAGAATACTAACCTCTGTGGCCGGGGTCGGCCTGTCGTAGAAGGCGACTAAACAACCCACCCTAGCTACGTGGTAGGGCCTCAAGCCCGTCTGGATGGCGACCACCTTTGGTCTTAAGTATGCCGCCATAATAACCTTGTGTTGTGTTCCGGCATTAGTGACCCAAGTTTCTGTACCCTTATGGGACAGCAGCGTGTTCGCGATGCCACTGGCGTTGCAAACACCTATAGGCGACGGTAACTGCTAAATTCTAAGCGGGCTGTCAGCCAGTCTGCTGTCCTACGCAATAAAAAAAATGTACCTAATACATATACATAATCTAGTCAATCCTTCAATTGTACTCGTATTATTGGCACGCAAATACAAAATTAAATTAATTTATACATTTTTGGTAACATGTTCAATTTTAGATTGATTTTCAAATAGATTGACTTTCTTTAAAATGTTGTTGTTTTATTATATATTTATTTCAAAAATGGTGTGTACGCTTACAAAGGATCGCAATGTAGTAACTGCATTGCATTTTAAAGTGGCTTCGAAGTCTAAATATTATGTGTGTGAAATTTATCACTAAACAGGAGGAGATAAATATTTTCAGATCTAATGTCCAGCAGGCATCGACTCAATTAAGTTTATAGGATTGTTATCTTATGTTTACGTTACAGCTGTCGAGAAGACGAAATTTTAATAAGTCGGATGACAATATAGGAGAAAGTTGTTCTGTTACCTGTTACAGCTGTTTTGGAAACGAGTCTAATCGCGAATAGGGGCGGCGGCAGCTGGTGGGCCAAAGTGACAGAGCCGTTGGTCTCGAGGCGGCGCACGGCGCCCGAGCTGTGCTCGCTCCACAACACGGCACCTGGTGGAGGTAGGTAAAGAGGCTATAATGCCTTGCACTGCATCTGAACCAAATTTCAATTTGTAAACCTTTGACTGAGACATGAAAGTCCAATTTGAAGTAGTCGGTTAAATACACACATTGCTGGCAAGATTTTCTCGTGCTGTTTTCCATCGCTGTCCATTCGGAAACAGATTGTGAAAAAATCTGGCAAGCGGTGCTCCAAACCGGTTCCCTTTGGTCGGGACTTGACGGCTGAACGGATAAAGTACTTCGGTACGCTCGCGGAGGTCACGGGTTCGATTCCCGTCTCGTGTCTGGGTGTTTATGTATAATATATAGTTATTTACGAAATAAAAATTCAGTTTAGTATCAGTTGTCTAGTATCCATAACACAAGTGCTATGCAACTAAAACTATAATATATTTATTTACATTTAGCTGAGAACGAGACAATAGCGGTTACCGTCATAGATGGCGAGGCCGTAGGGTTTCCTGACGGGAGTGTGGGGCGAGTCGCGCACCACCACTTGCCGCTCCCCGGTGCTCAGCATCAGCCGCTCTATCTTATTCAGGTACGTGTCGCACCTAACGAAGGGTAAATCGGTATTATTAGTCCCGTTCTAGCAAATGGTCCGATCGGAGGGAACGTGCTCGATTTGATAAAATTAATAGCAGTTCACCAATCACAAACTTTTTTAAGCTGTTTAATTTATTTATTTATTTAATTCGCCCTTCCCTCCGTGCAGAAGTGGAGTAAGATTACTAACCCCTGCAGCCGGGATCGGCCTGTCGTAAAAGGCGACAAAAAACCCAAGCTACGTGGTAGGGCTCCAAGCCCGTCTGGATGGCGACCACCCCTGGTGTTTAAGTATGCCGCCATAATATCCTTGTTTTGTGTTTCGGCATTGGTGAGCCAGGCTCCTGCACCTCTATGGGACAGCAGCGTGTTCGCGATGCGCCTAGCGTCGCTAACATCCATAGGCGACGGTAACTGCTTACTATTAAGGGGCTGTCAGCCTGTCTGCTGTTTCTCAGCTATAAAATCAGACGCTGAGTCAGAAGAAATTGTTAGCAGAAGCTTAAAAACTATGTTAATACTTAATAACGAAGAGTGATTTGGTCTTCTGCGTCAGGGCCCACAGTAGGAGACTGTCGAGCTTGTTCGCTAATACTTTCGGAATGGTGTTGCTGCTCCCGTGCATCCTGGCCAGCAAAAAGGCTGTCCTTTTACGCCAGATGGCATCAAATCTACTAGAACTGACTCAATGTTGTTTTCTACGATGATGGCGTGAATAGAACTTAAGAAGTCAATAAACTCTGTAAAATTTTCCGCATCAGTAGGTATATATACGCTGCAGATTAACAAGGGTCGACGGATTAGTACTCATTATGGCAGTCACATGCTGGAAAAGAGACTTCCTCCATAAGATCGCAACGCCGCCGAAGGTCCTGTCCTTCAGGATGCCAGCGCCCATGTCCAGGCACACCAATGCCCGCAAAATCTTCCTAAAACATAACTCATTGGGCTGTAACCAGGTCTCCTGTAGTGCAAAGATGTCCGCAAACTGGCACAGTTCGTTTATTCCTTCCATATAGCGTTTTATATTTTTACAGTTATATGAAACTAAACTTGTGGTGTAAACTTGCAGTGTGGTGTGGTATTTATTGTCCACAGCTTTTTTATCGATGCTCTTGTAATAGGGGCTAAATCACCGGCATGTCACACCCTCTGGCCAGATCTCGACGTTTAAGAAAACATTTAATTTATATCCTGTAACTATTATATCTAATATATAAAATTCTCGTGTCACAGTTTTTGTTGCCATACTCCTCCGAAACGGCTTGACCGATTCTCATGAAATTTTGTGAGCATATTGAGTAGGTCTGAGAATCGGCCAACATCTATTTTTCATCCCCCTAAATGTTAGGGGTGGCCCACCCCCAAAAATTTTTTTTTTTTAATTTTTTGACATTTTATTATTTATATGGCAGAACAACGTTTGCCGGGTCAGCTAGTATTTTGTAAACATATAGTATATCCTCGTTCTTCGGTTCGGTCATTTATCGTTCAACTGTCACATAATTGCGCATTTATTGTGAGGGTACTGATGTTGAATGAGTTATCGCGCCCGTTATTTAGACACGTTCCTCTTTTCTTGTTTACATTCTTATTGTCAAATGCATTAATAATGATTGTCTCATAACACTTAATTGAAGTTTGACTTCATCCAACTGTGTATTGGGGTGGCAAATGCTTCTTTACACGTGTTTTAGTTCATTCTGTAGAATTATAATTATGTAACTATTTTGCCACAAAAACAGGTGTTTGATCTGGATCCGTGTTCTTGAAGGCACATAATTATGATGTCTTCTAAGTCTTATGTTGTACTTATTTTTACGCCGAGAGACATTTTAGCGTATTAATTGATGTAAAGAATAATTCTCTTTCGTGTTTAATTTCTGTGCTAGAAAACGAGCCCATACAGAGTCGTACTAAACTGTCTTCATCCATGACATGACCAAACTTAAAATTTCGTTTGTAATATTATATATTGCACTGGAAGCATTTTAATATTTTTGTTGACATTTCAACACTCAATCACCAACGGGGTCACGCAGTGACTGCCAGACGCACAGAGACTGAAAATTCCTCCTTAATTAATACACGAAACTTCCTATAAACCATATTTTAAATATATAGTAAATGAACAGCTATTTAATAATTATCGACAGATCGATGAATGGTGGCTGCCGGCAACTAACGGATGCCAGAACTCATTCAACAACTAAGACTTGTAAAATGTAAAATTTAATTTTTCAATAACAAAAGCAACGAGCCCGTCCTGTTCTGAGCGTCGCCGTGGTACAACTCAAAGAAGCATCGAGTAGTCCTTACTCGATAACATTCAATTTGGCAAATAATGTTGCATATTGTAATGGTATCCTAGTTTGCAGTCCATTTTATTAGCCAAGAAAACAATTATGTTTAAGAGTCATATGAAATTAGCTTTTCCTATTGCGATCCTTTCCTGTAGCAATACGATATACTGACCAATAGAGAGCGTTTTGTTGGTGATCGATGATGAGGCCGTTGGGCCAGTGCATGTCGGAGTTGAGGAGGACGCGCCTGCCGGTGCCGTCCATGTGCGCCGCCTCCACGCGCCCGCTAGCCTCGCCCGACGCCCACACCGACCAGTACATCATCCTGAAACAAGCGTCCGGTGAGATAATTGAGGACCAGGAGTGTTCTTCTTCTATTGGAGCAAGTGGAATCAATTATTTTATTTTATCTACTTTTAGTCATTTTATTTAAGTTTGTAGTATTTAAGTTTCACCGTCATAATGTTTAATTTAATTTTAATTAATTTAATTTAAAGTACAATAATCTATTGCTATTTTTATCTTAATTAATTGTAACTTGTAATTGATGTTGTATTTTATATTGTCAATATTTTGTTGTTAAATAAATTATTATTATTATTGGCTCTAATTTTAATTTGCTTTGGATTGGCGTCAAAGGAAAGTCAAGGCCTAATCCTCGCACTAGTGCTGCCACTGGTACAAATAATGCTAAGACAACATCTCAGTTTAAAAATAACTACTTCTGTCTACTCGACCTCTTGTACTACCTTTTTCGTGCCTGCTTACCCATTAGGTGGATCCAGGGCGATGGCGCGCGGATTAGACTGAGAGTCGCGGACAAGCACCTTCCGGTGGTGGGGCTGCTCCAGCCGAACCACGCTCACCTGACCCAAGGCGTCGTCCGTCCAGTACAAGTTCTTACCTGCACAAAAATAATTATATTTATAAGATTCGAGTACAATACCATGATAAGAAATGCGTCCAAACACCATCACGTCCATCATCTACTAATGCTACATAATTGTGCTGCAAATGACTTACCCATCCAATCGATGGCCAGTCCTTCGCAGTTGTCGATGTCGTCCCCTATGAACACCTCCCTTCCGCTGCCATCCAGCTTTTGCCGGACTATTTCGTATCTGCATACAAAGGTATTATATGTATGTAAATGAAGAGCAGCTTCACCCTTCATTTAAATTTGAATTTGCCGCGCTTTTGATGTGCTGCTTTGGCTGTCATTTGAATTTGACAGATAAGGAGGTTGATTTTCAAAACTTAAGATAAACAAAGAAACTAGTTTGATTTGATTGAAAGTTATTTTTGTAAAAAATTAAGTGAAATATAAGCTTTAAATGTTGTTTCTCTTTTAAGAGCAACTCAGTTTTGTTTTATTTCAAAAAAAGTGAAGGAATAACCATTATATGTATATGTAACAAATGTAATATTGTGGCATAGGAATTTGACATCAATAGCCAAGAGCAACTTCAGGCGCCAAGATGATCCTAACCCAGATAGCACCACCTGCTGATTGCAGGTGTTCCCCTGAGCACCTTGTTGGTAGGCAATAGTCCAAATACCTGTGCACATCACAGTAGTAGACGTAGCCAGTGTCGAGATGGACGTCAACGGCAGAAGGGCGCGCCGCGTGCGTCACGGGCACCATGGGCTCCCACGAGGCGTGCGCTCCCTGCTGCAGCGACAGCCCCTGCACCAGAGGAGGCGACCCACGTACCACCACCAGGAAGCTCTCCAACTCCACTCCTACGATTTACCAACAATATAAAGAATTGAATTGAGCTATGGATAGTTAGACCCTCCTGTCTACAAATACAAGTCATCTAATAAATTGGACTTGAATAGATCTTAGAAGAAAGACTTATTTATTTTATTAAAGAGCATCGCAGAACAGGCTATGAGTCTATTTTAAGTAATGATTTCATCTATGTTTCGAATTTAATAAATTGAAAAATTCTGATGGTGCTTTTAGTCGCTAAAGGACGTTCTCTGTGCCACTTGAGTATGATGAAGGTATACTCACTGATACAGTCGACGCGTCTGCCGCCATAGCGGAAGCCGTGCGTGCACAGGCAGTGTGCGCGCGGGATGCCCTCGCTGTACCGTGGGATGCAGATGTGCGCGCACCCGCCGTTGTTAACCGCGCACGGGTGCTTCACTGTTCCAACACATGACGTCATCACAACTTATTCTATTTTCGTAAATGTAGATAGATCAATGGTTGCTTGAGACTAAAAAGTTTCCAACCAAGTACATATACAGCAAAGGAAAAGAACGAGCGAAATATATCTTCTGGTCCTTCGAGACATAATTATAGCCGCGATAAGCCATATTGTTGACTGAAAGCTCTTTCCATGAACGATTCTCCGTACATTCAGAATGTCACAACAGACGAATAAACAGATAATGTGAACATGTGTAACCTTTGGGTTGCCTCTGGCGGTGGTAGACGAGGGCGCCGGTTGGTCTGACCCCGAGAGGTACCTGCGTGGTGCGGCGGTCGCGGGCGAATCGCGACGCCAGCACCACCGACATGTTCCCCCACACCGGCAAGTACAGCGTCGTCTCCAACACCGATATGTGCTGCAGCTTTTGACTCTGTCATCGACGTGATAAGATATTCAATTATTTCTAGTTAATAATTAATACTCATGCTTCTATTCTGGGCTATAATGTTTGAACCTGTGTCCATTTTTTTCATAGCTGGAATTCGGCAGACCGGCCAACGGCTCACCTAATCACGGCATGGCAAATGGTCACCGTAGCCTATTTTTTTACTAAGATGTTCACTCACAACGTATCCTCGCCTGATGGTCAGACGGTTGTTGCCGTGGTAGTCGGTCCGCTCGATACACTCGAGATACGTGTCCGCCCAGTAGACGGTGCGCGTGGCATAGTCCAGGGTGATGGCGCCAGGGTACACCAGCTTCACTGCAACCAGGGGTGTGCGCCCCGAGCCGTCGAGGAAGGCTCGCTCCACGTTCGGGGGAGACGCGCCCCACACGCTCCAGAACATCACTCTGCAACATTCAAGCTATCTCAGGGAATATAAAGACAACGAGAGAGGCGCTTGCGGTGCTTCTGGGTGCCTGTTAATGGATCTTGAATGAACACACAGTAAGATGGAGTAACTCGCATTTTCTATTCCTATAATGAGACATTGAATTTTACCTTTTAGTACATAATAGATATAAGGAATTGTACACACCCAGTGGTATCGTTGGGTGCATGGGGTCCGGTGGGGTCGAGGGCGAATCCGTGCACCTTGTTGAGGCCGGAATCCAGCAGGATGCGGCAGCGCTGCAGCGACGCGTCGCACACGTACAGCGCCTCGCGCGCCTCGTCCACCAGGTACCAGTTGCCGCTCACCCAATCCCAAGCCAGGTGACTTACGCCTGCGCATAGCTTTAGCTGTATCTTGAGCTGGCAATGGAGCCTTGGTAATGGTGCTGATGTAAATGTCGACAGCTGACGGTAACTGCTTACTTTTAGAAGGCTTCCGGGTACTGTATTACACTAACAGATTTGAAAAGCTTCAATATCTTTTTATTTTCTTTTTTCTTGGTCGTTTACGGTTTTATGTTTACCACAAGTTATCTAATTCTGTATCAAAGTTTAAAAACTCCTATTTAGTTCGTTCAAAATAATTATTTTTAATGTACAATAATTTCTGAGCATGTAGCTTACTGTTGACGTCAGGGAATAGACTCGGAGTGGGCTTGAGCTCGCTCCTGGAGAAGTCGTCGGCACTCGCGCACACGATGCCCGACTTGCTCAGGTTGTGGTGCACGTAGCAAATGGACCTGCAGCGCCGCGGTTAGTGCAAACAAATCTCGTTCAGTATTTAGTTAACGAACGCGTCTAATCTTATATCTTTAAACGAGCAATTCTTGTGTGTATATATATATATATATATATATCATCATCATTTCAGCCGGAAGACGCCCACTGCTGGACAAAGGCCTCCCCCAAAGATCTCCACGATGATCGGTCCTGCGCTGCCCTCATCCAACCTATCCCGGCGATCTTGACCAGATCATCGGTCCATCTTGTGGGGGGCCTACCAACACTGCGTCTTCCGGTACGCGGTCGCCATTCGAGGACTTTTCTGCCCCAACGGCCATCAGTCCTTCGAGCTATGTGCCCAGCCCACTGCCACTTCAGTTTTGCAATCATCCGGGCTATGTCGGTTACTTTGGTTCTCCTGCGAATCTCCTCATTTCTGATTCGATCTCGCAGGGAAACTCCAAGCATAGCCCTCTCCATTGCTCTCTGAGCGACCATGAGCTTTCTCATAAGGCCCATAGTTAGCGACCACGTCTGCGTTCCGTATGTCATCACTGGCAACACACATTGGTTAAAAACCTTCGTCTTGAGACACTGCGGTATTTGGGACGAAAAGATTTTACGGAGCTTCCCGAACGCTGCCCATCCGAGTTGGATTCGACGAGTGACCTCTTTCGCGAAATTGGACCTGCCTAACTGGATCGTTTGACCCAAGTAGACGTATTCGTCAACAATTTCGAAAGTACAGTTCCCAACTGTTACGGGGGTAGGTGCGACATGGACATTAGACATGATCTTCGTCTTGTCCATGTTCATTTTGAGACCTACTCCTTGGGAAGCTGTATTGAGGCCATCAAGCATATGGCTTAAGTCTTCCATGGTTTCAGCCATGATTACGATATCATCTGCGAATCTAAGGTGAGTGATGTACTCACCGTTAATGTTGATGCCCAGTCCGTTCCAGTCCAGAAGCTTGAAGACATCTTCCAACGCAGCAGTGAACAGCATCGGCGATATGACATCGCCTTGTCTGACTCCCCGCTGCAGTCGGATAGGCTTCGAGTTCTGATCCTGGAGACGGACTGACATGGTGGCGTTTTCATACAAACACTTCAACGCTTTGATGTATCGATAATCAATGTGGCACCTCTGGAGAGACTGAAGCACCGCCCAGGTCTCGATCGAATCAAAGGCTTTCTCATAGTCCACGAACGCCAAGCATAGTGGCTGGTTATACTCCTCCGTCTTCTGTATAACCTGCCGCAGCGTATGTATGTGGTCTATGGTGCTAAAACCTTTTCGGAATCCGGCTTGTTCGGGAGGCTGGAAGTCGTCAAATCTGCGCGCGAGACGATTCGTGATGACCCTTGAAAACAGCTTGTAAACATGGCTCAGAAGTGATATCGGTCTAAAGTTCTTCAAAAGGGTTTTGTCGCCCTTTTTGAAGAACAGCACCACTATACTTCCGTGCCAGGCCTGCGGCGTTTTGCCATCGAGGATGACGGAATTAAATAGCTTCTGGAGGATTTTAAGCACAGGAGTACCACCAGCTCTCAGAAGCTCGGCTGTAATTCCATCATCACCCGGCGCCTTGTTGTTTTTAAGCTGTTTAAGGGCCACACTAATCTCGTACAGACTGACGTCTGGGATATCTACGGTGTAGTGTCGGGTTAATTTGGCTCTTGGGTCTTTAGCCTTGTTGTTAACAGGTGCCCGTGTGGTCGTGTATAGCTGTCCGTTATTATATATATATATATATATAATCTCGAAATCGGCTTCAACAATTTTCATGAAATTTCGTATACGGGGGGTTTCAGGGGCGATAAATCGATCTAGCTTCTAGAAAATGTCAAAAGGTGGCGTTTGAGTAGTCCCAATTTAAACTGGAAAATGACTCTTCCTGACATCTATCGGCGAATAATAATACTATTTTTTTTAAATTGCTTTAACGACACAACACTAAAGCTATTCCAGCAGATGGCGTTGTTAAGTAACACGAAGTCAATGAGTGTTTGCTTTGAGATTAGACTAAGAAAATCAATTGTTAATTTCCAAAAAAAAATAAACATACCGAGCAAAGCTTGGTCATCCGGATATTATTTTATAATTCAACTAAAGGAATTTTCATAATAACGTTGCAATTGTATAAATTTGTACTTGGCTTTAAGTAGACGAGTGGAGCCATTTCAAGGAAATAATAAAACTCGCCTGTTAGTGTAGTGAATGTCGATGGCGCGCACGCTTAACGCGGACAGCGAATAATTGCCGCGAATGTCTTTGGAGGCTTTTGTAGGCCAAATCCTGCGAACTTCAGTCTGCGTCACCACTATCACCGACATTGGCTCCTTGGGCGGATCTGAATCAAGCGAATATTTGTTTCCGAGTTTACACGCATTTATCACAAATTTGCACACCGGGAAATCCCTTAAACTCCTTAACAAAATATTTGAGTATGTCAAGAGCGTTGTCACCAGAGTAATCTGCCAGGTCAGAGGTTCGTTACGAATAAAAAATTAAATCTGGATTTGATTTAGCAAAATAGATATAAATAAATAGATATATAGCAACTGGGAAGGGCTTATTCATAATCATGTTCTTATATCTGGTAATTATCATATTAATAACAATATGTAAAATAAAAGGGTGTACCGTTAATGGCGATGCAAGAGAGCCCTTCGCGGCGGTACCCGGGGGAGCAGTCGCACGCAAACGAGCCCACCACGTTGCGACACCGCTGCGCGCACGCCCCCTCCGACTGGCACTCGTCGTTGTCTAAAACAAAAAACTCACTCCCTTTACTATCGACTACTTAACGCAATTGTAATTATGTAATATGTACATAAATAGCTATAGATACATACATACATTCTTGAAGTTGAAACAACGAAGGTCACATTCGCTTTAATTAATCAATACAATATTAATAAAAAAAAAGGCAATAACACCAATATAATTCGTCGGCTCAATTATCAGAATGCGTAACGCCATTTGGATGAACTTTACAGGAGCAAGTAAAAACTTTGTTTTTGCTAGCACGGGAATTGTTTTACTCATAACGCTCACTCACAACAAATTAGCCAAATTTTTGTAGAACATACGAAGTAATCCAATAGATAGGCTTCAAAATAGCCCGCTCCACTAGCCATCAGTTAAATTTAAAAGTGTTATTTCAATATTTTTTGGAGTTACGCATGCTGTCCGAGGCATGCTTCAACCTAAGAACAACAACACTATAATCTAAAGATCTTGGGGATAACAGAAACTCATATGCGTGGATCAGGCTTTCACAATACCCCAAACGGCCATGCTGTGCACTTTTCGGAACCAGAAAAAGAAGGCAAGAATGGTGTAGCTTTGTCTGTGGCGGTTAGCAACAGTTCGGTGCTAGGCTATGACTCAGTGACTGACCGCATATTAACGCTGAGGATCAATACCAAATCCAATGTGGTAGTTTTTTACCTCGAGTTTGTTTACCTCGGATCCCTATTGATTGATCAAGGAGGAAGTATGTTAGAGATCAAAAGAAGAACACAAATTGCCAAAGCTGTAATGACCAAACTGACACGCATATGGTAAAATCTAAGTCTCCAACGTGACTAAAATGAGACTAGTTCGAACATTGGTCTTTTCAATTTTTTTCTACAGGGCAGAATCATGGACAACATCAGAGCGCAAGAATATAGATGCACTTGAATTGTGGTGTTGGAGATGAATGCTTCTTATACCTTGGACGGCCAAAAGAACAAATGAATCTATTCTGGGCCAGCTTCGCATTAAAGTCAAGCTCCCAACAATCTGTTATCGGTACATTCTTGGGTACTTTGGTCACATTGCCCGACGACAACCGGAAAACTTGGATAAGCTGATCGTGACGGGCAAGGTGGAATAAAAGCGACCCCGTAGCTGATTACCTAACCGCTGGTGTGACCAAGTAACCGCCCTCACTGGACTCCCAATAGCAACCGCTATTCGAGAAGCTGAATACCGAACGAAGTGGAAACAGCTTACGAGATAGGCCCCTGTTGATTTTCAAGGATAGGACCTTCGGCAATGAAGAATTCGACCAAGAAGAAGAAAAACGCATCCTGATAATTAAGTCCACGAATTATACGCCATTTCTCTGTTCTAAACCTACATATATTATATAGAGTTTGGCACAATCATTGTCTCCATGCTATACATCCACATGAAATGTTATTATAATACGTATTGTTATATTTATTTACGAGGAGTAATTAAACTAAATAATCTACTATCTATTAATGCTATCAGGTCAGAATACTTAACATGTTTGAAATAGTGACTGTTTCGTGTAGGAAGCCAATTAGGGCATTTTAAAATCGTCAACAGTCAGTAAATAGAGCACAATATTCTTATTGTAACACGTAAGTAAAAAAAATTTTAAATGTTTTTTACTCTCACTGGCCAAAAGATATTTTAACAAGTATCAAATAACAATATTTAAGATGGCATTCCATTTCCAAGGCTTTTTTTTTTTGGTCTCGGGGAAAAACCTCTCTTGACGGGTTCCCCGGCCCGGGGGAACCGAGGGATATGTGGGACTCCGGGAAAGATGTTCGACCATCCGACTACCCACTAAAATACCCCGCTGTTCTCCTATCGCCTACGCCCGGGCCCACGGATATATGGCCTGCCGATCTTGTGGCCCGGGCCGACGCCGGCCCGCCCTTTGTCTTGAGGCGGGCCCCTTCTAAAGTGTTGGCGCCAGGGGGTCAGGGTTTCGTCCCCCCGGCGCTCTCCTAACAACTCTAGGAGTTGAGGGGGGCCACGGAACAGCACGCAGCCCTCACCCTCGCGGCAAAAGGCGGGCGGCGGATCCTCCCCCGAGGGGCCGCCCGTGGCCGCTTTTTACGGCGGCCGGAGGTCGTTACTTGATCTCCGGCGCCGCCGACGTGGCCTGCGTTGGCGGGAGGGGAGTGTGGTGGTCGACTCCCGCTCCCGCTCCGCCGCCTCCTTTGCGGACATGACTGCCTCGCAGAAGGAGGCGACGGCCGTCCATCCAGGATCGCCCCCGACCATGGACAGAACCAAGGCCGGGAGCGACAGGTCCACGCCGATTTGTGCGACGAGGGCGCGGCGCTCCTCGCGCCACGCAGGGCACACGGCGACAGTGTGGGGTTCCAAGGCTTTTTCATTTTATAAATAATGTTTTTGTGTATCTTATCATAAAATACACTACTCTTACACTAAAAATTACCAATGAAATCTGACTTCCTCTTGCTTACGTCAAACAAAACCTGGGAGAAAACTAAAACAAGAGATCATGACCGATCCCTTTATTAGATTTTGTACTCTTATTGAAATCAGGATTTTCGATTCATGTGGATTTTGCACAAGCGCCGATAGAAAAACCGAACTTGCGTTTGTATCTGGACCTCGGTTACCTTCATTAAATAGGTCCCTCCGCACATTTTATTGGCAAAGAGTTAATTTTTATGCAGGACAATGCCAGGGCTCATACCGCAGGCAATGTAAATGAATACCTGCTAGGCGGTATTGTGGTTATGGGCTAGCCAGCAAGAAGCCCGGATATGAATCCCATAGATGAGTCGATGAGACGAGTCAGAGCTAGAGATCCTGCTCCAGAGACGCTTGGCCAGCTTAAAACAGCTATACAAGAAGAGTTTTATAACATTTCACAACACATGATTGTGACGCTTACCTATCCGTTCCATGAGGAACCACATGGACTCATTACATATATGTTAAGAGTCCGGGGAGGAAATACAAGATACTGACTAAACTTTTTGTAACATTTTTCTGTTTGACATCTTTGTTTCTAATATTTTAACAATTTCTTCATAAAGGGTAATAAAACATACCTGTAGAACAAAACACAACAGCTAAAGAAATTTAATTTTAATTTGAAACTAATTAAATATCTATACTTAACTGGCATTATTTATATTTTAAATGTAAAAAAATTAAACTCATTCACAACCAAACTTCAGGGGTATTTCGATTTTTTTGATGAGAAGTGTATTTGATACTTGTAAGATACAGCACATGTAGAGACTAAAAATAATAACTCACCAACACATTTGCCTGCTTCGTGATGGTAGCCTGGCTTGCAGTAACATCGGAGGCCGGCGTGCGTCGGGCGGCAGCCCACCGCGCACCCCAGGGAGGCACACATCGACGCCGTGACTGGCGAACACATTTGCACATGAACAGTACATTTGCTACGCTTTCCTATCTTATCGTTTGGTACAATCGTGTCTGTGAGTTCGATTCCCACGGGGGACAAAAGGTACGTGAATCCATTCCTGGGAGCCTCTTTTCTTGACCGCGTTTGAAGCATAATGAATTTCTTGCAAAATTCAGTGACGAAAAAATCAATATCAATTTTGTATTTGTTGATTTATATACATTTATATTGGCAACACTAATTGAAATCTCTTACTCTTCCAAACAAGATGGCGAAAGGATGGTTGCGTTTTACTTGTGTGATAAAGCTAATATTATAGAATAAAGTATAAAACCATGAACGGGCCTAATTATTTTAACATGGTAGCAGAACAGTGGTTTAATGTTTAGTTGGTATAATGGTTAAAGTGTGATAGAAACAAGAAAGAAAAAAAAAATGGCGTCAAAAAATAGTGATAATATAAATATTCCAATTTTCGATGGCACAGATTACAGTAATTGGAAAATACGGATAATTAAGTTTCTACAGTTCAAAAAGTGCAAGGATGTAGTAATGAGAGCGAAAATTGAAACCGACAAAGATGAATGGGACGATAGAGATATACAAGCAACAAACTATATTTACAGTGCTATAACAAACAAGCAGTTGGAATATATAAGTGAATTAAATACAGCATACGAAATAATACAGAAATTTGATGAGATGTACCTAAAGAAATCAACGGCGTTGCAAATAGTATGTCGACATAAACTCGAAAGTGTTAAATTGAAAAATTATTCTGAAGTGTCTTTATTTTTCGATGACTTTGAAAAAGCTGTAAATGAGTTGAAACAAGCCGGTGCAACGGTATCAGAAACAGAAAAACTAAACTACATGTTAAAAGCACTACCAGTGAGTTACAACTACATAGGTGATTTAATAGATGTCTTACCAGAAGGTGAAAGGACAGTGGACTATTTAAAAAGCAAAATAAAATTGAAAAGTACAGGAAATATGAGTGAAATGTCAGAAGACACATCAAATGTTTTTAAAGCAGATACTAACCGATCATATAATTGTTTTGGTTGTGGTAAACCTGGTCACCTAAGAAGAGATTGTAAGGCAGAAAATGTAAACCGTGGTCGAGGACATGGTCTTTCAAATTATAGAGGAAATAGTATACAAAATTATAGAGGAAATAGTATACAAAATTATAGAGGAAATAGTTTACCAAGTTATAGAGGACATAGTTTGCCAAGACGAGGACGTGGTTCATACAATAACAGAGGACAAGGTTCAAGAAATTACTACCATAATAATCAAGGGAGTCAAGGTAACAGTTATCATATTAGTATTGCAAACAATACATATACAACGCAAGAGAATGATAAGCCAAAGGGTCAAATAAATTGGTTACTAGATAGTGGATGTACTGACCACATTATTAACACTGATAAATACTTCAATACTTATGAGATATTGGACAAACCTATTAAAGTCAAAATTGGTAACGGAACAATATTAGAAGCTACAAAAATTGGTAATATAAAAGCTTATTTCTTAGTCTATCGACAAAAATCTGAAGTCACACTGAAAAATGTTTTCTTTGTAAAAGAAATGAAGGCGAATTTATTAAGTTATTCGAAAATTACTGATAATTGTTCAATCGTCTCAAAAGGGAAATTTGCAAAAATTTACAATGAATATAGAAAGATTATAGCAATTGCAATTAAGGATGAAAGACTGTATAAGATGAAAAGTTACATGTGTGAAGAAATATTGGAAGCAAATATTAGTAAAACAAATATGACTGTAAAGGAAAAACTGCATCGTACTCTGGGCCATATTAACTTTAAAAAATTGGATTTAATGTGTAAAAATGAATCATTAGAAGGATTACCTAAAGAGATTGAATATGAATATTTAAAGTGTGCAATATGTATTGAAAATAAAATGCATAATTTACCATTTGCTAATAATCGAAGAAAAGCAAAAGAGATATTAGAGATTGTTCATACAGATTTAAATGGGCCACATCAGACTACAGGATATAATGGAGAAAAATTTTTTTTGAGTTTTATTGATGACTACAGCAAATTAGTCAAAGTTTATTGTATCAGATCAAAGGATGAGGTATATGATTACTTGGTGCAGTATGTTAATGAAGTACAGAACTTGACAGGGAAAATGATAAAGGAACTGCGATGTGACAATGGGAAGGAATATATGAATGCAAGAGTTTTTCAGTTTGCAAAAGAGAAAGGAATAGTGATAAAACCCTGTTCAGCATATGTTCATCAATTAAATGGAACAGCAGAGAGATATAATCGTACGTTGATGGATATGGGTAAATGTCTTTTATCAGAAGCAAAGGTAGAAAGAAGATTTTGGCCTGAGGCAACTAAAACAGCTGCATATCTTAAAAACAGAACCTTAACTAATACTATTGAGAGGAAAACCCCGTATGAAATATTTTTTAAAAGGAAGCCATCTGTGCAAAATCTAAAATTATATGGAAGTAGAGTTTTTGTAAGAATTCCTGAAGAACGAAGAAGGTCTAAATGGGATAAGAAAGCAGAAGCTGGAATTTTGCTTGGTTATACTGATATTGGATACAGAGTGTTAATTAACAACAGAGTTGTTATTGCTAGAAATTGTGATATAATTGAGGAAGATGTTAAATTATGTGGTTTTAAAGATGAGGAAGAAAATAGTGAATATAAAATAAAAGAAAAGGAAAAGGAAGATAAAAGTATCCAAGAGGAAAGAAATATGTTAAAATACTCAGAAAATGATAAAGAGAATGTAGGAGAAAGTGAAGATGAGAATCTAAATAGAAGATTAAGAAAACAAATCAAACCTCCACTTCGTTTTGATGAAGAATTTGGTTATTATTGCATATACTGTAACTACTGTGATGCGTCAGCTCCAATTGATTTTCAGGAGGCGATTACATGTGATGAGGCAATGAAATGGAAAGGAGCAATGAATATCGAGATGGAAAGTTTAATAAAAAATAATACCTTTACACTAGTTGACAGACCCTCCAAGGAAAAAAAGGTAATTGATGTGAAATGGGTGTATAAAAGGAAGAGTGAAAATGAATACAAAGCAAGGTTAGTAGTAAGAGGTTTTCAGCAAACAAATTGTATTGATGATACTTACTCACCTGTTGCTAAAATGCCTACACTTAAGCTACTATTATCTTATTGTTGTCAAAATAATTTAGCTATTCATCAAATGGATGTTGAAACAGCATTTCTAAATGGTAGAGTATTATCTGAAGTTTATGTAAAGCAACCAATCGGTTATGAAAATGGAACTGATAAAGTTTATAAATTAAATAAATCATTGTATGGTCTAAAAGAAAGCCCCAGGGCATGGTATGAATGTTTTAATGATTTTTTGATTAATTTTGGTTTTCGCAGGAGTAAATATGACTATTGTTTATATGTTAGAAAAGAGAACAGCTTAATTGTTTATATTCTTTTATTTGTGGATGATTTATTAATTTGTTGTGAAAATGTAGAGGTTATTGCTGATATAAAAACTAAATTGTCTGAAAGGTTTAAAATGAAAGATATTGGTAAAGTAAAAAATTATATTGGTATTGAGATTGAATATATGTATAATCAAAACAATGTCTTAACTTTGAGTCAGAAATCTTATATTGAGTCTTTAGCTAAAAGGTATAATATTGAGAGTGCAAAAATGTATAAGACTCCTATGGAAATAAATTTAAAATTGGAACAATCTGATATTAATGAGGATGTAAAATATAGAAATTTGATTGGTGCTCTTTTGTATATTAGTTCAGGTACTAGACCTGATATATCTTACAGTGTAAATTACTTATGTAGATTTCAAAACTGTTATAATGAGACACATTTTAAGTATGCATTGAGAGTTTTAAAGTATTTGTATTTGACAAAAGATCTTAAATTAACATATTGTAATAATAGTAACGCTGATATTCTAGATTGTTTTGTGGATGCTGATTGGGCAGGAGATATTTTAGATAGGAAATCTACTACAGGATTTGTCATTAGATTGTTTGGAAATATTATTTACTGGAAATCAAAGAAACAAAGTAGTGTAACAAAGTCCTCAACATTTGCTGAATATGTAGCTTTATCAGAAGCAGTAACAGAGTTAAATTTTCTTATGTGTCTAATGGATGATGTATTCGATAAAGTTTGTAAACCAGTTAAAATTTATGAAGATAATTCAGGAGCCGTAGCTATTTCTAAATATGGAAACTTTACTAAGAATTCTAAGCATATTGAAGTTCACTATCATTTTATACATGAAAATGTTAAGCTAGGAAATATTGAAGTTGTAAAAATAGAGTCAGAAAATAATGTTGCAGATATATTTACAAAAGCTTTGGGAAATGTTAAATTCATAAAATTTAGAGAAATGTTAAATTTGAAATAAAATAATGATTGTTGTAACAGTGTTTTACAATATAAATGTAAGGAGGCGTGTTGATTTATATACATTTATATTGGCAACACTAATTGAAATCTCTTACTCTTCCAAACAAGATGGCGAAAGGATGGTTGCGTTTTACTTGTGTGATAAAGCTAATATTATAGAATAAAGTATAAAACCATGAACGGGCCTAATTATTTTAACAGTATTAATTGACCTACTTAAAATGAGGTTAAAGACAGAAGGAGTACTCACAGTTGTCGCATATGTCCCACTCGTCGCTGGCGTCGAGGCAATGCTTGACGCCATCACAGAAGTTGTAAATGGGCACGCACGAGAAGTGCCCCTCCACGGGCGTGGCGCACCGCGCCATGTTCTCCTCGCATTTGAAGTTCTTCTCACCTGCACATACGACAATACACAATTACACGTGGAGTAGACGACTTTGCTTTCTCTGACGAATTGAATGTTTGTACATAGCTGTCGGTCTTCGTGTCACCATCTGTACCTTTATCTGCCGGTAGATGGAGAATATGCACCAAAGAACACAAAAAACTATTCATGAACTTTTAAAGATTATTTTAAAAGATTAAACATGTTATATAGTAGTATGTAGTATCATCGCATAAGTGTTTTAGATCAGCTTACACGAGAGCAAAGAGGAAGAGGACTCATTGGGGCGAGGTGATGCAATAGTACCTATAGCATGGCATAGCATAGCATAGCTGTCTACATAAGTAACGAACTATATGGATGTATGTGTAGATATGTATGATGTGTGAACGTTGAGTTTAGTCTTAATACAACTAGTAACCAGCATTGACGTGTTTCATTTACTGACCTCCACACCTCAGGGGCAACTTACATGTGTAGGGGTCCTCGTCAGAATTGTCGTGAGGGCCGCAGTCGGCGTCGCCGTCGCAACGCCAGCTGGCCGCGATGCACAGCCCGCTGTGCGCGCACCTGAACTGGCCTGCGCCGCATGTCGTGTTCCAAGCTACAATAAAAAGTGCCCCGGTTACAAGTTATTAGCTAAAAGTCCTTTGTGCCCATTGAGTGACGAGAAAAATTTAAGTCACTTTGCTGTAGTTATTAAAGAATTCATAGTGCATGGTAGGGTAGTGCATTCCATATGGCATGTAGGCTAAAACAGGCATTTTGTGTAACATTTTCTGCGTGCAAGGGCGGAGTAAGGATTCCGAGCCCTGCGGTCAGTGGCGGACTGTCGTAAAAGGCGATCAAACTAGCCTAACTAAGTGGTAGGGTTCCAAGCCGACGTCGATGGTACCACCCCTGGTCACTCTCTAAACATGCTGCTATAATCATCATCATCTTTGCGTTGTACCCCGGTTGCAGCCCAAACTCTCGCTTCGGCGCCCGGGGTCCGCTTTCCGACTTTTTCTTCTCTACTTCGCACGGTCTTCAGCATCCTTGATAGCGAGCCCATTGGCACGCATATCACCCCTTACGACGTCAAACCAGCACTTTTTGGGTCTACCCCTCCTGCCGGGGCTCGGCGGAGGCGGCATGGCCAGACATTTGTTACCCACGTAAGCATCCGGTTGCCGTAAAACGTAGCCGTACCAACGGAGCCGACACTCTTGTAATTTATCCGCAATGTCACAGACATGAAGACTGCCGCGAATGCGAGAGTTCCTAACGCGGTCCTTTCGCGTCACTCCACACATCCACCGCAGCATATTCATCTCCGTGACACGCAGCTCTTGCTTGTGTCGCTCTAACACCGGCCACGCTTCACAGCCGTATAAAAAGACAGGCCTAATGATGGTTTTATAGACCTGTCCCTTCAACTTTACCGGCATCCTGGGGTCACAAATGACACCAGTTACCTCACGCCATTTGGCCCACGCGGCAGCAATGCGTGCCTTGACGTCGCAATCGATGTCACCAGACGCATGGAACACAGGTCCCAGATATTTCACTTGGTCCGTACGCTCGACCGAGTTGCCGTCTATGCGTACGGGTGTGGGATCTGTGGAGTTACAGGCCAAGTACTCGATCTTGCTGCTGCTATAATATACTTGTGTATGTTCCAGCATAAGTAAGGTTTTAAAGTTTCAGTTCTCCTACGCGAACGGCAGCGTGATAGTGATTCCCCTGGGGACGCAACCATCCACAGGTGAGGGCAACTGCTTGCTATCAAGTGAGGCGTCGGACTGCTTAATGTTCCCCAATAAAGTTGTTGGAAAAAGTTCTCGAACAGTGTTGACATCTACCCTCTGGCCCAAATAAATGTTTGAGTGATTGCTGACCGCAGTCTATCTCGTCGGAGAGGTCATCGCAGTGCGGCCTGCCGTCGCAACGCCACGCGGCCGGCACACAGCGCGTCCCATCCGCACACGCGAACTGGCCCTCGGTGCATTTTGTCCCAACAGCCTGTGTACCACCAGCATTTGTACTATTGTCCCCTGAAACGTAATTTGAAGAAATATTTACTACGAAAGTAATACTATAATATTTGTTAATCGTGTGTTTATAATTATTAGACAAAATCTATCCAGAAATAAGAGCGGCAATTAAACATCTAAAATGTAATAAAGGTTACGATGAAATCCCGATCGAAGTCTTCAAAGTGATAGGAGAATCTGAAGTCGATGTCTTATTTATTATCTGTAGTAAAATATGGGAGACAGGCATATGGCCTGATGACTGGTCGAAAACCATTTTCAGTCCACTGCACAAAAATGCAACAAATACCGACTCATAACCCTAATATCGCATGCAAGTAAGGTGATGCTCCACATAATTAACACTAGTGTCGGCCTACCTTTCAAGGCAAATCGCACCTGAGCAAGCCGGATTTGTAAAGGGTAGAGGGATTCGTGATCAAATTCTTATATTACACCAGATTATTAAGAAGGCCAGGGAACTTAATTCGACTTCATACATCTGCTTTGTAGACTTCTGCAAAGCATTCGATACAGTCATATGGACACACCTCTGGAAGATACTTGCGGAAATGGGTGTACCACCCCATTTAATAATGCTTTTGAGGAGGCTATATGAAGACGGTACTGCAGTGGTACGAGTGGATGACACTCTGTGGAGCAACTTTAAGACCGAGGCCGGGATCTGACAAGAATGTATCTTATCGCCGCAACTCTTCAACACCTACACAGAGTATATAATGCGCATTGTCTTGGAAGATTGGGACAAAGGTATATCAGTTAAAGTAAAATCGATGCTCTGGAGATGTAGTGCTGGAGATGTCCTCCTTAAGATGCCGTGGACGGGATTTCGCACCAATGCATCCATCCTCAAATAATTCCATATCAAACACCGACTTTCGTCAACTGTGCAACTGCGATTATTGAAGTTCTTTGGTAACATCTCCAGAAAGGAAGACTCGGTGGAGAGACTGGTGATTCGGGGTCAGGTTGAAGACAAGAGATCACGTAGCTGATCACCAACCCGCTGGATTGACCTAATTACTAAAACAACGGAGTCCACCATGGTCCAGCGCACTCGGAATACCTCAAACCGCCATAATTGGAAGCGCATTAATAAGAAAGCGATCTTGTGATGGACCTCGCACGCTCCACTCTAAGTGCCTCGTCAACGCAACCACGACCACTCTGACAAGAGTGTCCGACTCAGAAGATCTGTCTAGATAAGTGTAGCGCGGGTTCAGGGTTTGGATTTAAGAAAATTCAACCAAAGTCAAAGTGATGCCATTTCAAATGGGTTCACAGCCCGCATAATACAAGTGTAATGAGTGCTAGCCCTTAATATTTTGCAATATCATTCCTCTTTTGCTTTTAGCTATTGCTGCAGTGGTTGTAGCACATCGTTGGCAGGTCCTTCTTATATAAGTTTGTCATCGGTATTTAGGTGTTAAGTTTGCAAGCCAAACTTCCGCTTCGGCGCCCGGGATCCGCTTTCTGAGTGTGTCTTCTCCGCTTCGAATGGTCTTCAGTATCCCTGGTGAGTTTATTGGCACGCACATCACCCTTTACGACATCAATTTTGTTGGATCTACTCCTGGAAGTGGCATGGCTAGACATTTGTTTCCACGTGAGAAGTTGACTGCCACAAAACCTGATTATACTAGTGAATTTGTTTGCAATGTCACGGAGATAAAAGATGTCAATCCATTTATCCACCGGCAATTTGGGGTTACAGATGATTGCAAATTTCCAGTCTCATCACTCCAGTTGAACCAAGCAGTAGCAGTGTATACTTTGACGCTATAATGAGAATGTGCTACGAAACCATCATATGAACTCAGGACGCGTTAGCTGCATATCCATTATACATAGCTAATCAATTAAAAGATCTCATCGACCATCCTAGTCCTAGTGCTTGAAAAGGAAAGACTTCGAACAATGCGTTCTACCAGTGCACAGTGATTCGGCTAGAATTTGCTAGCGGGACAATATTCATGACGTAATTTCCAGGAGCCACTGATAACGACTTGTAAACAATCTCCCCCCCGGTAACGAATTCCAAGAATTATTTTGTTTATCACCTCATAAAGGTATCTTATCAGGGGGTCAAAGTAACCCTTATAGGAGAGGTCATTTTCATTTGCAAATCAGTTGCATTTTATGCACACTTGTGATAGCGTATTTTAAAATTGGTAACAAAGTGAAACGAGGGTTTTGTAATGCAATATCTGAAGGTATGTACTTTATTATGACTTACTAGCTGTGCCCGCGACTCTGTCCGTGTGGAATAGTGACTTTAGGCAGCATTTTTTGGATATTTGAGATCAATTTAAATTGGAAATTCAACCTACTAAGTTCAGCCTAAGCTGAACCCTATTTCATATGATCGAAATCTGAGGTCAACTTAAATTGGTATTAAAATTTCCGAAACTTAACATTTTTAACTAAAACTAATTTTTTTATCAAAAATAAATATAGCCTAAGTTACTCCTTGATATATCAGCTATCTGCCAGTGAAAGTCCCATCAAAATCGGTACAGCCATTTCAGAGATTAGCCGGAACAAACAGACAGACAGACAAAAATTGTAAAAAATGTTGTTTTGGTATATGTACCGTGCATACGTCCGAATGCACTTAGTAAAAAGCGGTTATTTTAATATTAAAAACAGACCCTCCAATTTTACATTAATTGTAAACTTTAAACAGTAGCAACTTTTTTTATCCACATATATCCACCTACATTTTTCTATATGTAATACCTACAACATTCAGGCATATATTCGTATATAATTATTATAGACCCCGAAAAGGCCCGAAAGTAATTTTTTTTCTTCACAACGAGTCGTGACTATGACGAAAATGGAGTTTTTTGAAGAGTGGCTAAAACATGACAAAACTGAACGAAACAGTGGCATTTTTTCTAAAGCTGAATTGAGTAGCGAAATTATAGGACTCGACGTAAACCTTATCATCGATTTCATGTAGTTTTAAGACCTTAGTCATCGGATTAAGACATAAATTATATAGAATTCGAAAAGTTTTGTGTTGATACTAGAAAATTATACCTTGATCTGTATTCCATGCCCGTTACTGCGCATAAAATACGTGTACACAGCGCGGAAGTTATAATAAAGTCTTTCCTTCTTCCCATTGGACAACTCTCCGAAGGAGCTCAGGAGGCAAGAAATAAAGACTGTCGTAGATTTCGTGAACGGCAGGAAGCGGTCACTTATTGCCACAAATACAGATCTTTTGAGAATGCTTTTAATTAAGTCTGAACCTGTTATCAACTCGTATAGAGAATTACTGCAAAGAAAATTTACTTCTTTGCCATCGGAGGTTCTGAACTTGATTATCACTTTCATTGTCATCCGAAACACCATCAGTAAGTCATCATCAGGAATTAAATGAGGAGGATTATTTACTCTCTGAATATTCTACTGAACGGGAGAGCGGTGATGACAACTCATCTGATGATGATCAGTAGGTTTAAGTATTTTTTTATTGTAATTATTATTCTTATTTTATTGTGTGTTGTAGTTGCTTACAATTCATGCCTTATTTAATATTATATTTCTTTTACTTATACACCTTGTTATTGTAAATAATTGATATATAGATACTGTTATTGTACTAATTTATTTTAAAAGAAATAATATTTTGTAAATCAATAAATGTGGGTACACACTATCATTATGATTATTATTTTTTCCTAGAAATTTCTTTGTAAACAAACATGATTGTGCTTTACACACATAATGAGTAGGTAGGTAGACGTAGACGTAGACGTAGCTAATTAAAGAACAATTAGCGACAATAGTGAACAAATTAGACACATTAGTCTTGCAGCTACATATATCGATTGATAAACATACAGTACACATTTTTCAACTTATTTTTCTTAAAATAGCTTAAGGTACCTGGAATATACATAAACAATTGAAATTAGTGAAGAAATAATATTATCCCGCTAGCTTGTACTAGTCGAGACAGTGTTGACCTAGTGGCAGTGTGGACGAAGCTACGAAGCCGACAAGCCGAGGTGGCACTGACGGCGAGACTGGTTCACAGATTGTAAGTCGCTCGACGGGCTGTGGAGCGAGCTCAATGCAGCTCTCAGTGTCTATCTTAAGGGCAACATCCGAAATAAGGACATCCTTGAGACAACCAAAGTGAGCCTCGCTCCTGAACGAGGTAGGCACATGCCAGTAGACTTTGCTTGGTCGACAACAATCAATTAAGTCAATGCTTTCTCTGACAGTACGAATGTTTCAAAATGTGGCTCGATTGGATCGATCGATGGATATCGATCTGGATGAATATAATTAAACTTTATGCTAGCAAAATGAAGCAAGGACGTGCTGAAGGGCGGAAAGAAACTTGATGGGAATGACTGTCTGACAACTGAGTCCCTGCGTTTATTTAGAAGAGGTATTAGTGTCGACATTTTTCTGAAAAAGTTGTTGCCACCAGAATTACGTAGCATTGGTTACCTATAAAATTGATAAATTAGTGATTAGGCTCCCTAACTCAGGTGTATAACAAGGGCGACCTGCGCCGGGTCGATAGCATACGCGCCGCAAATTAATCGAGTATTGAAAGATAAAAAAGAGACGGAGTCGAGGTCCCTTGACCCCGTGCGCGCCACTTACGACCCCTCAGCTCTTATCTCAATGAGAGTAAATAAACTAAAAAGGAAAACAATATGGCTGACCGGTTGTCCAATAAACACAGACAACAGTAGTCATAAAATTATTTACGCTAGAAAGGTTTAGCCATTAGCTTGTATATGATCTTTTACTCTAAATATGAAACTATACAATTAAATTGTCAACCATGTGCTCCGAGCGTCCATGACGCAAATATTGAAAGCAAACATTAAGAGTCTGCATCAGAAGTTACTGTGTGGTTTTTGTTATGTTTATTATATAGGATGGACGGGCTGGACGTTATTTGTATTTATTTAATAAAACACTTGTATAGACGTGTGACTGAGTTTAATGGCTAAGAGACAGAGAGCGTTGGTGTTGCCAACATCTTAAATAACTACCTAACAGTTTTACCAATATATTAAAAGGAGACAAGATAGCATTCCGGTACTATTACGGATTCATCTTACTAACGTTAGCAGCGTTCTCAGATAAAACGAGTCATAATGCGACAAACAACGAGCGACAGTAGTGCTCTTGATGTGCGATCGACGCAGAATAAATAGCTCATTGTGTGCAGCTACATACTTACAGGTCGCGCCTCACAGATAAGCCCACTCGTCTGCATATCTTGGGCCACTGAGGGTTACCGACGCCCCCCTCGCCACGTTCTTTATCTTAATTATATTGTAATGTCATTCGTTACCCCAAACTAATAATTAATATATCGGTTAATCGACCCCGTCGCTAGGACATTATTTATTATGGTGCATTTGTCTTGGATAAATTGAAAAAATTAGAAATTGTGTATCAATTTGATTTAACATTTATCACATTTCATTTTGTACAGCTTTGATTTGGCTAGTGGACGAAAAAAAAACGTTCTCTCAGAGCTTCTAAAACTTTTGAAAATCTTTGACTCGGTCAATCCTTACAATGTTTCAATGTTATGATCATTTACAAATGTTGCACTTGCAAGGTCAACTCGCAGATTAATGACCATAGTGTATGGTATGAGCGCTGAGCTATAACTACATTCAGAATTTGTTTATATTTTATGCGAATAACATGAAATATGTAGCTTAATTTACTGAAATATACCTCCAATGACATAACATATTTAAAGACACACTAATATCTAATGTCAAATTTAACTTAGACATTTTTAAAATACATCAGTTTAGTATACTTATGAAAGAAGAATAGAGTTTTTATGTTATACCACATACAATGTCAGAAGCCAAATGCTAACCATCCCAGTTCATAGAGTTAGATTACATATTATCCGAAATATACTGGTACATTTGAAACGCGTGCCGATGCACGATGCTGACGTGATGGAATCACAAACAATGGTCGGCTGGCATCGGAGTTCCTCGTGCACCGAACATGATGCTACGATTTGATTAATTTCAATACTGTTTTGCATCAAGCTGATATCTTCAATAATAGACATATTTCGCTTTTTAAGCGGCTGACTTTGAAAGATCGCGAGAGGCCCCATTTGTGTCATTACGAGTCGGGAGGTCGAAGCACGACGGCGGATGTCAACCATAACGGCGGAAAGAGGGGTCCACTGAGAATAAATCGTCGTGCAGCGGTTGCTCATATGCACACTGCGTATACATGTATGCTTTTGATTTGTCATTTAGATTATTTTATGCCAATTGGGGGATATAAAATTGAATGACAACGGGCAACCAAATGGAAATCCCAAACTATGCACCCGTTGACCCGTCCGTATCTGCGTCTAGCGGAGAAATATGCGAGGATCGATCGAAGGTCTTCGCTTTTTTGCAGATCGCCATTTCAAGATGTTCTTTTAGTTTGAAGGAACTCATTCAGGCATCCTATAATTACTGTGCTCAGTCCAATGAATAAACTGTCCAAACATCGTTATTCTGCTTATGGTATCAACTTACTTAGCGGTGAGCAAATCGGCTTACACCTTTAAACACCAGTATCGACAAATATCCGCTTTCTTAAATGATAGTGTTATCATGCTATCATTTAAATTTCGTAACAATACTGTTATAATTTTCTTGTACTTTTCGTAGATAGAGAAATCTGTCACGCGTTGACCGCGTAAGCCGGCTGACACAAGTCAACGAGTCCAGGCAAATAATTCCCTTAACGAAATAGTTAAGCGGATGAATTATAATTGATTCGCTATATAATTTCTGTGTATCACGCTACAAGCAATTTTATTGATAGAGTGTACAAATTAGCAGTGCACACTCTGTCTTAGACAGACTAACGCATCTGCCTAGGTAACTAGAGACAGCGTTTAACACGTCACTAACCTGATGTGCTACTGAATATTCTCTTGCATCGCCAAAAAAAAAAATTAACGTACGTGACCCGTTAATCCAGGGTGTACTGTTTCGACCGCCATGCGCCAGGCCGAGTGGCTAAGCTTAGTGTCGCAAAGACGCCTTTCAAAGTTACGCCAATGACGTCCTATACGTCACATAAGGTAATAACATGTCTAACATGAAGTGCAATTCCAAAATTGAACTTCGAATATTTTAACAGAACTTCAATTCTGAACTGAAATTCAAAGTACATAAGAATTCACGGGAAGAGGCCGACGTCTAATTCATCATTGTTTTTATAAGAAAAGAAGTTATTGTAAAGATAATAGCACTTCAATGATATTCGACCGAAAACTAGGATTCAGTTTAAGTGTGAGCTTTTAATACAAGGAATATTGAGTGTTTAAGTAGTGAAGTGTTAATGTCGGTTGCAACCCAAGCTTTCAATTCGAAACTCGCGGAGTGTTCTTTTGTCGACTTTTTCTATTATTTTGCTAGGTGGTAGGGCTCCGAACCTAACTGAATGGCGACCTCCCCTGCTCTCTAAAAATGCCGCCATAATACCCCGGTGTTATAATCCGGCTTATGTGAGCAGATTTTAGTTTCCTTAGTGGTGCGATTTATCGGTTCCCCCGGCGTGGCTCCCCTAATACTCCTAGGCGATGGTAGCTGCTGACTATCATATTGGTCGTCAGCCTGTCTGCAGTCTCACAGCAATAAAAACAAAAGTGCGTGCATACAAATTACACATGGCAGAAGTGAAACTTCTTTGTCAAACTAATTTAGTGAACTCTAGACGGCCATGAATCGGCGCCTTATACATTTTTATAATCCAAGTTTAATAAATGGACTGCGCTTCGAACGGAAATGTTTGGTATAATAATAATTATAATATTATAAAAATGAAAGACTTGATTGTTTGTTTGTTGGCATTGAATAGACTTGGAAACTACTGAACAGATTTGAAAAATTCTTTCACTGTTGGAAAACGACATTATCCCCGGGTGACACAGGCTATATTATATTTTCAAAAAAAAAAATAGGGATCCTTACTAAAACTCCAATAATGTAACCCAAGGTGTAAAAAAATTACCTAAAATATTATTTCATCGCGTGCGCTACGAAAACTATTAATGATAGAATAAAATAATGTACTACGACTTTGCAGAACATCAATATTTACAAAAAATGTCGCGACAGCATATGTAAATAGGAAATTATAATATTATTATTCCTTCAATATATATTTATGAAGCGGCAATATTTATTAGGAAAAATATTAAAAGTTTTCAACTTTGAAAAGCATTCGACACAAAATTATGCAGTGCTACATGTCAGACTACTACATTCAGCAGGAGTATTTTTGATATGGCCATAACAATTTATAACCATCTTCCAACAGAAATAAACTTCGGCTCAACCTCTAAAATGCCTTCAAAGTGAAAGTTATTTTTAATAAATAAGTCTTAATATACAATTAATGACTATTTTAATGTCAATTTTAATAATGTAAATGATGATTGACTGAGAAATTCAATTCAATAAATTGTATTCTAAAAGAAATAAGTAGTAATTAGCGAAATGTGGTAAACAATAAGCATGAATAAATTGAATTATCATCAAAGCGTGTTTTTTTAGGTTTAAATATATTTTAAATAATAAATTGTAGTCATTTTATTAAAGCCCTTTAGTGAAAATGTAGTGAAGAGCATTATATAAAATATGTGTAACAAATTCAAACATAGTAATAGTTATTTGAATGTACATATATTAACTATGTTATGTAAATATTCCCGTCAAGGCGCAGTAGAACACAAGTGGCCTAATTGGAGGAGCGCTCAACCGCTCAAGGATACTGCGGCCGCGCCGAGCGAAGTGGGCGATCCGTATGCGAGTGCGAGTGCGAGTGCGAGTGCGGGCCGCAGGAAATTAGCTCAAGTGGGGTGCGCGCGCGCATCGCGCAACCATTGCATCTCAACACACCGCAATGAAGTATTACTATAAATTGCGAAATAATATCACTTTAGCGTTTTTTTTAATACATGAGATGTAAGCATTTGCTGGTATCTATTCGTATTGGATTTCATCTTCTAATGTTGGCCATTTTAAAATAAACGACATATTGTCCGAATGGTACGAGTATAATAAGCCAGAAGTTTAGGCAGCCCCTCTTACAGTGGTTTATAGTGGTGCTAAGGCATACCAAACCTCTCTTCTAGGCAAACATATTTTTCTCTGGAATGCTAGTCGTTATTGAATTAAAAACAAATTCCACCTCTTGAGTCACCAACGATAAGTTGTGTAAAATTAAGTATATTCTCTTACCGACTTCATAAATATCTTTTCACTCGTGTTATGATCAATATACTACTTCGTATACTCAATACATTACAATTTATAGTTAATATAAAATGGAAAATGTTTACGGCAGAATTATCGTAATTTAACCTCTCAGAAGTAGAGTGCAGAACCTTGAGGCTCAATGGTTCCCACTTAAACACATGACCAGAGAAATTTCCAAATGTTATTTACATCCGATAGCAGGCAGAGGCATCGCCCGTGCCGACGCGCTGCTCGGACTGTAAGAGGTTATTTATCACCTTTTTTGAAAACCTTAGCCGGAAGTACATTCCAAATCCGGTAATCGTTTTTATTATACGTTAGAATTTTGTATAGATTGACAAGTGTATGATTGTATTAATTTGTATTTATAATTTACGTTTCCCCTTTTCGCATAAAATTCCTTATGGTCAACAATAAATTATGGAACCATATGTTACCGTTGCGTTAGGTATTGTTTTGGTGGTGCTTCCACCCCATTGGTAATCATGTTCTAATTTTATACATTAGGAAGTGTTACTTTTTGGGTTGCCATTTGTATGTTCGCGTTCTGTCAATAATTAATATCTGCGCAAAGAATGAACGGCGTGGGGCACACATCTAGCCGCGCAGATTCCGGCGTTTGTAACAAGAAGTCAGCTCGATTAAGGACTAATAGCAACTCAGTTCCATACGACTAAACGCTACATGCACGTTATGTGTTATTAGATGGTGACCGAACCTAGGACCGGTTCGGTAGGTAAGTCGCGCGACCGAGACGCATCGGCCGAGCGCACCTCATCGCCCGCAAAAAACTTACAGGTTCCGCCGCACCGAAGCCAAACGTCAATCTATTTTACATTTAATAACTAACAATGTTTAATGACCTTTTGTTATTTCAATTCCTATATTATGGAATACCTACTATATATTATTATTATACATTCTAGTAATCTTTTAGAAACTGTCCATATCACCTTGAGATCTTGGAATGTTTTTGTATGTAACCTTATAGTTAAGTCGCCCTTTAACTTGTGCTGCAAGGCCCGGTTAGGGGTAGACGCCAGCAGCTCAGTAATCAGCCGGGTTGTCCAAATCAGATTTCACGTGAGAGATAATATAGAAAATTCTCTCATTTCCAAATAAACCACATATAATAGTAGTATCAAGTATAGGTATCCTACCGTTTATGATACCAGCCGGGGCACACAAACATCGTTCAAAGGCGCGAATACCTCGCTGCTACTTGTTGGCCACACTTGTTTATACATCTTTCGTACTTTGAGCTCTTGTAAAGCCTGTCAGCCCACTGGGTCAGTGGTCACTGGCGACAGACAGTTCACATATTCGTCAATGTATTTGCACGCCAAGAGAAAATTCCCAATGCCTTTCAGTTTTCTAGAATAAATGGATTCTAAATATCAGCACGAGGTTCGGCAGTAATGATTTCTCATAATACTTGTGAACGTTATGCATGGATACATGATACTGGAGTTCAACCACCTACTGGTGTAAGTGATTGGTGTATACAGCTTGTAAATGTGGCATACCACATGGCAGTACATCTCATGTTACTTGCTTCAAACCAGTGTGCTAAACTCGTTTATTTTTGTTTTAAATATGTTTTATATATTCTTCTTATGCTACTAAGTAACACATATAAAATGCTGCAATATACCTAGTCAGGTCATAAGTATTGTCACACAGTAAAAACTTTTCTTTTAGAATGCTGGCCACAAAAAAGTTTATTGAATTCGAATTTCGAATTGTTCATGAAAATAAAAATGTATACTTTTAGAATTTTACTCATTTTTATATATGGAGTGGACGCTTAAAGAAGACCGTGTTGCAGTTATTGCGTTGCATCGTTGCGGTTACGCGCCAATTCAAATTTTTAACATACTGAAAAATTTGAATATAACCAAAAGATTCGTTTATCGTACCATCAAACGATACAATGAAGACTCTAGTGTAGATGACAGGTCAAGAAGTGGTCGCCCTCGGTCTGTTAGGACTCCAGCAGTGATAAAAGCTGTGAAGGCACGAATTCAAAGAAATCCCAAACGTAAGCAGAAACTGTTGGCCCTTCAGATGGGGTTAAGCAGAACCACGGTGAAAAGGGTGTTAAATGAAGACTTAGGGCTTCGGGCATATCGAAGAAAAACAGGACATCGTTTGAATGCTCGTCTAATGGACCTGAGACTGAAGAGATGCCGCGCTTTGTTGAAGCGGTACGCGGGAAAAAAATATCGGGAAATTCTTTTTTCGGATGAAAAAATGTTTACCGTAGAAGAGAGCTACAACAAACAAAATGATAAGGTGTACGCACACAGTAGTGAAGAAGCGAGCAACCGTATTCCGTGTGTCCAACGAGGTCATTTTCCATCCTCGCTCATGGTATGGTTGGGAGTTTCTTATTGGGGCTTAACAGAGGTACATTTTTGTGAGAAAGGTGTAAAAACGAATACTGTTGTCTATCAAAATACAGTCCTGACGAACCTTGTGGAACCTGTTTCTCATATCATGTTCAATAACAGGCACTGGGTATTCCAACAAGATTCGGCGCCAGCTCATAGAGCGAAGAGCACACAAGACTGGCTGGCGGCGCGTGAAATCGACTTCATCCGGCACGAAGACTGGCCCTCCTCCAGTCCAGATTTGAATCCGTTAGATTACAAGATATGGCAACACTTGGAGGAAAAGGCGTGCTCAAAGCCTCATCCCAATTTGGAGTCACTCAAGACATCCTTGATTAAGGCAGCCGCCGATATTGACATGGACCTCGTTCGTGCTGCGATAGACGACTGGCCGCGCAGATTGAAGGCCTGTATTCAAAATCACGGAGGTCATTTTGAATAAACTTTAATGTCATAAGAATCTATGTTTTGTTAAGTTCATTTTGGTATATGAATGGTTACATAATGAATAAACTTGTTACAATTATTTTACATTAAACATGTGACAGAATTTATGACCTGACTAAGTATAATATAGGCTCATTAACAACACACTTGTTTTTGAGCCTTTCAGGAGTCTGTGTTAAAGCAGCACTAGCAATAAAACACGTGAACTTTTTCCTAAATTTTAAACCTGTATACAGGTTTAAAATATGGCTAATGAGAGACCAAAATTTGGCTCCAAATCTTATATACATATCTCTACATTAATTAATCTTTGTACAAGCCACTAAGATCAGGTTTTTTAAGTCATTTTCCTGAGTAGTCTGATAACCATCACAGAGCTTTTAACAAAAACAGAATGTACATCATATACATTTACCCAGATCAGAACAATTATTTGAAGAACACAAGTAGTTTTACCTCCTGGAGATTGAACCCAGAGAAATGATTGTACACAATCACTTAAAAGCCACTCAACCAGTCAAGTCATATATCACCTATGTTAATTTGGGACACTCATTTCCATTCCCTATACAAACATAAATTCTATATTCATAATTGGTCAAAGTAGTAGGTCTACACACAACATATTATCGACAGAAGCCCATGTTTCTTGGTAATATGAGTATATTGAAATTTTGAAGAAATCTAATATTTAAAATACAGCAGGGGAATCAAGTGAGTTACAATGCAGTAAAAGGGATTATTGGATTTAAATTGATGTATAAAATGCTTTCTTTTGTCGTATATAAAAATTTAGTTATAACTTATAACTATTTAATTATAAGATTTTTATCTTATCATTCTTTAACATTGATCAAATGTTGGTATCTAATCCCAATAAAGGATAAAAATAATTGACAGTCAATGCAAACATGCATCTGTGAAGAATGTTTAACAAAAATCCAACTTAAAATTATATTTAATTATAGCTGATTGCAAGAAGTATAAAAACCCTAAATAAAACGAACACCCAAAATCTTCTCCTTTTGGGCTTCACTATCAGTATTAGCAAAACATAAAATAGGATGGCATTCAAAAACAGAAAATATATTGAACCATTTCTAGATTTTATACAAGTCAATGACCGTCATGGCATACAATCGCGACGAGATCGTCGCACCCAAACCATAGATATCCCAAGCTGGACAGGAGCAGGACATGCAGCATGCACATTACCTACCCGTAAGAAGACCGGCCAGCGTCGCATCCAACACCGACAGCAGCAAAACAAATAATGCCGGCGTTGCGCGGCCCAACCGATCCATCCTCGGTGGCGAAACTCTCAAACCAGCCACAACGTTAACATGGCACCCTTGCGAGCGAACTCTGTGCCCGGCAAATCCCAACGAAAACACTATTGCAGCACAGACCACCAGTTTGGGAAACTATGTTTTGAGATGGCTATTTTTGTTTACAGCTCAAACGGCAGATCAAAAGGCAGTCGCGATATAGATGTCAATAAACAATTGATCTGTTTAGATACTTCAGTTTTAATTGAAACACGTCGATTTTAGTTCATTTATTTATAAAATCATTAAAGATACTATCGAATGCGTTTAGACGCAACGAGCACCGATCGAAACCTAATCTAAAACAAAAACTTCAAGCATAAAAGATAAATCATAGAGTAGACAGATTGTATCGCCAAAGGCTCAAAAGAAACCACAGACCCTGTAATCGCAACTGACAGACTCACAGACATGGAAGCATGGAGTTAATACATGTGTGGCATTATTCGAGTTAACAAATATACGAACTGCTGTAAATTGCAACGTGTTGTATTTATATGGTAACAGTTTAGTTGGAGTGAAAAGGGTATTTCTCCTGTAAATTAGCAGGGACTCTATCCAGAGCCCCTCACATGGACCTATTACTTCAGTGAGTTAATAAGTACAACTACAAACTCTATGCATGGAAGTAAAGGCAGAAAAAGGCGATGGTAACTACTGAATTCTAAGTGTCCCGTCAGCCTGTCTGCTGACCTACAGCAATAAAAAAAAGTAGTTCGTACATTTTATACTTGTTATAAATATAGAAATATTATACTTATTTAAATAATTAAAGCAATAAATAATTTTTAACTTGTAGATGACAATGTACGTCAAATTGGACGAGTAATATTTATTTTTTCATAATATCGAAAGGCATTTGGTAAAACCTTTTTTGTAAAATATTAGATTTATTTAACATACATTAATGTTACACTACATATGTTTGAACGCTGCAAAGGTTCGTTATGTACTGTTCAGAAATAACGCCAGAACACGCCACGACACGACATGTTAGTGTGCACACTCACCGTCACGACAGTAAGCATCACGACACGCCACGACACGTTAATATGTTTCTGCCTTAACTCACAGACATAGTTATAATAAGTACTATAAATAAGGGCACAGATTAGTCAGAACCATAGTTAAAAGAACTTAGTAGTTCGTAAAAAAAGTTATTTCAAATCCATTATGCGAGTTATTACAACCATTTCTATTAGTCCCATAAGTATATTGAAATATAATTGGTATTTATCTGATACTGTTTGAGTCAAAAAGATTATGATCTTGTTAAAACAAATAATAAATTTATAATAATAATATTACTTATTTTAACCAATACCTGCAAAATAAAAATATAATGTAATTTTGGGATCTTTTGAGCTGTTTAAAGGAGGTTTTATCTATTGATATATGTACGTTTGATTATTAATAAACTGATCTATGGTTTTCCGTCATTTAAGTTTGTTTTTTAATCCAGTTCCAGTTCGGTAAAACTAAACGAACTAAACTTGCGCAAAACATATCACTGTAAAGAAAAGAGAGATATATCTTTTCGATCTGAGATATATATCTGTCTTTTATATCTCGCTCAGAGCGAGATTGAACAGAGTAACTGATTATAATAAAGTTTTCATATCAGACTGAACCATCTGAGCGAGATAAAGTGGTGACGATATTATTTTCAAGAATGTTGAGCCAATTAAAATCCCTTCATACGCACCAGGCTTAGGACTGTTACGTAGAAAAAAGAACTATGATTGAAGGGTTACCACGTGTGTGACAGTCAAGTTAGGTTGGCGTATTTAGAAATCAGTGTAGGTAAATAGTTCTAGTTATACATACCTATTTCGTTTTCTTTATGTACATTATTAATTTTTATACATTTATTTAGTTAATCTGCGAATCTGAATTAGAGCTTATAAATAACAATTGGGATAATTTTTTTGAAGCCATCGTGTTCTTCACTCATTTAATTCTCAATTAATTCTATCCGTGCAGTGGCGGAGAAAGAACACTAACCACTGCGCCCGGGTCGGCCTGACGTAAAAGGCGACAAAACAACCCACCCTAGCTACTTGGTAGGGCCCCAAGCCCGTCTGGATGGCGACCACCTTTGGTCTTAAGTATACCGCCATAATAACCTTGTGTTATGTTCCGGCATTAGTGACCCAAGTTCCTGTACCCTTATGCGACAGCAGCGTGTTCGCGATGCCACTGGCGTTGTAAACACCCATAGGCGACGGTAACTGCTAAATTCTAAGCGGGCCGTCAGCCTGTCTGCTGTTCTACAGCAATAAAATAAAATAAAAATTTCATGTATAACCAGCCTTTGTAAATATGCGTTCACAAGGAACACATGTTGCCACCAGATTTAAAAGCTTTAGAATATGTCGATATACTAGCTGTACCAGCGACTCCGTCCGCGTGGAATAGTGACTTTGGGCAGAATTTTTTAGATACACCTTATGGTTTGTTTTGGATTACAAACCCTATAAACCCTAAAATATAAATGAAATATGCAAACAGTAATAACGAATGCAACTGTTACGCTATGCGCCTCCGGAATACGTACGTTCGAACCTACAAAGTCCAGCCTAAGGTAAACCCTATTTCATATGATTGATGACATAAATCTGAGGTTAACTTAAATTGAATATTCAACCTACAATGTCCAGCCTAAGCTGAACCCTATTTCATATGATTGATGATATGAATCTGAGGTCAACTTAAATTGGACAGTAAAATTTCCGAAACTTATCATTTTTAACAAAAACTATTTTTTTTTCTGAAATATAAATAGCCTAAGTTACTCCTTGATACATCAGCTATATGCCAATGAAAGTCCCGTCAAAATCGGTGCAGCCATTTCCGATATTAGCCGGAACAGACAGATAGACGGACAAAAATTGGAAAAAATGTTGTTTTGGTATATGTACCGTGTATATATCCGAATGCACTTAGTAAAAAGCGGTTATTTTAATATTACAAACAAGCCCTCCAATTTTATTTATTTGTATAGAAGTGTGGGTAAACATTTCGTCTTTCGTGCCACCAGATAAGAGGATCTTCGGTTCGCAATTACAACGGCTCTTGTGTATATTTATCCACTTCAATTATACCGGCTACAATTGAGGTATCTGGCCCTATTAGCGCTATTTCTTTATCTGCACGGGTCAAATTACGCGTATTCATTCAAAAAACAAACACTTAAAATTATGTTACAATTAGTACATTATTTTGAAAAAAGTCCAACGAGAATCTTATCGCAACCTACATTGTGCTCTATTTCCATAACATTACGTAAAATTTATTTTGTTACTAATTCGAAATTCGAATCTCGCTCGCTCTCGGCACTTGAGCTCCACTCGGGCTGGCATATAAACGTTCTAAGCGACGTCGACTATCTCTCTCTTTCCTCTTCCTTATACATCTTTTTATTCATCTAATCTGGAACGCGTCCAAAATGAATCTTAGTTCTGGGATATAAAGATATATTTACGAAACTGGTGAGCGAAAGATATATTCGCTCTTTTGGCCTGGTATATATCTTTTATATCTTTCGCTCGAGAGCGACACAAGTCAAGTTTAAAAAAACGAACAAGTGTCAAAAAAGTAAGGACGATATAATCAGTTTCGTAAAATTTTAAATATATTTTGTTTTATATTATCAAACATTTAAAACTTGACAGTAAGGAATTTATATTCATAAATTGAGCACTTTTAACTAGATACAATTTTTTAAAGAAAACTATTGAAAAAGTTAATTATGTAACAAGAAATAGGTTATGTTATGATTCTCAATTATTGTTTAGTTGTTTTAATGGAATTATATGTGGCAGGGAAATGGGTGGCCACGGACATGGACCCCCGTATACCATTCCCCCGTACACTCAATTCACCCATAAGGGCATCCCAAAACTAGAAGAACTGGAGAAGGCGCTCGCCCAAAAAGGTCTACGCGACCCATGGATCAGGTGAGACCCTTTAACTGCAATATTTTCTTCTAAACCAGTGATGCGCAAACTGTTTTCGACTACGATTCCTTCAATAGAGAGAAAAATTTAACGACCCCTAGATAAATGTACTTACTTACTACTTTTTTTTTTTTTATTGCGTAGGACAGCAGACAGGCTGACGGCCCGCTTAGGATTTAGCAGTTACCGTCGCCTATAGGTGTTTGCAACGCCAGTGGCATCGCGAATACGTTGCTGTCCCATAAGGGTACAGGAACTTGGGTCACTAATGCCGGAACACAACACAAGGTTATTATGGCGGCATACTTACGACCAAAGGTGGTCGCCATCCAGACGGGCTTGAGGCCCTACCACGTAGCTAGGGTGGGTAGTTTTGTCGCCTTTTACGACAGGCCGACCCCGGCCACAGAGGTTTCATTGAATAAAAACATCATTATATCCAACACATTTATTTATAAGTTTAAGAAAATACTTTTTATATAACATTAGAAATATCAGTAAAATTGCCCTTTATTGAGATGAGTTTCTAATTATTTCAGCAATGTTCGGATTTTTGTTGGTAATTGAAAGTCGCATATCATCTTCAGGGTTTAAACGCGAGCAGTATTTAGTTTTTATTGCAACTAGTTTGCTAAATCCAGATTCACATAAATATGTTGCAAAATGTATTAAAACTCTTCATTCTTGCTTAAAATGGGATATTGCTTTGCCATGGATAACCAAGGCAAGACTGAGTTTTAAATTGATTTCAGAAGAGTTCAATCACTAATGAAATCTATCAGTTGCTCTTTCTCACTAACTTGAACTGGATAAGTCGTAGGAAAATGGATCATGAATCCAACCAAGATTAGTGACCCCCAAAATCTTCTGGTGGCCCCACAGGGGTTGCGACCCCTAGTTTGCGTACCACTGTTCTAGACAATAATTTTATAATATAATAATTGTTGTATGAATTGATGAAGGCCAGATTGATTACCTACTGATTCTAGTGGCTACTGGCTCATTTGAAAGACCACTTCACGGTAGTTCATTTTGTTCGTCAACATTGTGGTTATTTATATGCAGGAAAGAGCATTGACACGAAAAGTGTACATCCTTCTGTGACAGTAACCAGAGCCATTGAGTAAATGCTTGGGATGGAACACTCAGAAGAAATTGATTAAATATGTTATTGTGTAACTTAATAATCCTATTAATTTTTTTAACCCTCTGGTTGCTGATCTCATGATTCCAGGGGCTTTTGTGACACATCTCAGCTTTCCTCATTTATATTTTCATTTTCTATTTATGTTCACTTTTTCTTATTATGCAGATATGAATTAATGCAATTAAAAAAATTATTATTATTTTGGTGGCTATTTACATTTTTTATATGTTCACTGTAGTTTACTGCAACTCCTTCATGTGTAATAAAATGTATTAATAATAACTTGTACTGACTGACCATCAATGATATGTTTATGAAAAATATCTACAATTCATCTATGTACCAATTATTTATTTTACCAATTGCATTGTACTGTATTGGTGCAGTAATCAAATATCCAACTTCCACATTTACAATATTTGTATAGATTTCTTGTTGTTCATCAGATGCAAGTTGTATCTGTATGTTCAGTTGCAATCTCTCATTTCTTTCTTTTATTTTTAATTTTGTTGTTATTAGGTAAAACATTTAAACAACCAACTGCTATATATGTATACATATACTGTTTCCATGTTCATTTCTATATGATATGCGAGACAATTTCGCCAGAGATCTGATATTACACTACATTAACATTCTACATCTTTATGTTTTAAAATATGTGTAGAGCTTTTGGCCCCATCAATAGCTGATCTAGTCAGACCTTAAATTTACAGGAATGAAGCATGGAGATACCACCCTGGCTTTGGCACTCGTTGGGGACGGGCACGCAAGATGTTCTTCCGTGGGCTTCCTCTGGGAGCAGCGCTGACCGCCGTCACAGTGGCCTTTGACATGATGACGGGAGGGGGACATGGACACGGCCATGGTCATGAAGATAAGCCTGAGCACTGACTTGCATGAGTGCCATTGGTGTAGTTTATTTATTCAATGTGTATCAGTGGACTCTGCTCTGGTAGTAACAACTTTCATTCATTAATATATCGAATAAATATTTTGTTGGCCCAAAAATATTTGTCTTGACCTTGTCCCAGTTAGAGTAATGGTTGTCAAATTTTAAAAGTAGTATTTTATCATATTTATTTTATACTTCCCTATCCTAAAATCAGGAATCATTTCTTGAAATTATTGACTCATGTAAATTAAATAGTGTTTACCATATATGGAAATGACTTTCTTCAATATACTTTTTACCTACCATATATTTCAACTACCCATGAGGTATTCCTCATGGAGATCATATTGACATTTAGTCAGCTCTGTAAGTAATTTCAAAAATTGCCTCTATGAAAATACTCGCATAAGATACTAATCTTAAACTTAATTATTACTTTAATCTTAAACTATTACTTTATTCAATACTAGCTGTGCCCGCGACTCCGTCCGCGTGGAATAGTGACTTTGGGCAGCATTTTTTGGATATATGAGATCAACTTAAATTGAAAATTCAACCTACAAAGACCAGCCTAAACTGAACCCTATTTCATATGATTGATGATATAAATCTGAGGTCAACTTAAATTTGACCTTACAATTTCCGAAACTTATCATTTTTAACAAAAACTATTTTATTTTTCTAAAATAAAAATAGCCTGTTACTCCTTGATATGTCCCGTCAAAAAAAGGTGCAGCCCCTTTCAGAGATTAGCCGGAACAAACAGACAGACAGACAAAAATTGAAAAATTTTTGTTTTGGTTTATGTACCGTGTATACGTCTGAATGCACTTAGTAAAAAGCGGTTATTTTAATATTACAAACAGACCCTCCAATTTTATTTATTTGTATAGATTGGAGTAAGAAATATTTATTCCCGATAATTTATTAAGTACACCAACCTATGGTGCACATGAAATATCGAATTTTAAGTGAATGTATTTAGAACTGCATGTTTTTCATGAGCTGTTCAATACTCTTCAACAATCCATTTCCCCATAAACTATGCGTCTTTAAAAAATTTGGATCTTTAGAATCAATATATTAGAATATGAAAATTTTCAGACTGTCTTCATTTTTATACCTTTGAGCCCATAAAACAGGTCGGTTGACAAGAAATCTGGTGATTAGGATGGAAGTATGCTCCAAATTGGCTTTCAATGAAATCTGGTTAGCAATGGCGAACATATAACATCCATCCAGCAGCTTATTTTACTGTTAGTTTGGGCAATACCCACATCCACCTTGCCAATTTCAGAAAGATGTCACATTATCACTCTATCGTATCAGTTGGATTTCAGACCTTTCTTGCAATTTGTTTTGTAGTAAATTATTATTACTAGACAACATTTTCAAGCCAACGCTGCTCTTCAAACGCCCAACTTATGTTGCATGCAAACAAATAAGGGAACATTTAAGAGAATCTCCTTTGTTGAAATTGACTGGTGGTAGACATTACAACTATGAATGAGGTTATGCTAAAAATAAAACCATAATGAAAACAGTAAGAAAAATGCTTCCAGCCAAAGATAGGAAGGTGGAATTTCAAATTCATTTATTTGCAAATGCAGAATATTAAATGTTCTCTGAATAATTCATAAAGGTCTAAAGAAGCTAAATATTTCTGACTTAGTGAACTCATTGAATGCTATGAGACAAAATGCTTGCGACTATGGCGGCCGGTCTTAACCGGCACCATTTTATGGAAGCAGTCGTCAGAGAATGTGATCTAAACTTTCATGTGGCGAATGTTAATCCTGTGCTGTTCTGGTAGAACATGTGCTAGTAATTGGAATTACTCCTAGAAGGACTAGGGGGTTGGAGGGCAATCGCCCTTCCATGAGAACCACTAGGTCTTCGAAATATTGAGATAAATGTCTTTTTATTTTTATTGTGTTCAATCAATTTCATGTTCCATATTGGCACACAACCAGCCATACATCAAACAAACAACAAATATAAATGCGAGTAGTAGATTAAGAAGGGCGGGGCTTGAGGTCCTCGTAGCAGGCCCGCAGGTAGATGTAGGTCTTTTTGGCGGGGTTGTAGTGCTCGTAGCCCTTGGACCAGTCATAGCCGACGGCGTACGCAAATATCTGGCCGGTGTGGTTGAAGGCGCACTTAGTGAGCGGTTGGTCGAGGGGCTCCGGGCTCTTAAGTTTGGTGCGGGCGTCTTTGTCCCAGAAGGAGAAGGAGCCATCCGAGCCAACTGTTGCGAGAGTGCCGTGCGTCGGGTGGAACGCGATGTCGTTCACCGCATAGATGTCCTGGTAGCCGCCGGTGGTGGCCGGTGGTCGATGACACTTGAACGTGAAGTTGTCCTTGGGATTGGTGGTGTTCACGTACTGGATGGCGACGCGCCCCTCCACGCTGCCCAGCGCGAAACCCGTCGGCTGCTTCGTCTTCTTGTCGCGGAATATCGCGATGCACCGGTGCTGGTGTTTGAGCGGCGAATCCAAACGCTTGTACTCGGTCGGCTGGCCTTCGAGCGTGTAAAGGCAGATGGCACGGTCCGCAGTGCCCACCGCCACCATTGGGTAGTCCACGTCCGCGCAGTAACACCTCTCCGACAAATTCATTGTCATGCTGGGCACAGGGCTTCGTGTATCCCAAAACTAAAATAAAAAACACAAATTATGTCTTTAAAAGTATAAGGCTCAAACTCAGACATCATAAACTAACGGCCTACTATTGAGTGTTATCATGGTGTGTATGAGGCATGCCTTTTAAGTTTTGTCGTTTGAAGAATAAAACACAACTAGAACCTTATAGTACTTTTTATCATTTTTCAAAGTATTCACCTCGTAGCTTAATATACTTTTCCATCCGCTCAAACCAATTATAACATTTATTCCACTCTAAAGTGGGGGTGTTCAAATGGCCGACTTGAAAGCGTCGACTGCTTCTTCACCGGACTGGAACCTTTGACCACGAAGACTTTTCTTAATTTTAGGAAATGTAAAGAAATCGTTAGGGCTTAGGTCAGGACTGTATGGAGAGAATGGTCAAGAATTTCTACTTTTTCCTGGTCTTCAAGTGCAATAGTCGCAACATGACTGGTTTATCCAACGAATGTGGCCACCATTTCCTTTGAAGTGCTTTCAGAATGAACAACTTTAGTCGGCTTTGGCTTGTCTTGAAAGACCCAGATTGTAGATTGTTGTTTGGAATCAGGATCATAGGCATTCGACACATTCTAATCTCCTTGTACTCTTGTATACACTACTACCTTGTAGTGATGGTAATTAATGTGAATTTGCATTAATTTCATTAGCATGTGAATTATAGAGTCATTAGCATGCTATTTGCTATTATGAACATTAATAATTGAAGGGTTATAATTCTAAAGGGTTTAGACCTTTTATAAAATAAAATCGATATTATTACAAAAATACGATCTATGTACCAAGCCTAATAATATTCAAATGGATCCAAGTGCCTAGCTCTTTTAATTTTTCACTCATACACAGATGAAGTTGTGGCGCGGTCTAAGTAGCAACACACTTTCGCACAACCTTTTTTTTATATCTCAAAAACATAAAATTGGCACTTAGACCCTTTAGAATTACAACCCTTCAATTCTAAATTAATTAATTTTGTTAATATAATTTACTGGTAGGAAACGAGTTCACACTATTATCTATATCTACATTAAATAAGCATTAGACGAACGAATGTAATTATTGTATCAATAGGTATTTACGTAAACTAAACTCACTATCACTATTATAGTTAGATGCTTTGACATATTGAATATGTCGCACGCCACGCACCGCACGTACCACATATTATTATTAATAAACAATCATAACTTACACATTCAAAATTCATTCGATAAACGTCCCTAAATTTAAGAAAATCATAGACAATAAGATAGTAATTGCCTTTGATAACCTCATTATTTGCATTAGCTGCTATATTGCTAACGAGTAAGAAGGTAGGTTCATGTGAAACAAATAGAATTAGTATTCCCGACTTCCCGTGAGCGCGAAAGAGAGTGCACATTGCCAGTGCATCGTACAGCATGATATTACTAACTTAAGAAGCAATAAATTCATTTTTCATTTCACAAAATTTCGCAACTACTTCATTTGCTAAATGCTAAATAAACATTCGCATGCTAAACATGAATGTGAATGCTAATAATTCCATCACTACTACCTTGTATCCACAGTACTTTATATCAATTGAACCACCAATTGGAAGAAGGGAATAATTCCAAAAAATAAAAATGGAGATAATTAAAAAAACTTTATAACTTTTTACTTTCAACTTATAGGCTCATGTGATATCAATGATACCTAATGAAGAAAATATAAATTCTGATTTATTTAATAAAAGAGCTGGTTGAAATATATAATATTATTTATCTATATCTATACTACTATTATAAAGAGGAAAGATTTGATTGTTTGTTTGTTAGTTTGCATTGAATAGGCTCCGAAACTACTGAGCCGATTTAAAAAATTCTTTCACTGTTGGGAAGCTACACTATCCCCGGGTGACATAGGCTATATTATATTTTCAAAAAAATTAGGGATCCTTACTAAAATTCCAATAATGTAACCCAAGGTGTAAAAAAATTACCTAAAATATTATATGAATCGCGTGCGCTGCGAAAACTATTGATGATAGAATAAAATAATGTACTACGACTTTGCAGAACACATCATTATTTACAAAAAGTGTCGCGACAGCATATATCTAACTATTATAGTTATGCCACAATAAGTGTTCTTTTATTTTAAAAATTTAATTGAAATGCCGCCCGTAGAAAAGGCTCTTTATTTGTATCTTGGTATTAATCCTTATCAAAATAAATTACTTCATATTCAAAACTGCTTCAATACCTTTATATAGCTTTTTGAATTATTCAATTCGGATATTCCATTCGAAAGATATCACAAGTTTAAAAATGTAAGCATTAGAAAAATGTTGCGTGGTAGCCGCTCACCCTGTTCGGCTAGCTAGGCAGCACCTTATGCAATGTAGGCGTGCGTCACTGGGGTTTTTACAAAAATTAGAAAAAATACTTATTAAAAAATAACGAAAAATATATAAAAAATAATAACGAAAAATATATAAAAAATAATAACAAAAAAAAATCATTAAAATAAAAGTTCATAGAAATAATAATATTCAAACTTTCTTTATAATTTTATTTTTTTTTAGTAACCTGACGCAAATAGAAGTGTTTATGTGTGAGTATATTATAATTTTTGATTTTGAAATTTTTGTTAAATACCCGTGCGAAGCTGGGGCGGGCCGCTAGTATAATATATATGTAAATGTGTTGGATTTATTCTCTTCTTCCAATTTATCATATACAATATAAAAAATAAATTGAAATTATTAACAATATAATGACAAAAACTATTTATTAGAAAAAAACGTAAGGACATTATTATTCATCTATTTCTCCACTTTCGGATCTTGTAGTTGGCTTGATCGGAATAATATCGTAAAAATCTTTAAATTTTCAGGAATATATTGGATTATTTTTTATATGTTGTTAATTTTTTTCTGATTTATGGGTATTTTAGTAACTCATTGCAACAAGAGTGAGAAATAATCTTAGAAGGGTGTTTTTTTTCTATTTTGACCCCCACAAGCATCGCTAAAAACACGTAGTTCTTTGACAGAGGGATTCATGTTCTGTATAGTTTTCCACAGTAAACTGAATACTTCATCCCGGCCCCGTTTAGCTTCACCCTCATGGTAAGGTAGAAATCACCTGAGTTCCTCTTTAAGTTGTGAACACAAAACTCATACAGGCATAGTTTTCTTAAATAAAACATCTCATGAACTGGGATCTTAGGAATGGGCAGATTTTGCACGTAATCAAATACAATGGCTCGCTACATCTTCTCTTTCCTGACTCAAGGCCAAAATTTCTTTCTGTTTATAAAACTTTTTAGCACGTTTAAGATGTATCATTTTTTTCCGCAAACGCCACTCTCTTCGCATTCTTATTGAGAGATGGACTTTTTATTTTTGCATTGAGTTTTTCGTAAGCCGAGCAAACGTCTACTTGTGGCCGACCGAATCTTTAGCCATGATTATCATTAAAATATTTTCTGTAATAGTCGTATTTTAGGCATCGCTTCTAAATATTGAATATGTTTTGTGCTGTAATGAGATAAACAATCTTCACTGGTCATATTCAAACTTTAATAATGAAATAATCCAATTTTAAAATAGCGGCTGTTAGATCGCGTTCCCCGCCAGTAGCGATGCGTTTTTGTTCATTAAAAAAAAGAAACACTATTTCTATACTGGTATAGTTAATATAGTTGGAAGAAGGGAATAAAGGAAGGAATTTGTTTCCTTCTTCCAACTATTTTTATGGCCGCATGAATCTATACGAAGTGAATTGTTTTTGTTCTTCTCTTCGAACTCGCATTAAGTGCTACGTCTAAAGAATGTAAAACTGTAGAAAACGGAATATCTCAAAAAGTGGCGTTTATTCCCTTCTTCCAATTGGTGGTTCAATTGTGGTTTAAAAACAATAATTAAACAAATGTAAATTGTGTACCATCTCTGCAAACTTGTTTTTTTTATTACTGTAGGACAGCAGACAGGCTGACGGCCTTAATTTAGCCTATGAGTGTTTGCAATACCAGTAGCATCGCGAACACGCTGCTGTTCCATATGCATACAGGAAATTGGGTCACTAATGCCAGAACACAACACCAAGTTACTATGGTGGCATACTTAAGACAAAAGGTGGTTGCCATCCAGATAGGCTTGGGGCCCTACCACGTAGCTAGGGTTGATTGTGCTGTCGCCTTTTACGACAGGCCGACTCCGTCTGCAGAGGTCAGTATTCTTTCTCCGCCCCTGCACGGATATTAACTATGTAAAAACTTGTTGATCATCAATGCCATTAGTGTGACAAGTTTTTGGTAATATAAATTTAGGGGTATATTGTGGGAGTACCTTGAGTGTTTTGTCCCAGGAAGCAGTCATGAGACATGTGTAGTTGGGTGCTTTGATCCAGTGGCATGCCTTCACGGGGGCTTCGTGGGCAGCTACCTGCAAAACCAATCACTACACATTACCTATTGCAAATGTCACAGGTTTATCAACAGGTACACATCTGGTGTCGGTGTTTTTGTATACTATGTATTTTTTTTACAAAAGAAAAGTAAATATTAGTAATCTATAACCCATAAGTCCGCACATTTTAATGGAAATATGATATTCAAATTTAATTATGTCAGTTCAAATCCATGACAGGAATTGATTTACAACAAAAATGTCCCACTGCTGAACTAGAGCAAAAAGGAATGGGCAGTATATCCAGCAGCAGACTTGTCCAAAGCTGATTGGCAAGTCATACACATACCTCAGTGACAGGTTCCTCTGTCTTCCTTCACCAGTATGGGGGCAAATGTGCATAATATACAAATAAAATAATTGCCAAATTTAAAATAGGCTATAGCAGGTATTAACCTGTACCTCTGGATTGCTCCTTGGGTACTCCAAAGAATATATATATCCAATAGGCAGCCATCTATGTGATTGCATCTGTAGCACTACAATCAACTCACCTGCATTGTTTGGTTGGCGGCCAGATCCCAACATTTCACACTTTTGTCGGTTGAGGCCATGAACACCTTTGTGCCATCCTGAAAAATTTAATTCAACTTATACATACTTTCCTGTCCTTATAGCTTTATACAAAGAGCCAGCAAACAGATCTTACATCATGCCATGCAACATCCAGTACGGGTCCATCCATCCCTTGGGCAGCCTTAGGCACCGTTTTCCCAGACACCTCTACCTCCCAGCATCGCACCTGCAGGCCAAACACGTTCATTAATATATTACATATCGTTTTGGACACACGGAAATAAGGGCCACGTGTAGGGATATGCTCACCTGACAATCCCAGCTGCCGGCGACGAGGAAGGTCTGGTGCACCGAAGGCGGTGAAAATTCAAGTGAGGAAACAGCATCATCCGGTGGTGAAGTCACCTCCAAATCCTTGTTCGGATTAGCAGAGCTTTGGTTAAACATTCTCGTCTTATATTTACTACACTTAAGAAGTAATCATTTGCTACTAGTATGAAACAATTCTAAAATTACCAGCACTGCTCTACAATCGCATGTCAACAAAGTACGTATTGCTAATGCTATTGTTTAAATTTTTAAATTGTATTGAATAAATGTCATTAGTTGAAAATGTCAAAATTGCGTTCAGTTCAGTTTTTGAAGGTGTGGCTCCAACGCCCTTGGCATTGATTTTTGCCAATGTCTGAGTGGAATAGAAAGTGACAGGTAATGTCAAAATTGTGTTTGTGCGTTTTTTCTAGCTCCATACTATGTCCTTTTGGTGCACTTGGAAATAGATGAGCTGTATTCGTAATCTATTATAATTGTAATCTATTTTAACTAATATAAAAAAGCTATTAAATTGGTAAGATTTAATGTCAGGAAAAAAGAACTTTTTTTTGAAATATGAGGGTAATTATGGAAGTTATCATCCATATGCACCATACATATAGAATACTATTTTTATAATTCTATATCTATGATACGCACGATGTAGAAGTACTGTAAAACCTTATTACACAAATCACAGCAAGCATGACTACAATGATCTAATTACAAAAGAATAGGCACTATTGAGAGAGTAGAATTCGTGTCAGACAACAGTCAACTATCAGCTGTCTTGTTTGACTAGTACTTAAATACCAGAAATCTAAAAATTCTTGGGGAGGGTAGTTACAGGTGGCGTTATTAACATACGGTTTTTAGTTTTTTCCATGTTCCATTAATTTAAGGGTTTGTATTGTCTTTTTATGTGCTGCTGGTGATATTTTTACTTAATATTGGTAAGTTTATATATTTATTAAGTATATATGGCGTCTGCAGTGGGAGAAAATGTCCCAAAAAAAAGAAAAAGGGGGTGTTATTCTCTCGATGTAGAAATGGGTGATAGTGGGTATATTTCTACTTCATGTAACCCTGCTAATAAAAGTGCTTCTAAACATTCTTTAGAAATTTAATGTCTCACGATATCCATTCTAAATGCAACACTCGTACTCCCTGCAAAAGCATCGGTACAACATACCTACTCCCGCCTGGGTTTCGAGGCATCCTCGGATCTCAAATACTCTAATTCTGATTCTGGTCCCTTCCTAATCCACGTATCTCACATAGAGAATGAATTATCGTCCTTGTCCAATAGTATGAAATTACTAAAGATTGCTCAAATTTTATATATCAACAATGTTCCCGGAGTTGATGAAATTCGCGATATTGGTCGTAACAAAATGTTAGTAACCTTATATCATTTTCTGACGCTAGCGTCGGTTCGTCGCGTTAGCTCCTTAATCCTATCCTCTGCCCATAACACACAACACAAATTGTCTGTTAATATTCCTCGATACCATCTTACCCGAGTGGGTGTAGTTCGTAGTATCCCTCTTGATTGGACTCTGGAAGAGTTGCTAAACTTAACTGAATGTCGTCTAGGATTCCAACAAATTATAAAGGCCAGACGCTTAAACAGAAAGAAAATTGTGGATGGTAAACCTCAATGGGAACCAACAGGCACTATTGTTCTCATCTTTCTAAGTCAAACTCTCCCTGAATTTGTATGCCTACCCTCCCTACCATACAATGTCATCGATGCTGTCGTTATCGTTATGTAAAAGAACAATGTCGTTCCAATTCACGTTGTGCACGATGTGCTGGCCCACACGATATCCTCTCTTGCAATTCTCCCGAAAACCATATAACCTGTCTATTTTGCTTCGGCAATCATTTGGCAACTGACACCAAATGCCCAGAATTCTCAAGACAGAAGTCTATTAATGTCGTCATGTTAGAAGAAAATTTAAGTTATTCCGAAGCTGCCCGTAGAGTTCGCCCTGTTCGTACACCTTATTCCGACGTTGTGAACATGTCTCATCCCCCTAAACCTGTTTACCTAGATAATCCTCCATACCCAACTACATCCCATTCTTCTCCCAACCACTTTCAACCCTCTGCAATGTCATATAAAAAACAGTTCTTATTGAAAACCGACCAAAACCAGCTCCTGGAAAGTCCTATGACCGCCAGGCTCACACAAATATTGTATCCTCCTCACCTCCTTCTCTTCCGAATGGATGTACTCTTGGCAATTCTTCAGAAATTAACCCGTCTCCAAACCATAACTTAGTTCAGCTCATATCTACGCTCATAATCTCCATTTTCAATAAATTCGGTGGAGTCCTACTGTACAGCGTTCTAGAAACTCTTACTACGTTCTGTTACTGATTTAATCAATACTTGCCTCCAAAATGGTGACCTTTCTTCAATGGAACACTCGTAGTATTAGAAATAAAAAACAAGACATTTCTTATCTCATAAATCTCTTTAAACCTGTCGTCTCTGCTATCTCGGAGACATATTTGAGGTCTGGATATCTTTTCAGGATCCCAGGATACTCCTGTCTTGGGGATGATAGAGACGATGGTTGGGCAGGATGTGCCCTCCTTGTTAATATCAGGTCTTTACCTATGAAATTGCCGTTTTATATGAAAAAATTTAAAGGAAATTTTTTCATGTATTTTTTATTTGTATTAATCGAAGTAATCACCCATGCAATCAATGCATCTTTGCCAACGCAGTGGCAGTTTATTAATGCTCTTCTTAAAGAAATCAGCTGGGCGGGAGGCAACAAATTCTTCAAAGGCATTTTGTACTGCCTCTCGGGTATTGAATTTTTTTCCCGCCAAGAAGTTATTCAAATTCTGGAAAAAGTAGTAGTCTGTAGGCGCAAGGTCTGGTGATTAGGCCGGATTACAGAAAACTTCCGACCCCAGTTCTTGCAACTTGGAGACCATCTGATGTGCAGTATGAGGTCGCGTGTTGTCATGCAGGAGCAGCGGAGACGAGCAATTGACCAATGCTGGTTGGAGATGTGCCAGCTTCTCCATCATTGTGTTCAGTTCTTCACAGTACACATCTGCAGTAATGCTCACACTATTTGGTAAGAAGCTGTGATGAATCACACCGGCGCTAGACCACCAAACAGTGAGTTCTTATTCTAAATCCCTAATGATTGAGACTTGGAATGACTCCTGGCAATAGTCTCGTTTAATAACTGGTAAACAATTAAACATTACAGTCAAATACAACCAAAAATTTAAGTAATTACTCCTGGTTTATATCAATTATATACTCACCTTAGTTATAGTAAACATTTATATTTCCTTTCCAAATTTTTATATAACATTTTCTTGCAATGTAGTTTAGTCTTAACATTTCTTGCTTGGCCCTTAAGTGTTTAGAAAAATAATTTATCAGTCATTAAATTAAAAAACCCATCTGTTTCCTTACCCTGACATTGGCAAAATCAATGACTAAAGCATTGGAACCACAACAAATAAAAAGAAGAAATCAATGAAGTGCAGTGTTGCCGTTTTAGCGACTTTGTCGCTAGATTTAGCGGATTTTGGATGTGTTTAGCGACATTTTTTTTCCATCTAGCGACAAAAATAAATTTAGCGACATCTAGCGACTTTTCGATATTTTTTTGTTCGATCGGTTTTATGCGTCTCACTCTATCAAAAGATGTACAGCTATAGCTATTTCTTTCTCATTCATTCATCATCCCGTTTTTTCAAAGGAAGGAATGCCCGGTTTCTAAGTTATTTGTTACTTTTTCGCAGAACAAACCGGTTTTATATAGTGTCTATGTATGTATTGTCGTCATTATTATCAAAATCATATTATGGATATGGAAATTCCTTTATAAAAGAAGACATACGCTCAAAAGTATAGACCAGAATGGGAACAACAAGAAGAGTTTAAAATGTGGTTGAAACCTGTTATGACTGATCCAACTAAAGCTTTTTGTTCGTTTTGTCACAGTGAAATATTCGCAAATTTAAATGACAGAGTTGCTTTTATTTAGACTATATTTTTAAAATTGAAGATTTTAAAATGTTTGGCGACTTCTAGGGATTTTTTTGAATACTTTTTTCTTAATATCTAGGGACATTTTCATTGAGGTCTGGGGACTTTTTTTTCCTAAGCGGCAACACTGATGAAGTGATGTTTGTTTACCAGCGTCAGCTGTTCTGTTGCGAATTTCATTATTCATATATTCAATATATGGGTTAAATTGCAGCCTATTTCATAATTGTTGATACTTTCAGGTTTAGTGGAAATTTTCTATTTATTCAATATTATTGACGAGTGTTAAACTACGCCGTGATCAAGATGGGCAGTACGGAGTATGTACAAATAAAGGAGCTGAAGTCGGGCATGAAGAACATCAACGCCGTGTTCATCGTCCTAGAAGTGGGCGCGCCCACCTTGACCAAGGAAGCTCGAGAGGTGCGCACATTGCGCGTCGCTGACGCCTCCGCTTGCGTCAACCTGTCTGTTTGGGACGAACCTGGTGCCCTCTTACAACCTGGCGACATAGTGCGCCTCACTCGCGGTTATGCATCGCTCTGGCGCGCCGTGCTCACTCTGTATTCGGGAAAGTCCGGTGACATACAAAAGGTATGAAAGTAAGGTCATAGGCTAAGCTGGTTGAAATACTCAAATTAATACAAGCTAACTTAATTCTTCTTTTAAAGGTTGGAGAATTCTGTATGTTGTTCAACGAGCAGGTAAATATGAGCGAGCCACAACCGACGGTGCCAACGAGTGGAGGGGGTGGACCAGGTTCAGGGGGTGTCTCAGCTGATAGGAATAATGGAGCACATGGCCAAGTGCGTTCCCTCCCTCCGTCTTCAGTGGCGTCTGCTCCTCATCAGCCGAAGAACGAGCGTTTCTCAGGAGCACCCTCCCAGCCCAGTGATCACTCCAATAAACATGCACACAAGACATATGTGCGTGGTAGAGGCCACCAGCGAAACAACAACAGGCGATAGGTGCCTTCAAGGGCATTCATGACTCAATCTCATTTATTTCATATAATTTTATCTTCTTCCTGCCCTTATCCCAAACAATGTGGGGGGCACAACATGTTTTCTCCTTCCACTCTCCTCTATTATGCGTCATGTGAACATTCACACCTTTTTTAACCATATCATCTTTTACACAGTCCATCCACCTTTTCTTTGGTCTATCTCTCTTCTTGTATCTATCCACTCATTTCTAACATCCTTCATGTTACATGATGCTCCTCTCTTCATATTATATGGCCATACCAGCCTAACCTATTAGGTTTCAGCTTCTCAGTCTCTGGCGCTACTTTCAAACTTTCCCTAATATACTCATTTCTAATGTTATCCATTTTTGTAACTCCGCTCGTCCATCTCAACATTCGCATCTCTGCTGCATGCAAAATCCTTTCATCTTTCCCCTTTGTATTTTTTATTGCTTTAGGACAGCAGACAGGCTGATGGGCCACTTAGAATTTAGCAGTTACCGTCGCCTATGGGTGTTTGCAACCCCAGTGACATCTCAAATAGGCTGCTGTCCCATAAGGGTACAGGAACTTGGGTCACTACTGCCTGAACACAACACAAGGTTATTATGGTGGGAAACTTAAGACCAAAGGTGGTCGCCACCCAGACGTGCTTGGGGCCCTACCACGTAGCTATGGTGGGTTGTTTTGTCGCCTTTTACGCCTCTGCAGCCAGACCGAGCCTGGCTGCAGAGGTTAGTATTCTCTCTCCGCCCCTGCATGGATAATGAGGGCCCAGCACTGATCCATACAATATGACAGGTCTTCTAATGGACTTATAATTTGATGTGATAATATATTTCATATAAACAATTTTATAACATTCTCTTTTTATGAATTAATATCATCAATCAATAATTCAATATTTGTATTATAAACATAGTGGCATAAGTATTGTATACAAATCAGCTTTTAATTTCTTGTAAACAATTCACTCACCAATTATTGTTTGGTTAGTGTGTGATGTAATTATAGTTACATTCTAGTATAAAAACTTGCTTCAGTCAGTTTGTACCTATGGTTTGTACTCAATAATAAAAAAACTACAGTGTCAGACTAAAGTGGTTTAGCACAACATAACAGCCAATTTTGCACCTCTCATAAAAATGTGAATGCATTTGTGCCTTTTTAGGTAGGAGAGGTAGTGGTTGCCCCATTCTTGTAATATACATTATTAGTTTCTCAGATAACCATCCTCTAGCTGCCCGTTATGTAATTATTTGTGCTTAGAATTTAGAGAAAATAAACTGAAAATATATACATAGACTACAAATAGGGCCATTAAAAGCCAATAACCTTTACTAAGCTACATTAAATCAACTCTACAGCAAAGTAATTTGGAGTTTATATATTTAGAAAAGATATATTGTAACTCACCTAATTATTGGTATTCATTTGAAGTCCATTTAGCTTAAAGGTCTCGGTACCAGGCCATAAATAAATATCGATAGCTAGATATCGATAATTCGATAATATCGGACACAAAATATCGATATTTTATAATATCGACCAAAAACTATGGTCAACTATATGTTATGTCCAAAAAATATTGTGAGAAATAGTGGACATCACATTTTTTATCAGAATTTATTAAAAAATACAGAATTAATATTAAATATTGCTTAAATTATTTTAAAATAACACAATGTTAGAACTGACCTGACTACTGACTGACTTGTAATAAATGAATGAATGAGAATTGACTGACTTTATTTTCATTTCATTTAATGAGAAGGTAAAATAGAGATGGTACTCTGCTGAGTTTGCTCATAAAAAAACTATATCGATGTTTATGAATGAAATCTCAGCCGGAAGACGCCCACTATTGGACAAAGGCCTCCCCCAAAGATCTCCACGACGATCGGTCCTGAGCTGCCCTCATCCAACCTATTCCGGCGATCTTAACCAGATCATGGGTCCATCTTGCGGGGAGCCTACCAACATTGCGTCTTCCAGTACGCGGTCTCCATTCGAGGAATTTTCTGCCCCAAGGGCCATCTGTCCTTCGAGCTATATGCCCAGCCCACTGCCACTTCAGTTTTGCAATCATCCGGGCTATGTCGGTGACTTTGGTTCTCCTGCGAATCTCCTCATTTCTGATTCGATCTCGCAGGAAGACTTCGAGCATAGCCTTCTACATTGCCCTCTGAGCGACCATGAGCTTTCTCATAAGGCCCATAGTTAGCGACCACGTCTGCGTTCCGTAAGTCATCACTGGCAACACATATTGGTAAAAAACCTTCGTCTTGAGACACTGCGGTATTTGGGACGAAAATATTTTACGGAGCTTCCCGAACTCTGCCCATCCGAGTTGAATTCGACGAGTGACCTCTTTCGCGAAATTGGACCTGCCTAACTGGATCGTTTGACCGAAGTAGACTACTCGTAGAGTACTCGTCAATAATTTCGAGAGTACAGTTCCCAACTGTTATGGGTTAGGTGCGACATGGACATTAGACATGATCTTCGTCTTGTCCATGTTCATTTTGAGACCTACTCCTTGGGAAGCTGTATTGAGGCCATCGAGCATATGGCCTAAGTCTTCCGTGGTCTCAGCCATGATTACGATATCATCTGCGAATCGAAGATGAGTGATGTACTCGCCGTTGATGTTGATGCCTAATCCATTCCAGTCCAGAAGCTTGAAGACATCTTCCAACGCAGCGGTGAACAGCTTCGGCGATATGACATCACCTTGTCTGCCCCGAGTTCTGATCCTGGAGACGGACTGACATGGTGGCGTTTTCATACAAACACATCAACGCTTTGATATATCGATAATCAATGTGGCACCTCTGGAGAGACTGAAGCACCGCCCAGGTCTCGATCGAATCAAAGGCTTTCTCATAGTCCACGAACGCCAAGCATAGTGGCTGGTTTTATTCTTCCGTCTTCTGTATAACCTACCGCAGCGTATGTACTTCTCGGGGGGTTTTTGCTATAATCGCTACGCTTGGCAGGCGGGTTGGCGATCGCAGTATTCGCGGTTGGTGATGCTCTCTCGGAAAGATGCTGCTGCCCGTCCTCTGTTCTTTGTATCCCTTAGTCGCCTCTTACGACACCCATGGGAGGAGATGGGGTGGTGCTATTCTGGTGCGACACCACACACTGAATGAATACATTAAACAATTTTTTTACATAAACAAAAGAGCACTGATCAAAAATGTGATCGAGTTTCGATATTTCGAGAATAACCCGATATCATGTTAAAAATATCGATATGGCGATATTTCAAAGTTACAATTATCGATATTTAAATATCGATATTTCGGAGATTAATATCGATATTTCAACGATATCGATAAATATCGCACATCCCTATTTGTATTTTGTAATCACTTTATTCTTTACGGTGGTTTTGGTGCCTTATTCAAACTTCTAATTTTATTTCAACTTAAAATCTAATTCCACTTAGTGCGGGACTATTTTAATATAAATGGTAAGACGTGCAATATGAATAATTAAATTATATTTCCCGTTTATAGATTTGATACACATACGGATTAAAATATTTTTTTAAAGCGGTAGTTATACAATTATCCAAGTTATTTACAATGGGAAAAAATAACATAAAATTAGTTTTGGTTGAATAGATTTTGTATTGTCATAGCCGTTGCAGCTGGAAGTTCGTAGGAAACTGACGGAGAGGTCGGACCGCGTGAAATGTGTCGACCAGCACCCCAGCGAGCCGTGGCTCCTTTGCGCGCTCTACAACGGTACTGTCATCATCGTCAACTACGAAACACAGTCCCACATTAAAAGATTCCAGGTAAGCGAAAATCCAGATGATTCAAATGAGCACCACTTTAAAAAAATGTTTCGTCATCCACTTATGAAGCAATAATTAATCTTCATATACTTTGATATTGTATCCAAAGCTATGTTTACACCTAAAGGCTGCAGGCAAGCCTCCTGCCTCCTCTCTGCCTTCCTGGTTAGCAAATAGTAAATGTGGTATAGTAGTTATTAGTAGCATTAACAACACCATTCTAACTTCTTTCTTTCCTAAGAGCAATTAATTTGAAAATTCAATTATTCATTTATAAGAGTTCAGCAGACAGGCAAATGTCCCATCCCCTATTGATGTTTGCAACTTCAAAGGCATTCCCAACATGCTACTGGCCTCCAATAAATGTTACATTGCTTGCTTTGAAACCCCCTGTTTGGTATTGTGAAAATATCAGCTGGTAGCTCATTCCTTAAACTAAGAGTATGAAAATGAATGTTTTTGAGAACCAATTAGTACAGGAAAGAAAAGGCTACTGGTAATGGGGATCAAATCTTTAATATATCTGGCCATTCTTAAGCAATAGCTGGATTTTATTTAACATTCCACTCCTTGGCTTGTGTCTCCTAATGAGAAGAATTATATACCTGCTCTGGTTTAATGTAAATAAAGTCTTTGATCTTTAAGTTTCCTTACTTTTGTTATGTTACATTTAAAACCTGACATTTGGGTTGCATTTAGGAAAGAATATAAAAGGTGTTTGTACCATAGATATAGAATAGTATTCTATATCTTCTATGATTTGTACTGTGTCATATACATATGTATGAATATTCTTTTGTTTAGGTTTGCAGGTAGCAACTTGATTTTTTCACATGATTAAATAATAATGTCAAGTAATGTAGGTACCACACATATTGTGTAACATGCTACATAGGAAATATAAGGTTTAATTCAGAAAAGTGTTTTGTTTAATTTACGGACATAATATATGTACTATAGATGGTTATTGAAAGATGGCTACAGGAAACTTGGGCTTAGGTCTTGTAGGCCTCAACTTGCTTGCTTTCAAATATATTATTTACTTATATGTACAGATAATATATGAATATTTAATATAACTTTATAAATGTTTCAGTTTCCTTTATCTTAAAATTTATGAGCACATGAAGTAATATCACAGTCTGTTGATTTTTGTCACACTTAAAGTAACTGAGCGTAGCTGAAATATATATTGTACTATATGTATATATTTTAATAAGGATGACATTTTCCAGAAAAATTTTTCAAACAAATTCCAGAAAAACATTAGGTATCACATCGTAAAGAGGTTTCACCTCAACAGTCACAGAGCAAATGTAGTACATGTGTTTTGGACACAGACAAGTAGAGCAAGAAATAGATTTTAATTTATTACAACAAGTTTGTACAACATTGGCTATCTCACTCCCTAACCCTAACCCACAAAGGTCAGCAGCGAAGGTGCATTAGCTGTCTATTGAGGGTGAGGTGAGGAATACTTATGTCAACTAGTATAAGTATGGGACTGGTATTGAGCCTCCATATATTTCCTGTCTAAACTGTGTGGCTGTCGTTCACATCTCACTATGAAGCGCCCATGGGTTTTGTCAAGGAAAGCGCATCAAACAGAGATAAACCGCTGGGAAGCAGGAACATTTTGGTCCCAGACCCTGTAGGACAGTTTAACAGATCTGCTACTTGGTATAGGTGTGCGATGTACCAGTTCGGTGTGCGAAGTTCGTGTTGCGGAAGAACTGGGTGGTCACCGGTTCCGATGACCGGCAAGTGCGTGTCTATAACTACAACACATATGAGCAAGAGCACGCATTTGAAGCGCATTCGGACTACTTACGCTCCATAGTTATCCACCCCACTCATCCTTACATACTTACGAGCAGTGGTGAGTGTGCAACACGCTTAAGCTGATTTATAATCTTCGTGAACTGTTTGGCAACAAAAAGTGGGTGCAACGAAGAGTGGGTGATATGTCTTGCCAGTTTCACAGGAGGTAACTGATGTAAAGTGACTTTTGGCATTAATAAAAGATTACCAATGACTGACTGAGTGCTGGGGTTGCTATGTCTACACTTTGATAGTAATTAGTAGTAGGACTTGGCGCTAGTTAGACTGGGAGTAAAGAATTTAAATACAACACCTTTATGCTGAAATAAATGCTTCAAGAGAAGGGTTGCTGCGGCATTTTTCTAGAAACTATTCACATATTACAATACTATAAAAGGGGTGAGAATATTTTTACTCAGCTAGCTGAATGTAGACGAGAGGCAATCTTCAATGACTATTAAAAATGATACAAAACAATATGTTATGTGTAACAGATGATCTGGTGATAAAATTGTGGAACTGGGGCCGCAATTGGGCGTGTCAGCAGGTGTTTGAGGGCCACACCCACTTCGTCATGCAGATCGCCATCAGCCCCAAGGACAACAACACCTTCGCCAGCGCCAGTTTGGACACCACGCTCAAAGTTAGTTCCATATCGTCGTTGTGTTGGTTCCTACGCTGTCAGCAATATTTACAATAGCATTTATAATAATTTTACGTGACTAGGTGTGGCAGCTGGGCTCGCCTGCGGCCAACTTCACCCTGGAGGGCCATGGCAAGGGCGTCAACTGCGTGGATTACTACCGCGGCGGCGAAAAGCCGTACTTGATAAGCGGCGGCGATGACCACCGGATCAAAGTATGGGACTACCAAAATAAGACATGCGTGCACACTCTACAAGGTCCAAATATCATTTTCTATCTAATAATATTCGACCATCATTTATATTATGTTCATAATCACAGATTTTGATCCAAGGTTACAAAGTTAACTGGCCGGTCTTTTCAAACAAATTATATAAAAACTACACATAAAAAAAAATTAAAATAAAACATGAAGTCATAAAAAATTTACTATTGAATTTGATATATTTAGTACAAATCCTTTTAATATATGTTCTGATTTTAGCATTCCTTTATTTTATATTTTCTGTCTATCTCATTCCAGTTTGACCTTTACACCAGGCTTTAACCATTGACAAAAAAGTGTTTATTATCTGTATTATTATATTAAGTGTTTGTGTGTCAAACGCGCGGTGATGTGCGTAGTTTACTTCTCACACTATTTTGTGATGTTTAGAATCCATGAATGTGGTTACTAGTGGTTTATAGTTAGTTTTTACAGGAGCCTCTGGACCTCCAAAGTCAATGCAAAATGCCAACGGTGATCCTTGAGGGAGTAAGCAGCGCCCTACGGCTGCATATCATATAGTCAGTATGAGTGTGTGTGAACAGTCTTGTGGTGTAAGCAGCAATGGTATTCGCGCAGGTCACAGTCAGAACGTGTCGGCGGTGTGCTTCCACCCCGAGCTGCCGGTGCTGCTCAGTGGCTCCGAGGACGGCACGCTCAAAGTGTGGCACATCGACACCTACCGCCTCGAGTTCTCCGTCAATTATGGCTTGGAGCGCATCTGGACCATGGCCACGGTGCACCACTCTAACAACGTCGCCATTGGGTAACCCACAAAATCCATTTATTTTGACGGCATTGCCCACATGCAGACCGCTTTATGATCATAGGGCGGAGAAGAATCTAAGGAAATGAGACTTGTTTTACGTTATTCACAAAATGACGTCCAATAAATTGTGGTTAATGTTATAACATAGTACATTATTGTTTAGTTACGACGAAGGCACAATATTGTTGGCAGTGGGGCGCGACGAGCCCGCCGTCTCTATGGACGCCCACACCGCCAAGGTCATCTGGGCGAAGCACTCTGAGGTGCAGCAGATCAACCTCAGGGCCCTGCCCGAAGGTAAACCGCCTTCATCCTTTCGATCCCCTCCTCCTCTCGTACCCCTTGGCACTAATACCCGTGTTTGTTTCCAAACAGGCGTGAAGTTGAAGGACGGCGAGGTGTTGTCGAGAGCGAGCAAGAGCATCGGCTCGTGCGACATGTACCCGCAGAGCATAGCGCACGGCCCCAACGGGCGCTTCGTGGCCTTCTGCGGCGACGGCGAGTACGTCGTGTACACCGCCACGGCGCTACGGAACAAGGCCTTCGGCAATGCCTCCCAGTTCGTGTGGGCCTCCGACCCTTCCCTATATGCCACCCTCGACAACTCCACCCTCAGGGTGTTCAAGAACTTCAAAGAGAAGAAAAGCCTCAATTTCGAGTATGGAGTTGAGAGTGAGTACTGATGATGGTTAGCGGTCACTTGGACGGAAGCTCATTTGGATGGGCCTATCTGAACGGACGTTGCCTTTTTCAGAAATATTCGGCGGACTCATGTTGGGCGTCAAGTCCAAAAGGAGTTTGTTCTCTTTCTACGACTGGGACAACTTGGATCTGATCAGATGGTGAGTTTCCTTTCGGTGTGGGGGGCTCGCGTTGTAGTTCAGCTGAGTGAGTGGTTTGCGGCTCGTGTTGCAGCATCGAGATTCAGCCGCGACACGTGTTCTGGTCCGAGGGCGGGCTGGCGTGCCTGGCCGCGGACGACGCCTTCTTCGTGCTGCGCTGCGACATGCAGCGCGTCGCCGACGCCAAGCGGGCCGCCGCCTTCACCGAGGACGGCGTCCAGCATGCTTTCGAGGTATGTCTCATATCTAATGTTTATTAAAGCAATATTAACGAACATCGCCATTATATCACTTTAAAATGTCATCATGCTCAGGTTTTCAGTCATTGATGTATACGATTGCCAGGTGGTAGACGAGGTGAAGGAGTCCGTGGGGTCGGGCCTGTGGGTGGGGGACTGCTTCGTGTACACCACCGCCTCGAACAAGGTCCAGTACTACGTGGGGGGTGAGGTGGTGACGATAGCGCACCTGGACCACGCCATGTACCTCCTCGGATACGTCGCCAGGGACAACAGGTATCGCCGTCTGCTTATACTCACACTACTACCTGACCAGGCAATTGTTGCTCTGTCATATAAATTTAAAAACAAATTGTTCTTGAGAGTCTACATCGTGAAGTGCAAAAGGTAGTGGACATCTCGCCTCCAGATTATTGTTGTCTAGCCACACTCGACAAGCGTGGGACGGGAGTAGCGTCGCGCGAGCCTCTAAACGCGCCGGACGCGAGCGTCGAGACGTTCGACCTCCGCGAAGACCACTGCGCCGTGCGCAATGGCTTCAGTTACTCCAAGCTTACTCTCATTGGCGGTGCCATATCATTGTGTGTTCAGTGTCTAGTTTGTGACTGACATTTAGCTGTGCCTGAACATTGACCTGACCGAACCGGGAAAGGGTGGATTCAAGGTCTGTACGAATTTATTTGTCCACTGCAAGGCATCGCTTTAACCACCGTTCCTTACCACCTATCCCACTCGTCCCTGTACGGTGCCCTCTCGGTCCGTGACCGGCATCGTACAGGCGCTTAAAATGCGTTTCAACGATGAGGGATGTCCATGAATCGCAAATAGATATGTTGAGATGCGCCCACGCTTCCAGGTTGTACTTAAACGACAAAGAATTGCACATAGTGTCGTATTCGCTGCCCCTGTCCGTGCTGGAGTACCAGACGGCGCTCATGAGGGGCGACACCGCCGCCGCGGAGCGCCTGCAGCCCGCCCTGCCGCACGACCAGCGCACCACCATCGCACACTTCCTCGAGAAACAGGTGCCAATCATATACTCCTATGACGAAGCTGCTGCGGTGTGCTGTGGGACAGCAGGCAGGCTGACAGCCCACAAAGGCCCACGCCAGGGGCACCGCTAACACGTTGGAACACAGGTCACTCATGTCGGAACGCAGCACAAGGTTATTACGGCAGTATATTTAGAGAGCAGAAAATTATTTTGTCACCTTTTGTCCTCCTCCGGCCGCAGGGGTCTGTATTCTTACTCTGTCTCTGCACAGAGAAGTTGATTTTGAATTTGTGGTTGTCTTTCTGCGAATTGTATAATACGACACGACACCCGCCCTGAGAAGACGGTTTGACGTCACACCAAATAATTTGTTTTTGTGCCGTCATTGGCTGTTAATAAAATAAAAATTGACAATATTACAATTTGTCTTCGTTGGGCAGGGCTTGAAGCGTGAAGCGCTCGCGATGTCCACGGACCCGGAGCATCAGTTCGAGCTGGCCCTGTCCCTCGGCGATCTTGAGCGGGCCCGAGCGATAGCTGAAAGCATTCCGCACTGCTCGTACTTATGGGCCAGGTTGGGATCCGCTGCGGTGGCCAGGGACGCCGGCCTCGCGAAGCTATGCTACTGGAACGCCGAAGATTTCGGAGGCTCACTACTCCTCGCCGTCAGCGTTGGTGAGTCACTGTTTGTACTGTGGCGCACCTGGATTCGCCACTTGCAAGGCGAGCGTTCTGCCAACTCTCAAAAGGCAGGAGAATCCGTCGCCCGACCCTACCGCGTACTGTTCCGTTTTGCGTGTGCGGTTTGAGAATATCCACAACAGCCCGTCTGCTGCCCTCCAGTAGTGAATCATATTCTGGTACACAGGTGACAAGGAGCTTCTGAAGGAGGTGGCTCGGGAGTGTACCCAGAGGGGAGAGGATAACATTGCGTTCGTGGCATACTTCGTCCTCAACGACCTCGAAGCGTGCCTGCAACTTCTCGTTAAGCGTAACAGGCTTGGGGAAGCGGCTCTTTTCGCCAGGTTCTGTTCTGTTCTGTTCTATCCGTAAAGTATCTTTCAACTATTTTAGTCAAGTTATAACTTCTTTTGGCCTATTTGGAAAAAAATATGAGAGTAGTATGAGAGAGAGAGAGAGAGAGAGAGAGAGAGACCGGGAGAGAGGGAGACAGAACGAAGTGATACTGTCTGTATATTCAGTAGTTTCTCAAATATTTATAAGTACATGTTTACAATACAACACAAACATGTGTTATATCGAAATTGCATTTATTTTTCCATTATAAATATTTTTGTATTAATTTGTGATTCCTTCTACAAACAAAAAGTTGTGGCAGACCAAATGAAATCTTTAGCTATTTTGGTTCTGTTACGCCGAACAAGTTGTTTTTGACGTGTTGGCCAGTAGGCGAGTGGCGCCTTTAGCTTTCCTTCACACCGAGAGAGAGAGGTACCAATCAGACAGTAGCACGGTCTGTCGCTTGCATGTTTGCTATATTTGTGGATAAGGTTTCCCTGTTCAATGTCAAGTCGTGAGTGTAATCGTTTAGTTCGTCCCCAACTGAAATGAAGTTATTGCCGCTCTTGACAGAAGCGGTGCCCTGAGTGTGTGTTGTTGCCACCAGGTCGTACATCCCGTCGAAGATGTGCGAGGTGGTGAAGCTGTGGCGCGAGTGCGGAGCCGCCGCCAACGCGAGCACGGCCAAGGCCCTGGCTGACCCCCTCAAGTACGGAAACTTATTTCCCGAATTCGAGGTGAGTAGCCATAACTGCTGTTTGTGTGTTGATTTGTTGCTGTGTGAAGGCAGAGCTCTTCTTCGGAAGATTTCGCAACAAAATACAGGTTCTGTTGTCCATTTCATGTTTATTTGGGTAATATTTGCTTACAATTATATGACATAATTGTGAATAAATATATGCTAAGATAAAGAGGTGTGTGTTTGGTGTCGCGCGCGTCCGGAAGAGAAGCACCTTCGGGCCTATTCTGAGTTTGCTCCCGTACCATTGTAAGGGAATAGGTTGCAGGGCTCGCACACGTGTGTTCGCGATTTATTATATTCAGTTGGAAGTTATAAATGTTAAGTAAACGGTTCATTCATCCAATTCAGAAGAATCATCATGCTTTTTCTGTAATTAATCTTTTAAACGCTGTTTGCATGGATATTGTTACGACAATCTGACGGTGCGCACAATTAGATAAAAAAACGACTACTGAATAATACTAAGTTTATTATAAAAAAACGTAGATAATATGGGGTTAATAATTACAACAAAATGAATTTAAATTATATTAATTAAGTAAACAAAAGACAAAAAAAACATTAAAGTCTATAAGACTATACCCGGGGCGTGGGTTCGCGGCACAGGGAAGTTTATCAGTCGTTAAACCCTATTGGTGCGCTGGTGACTTAGCTTAGGTCCTTGTTCTGCGCCTGGAGGGTCGTCAGTCGTCCTTCGCGGCTTCGCGGGGTCCCGATGTACCCTGTTTACGGTGGAAGGTCCGCACTCAGCCCGTACGGTGGCAGGACGGCACTCAGCTCGTAAGGTGGAAGGGCCAACAGTGGACGGCAGCCCAGACAATGGAAAGACAGCTCCCAAGACCGTACAGTGGACCCTCCGATTCGAAGGGTTGAACACTATTTCACTATTAAATATTTATTTAGTGATATGAGTTTTAGTGCACTATAGACTTTTTAGGTTTTCGAGATAATAACTACTTGTAGCTCTTCTGGTGTCAGAATTCTTGGCGTCGCTCGCGGCTTCGCCTTTTTATATTGGCCGCGGAATGACGTGCTCCCACTTTGAGAGGACAACGCCCACTTATCGAAATTTCTAGATTTTGGTTTTGCTACTACGGCATGGAAAGAACTGAATAGCGCCTGACCTTTGGACCCACTACTCAGAAAAAAAAAACGGCTGACAGTGACAGAGCTATAGGCCTGAGGGGTAAATAATTGTCCATGAAGTAAGCCCCAAACGGCTCGTCATTCGTTCCGTTCATTCATCCTACTCAACTGAATGATTTCTAGATGGTTCGATTCCCGGCCGCTGTATTACGATATTTATATGGTCTGGTTAATTTATTTTGTTATTACCTACTTTTTGAGGTGTGCGCGATCGAAACAATTACTTGGTTTGTTTACATTTAAATACCCTCAATATTAAATATTGAAAATAATTAGATATGATTATTAAGCACTAGGGATTAATTATTTTACTCTTGTTACCACGTAACAATATGTTTTTATTATTTTGTCTGGACGATGTTCTGAACGAAGCATCTTTTGAGATTTATACGAGTAAAACTAAAACGAATTAGGTGTTGTTGGCAGAAATCCTTAGAACTGGAGGCATTTCAACGAGAAGCCGGCTACGGAAGGAGCATCGACCTGAACAGCTTGCCCCCCAATTGGACGGGCAGCAACGCCGATAGAAACCTCGACGAGGAAAAAGTCGCTTCGAGTCCCACGCATGGACTCGACCGCCTAAGCCTATACTAATAAACTCTACGATTAATTAAATATCCTAAGAAATATATTACACATTATTTAACTAAAAATCTAATCTATTTATAAATGTTTATATGAAAATTAATATGATATAAAAATAAATTAAAACACAAGGTATTTTATTTGTTTTTATTTATTTAAGAACGAAAATAAATTTAATACTTGATGGAAATTAAATCCTGGTTTCAAGTTACAAATCAAGTGCACTACACAGCCAAAATTATTACAAATGGAGGAGTCTTCAAAAAGGACAGACCATTGACAAGGAGCAAAACTTAGTGGCAGGATTAAGCAGATTCTCGTCAGAATTCATTGCCAAACAAAATTTGGCTTTAAAGCATATAATTGTAAAATACGATCCTTTACTTCGTGTACATATTGTGAGTTATAAAAATATAGTTTAAAAAAACATCTTAAAAATGTGTTATAATGATAAATGGAACTAAACAGTGAAAAATAATTCTAATATTTATTTTTCAATTTTTATTTCAATTTTTCACTAAAGCATGTTCTTTAGTTTTTTCAAATTATAAATTATAATAATATATAAATTTAATAAAACATAGTTTGAAAAAACTAAAGAATATAATTGATTATCATGCGTTATATATATGTTTGAACTTAATTTTTATCCGTGCAGGGGAGGAGAAAGAATACTAACCTTTGCGGCCGGGGTCGGCCTGTCGTAAAAGGCAACAAAACTACCCACCCTAGGCTACGTGGCCCCAAGCCCGCTGGATGGCGACCACCTTTGGTCTTAAGTATGCCGCCATAATAACCTTGTGTTGTGTTCCGGCATTAGTGACCCAAGTTCCTGTACCCTTATGGGATAGCAGCGTGTTCGCGATGCCACTGGAGTTGCAAACACCCATAGGCGACGGTAACTGCTAAATTCTAAACAGGCCGTCAGCCGGTCTGCTGTCCTAAAGCAATAAAGAAAAATTATTAACGGTTAATGTTACTCCCAGTTGAAAAAATATTTCTTGTTGTGTAATTAAGCGTAACCATTTTTTAAATCATGGTGATCCTAATCAGGATAATGAGTGAATCTTATCGAATGATTGTAGTCATCGGTCCTTGATAAGTGTACAACGTTTGAATGCAATCCGACCGTTTAAAGTGGGTCAAAATCGAGTTCAGAGGAGTCGGTAACAAACAAACAAACGTACAGGTGAAACCAATAAAATCGCGAAAAACTAATTTATTGCAATTTTGGGAAATAAACGACAGACTTATAGGAGACAAAGAAGGATTTGTAGTCGCATACACATAATAACAGATCGTATGAACATATTTACATAGCATTAAATTTGCAGTCACTGTGTCAGTGTTTATAAATTAAAACTATAATAAGAATAAAATTACTGACGAGAAATGTCTAATGTCACTGTTCTAAAAAGCGTGTGGTACTCGATATCAATCGTAAAACAATTTTGAAGTGAAAACTTCTATAGCGGCATTGTGCACTTTTTTTGTGATAGGTAAAAAATGTTAAACTCGGGTCAGGTCCCGTGTCCTGATCGTAAGACGGAGTTTTGCTCCAGTAATTATTAATAATGATTTAAGGTTTATTTTAAATTTCATTCTAGGTGTTGTATGGTCGCAGTTCTCAACAAATTTCACACGGACTAGTTACACACTCGTAGATATTTAGTAGACTAGCAGCAATTTAAAACATCTACGTCCGTCGTTCTATGGAGGTTTATTACGCTTTCTCCAGCTTTCATTATCTGAAACAAGCATATGATTAATAAAGATGGTAGTCCCCAGTTGTATTCAACTACATTCAATCAATACGTCATAGAAGTTTACATTTCCTGGAGCTGTTGTGCAGGTAAAGGTTATTTTGCGCAAAAATTACAGTATAAACTATATATAGCGAACTCTATTTAACGTAAACCTCCTTAAAATGTATAATTGCTAAGGTTTATTTGGTTTACATTGTCACCGTTGTATTGAAATACTCTTTATAGCCTAGCAATGACTCTCTATAACGAAACAATACATCGCTTTTGGACCCCAATAAACATGAATCTTCCTATTTTTATTGCTGTAGGACAGCAGACAGGCTGACGGTCCGCTTAGAATTTAGCAGTTACCTTCGCCTATAGGTGTTTGCAACGCCGCGCCATTGGCATCGCGAACACGCTGCTGTCTCATAAGGGCACAGGAACTTGGGTCACTAATGCCGGAACACAACACAAGGTTATTATGACGGCATACTTAAGAAAAAAAATTTTTGTTTTCACTCTCCATTAAACGAAAACTCTATAACTCAAAAGTAACCGGTCCTTTCGATTTCGCTGTATAGAGCTTACACGGAATTCCGGGTACGCTGAAGATGTATAATGCGTTTCTGGTTGAAGTTCTGTCAATATGCGACTGCATAAAATTTATATTATTGAAGTAGATATAGTTCACATATGTTGGCGATCTCCATGCAACATCTGCAGGCGACGCCGCGACGGCACGTGCTAACTCTGACCGGTTCATCTGCCTTTGTCTAGTACCACAATAAAATTTAAATAATGAATCAATACTGAATGAATATGTAATTAATTATTCTGAATGGATTTGGTCTAATGATATTTAAAGTAATTATATTTTTTCTTTACAGTTATTATCTTTTTAATAAATCTTCGCTATCCAAACGGACATAAAATATAAAGTAGAACAATTTATCTCCACGGTTGGCTAACACACCTGTTCCTCGCCACCCCTATGTTTTAAAGCTTTACAAAGTTTCTTCCAAAAATCGGCTTCCCCCCACTTCAAATACGTATTCGATCTCAAGTACGCCTGTATTTCTGCATCCATTTCCATTTCCAAGGTCAATTCATCCAGCAGTATGATTATCACGCGGGAACGCTTTTCCCGTAGAGCTTGTATGTGCGCTGTGCGGAACTCTAAGGGGGCCCAAATCTGGAAAAAGTTTACAATGTCTCAAATCTTTTTTTGAATACTCGGCATCTACGTTCGCATGCAGGCGCGATCAACATGGACTGTTGTCGCGAGCCGAAATCCAACTCTTCCCTGCTAGGTTGCGGGGAATTCTGGAGAAACGACGTGGACCTACCTACTACTCTCAACACTAAATTTTGATTTGGATGGGATTAAAATGAAAAAAAGTAAGTTGAATTCTCGTTTAAATAAGATGAAATTATAGAACTGGTATGTTATGATAGTTGTTTGTTTTTACGGAAAATCTGTAGAAAAAACGAACCTTGGACTTAAAACATTAAAAATGTTAGTTGTCGAGTTACGAATCGTACAGTCAGTCAAAAGTAATGTCTGTTAAATAAATCCTGAGGATTATTGAACTTTAACTACTCGTAATTTCACTCGCTTAAAACTAAGAAAAGTGTTGACATCGTATTATGTGATATAAATACACACACACGCACGAACGCACAAACCAAAAAAAATATTAATAAATAAAGTTGTTCGATTCTCGATGCATCAACATGTACCGTGATACCGTCTAATAAGTTTTTAGTTGGTCTTGAAGTATAAATATGTAGTATTAAACACACGCTTCTTTTCATTCGCTCCAAAACCCTATTGCAACTAACATATTCTCTACTAGCTGTGCCCGCGACTCCGTCCGCGTGGAATAGTGTCTTTGGGCAGCATTTTTTGGATATATGAGGTCAACTTAAATTGGAAATTCAACCTACAAAATCAAGCCTAAGCTGAACCCTATTTCATATGATTGATGATATAAATCTGAGGTCAACTTAAATTGGATTATTTAATTTCCGAAACTTATAATTTTTAACAAAAACTATTTTTTTTTTCTAAAATAAAAATAGCCTAAGTTACTCCTTGTTACATCAGCTATCTGCCAGTGAAAGTCCCGTCAAAATCGGTGCAGCCATTTCAGAGATTAGCCGGAACAAACAGACAGACAGACAGACAAAAATTGTAAAAAATGTTGTTTTGGTATATGTACCGTGTATACATCCATATGCATTTAGTAAAAAGCGGTTATTTTAATATTACAAACAGACCCTCCAATTTATTTATTTGTATAGAATGTATAGATATAGATTACTTTTGCAAGTTGTCCCTTTTCAAAATATTTGCGAGTATAATAAATATGCATTTTATTTCTTTATCAAAATTAATATCTACTTAGATCGAAACGGATGTAGATATAGCATTGGGGTTCATATGAATGTTGCCAAAAAGTTGCCATATAATAACGCCGGCTCAATAATTAATCAGAAAAAGCATTGACACAAAATTACTCTCCTAAGATGCTATAAAAATAATTTTACAACACAGGATATCTACTAAGTACGATGTGTATGGTAATTATAAGATACAATCGAAAGTAATGTTATAATTACTGGTTGGCATTCAGTACCATTTCGTGGACCCTCTTCTTTTCAGTACCAAACAGTTCTGAAGAATGTTTATGTTGCGTACTTTTCGGATTTGGAATGAGTTTCCAGCTGACGTTTGTCCTTCGGGTATATATGTTAAAAGGGTTTTTAAAAAAATGCCTTATATAAATTTATTTGAAACCAACAGCGCTTTGGCAATGCCCGTGTGAAACAATGCCCCTGTGAAATTGATTGTAACCACCTAATAGCAAGTGAGCTGTTTGCCTGTCTGCTGAACTCCGGCACACGGCTGATGATGATGGAACGAATGAATGATACTCGAACATTACCGATGATAGAAAATTCTTAGACAGAACAATGACAGTTCTTCTAGACTCTTGGACTGATCTAGCAATCTGGGCCGGAATCCAGTCACCCGCCAACCAGTCCCTCGTATGGACGCACAACTTGAATTTATTCTCTTCTTCTAATTTTGGCATCAGTTCTTCTGTCACGAACCAGTTGTCTTCATGGGAGAAGGAGATGAAGGCGTCGTAGCTCTAGGGAAAGCATAACAGATTTATTTAAACTATTTTTTATTTAGATGCTCGATAATATATAAATATTGATATAAAAATTATAATGAAAACTGTTATTTTAATCGAATTTACCTTATTCATGTCAGAATCTTGACCAGTTGGTTCAAGGCCAAACATTGCCAACAATGAGTTCATCTTTCTTCTGTAAATGTAGCAAATTACCATGGCTATGATCACAAGGATGATTATCCCACCCACCAGGGCGTAGATGGTGATTAGTGTCTTCACGGAACATAAAGTTGCAAAGTCCACTGTACTAAGAAGCACTCGGAGGGAGCCGTCTAAACATGTGACATTATTGAAGTCTAATACCTGAAAACACTATTTTATTAAACCACGTGCATGGGTCAGTATATAACAATTATCTAACAATAAAGATAAAGGCAAAAATAATAAAATAGCTTGACTTAGTTTCCTTATATAATGACCAATAATCACCTTAATTGATTTTGGAGATATAAATTATTAAAAAGTCTTATTAATTGTTGTTCAAAATATAAATAATAATTCTAAAAATGACAAAATTTCTTAAATTTATTGAACAATCGATGAATTTACCTAAAGCAAGAAAATTAGTAAATTGTACCTGTTTTTTGTGTAAATGCAATAGCTCAAAGAATGCTTTATTTTCGCAGTGACACGATAACGAATTGTTTGATAATTTTATCCGTCTTGATGGTATAGAGAACATGGTTTTTGCTACACTGGGTGTGACAACTACCAGTTGATTATTTTGAAGATCAATATACTGTAACATACAAATTTGGCTGTATAAATTAGTTGATAGCGTTGCGCAGTCAGACCACCATCAGCAAGTATTCTTCTGACCGTCCACTGGCTGACTTCTACTTCACGCACCTCTTGGAGATGATGTGCAAGATTAACGGCAGTCGCACGACGATTTCGTAAGGCCGCCGTAACGAGAAATCGGTTGTCGCGCTGAGATGTAGCTCTGGCTTGACCAGATCCTCGTCGTCGTTCATAACCACCAGTCTCCTGATAGCGCTGGTATACACGACGAACTGAATATCGGCTGATATTCAGCTGTCGAGCTACAGCACTCTGGTTCTGGCCCGCTTCAATTAGAGTAACGACTTCAGCGGCTTTTTCCGGAGTAAGTAGTATCCATTTTCTTTTGATAAACGCAGCTGTATTCAATGGACGTCCTTTCAGTTCATGACTTTTGGATGTAGAGCGGCATATATTTTTTTTTTGTGTAAGTGTAAGGCTGTAATCGTCTCAGACGACAAACGACAGCGGCAACGGGCGGAAAAGGCATTCCGACACCGTGGGAGCGGGGTCGATCAGCCGTGGCAGCGTGCTCGGGGCGCGTCTCCTGTGAAGCGCACTCCCGGCTCGAACGTTGCATGGGGAACAAACGAAGAGCAGCCACGAATGGCAAGGATACTTTATTTGGGGACTATCGGCTCCACCGGTGAAGCCGATCCTATACTAATCTACTACCGTTTCGGAGTGCTTGTAGCTGGGGGAGAAGAAACTGCGAAAGAAATTCCCTCGCAACACATCTATTCTACGTGTATTTGTGTAGTGTGTGGGTTGTGTGCGTCTACAGGTTATGGGGGGCGGAAGGCGTTCCTAAACCTATTGCGTCGGGTTGGTCCATGCCGGACTGGGGGGGATTGCGTCCGCGAGAACATTCGCTTCAGCGTTCTTGTGATGGGGTCGGGTCCGTCCGTGAGCACGTTTCGCGGGCGACGACGCGCGTGACTAGCTCGGCAGTTGGGCGTGTAATTGACCGTCTCCACCACCAGTGGTTTGGGGTGGTGGGGAGCGAGGCTGAAGAAGGATTTTGAGAGGGAGGCCATGTACTCCTTCACGGGAAGGAGTTCCAGGTCGCGGTGTAGATCCGCGTTACGCATGTAGAGGGGCGCTTGGACTGCTATGCGTAAGAACTTGTTTTGCAGTCTCTGCATCATTTGGATGTAGCGTTTGCCGGCATGGGCGAAGACTACGCTCGAGTACGTCATTATCGGCCGGATGCAGGTTTTGTAGAGTGTCACCTTATTCCTAAGGGACATCTTACTCTTCCCGCATATCATAGGGTAGAGGCGACCGAGCACGAAGTGAGCTCTGTTCCTCACCGTTTTGATGTGGTTGCTGAAGTACAGGCTTTTGTCGAGTGTGACACCAAGGTATTTGACCGCATCGACCCAAGGGATGACGCGGTCAAACAGTTTGATGGGGTAGAGAGAGTGCCGGCTCTGTTGAGTCGGCCGTCTCTCGTGGACGTTGCTGCGAGTGAACATGATCACTGCGCTCTTGTCCGGATTCAACTCTATCCGCCATTTGCGGAACCAGTTGCCCAGCGTCTCAACCGCCGCGTTGAGACGACTGCAGATCCGATAGTTGTTGATATCGGACGTGAATAGGGCGGTATCATCCGCGTATAAAGCGAGATGTACCTGTGGGGTGCGGCTCGAAAGCCGAACTGCTCGTCGGGGATCAGCTTATTTTCATAAGCGAAGTCTCTGAGTCTGCTCAAGAGGAGGCGTTCGTACAGCTTGCCCAGTACGCTGAGCAGGCTGATCGGACGGTAGCTGCTGGATTTCGCAGCGGGCATGCCTGGTTTTCGGATGCCGATAACATCGGCTTCCTTCCAGGCGGAGGGAAAGGAGCAGTTTTCTATGGCGGCATTGAAGATGCCCACCAGCTATCGGGAGTAGCTTGAGCAGCCGGTTGGGGATACTGTCGGCTCCAGGAGATTTCCGGAGCTTGAGGTCTTTGATAAGGTCCTGTACCTCTTTTACCGTAACCGGTTCGAGTGAGTCTTCCGCGGGGAGGGAGGATCTACGTTCAACCTCGGCGTCCACCTCGCGCAGGTGGGCTGGGTTGACGTGCACGGTGTTGGGGGAGCATTGCTCCCTGAGGCTCTCGGCGAGACACTCAGCCTTTTCCTCATCGTCAGACGCGACAGTGTTGTCGGGTCTTTCGAAAGGCGGCATGGTCGAGAGGGATTCCGCTCTCAGCGACCTCGCCAAGCTCCAGTATGCCTGGTGCGTTGGGGAGATCTCCGAGAGCAGGCCCTCCCAGCGTTGGCCTGAGCTCCTGAATGCGGGCTTTCACTTCCCGATGAAGTAAACGAAAGGCGACTCGGTTTTCTTCTGAAGGAAAGCTATCGTAGCCTCGGGCGGCGGCTCTCTTCCTCCTCAGCAGCTCCCTCGCGTCCCTCGGGAGTGCCAATCGGCCGTCCCCGCACGAGACTTGCCGAGTGGACTCCCGAACGACGGTTTGCAGGTGGCCGGTGAGGGCTTCGATCGCCCCTTCCGTTTCCTAAAGGGTCCTAATGGGGCTGGGGCCTGCTCAGGGTCAGCGAATCCTCCTCGTTGGAGTGAATCCCTGACCCTGGACCAGTCGGTAATTGACTTGGTCTGAGGCGTCTGGTCGGGTGGAGGGCCCATTCTAAGGACGACCGGGCGGTGGTCCGAGTCTATGTCGTCAAGTGATTCGATCGAGCGGAACTAGAGGGAGACGCCCTTCAGTAGCGCCAGATCAAGGACGTTGGGGGTGCCTCCGGTGGCCCGATTAAACTGGTATCGGGTGGGCGTAGTGGGGGCTAGGATGCCGAAGAGCAATTCGTCAGAGTGACGGAGGAGGGTCCTGCCGTTAGAGTTGGAGCTGGAGCAGTTCCAGCTAGTATGTTTACAATTTAGGTCACCCGCGATGATAACCGAAGGGCCTAGACTGAAGAGGGATGCAAGCTCCGCTTGAGGTAGCGGGCGATTGCAGAAGAGATACGCGCAGACGATGACTATGGGCTGATGGCCTGTCATCGCTAATCCGCAGGCAGAAACTTCGAGATTTTCTAACGGAGGCGTATTTACTGGGGTGCAGTGCAGCAACCTCTTGTAGTAGATAAGCGTGCCTCCCCAAGGGGCGGAACGCCTGTCATTCCTGATGATGTTATAATTGGCGATCCTAGGATCGCCAATGCTGGGCTTGAGAAGGGTTTCCTGCACGAGAAGTATATCTATATTTTCTTCCTTCAGGAACTCATGAACCAACTCTCGTTGGCCACGTAGGCCGTTGGCGTTGTAAGTCACCAGTCAGAGAGCGGGGTTTTCCCTACGTGTGCAATCCATTTGTGATTGACGCTTGCCTTAGCTTTTGTGCTAAGGTGCGTACCTCTTGGAGGTCAAATGGGAGGGACGTCGCGAACTTGGTCGCAAGCGCGATGTCCTCCGCCACGGAGGGGGACGTGGTGACGGGTGCTGCGGTGGGTGTAGCTGGGGCCGGTTTGGGAGCAGGTTTCTCTGAGAAGCCTGCGACGGGCTGCCGGGGTTCCGGAGAGTCGGGAAGCATGTCCAGGCGTTGAATGCCGGGGCGGGTGTAGGTACATAGACCGGTTTGGGGGCGGCCGCTTTGACGGCGGCAGGGCGTTTGCCCTTTGGGGTTTTTTCCTTAGGCTTGGTTGGGGGCGGCCGGGCATCCACGGTAGTTCGCGGGATGCCCAGTCTTCCCGCAGAGGACGCAGGCCGGTGGGTCGGCGGATTCTCGAGTGCGATTGCACTCCGTGGTCACCGAGGCACTTGACGCACCTCGGCCGGCACTGGCAGTTCCGTGCCGAGTGCCCGTATAATTGGCAGCGATGGCACTGCCTTTGAGATGATTTGTTGTGTGGGTTCTCGAAGTTAAGCTTCGAGAGCCCGCACACTGCTCTGACATTGAAGATTTCCTTACCCTCTTTCGAGAGGTCAAGGACCGCTAGTACCATATTATATGGCTCCCACGTGTTACCGCGGTGCATCCGGTGCACCTCGTGTATGGGGAGGCTTTGCGCACGGAGGTCCTCCATGATGTCGGAGGTTTCAACCTCCTTAGGGAGTCTGCGGATTCTTCCTCCAGCGCATAGATATAGTAACCTATGCGATGCTCTAGAAGGTAACGCGTGAGCGCGCGGTGGTCTTCGGGTGACTGTACGGTCACCCCTATACCGTGATTAATATCTCGTGCCTCCACGAGTCGAATAGAATTTTTTTTTCTTAAAGCTAAGGCTGTTGTTGTCTCAGACGACTCGACAGCGACTACGGACGTTAAGGCATTTCAACCCCGTGGGAGCGGGGTCGATCAGCCGTGGCAGCGTGCTCGGTCACGCGCCTCCTGTGAGGTGCGTTTCCGGCACCGCTGCATGGGGACAGTTGAGAACAGCCACGAATGGCAAGAGTACTATTTATTTGGGGACTATCAGCTCCACCGGTGAAGCCGATCCTATACTAATCTACTACCGTTTCGGAGTGCTTGTAGCTGGGAGAGAAGAAACGGCGAAAGAAACTCCCCCGCAACACATCTATTCTACGTGTATTTTTGTATTATGTGAGTTGTGTACGTCTACAGGCTATGGGGGGCGGAAGGCATCCCTAAACCTGTTCCGTCGGGCTGGTGGACTAATGACTTTTGACTCAAAACATGCCTTTTTATACCTGCAATTAGTCTGGCAAACTGCGGTGACCTAAGGGAGTAATTTTCGGGTTTTTTGTTGTCATTACTTTTTGGCAGTAGGATAAACTTATAACGGCTTATTTTGGTATCATTGAATAGGTATTGAAACAAGCTTTAATTCCATATTAAAAAATATTAGAATTTCCTTATTAAAAAAAATTAATTAATATTTTGCAAAAAAAGTCACATGTGCGATTTCATTGCACCCGAGTGTAGTTATAAATAGAAGTTGACTTAAAAAATTTCATAAGAACTAATCAACAAATGATAAACCTTTATTTGGTATATTACTCAAATGAAATGTCAATAACAAAATAAATAAATACCTCGTCGACCTCTTCCGACATTACTCTGTCGTAGTCGTCTTTACTGTATACAATGACCATTTCAGTATTCCTCGCGTCCACTTCCCAGCCACTTTCGCGAATTAATTTAATATTATTAAACTGTAAAAAATATTTGTTGTTATCAAGAGAAATGCTTCTCTATGCCTCCCGCGATAATTAAGAGAGTGTTTTCTTTCCGTTAATTTATTCATTTTGTATTTGCATTTTATTCTATTCTATTCTATGTATACATGTCGGTAGTCTGATTTTTCTCAACGCTCTGGAACAATAGACATACTGATGGCCAACTTAAAAGTAACCAGTTATTGTTGCATATGAATGTTTCTGACGCCAGGGTGAAGGGCACCGCTACCATGCAGTCGTCCGCCCCCTGCGCGGGCCAGGAGGGCCAGGGTCACTTATGCTGGAACACAACACAATGTTATTACGGCGGCATATCTATAGACCATGGGTGGTTGCTATCCAGGCGGACTTGAGGCTCTGCTGCCTAGCTTGGGTTGTTTAATCGCTATTTATGACAGGTCACCACCCGCGGTTGTGGTCACTTGTGATGATTATTTGATCACAAAATTTATTTTACTTATTATTTCTGCTCTTTCTTTCTAATAAAAGTTTCATAAACAAAGATTTCTTACTCTATTTATTATTTCCGAGAACTTTGTACAAATTGCCAGGACTGTCAAATTAACTAACAATATTGAATGCAATGACAATGAACAACTAAGGCTTGAATACGAGCAAACGATCTAAATGACCACAGACTGTGTACAAAACTCCGGACTAGATAATTTGTATTGCAATCAATTATACCACGAACTAAGTATTGTTGTGGCGCAGATATCTATCGATATTTTTAATCATCGAAAAGTGAGTTTATCCGTGCAGGGGCTGAGAAAGAATACTAACCTCTGTGGCCGGGGTCGGTCTGTCGTAAAAGGCGACAAAACAGCCCACCCTAGTTACGTGGTAGGGCCTCAAGCCCGTCTGGTTGGCGACCACCTTTGGTCTTAAGTATGCCGCCATAATAACCTTGTGTTGTGTTCCGGCATTAGTGACCCAAGTTCCTGTACCGTTATGGGCCAGCAGCGTGTTCGCGATGTCACTGGCGTTGCAAACACCTATAGGCGACGGTAACTGCTAAATCCTAAGCGGGCCGTCAGCCTGTCTGCTGTCCTACAGCAATAAAAAAAAAGTGAATAAATAACCTTAATTTTTACATTCTACTCACTGTCCATTTCCAAGAATAGTCTTCTTTCATTTGATTATTTACAAAAGTAAATATCCTTAAGGGAGAGCGACATCTACTAATATTGAGGTATTTTAAAGCTGGCATAGCTTCCCGCCATTTTGGACAGGGCTCACCCAAGAAAGAATTGCTTAGTGAAAAATTCACAATTGATGGTAGATACGGCCAACCTGTAATGTTTGAATCTGAACATAAGTTGTATGAAAAAAAACATAAATAACATACACACAGGCACTTGCGCGGAGAAAAATCTAAAACTTCCACTTTCGTGACGTATACTGCTGAAATGTACTAGACAAGTGGTATCAGTGGTTACTGATAGAGTATATATCAGTAATACTGGTTAGTATTACTTGCCTATAAAACAAGAGCTCTACTGCTTCCTGGATTTGCACCAGATAGTGCTGTGCCATGTTGTCACAGCACGTATATTACGAGTATGTCGACTGCAAGTTAGTGCCTTTTTAAAAATGTGTATCAATTATCTTTGACTTGACTCCAATAGGATATTTAAAAGTATATACTTCTCATCAAAAAAATCGAAACACCCGTGAACTTTGGTTTGAATGAGTATAATTTTTTTAGATTTAACCAAAAATATAAATAATGCCAGTTAATTGTGGATATTATAAGATATCATTTAACGAATATTATTAATATTTCAAATTAAAATTGAATTTCTTTAGCTGTTGTGTTTTGTTCAATAGATATGTTTTACTCTATAAGAAGAAACTGTCAAATGTTAGAAACAAAGATCCAATTTATAATTATTATATACTTTATTTATTTAGAATCCAATTTATAACAAATACAACGCGCAGATAGAATTAGTACAGCGTAAATACTTAAAAGCTATGAACTACCGCTGCTATGGCGCTAAAAATGTGTAATTTTTAATTTAATGTAGTTTAACAAGTATGCAAAATTTCTATACAGATTTAAATTGAAACCTCTAGATTGGTTCGTGAACTGTAAAACAGCTTAGTGTCATATCCTTACGTTTAAGTTTGTGTACTGGAAAGGACTTAAGACTTTTTTGAAGAAAAAACAGAGATTTAAGGAAAATTGGTTTAATTAAAAAATTTTTTCGCAAAAAAAAATAAAAACTAAAAAGAGCAGTAGTGATATGAACATAAAGTTCAAAATAGCTTCATGAATCAGAGTTATCGGAGATCAAAGTTAGCAAATGAATATTAGCATGCATCTCACTCTTTCATGCACTGATATATCGTTGTCATTCCGTGCCTTCCGTGTTTCACGTAAGACGGAGTACTAAATGAACCATGTCTTAAAAAGGAAAAGGAATAGTTCGTTCAATTCACTGTCGGGAATTTATTCCTTTTAGTACATAGTACACAAGCCTACCAAACGCCCGCCTGAGCACGTTTCCCACGTTTACGCTTCAAAATGCCGAAACCACGTAGTTATTGTGCAGTAGATGGGTGTAAAAGTCAAAAAACAAATGAAAATTTGTCGTTTTTTTCATTGCCGAGAGACGAAGAAAGGTGGGTAATATTTAAACCTATCTTTATAGATTTTGTCACCATTTATTTCTTTGAACATAAGTAGGTAAAACATAAATCAAGAAGTTTTTTTTAAATTAGGTATTATAAAGTGTTGTTTTTTATATTATATTCCTATTATAGTTACCTTATCTAGTACTTTAAATTCTTAAATCGCAACATTCGCTTAATTATAATATAATCATCATAGGTACAACCCTAGCGTATTCTTACGAAGACGCGTTGGTGCGTGTCCCTCACGGCGGGCAACGCAGTCTCGATTCTATTCGCGTACATAAGGTACATTTCTTCTCGTTCTGAGCGGCAGATAATAACAGTGAGCGATAAGAATGCATCGGGGCGATGCGGGGTGTGGAGGGGGCGGGGTGTGCGAAACACGGCTGCCGGCCGGCAAAAGGATTAAATAATTAATAGGTCAGTCGGCCGCTTCTTGTCGCGTCAGTGCATCCTTTGTGTGTACCGTTCGTTCTCTCGTGACGTCGACAGTGCAATGTTTTCTAATCGCGAGTATTACGAAATGGTGCGTTGCTACATTTAAAGTGGTGAAAGCCTAAATGGTGCACAACGCTTGTACGAGTCGGAAAGTATACCACGACTCTGAAGACAAGGACACCACATTACGCTGCCACTGTTCGTGACTACATAAATACGGAATACGGTAATCGTTGGGTCGGTCGTGGTGGTCCCGTCCCATGGCCGCCTCGATCACCGGATTTAACACCATTGGACTTTTATTTGTGAGGTGAAATTAAAAGACGCGTGTATGTGGAAGAGGTCCAAAGCCTCGCGAACTTAAAAACTAAAATAGTGCGAGCGTTTGAAGATGTGCGTAAAGACACTTTAGTGCTTAGAAAGTTAAAAGAAAAATGTTCAAAAACGAGCTAGACTTTGCTTATAGACAAACGGACTGCATTTTAAACATTTATTAAAATACGTGTAAAGCAGCAGTGGTAAGTTAACCTCTAATTGAATTTTTACTAATTATTGTACATATCACTAAAGATTTACGTATTTTTGTACTTATTACAAACGCGCCCTTTAATTAACTGAAATTTTTGTATTTCAACGTTATGTTAGGTACTTTATTGGCAGGGAGAGGGGACTCCGGGAAAAAAAGTACATTATTTATCAATTAAATGTAGCGAAGTTTGCGGTACCGATGGAGAGGTCATTGACACTTGCGCGCCGTAGTGTGTATAAATTGCGAATTCTTGGGATAACTTTGTGACGCTGATTACTCAACATTTTTGTATTATGTGATACTAAACTAAAATACATGTTTCTCATAACTTTTACTAAAGATTCTTCTGTGTGAATTTGGACGGTGGTTAGGAATGGCTACAACGTTGAAGCAACCCTGACTCCGGCTCACTCGACGCCATCCCGTAAATCCTCACGAACCCAGTAAGGTCAAAATGAAGCACTTACCGCTATTGGAGCTGTGGCAAGAATTGGCTAGGACTCGGCCTTGGCGCTTCCACCACCGGTTGGTGCGTACACGGGGAACGGTCGGTAGAAAAGTTGTTTTAGGTTTCCAACGTTTTTTCTGTAGCAGACGCGCGTAGTTCCGCGTCGATGCTCAGGCAGCCATTGATTTTGTATTATTTGAAATGCACTCGGCAGGTTGGCTGCGCGAGACTGCGCGACACAAGAGCCGAGATTGACGGGGGGAGAAGAAAATGATACCAGGAAAGGGATACTTTACCGGAATATAGTGGCATGTTGCAACAGACGGTGTTGTTAAAGTCACCCTGTACATCTTATTACTGTGTGATGAACACTAAATAATTTTCTATTCAATGCAATGTTTAAGAAAATTTACAATACCTATTAATTCATCGTCCATCCATCGATCGGGACACCATTTCGTCTTCGAATTTCCTTCCATATTAAGGTATTTCAAAGAGCCAAGTGGTTTCAACATTCTCATATCTTGCAAGCTCAATTGATTGTAAGTAAAATCAAGGGTCTCCAATTTTGTTAATGAAGTGAAGACAGACGCGTTAAGACTGCAATTTTTTAATAATATTATAAACTTATACTATGTGCTGTCTCTACACTGTGATAATAATTTTATTGTTTTTTAAATAGAGTTTATTATTTAGTTTATTGAACATAAAAATCTGATATAAAATAATATTAACACAATAAACATGCTTAAATTGATATTAAAAAGGCGCTATATTACAAAAAATATATGTGTCTAATAAGATCCTAAGATCCAACATTATCAAGTGAGTTCAATAATTGCATAAGTAAAATGTAACTAACATTCGAGCGCACTAGAGGGCGCTGTGCATTTTTGAAGCGCGCTATAGTTTCGTTCACGTCATTTACCTAAGGTAGCTTATGTTTTTTAATAAACGAGTTTCATCTGCAGCGTTGAGTTTTATTTAGTGTGGTTGCTCGTTTTATTAATAGTTTGAGAGGTCTTTGTTGTCGTTTCCATTGGTGGTCGTTTTGGTAGCAAACGATCGTTGGTCGTAGTTGCGTTCAATCTAGTGGTCATATGCTTTCGGTATTGCCAGCGAAAATTGACGATAATTTAGAGTCGCTGACAATATGAAATCTATAAATAATAAAATATATAGATTCCAGATCGCTTTCGGCGGGACCGTTCCCAAAACGCTGGATGCATTACCGCGTTTGACGGCAACACTTATCCTTTGCCCTAAATACAAACCAGCTTTTTGATCCCATGGGATCTCCATCAAGCGTTTTGACAGGTCTCAAAGGCTTGTGGACCGCACGGCCCACCTAAAACTGTAAATATGAATCCGCTGCCAATGGATGAATATTAGCGGCATTTCAGGTCCTCTTGTTGTGCGGCAGCAGCACCGGCTACCAGAGCTGTATCTGGAAGATGCGAAGCCGCCAATGTTTCTACGCACGTAGCGTCTCATATCAGAGGGCATCCCATCTTCGACGGCACCAATGTCATCTCGTCCAGCCTCTTGCCATCATCGCGGCATAGTCCATTCCGTTCCAAAATAGAAGGCACCCCAGCAAGAGAACGTCGGATAATGTTATTTAAGGCAGCGATTCGTGATATCCGGCCAGCGCTTTTGTTACAAGGCAAACCGTGGAGCCCTAACTTTATCGTAATAAAGCTAACTTTGTTGTCTAAACAACCCCACACCTACAGCAGTTTAAATTTAATTTATGTTATTTCCGCAATATAAATAAGTCAAGAGGCATTAAAAGAGAAAGTTAAGGAAATAATGCAGATGTGAGGATATAAAGCAGTGACAGATTTGAGGAAATAAGAGGGAGACACACTTGAGACTTGACTTGAGTCATTTATGAAACAAGGTTATCACCGGCCATTTTTGGCGGCCATATTTAATTAACGATATCATCAAAAACATTTGGCTACCTCAACTAAAATTTCGCTGATTGGCTCATAACGTAACATACTTTAGTTTATTAGACTTGTTAGTGCAATTGTGAAGGGCTACTTTGAGGGCTAAGAGTTGGGTTGATCGCAATGTGAGACATGTCCAAGAATTTCAAGTTTTTCGAATATGAGAGTATATCGTTAGGTATCACATGAAAGTCACAATTCGTTATGGTCAGTGATCGTAGGGAGATAGAGTTGACAAGCATCTGCACTGGCAATTCCTTCAAATTGAGATTCTCTATGCTGGAATATCATTTGAACATTCTTATTCATTTATAGACTTTAATTTAATCGAACACCCTCGAGAAACCCTCTCTTGACGGGTTCCCCCGGCCCGGGGGGACCGAGGGATATGTGGCACTCCGGGAAAGATGTTCAGCCATCCGACTATCCACTAAAAAACCCCGCTGTTCTCCTATCGCCTACGCCCGGGCCTACGGATATGTGGCCTGCCGATCTCGTGGCCCGGGTCAGCGCCAGCCCGCTCTTTCTCAAGGCGGCCCTTTTCTAAAGTGTTAAACGCCAGGGGGTCAGGGTTTCGTCCCCCCGGCACTCTCCTGTGTTGACTCAAGGAGTTGAGGGGGGCCGCGGAATAGCACGCGGCAATAGTGCGGGCGGCCGATCCTCCCCCGAGGGGCTGCCCACGGCCGCTTTCTAGGCGGCCGGAGGTCGTTGCTTGCCCTCCGGCGCCGACGACGTGGCCTGCGTTGGCGGGAGTTGCTGACATTACTGCTTCGCAAAAGGAGGCGAGGGCCGACCATCCAGGATCGCCCCCAACCATGGACAGAACCAGGGCCGGGAGCGACAGATCCACGGCCAATTCCGGACGGGACTCGCAGCCCCACTGCGTGCTAATCAGGCGTGGGTACGACTGCCAGACGACATCAGTATTCGCAACCATCCCACCGGGGACCACGCCACGAACAGAGGAGCGCCCCTGAGGGGAAAGGTGTTAACCCCTGTGTAAATACTTATTTCACATTGAGAAGTTTAACAACGTGACTGATTGAGACTAAAAGAAAATTCCCCAGCTTTTGCTTACCTCAACTCCTCCAAACGCGTGCAATTTGCCAGCCATCCTTCTGGGAGTATGCTCGCACGATACTGGCGCAATGTTAAAAACCTGAGATAATCGCAGTTCCCCCAAGGCTGAGAGGCTATCCATGGACTACCATTTGTAATAGACACATTCTCAAATTTATTCCATGAAGGAAATGGAGGAAGAATTAGTCCAGTCAGATAAAGAGATACGTTAGGTGAAAGATTTTTTAAAATATCTAGGTCGAAATGATCGCTAACTAAATATATGACCGTAAACGAGAATGCTTTCAAGAAACTGAGGTGCTGAAACTGCTCAGATCTCAAATTGAGATCATAGTCGAAGTTAGTATTATAATCTATATATAAAGCATCGGATGTAATATTCAATTGATTCATAGCGTTTGCGTAACTGGATTTAGGGGGAAGACAGTTAAATAATTTTAAAAGTGGTGCATAGAGCTTTGCATTGAAACGCGGCATTGAAAGGTCGTCTATCGTAGTGTTGGCATAATTACAATTGATCATTGTTTCATATTTTTTATAGCCAATATATATAGTTTCACCTGAAAAACAAAAATTATATTCAATACAACAATTCAAATAATATGTAATGTGTTTCCATCGTCACATGTTGGTCTATTTTTACGAAAATTGCGCGGACGGTAGAAATGAAGGTGAAATTTGCTACAAACTTTATCCGGTGGAGAAGTGCAAGAAGCTAATGCTTTTCCTGTGCCTCTTTGGTCAAGAGCCACAGGAACTTAATGTTATATTACAACACAACATGAACGCTTAGCAAAATCAGGGGAAAACGAGACCCCAGGAAAAGAGGGTGTCCGTCCAGTCCATGGTGGTCAGTGCGATGCAAGAAATATGATAACAGCACCATTTTAAATATAGCTTCTCAGAACATTCCCCGTTATACAGATGATAGAATACGCAAAGAGATGCAAGTTTGTGAGTATGGGGTTGTCGACAAGATAAACCACGCGCTGTTTGAACATATAATCAAAACAAACAATACTTACCATTAACTGAAATAAAACCATGGATATGCTGGGCATCATTCGTAATCATCTCGCGTTCTTTACATTGTAAAGGAGGAGGTGGACAGTATAGTTTAACCACCGTTCCATTGTGCAGCCCCACCACCACTCGCATTGTTAACGTTATGACAAGTACGTTATAAGAATCTGAAACAAATGTATCTAAATTCATAAAACGTAGACTGCTGACGCCAAGTATAGCTCGGCTTGCAATTAACATGTATTCTGTGATATCACATCATCGTGGGAAATGGTCATCAGTTAGTAAGTGGTTATGTTTTTATTGGTATGAGATAGCATACAAGCTAACGGGTGCTGGAACCTCATTACTTATGTCAGGATAAAACACAAAGTTATTATGGCGGCATATTTAGAAACCAGGGGTGGTGGCTCTCTAAACAGGCACAGGCCCAGGCAGGCAAAAAAAAATGAAAAATGTCGATGGAATCTAAAAAATAATAACCTATAACAATCTGCTTCATTGATTACGAGAAGGCGTTCGATAGGGTTCAGCATGAGAAATTGATAAGTCTACAAATCGCAAAGGAATTGGATTCGAGGGACGTCAGAATCATTGGCAACCTATATTGGAATCACACTGCAAGAGTGAAAGTGGATGACGAGCTGTCAAAACCCACCAGAATTGTACGAGGGGTAGGACAGAGCTGTGTCCTATCTCCGCTTTTATTCAATATTTACGCAGAGCAGATCTCCAAGACTGCAACAGCTGACACTGAATCAGGGATAGTAATCAACGGCCAACATATTAACAACATCCGATATAGTGACGACACAGCATTGATTTTCGATAGCCTGGAATCATTGCTTGAAGGAACTGCTGAGTCGTGTGAACATTGTTACTCGATCGATGTTCTTCAACACAAACATGAGCCTCGAACTGAGAATGTATATAGTACGATGCTATACATTCTCAGTGCTGTTATACGGAGTCGATTCATGGATCCTTACGCAGCACACCATAAAAATAATGAAGGCCTTCGAAATGTGGATTTACCGCCGCATTCTAAAGATTTCCTGGCGTGACAAAGTAACCAACGTAGCAGTATTGCAAAGAACGGGCAAGCACCTTGAGCTTCTAAAGACCATCAAGCAAAGAAAGTTGTGTTACTTTGGGCATGTGATGAGAAACTCCAAGTACAGAGTTCTCCAGCTTATTATCCAGGGGAAAATTGCCGGAAAGAGAAGCATGAACAGAAGAAGACACTCGTGGCTGAAGAACTTACGAGACTGGTTCAACTGCGGTACCATTTCCTAGTTTAGAGCAGCAGCCTCTAAAGTCAGAATCGCCATGATTTTGTCCAACCTCTGATAGCAGATAAATGGGAAGAAGAAGAAGATAAGCATCTATGAAAAACTCCGCGATATGTTCAGTACTTTTGTTGTAATGATGCGTCAAAGGAACCCCATTTTCCTTATATATATAATTAATTATTACAACACTTAATTCGTTCTTGAAATACTGACACTATTTTAAGAACACAGACAGGAAAAAATTTACATCAAATAATAATCATCATCTATAAAGGCCAAATTAAATAAATATTACAAATATTTTAATTTAATCAATAAGCAATTTTGGATGACTGTAACATAAAATTTCCTCAATTTTTTTTATATACTCTGAATATTCTTGGCGAGTCGTCGATGGCAGCCAGGCAGCAAGCATCATTTTCATGTCAATATCTGCTTGTAAAGTCTTTCGTCAAAAATATCTTAAGACCCTCCAGATATTGATACAGTTTAGGACACAATTTCTTCTCTATCTTTCCATACTTTAAAACCAGAGGATTAACGATTTGGGCTGGAGAGGGCTCGAACCAAGTTTGCGTTATTTTGAACAAAGGCCTAGTCATGCAACAGGCCCCGGTCAAAGGGGTCGTCTCTAAAAGTGCTAGCTTGAACATGTAAGGAGTGATATGCGTGTCAATGGACCCACAACCAGGGATACCGAAGGATGCGGATCCCCGCATCGAAGTGGAAATTTGGGTTGCAGTCGGTATTTAACGCTCAGATACTCGTACTGATATAAAATGCCAGAATATAAAAATAAATAAATATGTTAAAAAAACTTACACGATTTCATTGTTTGGTATATTATTATGCTCTTCTTATAATATTATCGTACAAAAGGTTAGTGGTGGAGACTTAATTAGCACCGAATAATAATTGTTTTTTGTGTTTGTTTGTTATCACCCTGTAAAGTAAAAAAAAGCTAAATTTTATTGAAAGTGAAATTGACAGTTTGTTTTAAATGACAATGTTTGTTTCAAATATAACATTAATAAATATAACAAATTAATTTCCTGTTTTTATAACTAAATTTATTAGTTAATTAATATAACAGTTTTAATAATAATTAACCTATAACACGTGCAGAATAGAATTTTTTACAAGCCACATTCTTAGATATCTCAAACTAAAATGAGAATAACTTGGTTACGAACATATCGAGAAATAAAAAGTGTACAATTATATTAAAATACTAGTAATTTTATTATTTTAATATAATATTATTAGTTATTTTGTACCTAGTAGGGCGGAATACGAGTGCGGCGGGGACTGCTTGTTGTAAAAGGCTACCAAACAATCATAGCCAGGTAGTGTTCCAAGTTGAACTAGATAGCAACCACATGGTATAAGTTGACCTAAGTTTCAGTTCTCCAAAGGAGACGGCAGCGTGTTGTTGGTGTCGCTGGCGTCCCTGGCGTCACAAATATCCATAGGTGACGACAACCGGTTACTGCAAGGCAGGCCGCCAACCTGTTTGCTGTTCCACATAGAAAAAACGTAAATAAAAAGAAAATGATAATGCAAACATATACAAGTATGTATATTAGGGTGGTTAGGGTGGTTCTTATTTAGAGTATTTTTTTTTAATTTTCTTCCAAGACAGTCCTAAATCGGTTCCAATTAGAAAAAAAATCATGCCATATTAATATTAACCCAGCCCCCACGACATACAATCAGTTTTCAATAGAAATAAAACGGGGACAATTTAACTCTCTACAAAAAAGGTCTCATACAAGTCGACTAGTTCAAAAGTTACCGGGAGATAAAGTTGAAGCTATAGTCAATTTTATGGCTTTCTCTATTTTCTTCGTGATATAATCATGTAAAAATATGAAATTTACATCATACATCACAGAATGAACCAGAGGACTAGTGGAGTAATTCCTATCTGGATTCAAGCTTACCGACCGGAGTTTAATGGGACAAGCAAAGAACCTACCTCCAGTAGTATTAGTATGATGTGAATGCCAGTAGAAAGGGTAACACACGCACAGTAGCTCCAAATTTAATCAGCCCACTTAATATTACACTTGTTCCTTTAATTCAACTACTGAAGCACTGACTTATTTGTAAATGAACAGGAAAACAGCTCACAACAAAGTCCGATTTGACATTTTGTGGATTCCGCGTAATATTAGTGGGGGCGTAATATCCGAAGCCATAGCCCCAAACGAATCGTATTAAGGTGGGTTTGCAAGAAGTCACTATATGACATTCTTTATTTTGGGGAAAACGGCATTTTAGTTGGAATTTGTTAGTGGTTATGTTGATTAGCCCATATTATCCTTAATACATAATTACAGCGAGAAAATTAAATGTTTTGGATTTGCTTAATATGTATATTAATTAAAACAAGTGAGAGTCGGTAGACATATAAACTTATAAATTATTTATAAACCAAAACTAAAAGTTAATGACTTCTTGCTACTGTAAGTTGGTTTGATATGTGAATTAATTATTTCTTAAATTAAAATTAAACAACAAAATACTTATCAAACCTTTATTGAAATAAACAAAAACAATTCTTTTTTAACAGTTGATGTAAGAACTTGCAATAGCTAATACTGCCAAGTACTCACGACAACTTCGCAGTCTCAAAAGTTTTCCATAATAATCAACTTAAAATAATTTTCTTCTCCCTATTAGTCATATATTTTTTATTGAAAATTAGGAACTGAGCTTAAACACCATACGAAAACATAAAACAAATGAAAAAACATCTATATAGATTCAAAAAAATCTGTATCAGAGGTTTCTTCTTCAGGATAATCTGGACTTTCTTTATCAGGTTAATTATTATACCAATGGTGTAGCTCTGCAAGTATTATTCTTTAGTCGCACATTTTAATTAAATCCTTTTTCTTTAATTTTGTGATTGGAAGCTTCCTGGTATATGCTTTTTTAAGGCAATGCTGGTATAGCTGTTGTAGTCAAATACATTTATTTTTCTGTTTCCTCATTCTTACGCTTCCGAAGATTTTATTAGTAGGCACAATCGGTGTTTCTTTTTTCGACACGTCCAGTTCTTTAAAATTGGAAACGTAGTCATACCTATATTGAACAATGTTAGGCCGCTTTTTTTCAAACTTGAAGTATTTAATCTTCAACCACTGTAGCTTCTGTCCTACAGAGTCAATTGACCTATTAACCATTAATTTGTTTCTCAACTCTTTTAGGTTCAAGATATCAGAGTGGCTCATTACAATAGGTTCATACGGCTTCTTTGCTGTTTTTTCTTGTTTAGTTTTCTGTTCGATCTAGCCAATCTTATAACATTACAGAAGAGGTCTATCATAGAAAAAATTGGCATAAGACGCATTTGATTCTCGATAGCACTATGCATACTATCGACCTCCATATGTGTGTGGCTCGATTCTAAATACTTATGTTCAATCACCTCAAGGTGGGTGACCTGTACTAAGTATAGCATTAAGCATAACAGAAACTGATTACGATTTTGACCTCCGCAAGTATCAGAAAATATAGATATTTTGGTAACTGTTCGTGGTAGACGTTGGATCCAAAATATAGTGCGGTTCCCACTTCATCACTTCCTTATTTTCCATCTACTTCAGACCACAAGTAACAAAAACCATCATTTGGAGAACGGGCTTCATAAATGGTAGCATTGTAAACGTTTAATTTACGCAAGTAGTAAAGTAGAGAAACGTCACTTCTCGGCAAGTGCAATACTTTTTGTAAGTCGATCGTGATTGAGTTAAGCTGTTATCTTCATTCGCCCGAAATTTATCCAACTCTTTAGCATATCGACTTTGTTCTTTTAAAGACATGTGCTCATCATACATTTGCTGCAAAACAGCAAGATCAGAGGCATTTTCAGCTTTGGCTCGTTTATATTTATGGCACATTAAACATTGGCCCTTCTTGGGTTTATAAAAATCTAAATTGTACTGAGTACAAAAAATATTGCGAGACATTTATGGAAAACAGGCGTTTTAGATTCATTTTACATTTTTCTTGGTACAGTTCATACATTTTAGAGATGGAAAGATTGTTATCGAAATACATTTTAGATGGTGTTTTCCTGCAGTAATACGACTCCATTACAGGGAAAGCCTCGATATGTTCTTTGACGACTTCTATATCTTTTTCTTTGGTTTCATTGACTGGTTCATGCTTGCCACGTCTGTCCTGACCTTCAAAAGAGCCTGATGTTCCTACTTCTGAAATAGCCTTTGGGACAATTCGATATACAGAGTGTTTTTAAAAAACAATTCACATACCCTGATCTTTCTGTCATCCTTATTAAAGTAATAATAACAAGATACAGTTCTCTTCTTAGTTGCATTTACGTGACCTATCTGAGGCGCTTGTACATTAACATTCATTAGTATAAAATCTTTCTGTCGACAATAATCCGAATGTGCCCAATAAGACACAGATTTCCTTACGATCTTCTTCCGGGAAATTTAATAAGCAACGTAGTTTACATTTACACTCTCCGGATTTAGGTGCTTTGGGAGGCTGTGTCTGTTTTTTATAATTTTTGTAAAGTAAACTTTGTGAACGATCCCTTTTTTGCGCATTTAGCTCATAGGTATCCATTATTCTTTTGTGCCACCTTAATTTTTTTGGGTGGGATGACGTCCGATTTGCCTGTTTCATATTAAATAACAGTACATTTAGGTAAAAATCTTACATTCGACGACGACTCATCACTTGAAACCTTCCGACATTGTGCTTCGCAGTCTTCTGCATCATGACCACGATGTACTATTGCTGGAGGTAGAAAGTTCAATCAACAAAAAATCCTAGATATCACAAAACCACCCCCAAAGATATATGTAGCTAAGTAGGTAGAAGTTATTGCTAAATAAGGAGCTAGCTGAACAGACGTGAAGGTAAGTTATACAGTAGGCAGCAGCAAAAAAGTGCTAGGCATATATTATACTACCTAGTGGTTAGTAATGATCTACCTGCCTGCATTTTTAACTTCAATCTGTTAGATAAAAAGATAATTTCGTAAAATATACATAGGTCAACCATGATTAAGCCAAAGCAAGTACTTACATTTTCCGTAGAAACTTCCTGTACAATAATATTAATACTATTATAATATTCTCCTTATTATGGTTCAATTGCTCCAACATTTTGCTTCCACGTCCTTGTTTGAAACATTTATTTCGTTGCATTTTATCAGAAATCATTAACTTCTATAACAGGCGTGGTAATCAACGTATCTCGCCGCGCCCGCGCTAAGTACTCTTCCGTCCCACGGTCCCACGCCAGTGCCGGATTAACCACATAGCAAGAGTAGCAATTGCTACGGGCCCTGCGCCAAAGGGGGCCCTACATATTTAAACCCGCTTCCTAATCTCGAAATTACTCTCTGGATCTTGGAGCAATCAGATCAGGGTTAGGACCAGTTGAAGACCACTCTGCGAGCAGCCTGAAACCGGTGTCGGAAGAATTTTATGTTAAGTACTTTGCAATTAATCCTTATTAGAAAAAATATCTTTGACCTCAAATAGCTCCTAGACTATTGTTGACGCGTGGGATCTGGAAATGCTATTTTGTGCGCGCTAATCCGGTCTACACGATAGTATAAAACATAATATAGGTTCCAAATTAAATTTTTGAATAAAAATTAAAAAACTAAGTTTCACAAAATTTTCGAGATATTTCGAGTTTTTAATATCCCTAATATAAAAGTTTTTGGCTAGTAAATTCAATTGAGGTTTATATTATATACTTATAATTTTTTGAGAATTTTTAGATTAATGGTTCGGGAGTTATTTTATTTTGAGTGATTTTATGTAAATAAAAAGATAGATATGAGTTAAAAATCCTGAGAGGGCACCAACGGACGAGTCTCACTTAGGGATGCACGATTTTTCTCTTTGAATAGATTTTTTTGATGTGAAAAATCTATAGCCGCACGTAAAACCGATTTATGGCGTGACGACGCATGCCGCATACCGCTATATGATGGTATATACCTAGTCAGGTCATAAGTATTGTCACACAGTAAAAACTTTTCTTTTAGAATGCTGGCCACAAAAAAGTTTATTGAATTAGAATTTCGAATTGTTCATGAAAATAAAAATGTATAACTTTTAGAATTTTACTCATTTTTAAATATGGAGTGGACGCTTAAAGAAGACCGTGTTGCAGTTATTGCATTGCATCGTTGCGGTTACGCGCCAATTCAAATTTTTAACATACTGAAAAATTTGAATATTACCAAAAGATTCGTTTATCGTACCATCAAACGATACAATGAAAACTCTAGTGTAGATGACAGGTCAAGAAGTGGTCGCCTTCGGTCTGTTAGGACTCCAGCAGTGATAAAAGTTGTGAAGGCACGAATTCAAAGAAATCCCAAACGTAAGCAGAAACTGTTGGCCCTTCAGATGGGGTTAAGCAGAACCACGGTGAAAAGGGTGTTAAATGAAGACTTAGGGCTTCGGGCATATCGAAGAAAAACAGGACATCGTTTGAATGCTCGTCTAATGGACCTGAGACTGAAGAGATGCCGCGCTTTGTTGAAGCGGTACGCGGGAAAAAAATATCGGGAAATTCTTTTTTCGGATGAAAAAATGTTTACCGTAGAAGAGAGCTACAACAAACAAAATGATAAGGTGTACGCACACAGTAGTGAAGAAGCGAGCAACCGTATTCCGCGTGTCCAACGAGGTCATTTTCCATCCTCGCTCATGGTATGGTTGGGAGTTTCTTATTGGGGTTTAACAGAGGTACATTTTTGTGAGAAAGGTGTAAAAACGAATGCTGTTGTGTATCAAAATACAGTCCTGACGAACCTTGTGGAACCTGTTTCTTATACCATGTTCAATAACAGGCACTGGGTATTCCAACAAGATTCGGCGCCAGCTCATAGAGCGAAGAGCACACAAGACTGGCTGGCGGCGCGTGAAATCGACTTCATCCGGCACGAAGACTGGCCCTCCTCCAGTCCAGATTTGAATCCGTTAGATTACAAGATATGGCAACACTTGGAGGAAAAGGCGTGCTCAAAGCCTCATCCCAATTTGGAGTCACTCAAGACATCCTTGATTAAGGCAGCCGCCAATATTGACATGAACCTCGTTCGTGCTGCGATAGACAACTGGCCGCGCAGATTGAAGGCTTGTATTCAAAATCACGGAGGTCATTTTGAATAAACTTGAATCTGAATGAATCTATGTTTTGTTAAGTTCATTTTGGTATATGAATGGTTACATAATTAATAAACTTGTTACAATTATTTACATTAAACATGTGACAGAATTTATGACCTGACTAGGTATATACAGTCTATATGCAGTAGTGTGTACGGTGTGGCGGCGCAATCGACTGTGCGATTCTCTCCCACTCGATCCGGCGTTATTTGTATTTAATGAAAATAAATGTTTATTCAATAAATAGTCATCGTTATCTGGAAAAAATCGTAATATTTTATTTTATCATTATGACATATTTAGTTCCTATCACAATCTGTTCTTTTCTGCATAATGTTTCACATCTGCCAGGCGTCCCGTGACGGCTCATTTAGGTTTTTTTTTTGGATCGTAATGGATCGTAGGCCTCTGAATCGATTCTTGGATCGGATTGTATTCTGTTGAATCGATTTCCAAAAGTTCCCGGTGGGATGGTTGCGAATACAGGTTGGGGTCCCGAGTTCTGTCATGAGCCCTGATTTGGTAGCCGAAACCATGCCCATTTCGACTGCGCCTGCACAGAGTGTTCCTGGGGCGGGAACGGCATCTCCGCTGTCGGTCGGTCTTGCTGGGCAGGCTATGTCGCGAGGCGACTCCCTAGGTTCTGTCCCGGGGTGTCGTCTGGCATTCGTACCCACGCCTGACTGACACGTGGCGAAAATGCGAGTCCTGCCGTCCGGAATCCCCCAGCTTGGGGGCTGGAGTTGGGGGACCTATAAAAGCCCTCCCGAAGCTCAAGGTCCCGTAGCGCACCGATGGACTGCATGGCCAGTCGGGCCGGAGTAAACCCGGTCCCGAGCGCCACACCCAAAAAGCGTACAACATGAGTTCGATTAATGAAAAAGTATTACCCCAGGGGGGTACCGCCCGAAAGGGTGGAGAATCCCCCCCTGTGCCTTCGGGTGCAGGCAAAGGCCCGTCGTATTCTGGGGGGCCCACATTAGTCGCAGTCAGTCACCGAAAGTGGTGCTGGAGAGGTTGCCCGAGAAAGGCGAAGTACCATCAAAGAGTGCGGGAAGAAAGGGTTCGAGTACTGTCGCGAAGCACCCTGAAAATTGTTACGACAACCTGACGGTCGTCGACAAATATAGATAGGAAATTAAACAATTATAAATGAAATACAAGTTTATTAATAATGTAAAGTACTGATGATTAACAAATTAGAATTCGGTTTACAATTATAACCGGAGCGTGGATACAAGCACTAAGACGTTTATATTGGTCGTTAAACCCTAAGGGTGTGGAGCGACTTAGCTTAGGCCTCGTCCTGCGCGTGGAGGGTCATCAACGTCCTTTCCTTTCACGGGGCCTGACGTGCCCTGCCGTTGAAAGTGGTCTGCAGCTCCAGCCCGTACTGAGGGTGGCCGCCTTGAGACCGCTGCGAAGGATGGCAGCTACGGGTTGTTGTTCTGAAGGACCCGTTCTGGGGCGTCTGCTCTCAGCCCGTACGGTGGACCCTCCTCTGAAACGCGTCGAAGATGTTTCTGTAGCGAGAAAGACCCGGCACCATGATACCCTGGACGACCAGGAGTGGTGTCGGTATCCTTCGCGATACATTATTAAAACGCGAAAGTGGAGTGGTGATAGCTTATGACCGGTCTTTATAATAACAAGCAAAATACGGAATGAAAGTTAAATAAATAAAAAAAATATATAAAAATGAAAATTGTCTAACCCGAAATCAAACTAACTACTATTACTCGGACTATCACCATTCCACTACGCCATAAACATAAAGAAAAGTTTACATAAAGATCTGAACAGAGATAGGTAGTTTCAGCATATAAAAATAAAAAAATAATTAAATGAAATGACCTTCGATATACGAATCGCCGGCTTCGAAAGGAAAATCCGTTTTAATACGGTATTACAAAATGACTTACATTTACAGATTACAAGATCTAACTAGCGACATTAATTTTTATAAACATATTTTTATACATTTAAAAGATTTATGACGATACGTCGGTGGCAACAACATTAAAAGCTTATTACAACTACATTAGGTTCACAAGTAAAAAAAAAAAAAACAGATATAACTAAGAATACGTACAAGCCACGACATAATCACTGCGGTATTTAAATTATTAATTATTCTTAAAAAATAAATTTAAAATAATAACGCGGCGAGCACGTTCGCCTGAACACCAAATAATAAGGTTATGAATTACATGTAGGAATGTGTATTGATATATTTATAGGGTTAACAAGATGAACACAGTTAATACAGATAGAATTAATACTTGTATAATATAAGAAAATACTGTAAATAGCACAGCGACATGCATACGGCACGGGAGTTTGCGTGTACTGGCGCGCGCGGCGCGCCCGGCAACAGGTGACCGTTCGTACGCGGCGAGCGCGCAATCCGCGCCATAATTTAAAATATGTATGTAGGTTCGCCTTCGCCACATACACACACATGTCACGTCCCGGTTGCGTTCTGTTACTACTAACTTGTAATATTTAAATATAAAAAAAAAGAATTTTATTTTGGATTAATTTTTAGGCACAAAACTAGGCAATAGCGACCGACCCTAATGGACTTAACTTTATGAGCTCACCTGAGGGTTATGCACTAAAACTTTAGATTACAATTTTATAATATTTTTAAAACACGCGCACGTTAAAAAAAACTTAATTGTTGAAGGACGACTACTCGTAGCTCTTCTGGTGTCCGAATTTTGGCGTCCATCGCGGCTTCGCCTTTTTATACTGGCCGTCAGGACACCGCCTAATTTTTCGAAGATTCTAGATTTGGGTTCTAATGGGTATGGCATGAAAAATTCTGAGTAGCGCCTGACCTTTGACCCGCTACTCGTTTAGACAATGACAGAGCTATAGGCCCGAGGGGTAAAGAATTATTCGTGACGTAAGCCCCAACGACTCTTGATTCCTGTCGTTCCTTCATTTGTAGTATTTTCGATGACCGCTACCCGATTGAATGATTCGCGTTTATTCATCTTTTTATTTATCAATGGACGCTATTCAACTGAACGATTTCTCGAAGATTCTTCCCGGCCGTCGTTTAATTCATAAATACCTACCTTTAAGGTGCGCGATCGAAATTATTATCTGGTTTGTTTACATTAAAATACCCTCAAGATTAAATATTATATATCGTTGAGATTAATTAGAAATTTTTATTAAGTATTTAGGGATTAAATATTCTACTCTTGTTACAACGTAACAATATACTGAGAAGGAGAGGGAGTCCAGGACTCCGAGTCAGACGTTACGGCCCGTCGAGGAGGCTAGCAATGTCGAAGGGTGGCATGACGCTGAGTCGACCGGGCCGTCGGGGGAGTCTGCGAAGAAGGGCAGAGGCAGGGCCCCCACCACTGGCGAGTACATTGGTCTGGCAAAAGCCAAGAAAGCGTTGAACGAAGCCGAGCAGGAGAGAATGGAGCTCAACTTCGAACAAAGTGTGATCGACAAAATGAAGAACCTTGTTGATCAGGGTAAACAGGAGGCCGTTGATAACGGCCGAAGAACCTTTTGACAAAATGAAGGCCTCCAAGGACTTGACTCAAATCATCGTCGAGTCCATGAATGTAGTGGCACACGTGGCCAAAACATCAAAGGGCCTTAAGGGCACTTTTATAAAGGCCCTTAAAGATTCGGCGGAAGCTGTAACCGAAACGGCGTTGGAACTCAGCGGCCGAACGGCGACAGATGAGATCGCGTCGCTAGAGGCCAAGAATCTTCAGTTGCAGTGCGAAATAAATGTTTTGCGTGAGGAGCTGAAGATAGCTCTTGGTGCTCCTCCGAATGATGACGAAGATCCCTCAATCGAGACCATTATCCAGATAGGGACGGAAACGCGTCTCAAAAACATGGTCGAGTCCATCCCGGCTCAGATGACGACAGTGATGGACTCCCGCCTCGCGACCGTTGAGGCGCGTTTGGAGGCTGCAACACCATCCGTCCCCTGGTCAAACTCCTCCTGTAGAGCCGAGCTCCGGGAGGACATGAATTTTCCGCTCCTGTCTATCCCTTCATCCAAAACTGCAAGCAATGGGAAGGCGGCAAAACTGTCGTCACTGCCGAGAGTTTCGTTCCCGCCACTGCTACGGTGGCCCCGGTGAGCGGCCAGGAAGATGGTCTGGAGCCCGATGACTGAGAAAAGTGGGTTGCCGTGGCCAAAAAGCCGAAGAAGACGAAGGGGGATCAGGCCAGGAGTCAAGGCTAACCCCCGAAAAACAGAGAGCACAGGCCAAGGGGCAACCCAAGGCCCAGAAAGGGCACCGCCGAAACTAAAGGCGCCGCCCACCAAGAAGAAGGCGAGGCGAGTCCGCCCTCCAACCCGTCAAGAGAGGTTTTTCCCCGAGACAAAAAAAAAAGGTTTGGTTTAGGTTAGGTTTGGGTTAGGTTAGGTTAGGTTTGGGTTAGGTTAGGTTAGGTTTGGGTTAGGTTAGGTTAGGTTAGGTTTGGGTTAGGTTAGGTTAGGTTTGGGTTAGGTTAGGTTAGGTTTGGGTTAGGTTAGGTTAGGTTTGGGTTAGGTTAGGTTAGGTTTGGGTTAGGTTAGGTTAGGTTTGGGTTAGGTTAGGTTAGGTTAGGTTTGGGTTAGGTTAGGTTAGGTTTGGGTTAGGTTAGGTTAGGTTTGGGTTTTTTTTTTTTTTTTTTTTTTTTTTTTTTTTTTTTATAAATAAGCGAACTACAGACTCTAAGTTCCGTACCTGGTTTTAGGTGTTTTGTTTTTTCGTGTGCTTTTTTTTTGTTATGACACGCTTTTTCTTTTGTTAAAATATGTTGAGGACAATTTTACTTAAGTCCTAAGGTGTGTTACAATTTTAAGATTGTGCATATTATGTTTTGTTACAATAGTTTTGGTGCTATAGTGTTTTATGTGTTTTATTGTTTTGTTCCGTGGTTGTAATTTGTGTTGTGGTTGTTAAGTGTGTGGATGTGTGAACATGGGTGTACCTGTCTCTACAAAATATTTTTTTTTTTTTTTTTTTTTTTTTTATATTGCGGTGTGTATGTTATATATAGTGCTTCTTATTATTATTATAATAATTTTTTTTTTTTTTTTTTTTTTTTTTTTTTTTTTTTTTTGTAGAGGTGTGTACGTGCATGCTTACATACTACTTACATTTTGTGCTTAATACTATTACTTAATTTGCTTAGTTTGAACTATGCACAGTTGCTGCTTTCCCTTTTCAAGGAAAGTCGCGACTTGCTTACAATTACTGGCCTAGGTGTTACTGTTGCTATAGTATGCGTCGCCAACTGCTAGCATATTGAAGCAAATACCAGTTATTTTAATTTTGGGTGTTGTTTTTACACATGTATTGCGTGTCTATGTTTTTGTGTGTGTTTAACTTTATGTAGTCTTACGACTATATGTTTGTTGCTTTGGGACATGATTTAATTATTGGGTGTTTGGTGTTTTAATGATTTTGTATGATGTGTTTGTGTGTATGTGTGTGTGTGTGTGTGTGTGTGAGTGTGTGTGTGTTAAGTGCTGGGGAAGGGGGAGATGTCACTCATGACATTTTCGACGACCGACTTGTCCCTGAAACGCATCGCCATTTTGAGGTTGTAGTCCCTTATCACGCTTGCCGTGGCTTTCTGCGCCTTGAGGATGAAGTTGGCGATTGCATCCTCCTCGCAGATGACTGTGTAATATATACAACTGCCCGTGTGGCGCGAGATTGCCACGACCGCGTGAGGTATACTGCTGTATAAGTTGGACTTTGAAGGGTTGGACCTCACGATCACCACTGTCTCGTATGTTAATCCCTGAGCTTCATGTATCGTTTGAACGCATGATCCTGTTGCCTTACCACAGCCTTTTGTTATCAGGCTGGCCTTTTCTGACTGCGTGTGAGTCAGATAAAGGGTATTGGTAAGGTCGATGGGTATGCGCTCTCCCGAATATGACTTCAGCTCAAGGGAGCGAGACTGTTTTTTGGACGAGTATATGCCGCTGTATACGTCGCTCATGGCATACGCTACGTCTTGTGGGTTTCTGTGGGTACACAGCAGCTCTCGGGTGATCTTCGCCGAGAGCGTGGGGCGATGGTAGGACATGGGGAACAGGTCGTCTCTGTCGATGAAGGGCATCTGATTGATGTCCCCCATTAGGGTGAGGTTATTTGCCCCTGCTAGGCTCGTCGCCATGACAATTGAGCCGAAGTGGCTCATTAGTGCTTCGTCGACTATGACTCGTTTTGGCTTGAAGGTGGATTTTAAGCCGTTGACTAAAAACGACGCCATAGTACGCACTCTCGCCTTCGCGTCGTCGCCTAGGAGGGGTTCGAGTTTTTCCCTGATCTCGTCTGCGGATTTCCGTGTGGCTGTGATGACCATATCCTCGTTGACATTGAAGGTACGGAGCATCTCTGTGGTCTTTCCGCAGCCGGGAACGCCGTTGATCCATGTGATGTTGGGGACTGTCCATTCGTCCAAGGGTCTGCCTCCAGCAGAGACGTCGGTCAAGGTTTTAGCCTTGTCCGATATCCTGTCGTCCAGCAGAATCCTTGTGAATTTTGACACCACCACCACTGGGTCGTTTGAGGGGGTAACGAATTTGAGTGGAGTGGCCTCTTTCCCTGCTTCCTCCTCCCGGGCCACCAGCCCACCGGTCTTGTTATAGGCTGCCATGTATTCCCCCGTCACCTCCCCCGCTAACACGGTGGAGGTGGCGTTGTCGTACACAGCTGCCTCTGCTTCCTCAAGTTTTTTGTTAAGCACGTTTGCAATCCCTAGATTGTAGGCGTCCAAGATGGATTGGCCCGCCCGTTTACTTAGGGTTAAGTTGGCTTTGCAAACTGCCAAGAACTCGAGGAATGCGTTGACCCAGTGGTCTTTAGGCTCCTTCGGATTTAACAGGGTTGGGGGTTCCACTATCCCCATGTCGGCTTTGAACCTCACTTGGGTGGACTGTGGAAGTATGGGGAGTGGGAGTTGGGTTTGGGTGGGTTTTAAAAGTAGATGGGGGAGAAGGGGATCTCCTTTGTTTATGTGTTCTAGCGTCTCTGCCGCCAGTGAAAATTTTTGGGGAATGGGTTTTCTCTGTTTCTGTTTCGCCTCTTGGCTTGTTGTAGTGATGTCCCTTTGGAGGCGCTCAGAGCCACTGAGGCCGTCCTGAGTTGGTAGTGGGTGGCCGTGGCGGTCGATGGGGTGGGTTACTTCGGCTCCGGGCCGGTAGGGTTTAAGAAAATTGAGGTTTTGTCCTCTGTTTTCGTAAACCACTACCTCATGAAACTCTGAGGCGCATATAGCTCCCCAGTAGTCCCGGATTCCGCCGATTTCGTAACCCACTGCCATGACGTCCAGACTGATTCTCCTAGGGACGTTTGAGTGTTCCGAACTGGTTTTGGTGAGGGCGTGTAAGATTTTGCTGGCTTTGGCGAAAGGACTGAATTCGTCATCAGTGTCGTCGCCTCTGTCGAGCAGCAGGATTAGCTTGTCGCTTTCTCTGACTACTCGGCATTCTACGCCAGCCACCAGAGCGGACGCCAGTGAGTTGTAAACGCGGCGCCGCATGATGTTTTTGGTTGTACTGCCCTTTAGTAATTTGGCCAGTCCGGGAGAGATGGTAACGTTTTTTGGCCCTTGGGCGTTGCAGAAGCAAATCCCCGTTTTTTCTTTGTTGGTGTCCATGAAGAGTGCCACCCCCCGCAGTCGTATGCCCGGAGTCCCTATCTCACCATGGTGTTGCAATTGAATGCGGTTTACCACGGCGGGTTGTTGTACGGGGCTAGTTGGAGTTGACTGTAGGGGGTTTTGTGTACTTTGTGGTGTTATTGTTGTTATGCACGCTGATGGTTTACTCAACGTGCTATTATTTTTGAAGACTACTCTCATCAGATGGTCGATGAAGTTTAGAAGGTGTTTCCTGGTTTCTGCGTTGGCTAGGATGATGTTGAGCCGATCCTTGGCTAATTGTTCGCCAATTTGGATCTCGCAGTCTACTCTCTTCGCCTCGAAACGTGGGCACTGTAGGATGAGGTGCCATACGGACTCTACGATGTTGGGGTCACACTCACAACCGGGGCTGTCTTTCAACTTGAACCGGTGTAGGTATTCCGCCATCGCTCCGTGTCCTGTCAAGATTTGCACGTGGTAGGGTGTCAGTTTTTCTGTCCTCACCATGCGGTACGCTTGTACCACGTTTGGGAGGAAAGTCTTCGTGACGGACCCTGTGCTGGAAGAATCGTATCTGTCCTACCATATGCGGACTGATTCCTCTCTGATCTTGCGTTTGACGTAGGACACGGGTAGCTTGTCATAGTCGTATGTCTCCCCCTCCCGCAGCGCCGCTTGCTTAGCCAGTTCGTCGGCTCGCTCGTTTCCGGCGGTTCCTATGTGGGCTCGGATCCAGAAAAGACGCACTCTTCTCCCCTCTGCACTGATCTCTTTTATGCCCTCCTGGATGGATTTTGCGAGTGGGTGATATGGTTTGGGGTTGGACAACAGCTCTAGTGAAGATCTTGAGTCGCTCAAGATATTCACGACTGGGTCGCTGCTGTTCTTTGCCATTGTCACCGCCTCGAGGAGGGCGAAGAGTTCCGACTGGAATACTGTGCACGAGGGGTGCAGACTGAAGGTCGAGTACCTGGTCTCCTTGTCCTGTTCCCACCATGTGAGGGCGGCTCCTACCTTGCCCTCATATTTGCTGCCGTCCGTATAGATATACGGGCCGGCGAGTTGGTGGGTTTCTCTGACATCGGAGTCCAGATTCTCGAGGAGCTCGAACTCGGGTGTTGTGAGTTCGGCTGGATGGGGGAGGTCGTGAAAGTTTACCCTTTGCTCCATTATACCTTCGGGTGGTAGGTAGTCTGTCGTTATTCCTTTTTTGGATTTGAAGAGAAGCGCCGCCTCCCGGATCCTGAGATCCACAGGGAGTGTTCCCGAGAGGACTGCTGCAGAAGTGAGCGAGACCGTTCTGTACGCTTTGCAGATTTTTATGGCGAAGCAACGGTGAAGAGCGTACAGACGGTCGCGGACCGTCTGGAGTTCCGTCGCGTGATGCCATGCGCTCGCCGCGTACAGCACGATCGGCTCAATGACCGAGACGTAAATCGTCCTGACTATCTCTCCGTTTAAGCCCCAGGTCACCTTCGCCGCTCGCGCGAGCTGCTTGTAGATGTCTGCAGACTTTTTACACACTGCTGACACATGCGAGATGAAGGTGAGGTTATGGTCGATGGTAAGGCCGAGGATTTTCATCTCGGAGACTATTTTTAGTCTACTCCCTGACATGTGGAAGTTGGGTTGGTCGTACTTAAGCTTCTTCGTTAAGAGCATCACGTTGGTTTTGTGCGCTGCGAAGTTTAGCTTGTTCTGACCACCCCACTCCTCCACTGCCTCGAGGGCCGAGTTTACTAGAATTTCCAAGGCGGAGACCTTTGTGGCAGAGAAAACCAGGACGACGTCGTCCGCGAATGCTTGACAGTGAACTCCCAAGCCAGTGAGTTTGTGGAGCAGCGAGTCCAAAATGATGTTCCAAAACGTTGGGCCTCCAATGGAGCCCTGGACACATCCCTTAGTTGTTGGTCTCTCGCTGCTCGCTCTGGCGTAATTGACCACGATGCTACGGTCGGTGAGATAGGAGTTCACAGTGTCGAACAAGTTCGCCGGACACCTCCTGACTATTAATTGATGTTGTAGGGCAGGCCACCACGCGTTGTCGAAGGCGCCCTCTATATCCAGTGAGACTAAGACCACGTCCCGGCTCTGCTCGAGCTCGGATCGTAAATGTCCCACAAGGTGACAGAGGGCGTCCTCGGTGCTGCGCTGCGGCATGAAACCGTATTGTGCCGGATGGAGTGTGGGGAAAATGTGATGTTGTATACGTCCCACTAGTAGCTTTTCTACTATCTTGCCGAGTACGGGGAGTAGGCCAATGGGTCTGTAGGACTTTGGATGGGTATAGTCTTCTTTCCCTGGTTTTCGCAGGATGATGACGTGTGCGACTTTCCACTGTTTGGGGAAGTGATTCAGCGACAAGCATTTATTTGCTATCGCTAGAAACACTCCACCGTCCGCTTCGATCGCACATCTGCAAATGTCAGATGTAAGTCCGTCCGGACCGGGGGCCTTCTTTGGATTCTGTGCTTTGAGCACCGTGTCCAATTCGGCCTTCCGGAACGGCGGGTCGTTTTCCGACAGATTTGCTTCCTGCAGGGCTTTGTCCTTGACTCTCTCCCTAAGATGACTGTGTGATGGTTTGTCTGTCGATACAGAGTCTTCTGGATAGAACGTGTTGGCCAGAAGGTTTGCCGAGTTTTCGGGACTCAATGTGGTCCCATCGGCGCTCCGCAGGAGCATGTCTTCTTGTCTTCTGGCTGTTCTCCTTATTACTCTGTATATACCATCCCACAGACTCTCTTTCTCGTGTGTGGTACAGAACTCTTTCCAGCTCGTGGTTTGTGCTGCCAAGACAGCCTGAGTGTAGTCTTCTTTTTCTTTTTTATATTGTTGATAGACGGAGGGCTTACGATGGGGGGCCGCGTTTTTGATTCTGCGCTTTTTGCGCAGGACTTCCGCTTTTTGCTCTTGGAGAGCAGCGGTCCACCATGGTGGCTTGGTCTTCCCTTTGTAGGTACCTATTTCCCTTATCGTGCTGGTGTTGTTGCACGCGTCATGGATTGTGTGTGTGTAGGCACCCACTACGGCGTCCAACTCCTCTCCGGATGTTACGCTTCCGATGAAGTCCGTGGTGATGTTGGCCGCTAAAAGGCGGGCGCGGAAAAGTGACGCGAGCTCGGACCAGTCGGCTGACGCTACGTTGTACTTGCGCGTTGTCACCGTGCCGAGAGGTTTCAGCTCGGTTGACAGGCGCAGCCCAAACGTTATGGCGTTGTGGTCAGATGTTATTAGGTCGCGATTCACTCTCCACGCCTCCACCCTGTCTAGCAGCGGCGTACTACAGGTTGTAATGTCAACTATGCTGGTGCACAGTTGATTCCTCCTGTAGACCTCGAACGTTGGCGTGTCTCCTTCATTGAGAATGTGGAGGTCTTGGCCGTTAAGGAAGTCGACGCAAGCTCGTCCACGGCGGTCTTCGGTCTCGCACCCCCACCAGTGGCTCCATGCGTTGACGTCGCCGCCTATTATTAGATTACTCGTGTTAAGGCCTTCTACAGCCGTTGTAGTTGATACGATATTGGCTTCAATATCGTTGTCTCCCTCAAAGTAGACCGAGATGGCTCCGAACTTCAGGTTACCTGCTACCAGTAGAACCGCCGCTTCCGTTTCCGTGACAAGTTGGGGGTCATGAATGACCTCCAAGTAGTCACGGAATACTAATACGGCGGCCTTTACCGGTTTTTGGCGATCGAGAGTGCACTGGATGATCTTGGTGCCGGGGTAGTCGGACATGCATCCAGTCCTTCCCACGTATGGTTCCTGGACTAGTGCAACGTCAATTCCCCTCTCACTCGCGACTTGCAGGAGCTCCTGTGTGGCGATTTTGGAGCGTTGGAGATTTGCCTGTATGAACTGCAGGCGTAACTTTCTCGATCCGCTTCGAGGTGTGTTGGGCTGGGTGTTGGTGCCCTTAACAACTGTAGTTGACTCTGGACCGCGCTATAGTGTCCCACCGCTGTCGTTCGGGGCAATCAGAGTGGTGGGCGTGATGGTTTGTCCACCTTGGGGAGTCTGGGGTCTTGCTCCCAGCTAACTTGCAATTCCTGCATGTTGGTGGAAGCCCTTCCTTCCTCTTATTGCACTCCTCCCATGAGTGCTTCCCACTGCAGTAGCTGCAGTAGGTGTCACCTTCTGGGCAGTGTGCTCGAGAGTGGCCGTACCCCAGGCACTTTGCGCACTGAGTGAGGGGGGACTGGTCGCTTACCATCCTCTTTTGTATGCCGATGTACAGCATACCCTCCTCTGTGAAGCGCTTGTGGACCGGGGCGGACACCTCCAGGATGACGTTACATTGTAGTGGGTTGCGCGTCCTTTTACGAGATCTAACTCGGATGTGAATGGCCGCCGGGGTTAACATCTTGAGGAAATGTTCGTTCTGTTTAAGGAGTTGTTCTTCGATCTCCTTGTCCGAGTGGTAGGCCATCACATCCTTGATGATTATTAGTGGCAGCGACGTTTTCGCTATCTCCGCTTTTAGTGTAGTGTTTTGTTGTACCCTTTCTCTTACCAGCTGCAGGTCCGCGCTCGTTCCGCAGCTCAGGATAACCTTTTGGTTCCGAGCGGTCCGCACCTTTTCCACACGTGCCCCGGTGTTTTTGGGGTCGATGGTTTTGCGAATCTCCTCAATTACTTTTTCGCCGGTTTTGTTAGGATCTGTCGACGAAATTATGAGGGTGTGGTTTGGACGTAATACGGGCTTCCTCCGAGTGGCTTCGGCGTAGGATTTTTTGGCCGTCGATGAAGGTTTAAAGGCTGGGTCTTTTGTGAGGGCCAGTTCCTCCGCAAGGCTCAAGCTGGGCTGCTCTTGCGGGCTTTTTTGTTCCCTCATGGCCTTAAGTTCGGATTTGACCGCCTCTAGGTTCTCCGTAATGGGTTGTAATTTTACTTCCAGGTCGACCGCTGGCTCGCGCTGGGCAGTTGATTGGGCACTAATGATATGTTCGCGTACGTTTGATTTTAATTCTTGTAAGGCACCTCTCATGTTTTCGAGAGTGCTCTTTAGGGGCTCTGATGTATGGGAGGTTGGACTTGTGGGGTCTTGGGACCGCTCGGCTCGCTCCGCTTGTTCCTGGAGCTTATGGAACGTTGACGCGGATGTTTCCCTTATGGACTCAGTTGTTTTTTGAAGTCCACCTACGTCTCTGCGCATGCAGTCCAATTGACGGGAGATCGTTTCTACTCCACTTTGGAGTTTTTCGACCGCCTCTTTGGTCTGAAGCCCTCCCTCCTTGGTCTTGATTGGGGAGGACGTGATATGCTGCAGTGACGTCTGGAAAGAACTCATCCGCTTGTCGATGGTTTTAACCGACTCGGAGATCGCAGATATTTTGGCGTATGTCTCCGAGGTTTCACGGCCAAGCAAGTCCCGAACCGCACCGGTCGACTCAAGGCCGGACTTGATGTCCTGGCGGGCCAAGGCAACTTCTCCGGAGAGTGACACTGTGATCCTGGTGAGTGCATCCGCGTGAGCTCTCTCTACGCGGACCAGCTCCTGGGCGTGTCTCGATCTTTCTTTCTCCAGATTGTATTTGTGCCTGGACCTGGAGTCGGCCAGCGCGAGACAGGTCTCGTACAACACCTGGAGCGAGTCCAACACTGTGGTCTTCAGCTCCGATTTCATGTTGCCGGACCGCTCCAGCGCCTCTTTTCCCCTGAGGAGCATCTCGTTTGCGAGTTTTGTGGATGCGTCCATTTCCACCCCTCTGACTTTGGTGGAACTTAGGGGGACCATGCTGAGCCGTTTGGCTGGTCCCTCCTCTATGGACGCATCTGAGTCCTCTGCGTCCGAATGAATTGGTCTAGGGGAGATTTCCTCCGCAGACCACTCCTGAACCCTCTTTATGATCGCGGGCGATGGACCCTCGTGGACACTTGAGTCGTCGCTCGCGATGGATCCCGCTGCCGACTGGGTTTTCTTGGTGAGAACCACTTTGCGTAGGGATCGAGAGGAGGCCCTGCTGGCCTGGGCCGGACGTGAGGTTGAAGTTTTGGAAATTTGAGACATTTTAATTTGTTTTATTTGGTAAGTTAAAGTGAAGTTGGTGATTTAAATTTAAGAGGAGTGGGAGGGGAGAAAAAAAAAAAAAAAAAAAAAAAAAAAAAAAAAAAAACCAAGTATGGGAGCGGGTGCTCGTCGCTGCGCTGGTGTCAGCAGTCTTAACCCCGTCTCCGTGCGACTGATACTTTAGGAGATACAGCAGTCCAAAGTTTTCCAAGATGGCGGCCTAAACCTAACCTTGGAAAACAAACGCAGATATCTCCGGAAGTACCCGGCCGATTTACTTGGGGGAAGGTTTATTGGGAAGGGGAGGACTTACTTAGGGGGAGGGGTACAAAAAATAGGGGTGGTTTTTGGAGGGGTGGTTTTTGATGGGAGAGGGTGTATAGTGTAGTGGGTGTACTAGGGTTGAAAACCCCGTGCTGCTAGGACCAGTATTGGCCGAGATATTGAAGATTTTCTAAAAACAAAATGGCGCCCAAAAAATTTTGATTTTTCTATCTCGGCTGTTTATAGGCCAAAATTGACCGTTTTTGGGCTCAAACGGTGCGTAATACTCTTTAGAAGACGATGGGGGGGGGTTTAAAATTGATTTATTTAATATTTTAAGTTTTATTTGTAAAAGACACAAATTAAATTTTAAAAAAGAAAGTATTAAATTTCAAATATTTTTAAAAGTGGGGGGGGTACTACTGGTCCTACTAGTATTTATAATGTGTGTTTTGATGGTGCTGATTTTTGTTAACTATTTTTAAAATTGAAATTTGTATTTTTTGATTTTTTATTTTTATATCCACCCGGGATGAAAAATTCCAAAATATTTTTTGGCAATGTTGTTAAGTAGGCTAGCGCGCAGCTATAGCAACAACTTATCACCTTGTCGTGTATAACTAGCCTTAGAAATAGCACAGTGAAATTGTCAACTTATAATAGCTATAGCTTATAATCTATATTACCTAAAATTATTCTGGAACCGGTTCGGAGGTCCTTGCGATGTGGGCTGTGTAAATCCCTCGCTGACGGCCTCCCTGGGGCAATATTTGGAAACGAGGTCGAAAGGTCAAACTTGTTTTTTTGCCTTTCCTGAGTCCGGTATAGGCGGGACCTGTTCGACCTGTATTGCTTAGTTGTAGGGTCCGGGTGGGCGATGATGACTGTCGAAGAAAAAGAGGGGGTTGTCGATCTCTATCCCGAGATATTCGTCCCGGAAGTTTTCAAAGTTTTTTGAAAACCCGGTTTTTTCCGATTATCTCGGCAGATCCTTGTCCTATCTTCTCCTCCTTGGTGTCCTCGTGTTTGCCTGGACGGGGCGCGTCCTATGATATATCGCACAGCTCTCTATGTGTCCTGGTTCTGTAGAAGGTCACCACGTGGTTTTTGTTTTTTTGTCTTTTATTCCCTGGATTCCGAGAGTAGGAAAGGCAGACTTTGTAGTCTTGTAGGGCGCGATGAGGCGCTCCTGGCTGCACTTTCGTAGATATAGGTCACTCGATCGGTTTCCGAGAAAATCGACTTTTTATAACAAAAATTCACTTTTTTCCTGACACTGTGATCCGATTGCTGCGCGGTTGGTACTGGTGCTTAGAGCTCGCGTTCGCGCTTAAGATGATGTATCGCACGATGTGTTTATCTCTAAAAAACCTATTTTTAGGAATTTTTTAACGCGGAGCTCTTGTTTTTAGGTGTGTTCGCGTCGAAGTGCGCGGGGATACTGGTTAGGTTAGGTTAGGTTAGGTTAGGTTAGGTTAGGTTAGGTTAGGTTAGGTTTTTTTTTTTTTTTTTTTTATAAATTGGGCTCTTTGTTTTATCTAGCGTGGCTAGAAATTTATTTTTTCTCTTTATTTTAATCATCCGGTTGTTTTTTCCGCTTCGTCTTTTTTGCCCGCGGCAGTTCTTTTCCGGGTCAGTGTTCTTTTTAATCTTTCTTTTACAGTTTTACAGTTTAGCTTAATCTATTACATTTAGGTATTTTCCGTGTTGTAGATAATCCGTATTGTACAATAATCTGTAAACTAAATTTTCCTTGTGTCTTCTTCTGCTTAAATAATGTTTCCCTTGACGTTGGTGTTCTCTTCATTGTTAGTAATTATCTTTTTTTTTTTTTTTTTTTTTTTTTTTTTTTACAGTAATACATGTTTCTTTTTGTATTCATTTTATTATATTATCTTTTATAATTTTGACTTTTCTTTTTATTTGTTCTTATGATTATTATTATCATTACTATTATTTTCTTTTGTTAGTCATTATTTGCTTACTTCTACAACCATATTTCTTAATTGCTAAACATACCCGTTATGAACTCAATAATGCCCTTTTTCTGAATCTTCCTACTTATCTATTTAAAAACCTCTAGTGTTGTTCCTTTTTAACAGTATCTTTGCAATTTTCATGCAGAACCGCTCCAGGTGCGGCCTGGTCTTTTTGTTGGCCATCAGCTCACTAACTGTTTGCTCGGTGAGCTTGGCCCCTGTTTTAATTTCCAGGTCGCACCTGTCGCGATCGTGCACCGAACACTCGAGCAGGACATGCTGTATGGTCTCGCTGGCAAGGCCACACACGCAGGTAGGATCGTCCTTTAATTTGAATCGGTGTAGGTATGCTGCGAAGCCGCCGTGCCCCGTGAGTACTTGGGCCCACTCCGTGGTCTTATCGAGACTCCTCAGGACCTTATGTGCGCGCGATGCATCCGGGAAAAACATCTTAGTCACCTCAGCTGTCTGTCCGCTGGTATACCTACTGTTCCACTGCCGGATAACCTCCAGACGCAACCGTCTCCGTACGTGCGAAATTGGGCACCTGGGTTAGGTTAGGTTAGGTTAGGTTAGGTTAGGTTAGGTTAGGTTAGGTTAGGTTAGGTTAGGTTAGGTTAGGTTAGGTTAGGTTAGGTTAGGTTAGGTTAGGTTTTTTTTTTTTTTTTTTTCTATACTACTATTATAAAGAGGAAAGATTTGATTGTTTGTTTGTTTGTTTGTTTGTTTGTTTGTTTGTTTGTTTGTTTGTTTGTTTGCTTTGAATAGGCTCCGAAACTACTGACCCGATTTAAAAAATTCTTTCATTGTTGGGAAGCTACACTATCCCCGGGTGACATAGGCTATATTATATTTTCAAAAAAATTAGGGATCCTTACTAAAACTCTAATAATGTAACCCAAAGTGTAAAAAAATTACCTAAAATATTATTTAAATCGCGTGCGTTGCGAAAACTATTGATGATAGAATAAAATAATGTACTACAACTTTGCAGAACACATCATTATTTACAAAAAGTGTCGCGACAGCATATGTCTAACTATTATAGTTATGCCACAATAAGTGTTCTTTTATTTTAAAAAATTAATTGAAATGCCGCCCCTAGAAAAGGCTCTTTATTTGGATCTTGGTATTAATCCTTATCAAAATAAATTACTTCATATTCAAAACTGTTTCAATACCTTTATACAACTTTTTGAATTATTGAATTCGGATATTCCATTCGAAAGATATCACGAGTTTAAAAATGTAAGTATTAGAAAAATGTTGCGTGGTAGCCGCTCACCCTGTTCGGCTAGCTAGGCAGCACCTTATGCAATGTAGGCGTGCGTCACTTGGGTTTTTACAAAAATTAGAATACTTATTAAAAAATAACGAAAAATAAATAAAATGTAATAGCAAAAAAAAATCATTAAAATAAAAGCTCATAGAAATAATAATATTCAAACTTTCTTTATAATTTTATTTTTTTAGTAACCTGACGCAAGGGTTTGCCCCCAGGGGCGCTCGCTCCTCTGTCCGAGGAGTGCACGGGTGTGCGTACCCGAGGTGCCCGAGCATCCGTCGCTTCATTCCCCTCTCCGTTTGAGGCGACAGAGTCCTACCTTTCTTTCCGTCTACCTCTTACATCCTTTCCAACTTAGCTCTCTGTTCGTGGCATGGTCCCCGATGGGATGGTTGCGAATACTGATTGGGGTCCCGGGTTCTACCATGGGACCTGATTTGGTAGTCAAAACCATGCCTATTTCGACTGCGCCTGCACAGAGAGTGTTCCCGGGGCGGGAATTGCATCCTCGCTGTCGGTTGGTCTTGCTGGGCCGGCTACGACGTCTAGCGACTCTGCTTTTTCTGGAGTGTCGTCTGGTAGTCGTACACACGCCTGACTAGCACGCAACGGGGATGCGAGTCCCGTCCGGAATTGGCCGCGGACCTGTCGCTCGCGGCCCTGGTTCTGTCCATGATCGGGGGCGATCCTGGATGGACGGCCGTCGCCTCCTTTTGCGAGGCAGTAGTGTCTGCAAGGGAGGCGGCGGAACGGGAGCGGGAGTTCGCCACCGCACTTCCCTCCTGCCAACGTAGGCCGCGTCGTCGGCGCCGGAGGGTGGGCAACGATCTCCGGCCGCCGTAGAAAGCGGCCGCGAGCGGCCCCTCGGGGGAGGATCCGCCGCCCGCACTATTGCCGTGAGGGAAAAGGCCGCGTGCTGTTCCGCAGCCCCCCTCAACTCATAGAGTTGTTACAAGAGAGCGCCGGGGGGACGAAAGCCTGACCCCCTGGCGCCAGCACTTTAGAAGGGGCCCGCTTTAAAATAAAGCGTGGGCCGGCGCCGGCCCGGGCCACGAGATCGGCAGGCCATATATCCGTGGGCCCGGGCGTAGGCGATAAGAGAACAGCGGGGTTTTTTAGTGGGTAGTCGGATGGTCGAACATCTTTTCCGGAGTCCCTTATATCCCTCGGTCCCCCCGGGCCGGGGGAACCCGTCAAGAGAGGTTTTTCCCCGAGACCGAAAAAAAATAGAAGGGTTTAATTTTTTGTTAAATACCCATGCGAAGCTGGGACGGGCTGCTAGTTTTAAATAAATTTACAAACTACGGACTCTAGGTTCCGTACCCATTATTGTTTTACTTGTTTTTTCGTGTCGTTTTTTCTTTTGGTGACACGTATTTTCTTTTGAGGTGTTAGATTTACGAGGACGTGTTGCTTAAAAATAGATGACAGTTGACGGTGTTTTTTGTGCATATTGTGTTGGTGTTACATTATTTTAATGTGCATTGTGTGCTCTGTTTGTCATTGTGTTGCATCGTTTTTGTGTAGTGTAGTGATTGTTAAGTATGTAGATATGTGTGAACATGAGTGTACCTGTCTCCACAAACTGTTGTTTTCCTTTTTTTGATGTATTGTGTTTTTTTTTTTTTTTTTTGTTTTTTTTTTTGTTTTTTTTTTTTTTTTTTTTTTTTTTGGTTTTGTGGAGGTGTGTACTGCATGTCTTACATACTACTTATGTACTAGTTTACATTGCGTGCTGTATATTATTTACCGAGTGCTTATTACTAACTATGCACAGTTGCCACCTTCCCCTTTCGGGGATGGTCGCGACTTGTTTACAATTTGCGGCATAGGTGTTTTGTTGCCACAGTTGCGTCGCCAACTGATTGCATATTACAGCAGCTGGTAAATTGATGCCTTATGTTTGTGTGTTGCTTTTGTGTGTATGTTGTGTGTTTATGTTTGTGTGTGTGAACTATATAAGTTTGTTTTGTTGTTCTGTGTGTATTTGTTTTTGCGTTTTGGTGAGTGATGTGCTGTTTTTGAGTGTTCGTGTAAGTGTGTGTGTTATGTGATGGGGTGGGGGGAAATGTCCCTCATGATGCTCTCCGCGACCGTCTTATCCCTAATACGCATCGCCATTTTTAGGTTGTAGTCCCTTATCACGTCTATCGTGGCTTTCTGCGCCTTGAGGATGAGGTTGGCGACTGCATCCTCCTCGCAGATGACAGTGTAATACGTACATCTGCCCGTATGACGCGAGATAGCCACGACAGCGTGAGGTATGCTGCTGTATAGGTGGATTTTTTGTGGATTGGACCTCACAATCACCACGGTCTCGTATGTTAGTCCCTGGGCTTCATGTATCGTTTGAACGCATGACCCTTCGGCCCCACCACAGCCCTTTTCTATCAGGCTCGCCTTTTCTGACTGCGTATGAGTCAGATAAAGGGTATTGGTGAGGTCTGTGGGTATGCATTCTCCCGAGTACGACTTCAGCTCGAGGGAGCGAGACTGTTTTTTGGACGAGTATATGCCACTGTATACGTCACACATGGCATACGCTACGTCTTGTGGATTCCTGTGGGTGCACAGCAGCTCTCGGGTGATCTTCGCCGAGTGCGTTGGGCGATGGTATAACATTGGGAACAGGTCGCCTCTATCGATGAAGGGCATTTGGTTTATATCTCCCATAAGAGTGACGTTGTTAGCTCCAGCCAGGCGCGTCGCCATGACTATTGAGCCAAAATGGCTCATTAGTGCTTCGTCGACTATGAGTCGTTCTGGCTTGAAGGTGGATTTCAAGCCGTTGACCAAGAACGACGCCATAGTGCGCACTCTCGCCTTCGCGTCGTCGCCTAGCTGGGGCCTTAGTTTTTCCCTGATCTCGTCTGCGGATTTCCGTGTGGCTGTGATGACCATGTCCTCATTAATGTTGAAGGCACGGAGCATCTCTGTGGTCTTTCCGCAGCCGGGAACGCCGTTGATCCATGTGATGTTGGGGACGGTCCATTCGTCGAGGGGTCTGCCCCCGACAGAAACATCGGTCAGGGCTTTCGCCTTGTCCAATATTCTGTCGTCCAGCAGAATCCTCGTGGACTTCATCACCACCACCACAGGGTCTTGTGGAGGGGTTAGGAATTTGAGTGGAGTAGCCTCTTTCCCCGTTCCTTCCTCGTCACGGGCCACCAGACCACCGGTCATGTTGTAGGCTGCCATGTATTCCCCCGCCATCTCCCCCGCTAACACGGTGGAGGTGGCGTTGTCGTACACGGCTGCCTCTGCTTCCTCGAGTCTTTTGTTGAGCACGTTTGCAATCCCTAGCTTGTAGGCGTCTAAGATGGATTTGCCCGCCCGTTTGCTTAGGACTAGATTCGCTTTGCAAACTGCCAAGAACTCGAGGAATGCGTTGACCCAGTGGTCTTTGGGGTCCTTCGGATCCAACAGGGTCGGAGGTTCCACTATCCCCTTGTCGGCCTGGAACCTCACTTGGGGAGATATGGGAGGTGTGGGGGGTGTGGGGGGTGGGGATTGGGATGGGGTGGGTTTTAAAAGTAGGTGGGGGAGAAGGGGACCTCCTCCGATGATGTGCGACAGAACTTCTGCCGCTAGGGAGTGTTTTTTGGGGATGGGTTTTTTGTGCTTCTGTTTTGCCTCTTGCCATTTTTTGGTCATGTCCCTTTGGAGGCGCTCGGAACCGCTTAGGCCGTCCTGAGTTGGTAACGGACGGCCGCGGTGGTCGATGGGGTGGGTCACGTCGGCCCCCGGTCGGTAGGGTTTAAGAAAACTGAGGTTTTGTCCTCTGTTCTCGTAAACCACTACCTCGTGGAACTCTGAGGCGCATATAGCTCCCCAGAAGTCCCGGGTCTCGCCGACTTCGTAACCCACTGCCATGACGTCCAAGCTGATCCTCCTTGGGACGTGTGAAGACTCCGAACTGGTTTTGGTGAGGGCTAGCAGGATTTTGCTGGCTTTGGCGAACTGACTGGTTTCGTCGTCGCAGTCGTCGCCTCTGTCGAGCAGCAGGATCAGCTTATCGCTTTCCCTGACTACTCGGCATTCTACGCCAGCCACCAGAGCGGGCGCCAGTGAGTTGTAAATTCGGCGCCGCATGATGTTCCTGGTTGTGCTGCCCTTCAGTAGTTTGGCCAGTCCGGGAGAGATGGTGACGTTACTGGGCCCTTGGGCATTACAGAAGCATATCCCCAGTTTCTCCGTGTTGTTGTCCATGAATACTGAAACCCCCCGCAGTTGTAAGCCCGGAGTTCCTACTTCGCCATGGCGGTGCAACTCAATGCAATTTGCCACGGCAGGGTGAGGTGTTGGGCTACTTGATGTTGACTGCTGAGGGTTTGTGACGTTACCACTTATTGCGGTTCTCTCGGACGGTTTGTCCAAGGTACTGTTTCTTTTGAAGACTACGCTCATGAGGTGGTTAATGAACGTAAGGAGGTGTTTTCTGGACTCTGCGTTGGCTAAGATGATGTGTAGCCGATCCTTGGCTAATTTTTCGCCAATTAGGATCTCGCAGTCCACTCTCCTCGCCTCGAAACGTGGGCACTGCAGGATGAGGTGCCATACTGATTCTACGACGTTGGGGTCACACTCACAACCGGGGCTGTCTTTCAACTTGAACCGGTGTAAGTATTCCGCCATCGCTCCGTGTCCCGTCAAAATTTGCACGTGGTAGGGTGTCAGTCTTTCCGCCCTCACCATGCGGTACGCTTGTACCACATTGGGGAGGAAGGTCTTCGTGACGGATCCAGTGCTGGAGGAATCGTACCTGTCCTGCCATATGCGGACAGATTCCTCTCTGATCTTACGTTTGACGTAGGACACGGGTAGCTTGTCGTAGGCATATGTCCCCTCATCCCGCAGCGCCGCCTGCTTAGCCAGTTCGTCGGCTCGCTCGTTTCCGGCTGTACCCTTGTGGGCCCGGATCCAGAACAGACGCACTCTTCTCCCCTCTGCACTGATCTCTTTGAGGCCCTCTTGGATGGATTTCACGAGTGGGTGATACGGCTTGGGGTTGGACAGCAGCTCTAGTGAAGATCTTGAGTCACTCAAGATATTCACAACTGGGTCGCTGCTGTTCTTTGCCATCGTCACCGCCTCGAGGAGGGCGAAGAGTTCCGATTGGAATACCGTGCACGAGGGGTGCAGACTGAAGGTGGAGTTCCTGGTTTCCTTATCCTGTTCCCACCATGTGAGGGCGGCTCCTACCTTGCCCTCATATTTGCTGCCGTCCGTATAAATATACGGACCGGCGAGTTGGTGAGTTTCTCTGGCATCGGAATCCAGGTTCTCAAGGAGCTCAAACTCGGGTGTTATGAGTTCTACTGGGTGGGATAGTTCGTAGAAACTTACCCTTTGCTCCATTACACCTTCGGGTGGTATGTAGTCTGCTATGATCCCTTTTTTAGACTTGAAGAGAAGCGCCGCTTCCCGGACCCTAAGATCCACCGGGAGTGTTCCCGAGAGGACTGCTGCAGATGTGAGCGATACCGTTCTGTACGCTTTGCAGATCTTTATGGCAAAGCAACGGTGGAGTGTGTCCAGACGGTCTCGGACCGTCTGGAGCTCCGTCGCTTGATGCCATGCGCTCGCCGCGTACAGGACGATCGGCTCAACGACCGAAACGTATATCGTCCTGATTATTTCGCCATTTAATCCCCATGTCACCTTCGCCGCTCGCGCCAGCTGCTTGTAAATGTCCGCGGACTTTTTACAGACAGCTGATACGTGCGGGATGAAGGTGAGGTTACGGTCGATGGTGAGGCCGAGGATCTTCATCTCGGAGACTAGTTTTAGTCTGCTCCCTGACATGTGGAAGTTTGGTTGGTCATACTTGAGCTTCTTCGTCAAGAGCATCACGTTGGTCTTGTGAGCTGCGAAGTTTAGCTTGTTCTGACCACCCCATTCCTCCACCGTCGCTAGGGCCGAGTTTACTGGAATTTCCAGGGCCGAGACCTTTGTGGCTGAGAAAACCAGGACGACATCGTCCGCGAATGCTTGACAGTGAACTCCCAAGCCAGTTAGTATGTGGAGCAGCGGATCCAAAATGATGTTCCAGAACGTTGGGCCTCCGATGGAGCCTTGGACACATCCTTTTGTTGTCGATCTCTCGCTGCTCGCTCTGGCGTAGTTGACCACGACCTTACGGTCGGTAAGATAGGAGTTCACAGTGTCAAACAGGTTCGCTGGACACCTCCTAACTATTAATTGGTTTTGAAGGGCAGGCCACCACGCATTGTCGAAGGCACCCTCTATATCCAGTGAGACTATGACTACGGCCTTTCTCTGTTCGAGCTCGGACCGTACGTGTCCCACAAGGTGACAGAGGGCGTCCTCGGTGCTGCGCTGCGGCATGAAACCATATTGGGCTGGATGGAGTGTGGGAAGAATGTAGTACTGTATACGTCCCACTAGTAGTTTCTCTACTATCTTGCCGAGAACGGGGAGTAGGCCAATGGGTCTGTAGGAGTCCTCTTTCCCTGGTTTCCGCAGGATGATGACGTGCGCTACTTTCCACTGTGCGGGGAAGTGTTTCAGCGACAAGCATTTGTTTGCTATCGCTAGAAACACTCCACCGTCAGCTTCTATCGCGCACCGGCAAATGTCGGATGTAAGTCCGTCCGGGCCGGGGGCCTTCTTTGGATTTTGTGCTTTGAGCACCACATCCAGTTCGGCCTTCCGGAACGGCGGGTCGTTTTCCGACAGGTTTGCTTCCTGCAGGGCTTTATCCTTGACCTTCTCCCTAAGGAGGCTGTGTGATGGTTTGTCTGTCGATACAGAGTCTTCAGGATAGAACGTGTTGGCCAGAAGGTTTGCCGAGTTTTCGGGACTCAGTGTGGTCCCGTCGGCGCTCCGCAAGAGCATGTCTTCTTGTCTTCTGGCTGTTCTCCTTATTACTCTGTATATACCATCCCACAGACTCTCTTTCTCCTGTGTGGTACAGAACTCCTTCCAGCTCGTGGTTTGTGCTGCCAAGACAGCCTGAACGTAGTCTTCTTTTGTTTTTTTATAATCTTGATAGACGGAGGGCTTACGATGGGGGGCCGCGTTTTTGATTCGGCGCTTTTTGCGCAGGACCTCCGCTTTCCGCTCTTGTAGAGCAGCGGTCCACCATGGCGGCTTGGTCTTCCCCTTGTAGGTGCCTATTTTCCTTATCGTGCTGGTGTTATTGCACGATTCCTGGATTGTTTGTGTGTAGGCACCCACTACGGCATCCAACTCCTCTCCGGACGTTACACCTTCTACGAGGTCCGTGGTGATGTTAGCCGCTGAAAGGCGGGCGCGGAAGAGTGACGCGAACTCGGACCAGTCGGCTGACGCTACGTTGTACTTGCGCGTTGTCACCGTGCCGAGAGGTTTCAGCTCGGTTGACAGGCGCAGCCCAAACGTTATGGCGTTGTGGTCTGATGTTATCAGGTCGCGATTCACCCTCCACGCCTCCACCCTATCTAGCAGCGGCGTACTGCAGGTTGTGATGTCAACTATGCTGGTGCACAGTTGATTTCTCCTGTAGACCTCGAAAGTCGGCGTGTCTCCTTCATTGAGGATATGGAGATCTTGGCCGTTGATGAAGTCGACGCAAGCTCGTCCACGGCGGTCTTCGGTCTCGCAACCCCACCAGTGGCTCCAGGCGTTGACGTCGCCCCCTATTATGAGGTTGCCCGTATTAAGGCCAACCACAGCTGCCGTGAGTGAAATGATATTGTTTTCAATATCATTATCTCCCTCGAAGTAAACCGAGATGGCTCCAAACTTCAGGTTACCTGCTACCAGTAATACCGCTGCTTCCGTTTCCGTGACGAGTTGGGGGTCGTGGATGACCTCCAGGTAGTCACGGAATACCAGCACAGCGGCCTTCACCGGTTTTTGGCGATTGAGAGTGCACTGGATGATTTTAGTGCCGGGGTACTCGGACATGCAGCCAGTCCTGCCCACGTATGGTTCTTGGACTAGTGCGATGTCTATTCCCCTCTCGCTCGCAACTTGCAGGAGTTCCTGGGTGGCTGTTTTGGAGCGCTGTAGATTAGCCTGTATGAATTGCAGGCTCAACTTTCTCGGTCCGCCTCGAGGCGTGTTGGGCTGGGTATCGGTGCCCTTAGCAGCTGTAGTTGACCCGAGACCGCGCTATAATGTCCCACCTTTGGCGCTCGGGGCAGTCAGAGTGATGGGCATGATGTTCTACCCATTTAGGAGTGTTTGATTTGCTCCCCGCCAATTTGCAGTTTCTGCACGTGGGGGGGAGTCCCTCCTTCCTCTTCCTGCACTCCTCCCAGGAGTGCTTCCCACTGCAGTAACTGCAGTAGGAATCACTCTCCGGGCAGCGCGCACGAGTGTGTCCGTACCCCAGACATTTCACGCACTGGGTGAGGGGGGACTGGTCACTGACCGTCCTCTTCTGTAGGCCTATGTAGACCGTTCCCTCATCCGTGAAGCGCTTGTGTACCGGGGCAGACACCTCGAGGATGACGTGATTCTGGTGGGGGTTGCGGGTCTTCTTCCGGGACCTCACGCGGATGTGGATGGCCGACGGGTTCAATGTTTTGAGGAGGTGGTTGTTCTGCCTAAGCAGCTGCTCCTCAATTTCGCCGTCCGTGTGGTAGGCCAGCACATCCTTTACGATGATGAGTGGTAGCGACGTCTTCGCCACCTCCGCTTTGAGTGTATTATTGGTTTTGATTCTGTCCTTCACGAGTTTTAGATCCGCGCTCGAGCCGCAACTGAGGACAACCTTTTGGTTGCGCGCGGTCCTCACCCTTTCGACTCTCGCCCCAGTTGTTTTCGGGTCGAGGGTCTTCCGAAGATCTTCAATCACCTTCTCGCCGGTCTTTTGAGGATGGTTAGGTTAGGTTAGGTTAGGTTAGGTTAGGTTAGGTTAGGTTAGGTTAGGTTAGGTTAGGTTAGGTTAGGTTAGGTTAGGTTAGGTTAGGTTAGGTTAGGTTAGGTTAGGTTAGGTTAGGTTAGGTTAGGTTAGGTTAGGTTAGGTTAGGTTAGGTTAGGTTAGGTTAGGTTAGGTTAGGTTAGGTTAGGTTAGGTTAGGTTAGGTTAGGTTAGGTTAGGTTAGGTTAGGTTAGGTTAGGTTAGGTTAGGTTAGGTTAGGTTAGGTTAGGTTAGGTTAGGTTAGGTTAGGTTAGGTTAGGTTAGGTTAGGTTAGGTTAGGTTAGGTTAGGTTAGGTTAGGTTAGGTTAGGTTAGGTTAGGTTAGGTTAGGTTAGGTTAGGTTAGGTTAGGTTAGGTTAGGTTAGGTTAGGTTAGGTTAGGTTAGGTTAGGTTAGGTTAGGTTAGGTTAGGTTAGGTTAGGTTAGGTTAGGTTAGGTTAGGTTAGGTTAGGTTAGGTTAGGTTAGGTTAGGTTAGGTTAGGTTAGGTTAGGTTAGGTTAGGTTAGGTTAGGTTAGGTTAGGTTAGGTTAGGTTAGGTTAGGTTAGGTTAGGTTAGGTTAGGTTAGGTTAGGTTAGGTTAGGTTAGGTTAGGTTAGGTTAGGTTAGGTTAGGTTAGGTTAGGTTAGGTTAGGTTAGGTTAGGTTAGGTTAGGTTAGGTTAGGTTAGGTTAGGTTAGGTTAGGTTAGGTTAGGTTAGGTTAGGTTAGGTTAGGTTAGGTTAGGTTAGGTTAGGTTAGGTTAGGTTAGGTTAGGTTAGGTTAGGTTAGGTTAGGTTAGGTTAGGTTAGGTTAGGTTAGGTTAGGTTAGGTTAGGTTAGGTTAGGTTAGGTTAGGTTAGGTTAGGTTAGGTTAGGTTAGGTTAGGTTAGGTTAGGTTAGGTTAGGTTAGGTTAGGTTAGGTTAGGTTAGGTTAGGTTAGGTTAGGTTAGGTTAGGTTAGGTTAGGTTAGGTTAGGTTAGGTTAGGTTAGGTTAGGTTAGGTTAGGTTTTTTTTTTTTTTTTTTTTTTATTTATTTGGGCTGCTTTTTCTACTGGCGTAGCCAGTATCTTTCGCCATACTTTCTTTTCGGGACTGTGATTTTTTCGGTCTCTAATTTTTTGCCCTACCGTACTCTTTTTCCCTTGGCTTTTTAAATCTTTTATTTCTTTTCCTTAAGGCATTATTTATTTTATATTCAAGTACATTGTTCCTTATCCTAATACATTTATTCCTACTTTAATTAGTTACATTTTTATTTTCTTATAATATATTACAATTGTCCTTATATTTATTTGTTTTGTTCTGTTTTCCTTTATTTATTTATTTCATTTCAACGCCAAGTAGTTTTTCTTTTAGGGACTTCTCTTTTCCGGCTTCTTTTAATCCTGTTGAATGTTTTCTTTGACTTCTTTTACTTTTGTTTATGATAATCGATTTCTTGTCCTTTTTTTTTTTTTTTTTTTTTTTTAAACTATAACATTTCTTATATTTATTTAGTACGTTTTGTTTACATTTATTTTTCTTTTTTCCCGCAGCCCTTAACCTATATCATTATAATTATATATTTATTAAATTGATCTTGTTTCATTATTTCTTATCTAGTTTTATTTCTTTTTATTGCAGCCCTGACTACCTTGAGGCAGAACCGCTCCAGGTGCGGCCTGGAGTGCTTATTCGCCATGATCTCAGCTATGTTTCCCTCCGCGAGTTTTGCGCCTACAGCATTCTCCAGGTCACACCTGTCCCGGTCGTGCCTCATGCATTCTAGGAGCAGGTGCTGCACTGTTTCAGACGCTTGGCCACACACGCAAACAGGATTGTCCTTCAACTTAAACCTATGGAGGTACGCAGAGAACCCCCCGTGTCCGGTCAGGATCTGCGCCCATTCCGTAGTCTTGTCGATACTCCTGAGGATCTTGTACGCTCGCGACGCATCCGGGAAGAACATGCGCGTGACCTCCGCTGTGGCTCCACCAGCGTACCGCTGCTGCCATTTTTGGACCGCCTCGGTCCTCAGCCTCCTTTTGACGTATGATACCGGACACCTATCGTAGGCCGGAGCACTCCTAGTCTGCCTGGCCGCCTGCCTCGCCAACTCGTCGGCGCGCTCGTTGCCAGGGATTCCCACGTGAGCGCGGACCCAAAAGAGCCTGAGTGTATTGCCACTCCCCTCAATCTCCGCTATATTCTCGCGAATATGGGTAGCGAGGGGATGGCGCGTGTCCGGGTTCCTGACCAAATCCAGTGAGGACCTCGAATCACTGAGCACAGCCGCCCTTTGCAGCCTTGCTCGGATAACCAGATCCGTGGCCTGGCTAATCGCGAGCAACTCCGCCTGGAAGACTGTGCACAGTGGCTCGAGCCGCATCCGTTTGGTCCTGATCTCGGCCCCACACCGCCAGTAGGTATATGCAGCCCCGACCCCATTATCTGACTTACTCCCGTCGGTGTAAATCAGATGATCGGGTAGCTGTAGTCGAGCCACAGTCTCAGGCTGCATATCTTCCAGACATTCATAGTGAATGTCCGGTTCCTCGGCGGGGTGGGGAGCCTCCCAAAAGGCAACACGCTCCTCCAGCTCTCTTCGGTCCAGCTCAGGAATGGGACGACCCCTTTTGCACTCATACAGCCGAGCGGCCTCCCAGATCCGAAGATCCAACGGGAGGAGACCCGACAATATCAGTGCCGCATTGAGCGACACCGTACGGTGGCATTTGGCGATCTTCTGTGCAAACCCTCTCTGCACAACGCTGAGGGCCTTCTGCACAGAGATCTTTTCAGCAGCCTTGGCCCAGGAGCTTGCACCGTACATGATGATGGGCTCTATCACCGCGACGTATATGGTGCGGATAATCTCCGGACACAACCCCCACTCGACTTTAGCCATCGTCGACAACCGCCTGTAGAGGTTCGTCGCCTTTCGACAGACGAACCTCACATGACTGTTGAATGTCAGCTTGTTGTCGACGATGACGCCCAGGATCTTAAGTTCGGGCTCCATCGCGATGCTCTGCCCGCCCATGTGCACGATTGGAGTGTCGTACTTGAGCTTGCGAGTGACCAGCATTGCTTTGGTCTTCTCAGCGCTGAAGTTGAGCTTGTTCCGCTCACCCCACTCCCGCACACAGGCTAACGCGGCATTGGCATCGCGCTGGATGTCGGTGGCGCTGTGCCCCGAGAATACCAGCACCACGTCGTCGGCGAACGCCTGCACGTGCACGCCCAGCCCCTCCAAGGTGTCCAGTAAAGGGTCCAGGAGGAGGTTCCAAAACAGCGGCCCCCCGATGGAGCCCTGCACGCAGCCTTTGGTCGTCGCCTTCTGCGCAGTTCTCCCGGCATACTGCACTGTCACGGTTCGGTCCCTCAGGTAGTCATCGACCAGGCGCCGCAAGTTCACAGGGCATCCCTTCTCAATCAGACGGCACTTTATAGCTGGCCACCAGGCGTTGTCAAATGCCCCCTCGATGTCGAGAGAGACCAGTAGGGCGGTCTCCTTCCTGTGTAGGATGCCTCTGACGTGCTGCATAAGGTCATACAGCGCGTCCTCCGTGCTACGTTGGGGTGTGAAGCCATACTGCCTACCATTTGACTTGGGCAAGATATACCAGCGTAGTCTTCGCACCAGCATCTTTTCCAATATCTTGCCCAGGATGGAAAGGAGTCCAATGGGGCGATACGACTTCGCGCGACTGTAGTCCTCCCTCGAGGGCTTCCTCAGCACCACGACAGATGCCTCCTTCCACGGCGCTGGGAAGCACGCCAGGTCAAGACACCGGTTTGCGATGCTCCGAAAGAGCTCGATTTCAGCGACAATGGCCGAAGCACATATGTCGCTGGTGAATCCATCGGGCCCCGGTGCCTTTTTGGGGTTAAAGCTACCCAGGGTCCTTCGCAATTCCCCGCTGGTGAAGTGCGGGTCTACGCGGTCTTCCGGGAGCTGCACACTGGCCAGTTCCGCCCGGCTTCTGATGACCGCGTGAATCTCATCATCCTTGCTAGTATCATCGTCCGGGAAGAACGTCCGGGCCAGGAGCTCCACTGATTGTTCCGGACCGAGGGTTACTCCCCCCTCCACGATCAGATGGTCTTCGTGGCAGCCTGACGCCCTTCTCAACACTCTGTAGATTCCGTCCCACATGGATTCCCGCTCGTGCATAGAGCAGAAGGCCTTCCAGCTTTCTGTTTGGGCGTTCACAACCCTACGCTCGTACTCAGCTTTAGCGACCAGGTAGTCGTCGACAACATACTGACGCCGTCTGGGCGCTGCGCACCGAATCCTACGACGCTTGGTGTTAACCTCGCGCCGCAGTTCCTCCAGTTCGCCGTTCCACCAGGGAAAGCCCTTGCGCGGTTTGGGAGGTTTCGCCGCAGGGATCACCTTGAGGCTCGCGGCCTCAATACAGGTGAGGTAATCCCTAACTATCTCTTGCAAGGCGTTTCGATCCCGCAGAGCACCCACCCGCTCAGGTGTTAAATCGCGCGATGAGTACTCTTCCCTGACTACCCTGGTGAAACGATCCCAGTCGACATCTTTGGTGTTGAAGCGCCGAGTCGTCCGCCTGGTGGTCCCTCCAGTGGGCCTTTCCAGACTCAGGCCTACACGTATTGCCCTGTGATCTGAGCTAGTCACGGAGTCGTCCACCTTCCAACTTTGGACACTACTTAATAATCCGGGGGTGCAGACAGTCACATCGACGTGACTGGTAAATCTTCTACCCCCCCGGATCGTGTCGAAGGTCGGGACGACTCCCCTGTTCAACACGTGCAGGTCCGAGTCGTCGAAGAATCCCCTCAGAGTTTCCCCCCGAGCGTCCTCCTCAACACTTCCCCACCACGGGCTCCAAGCGTTAAAATCCCCACCCACGAGGACCCTGTTGGTATCGACCTGGTCCAGCAGCCCCCGCAACTGCATCAGGTACGGTTCAATGGGCTCACTGCCCTCCAGGTACGCCGAAACCACTACCAGTGTCCACCTGCCAGTCTTAAGGGTTACGGCCACAATGTTCTCGGTGACAATTCGAGAGTCCATTAGGACCTCGATCTTGTCGTCGAGAACCATGACCGCGGCCTTAACCGGCTTGGATCTGGCAGTCTCTTTTTGGAATACCCGGACGGCAGGGAGACCAGCGACACGCCCTTCCGCTCCCACGTATGGTTCCTGGACCAGGGCCACACCAACGCCCCTCTCGTGGGCCGTCATGACCAACTCCTGTGTCGCTAACCTTTTCCGTTGGAGGTTTGCCTGGTATACTACAAAGCGCTCCTCACATACATCACCATCCGTTGTCATCGCCGCGGTGCCCTTAGCAATACGCTACCGAGGCGCGCGCTATCCCCTCCCACCGTTGGCGGATTGGGCACTCCTCGCCGAACGCAGTGTGACCCGTGTCCCGAAGTCCAGCCCGATCGCAGTTCCTGCAAACAGGCGGTTCTCCGGCGTCCTTGCGCGGGCATTTTGCCCGCACGTGTGGTCCTCCGCAGTGGCTGCAGAGATTATCCGCCTCTTTGCATGACCTGCGCCCGTGACCGAAGCCCAAGCAACGGGTACACTGCGTCAATGGCGACTGGTCTTCGGCTACCAACCCTTGGATGTCGATGTAGATGGTCTCCGCCTCGGTGAGCCTTCTCCATACCTGAGGAGAGACCTGAAGCACCACGTGTGCCTGATGGGGGTTGCGCGCCTTCCTGCGGTAAACCTCCTTGACCCTAAAGTGCTTTTCATCCATGCTGGACCATAGGCGCTTGTTCTGTGTCTTAAGAGACTGGATGATGTCCGCCTCGGTGTTATAGGCGAACAGATTCCTTATGAGCACTCTAGGGTCCCTTCCTACTGCGGGCTCTGCCTTTAGGTCTTCTCTTTCCCTCAGTCTATTCTCTATTTTCGCAATTTCATCCCGGTTTCCGCAGCTAATGACGATCTTTCCGTCCTTCACCTTTCGTATCCTGCTTACCTGGATGCCCGTTCGCTTTGCGTCAAGTGCTCCTCTAACCTTCTCTATGACATTCTCGCTTGTGTCCTTATCGATGGTGGAGGACACTATAAATGCGTGGTTGGGTGCCATTCGGTTCGGAGGAGTCGCCGTCTTCCTTGGGACTTTGGCCGTTTCAGCGTATGATACGCCCGGTACTTTAAAGTCCACCATGGCTTTACTGGTCTCCTCGATGGCTTTCTCCGTCTCTGCCACCTTTTTTCCTACTTCCCCAACCTTCTCCTCTATTACTTCCATCTTTCCTTTTGTTTCCTCTGTTTTTCTTAGTACTTCTTCCACCCTGTGTCCGCTTTCCTCCATTTTCCTAATTGTCTCCTCCACCAAATTTCCTGTCTTGTCCGTGGTTGTCTTTATTGTCTTCACGTCCTCTGTCAGGCTCTCAAGCTTCTTGACGTTACCGCACAGCGCACGCCCCGGAGGATATTCGTCGAACCGGTCCATAATGTCCTGGGAGATCATCTTGCGGATAATTTCCGTATTGGCGATGACCTCCCTAATAAGTAAAGTCGTATCATTAGAGGCCAGTCTCTCCGTCAACATCTCCACTTTCCTCGCCATTTCCTCAGCCTTTTCTTTTAGCTCCTTCTCTCTCTGGCCCTGTGTGCGTTCTAACTGAATCTCCAGTTCCTGAAGACGCTCGTGCTGATGGAGCACCGTCTCATATAGCCCCATAAGGCTAGCCAAGACGGTCTCCTTTATCGAGGTCTTCAGGTTCCCGGAGAGTTCCAGCTGAGCCTTCGCAGCCTGATAAAGCTTATTAGCGGATGCTGTGACTGTCAAGCCCTCTCCGGGGGTTGCTGCTTGTCGTTGAGTCTGTCCGAGGGGTTCGCTTACCTGCGCCTCCTTAGCTTTGTCCTTAATTTCCTTCTTTGTTGCGTGTGTGACCACCACGTTCTTTATATTTTTGGCAATTGTTGCCATGTTAATGTTTCACTATATATTAAAACCTAATTTAAAACCTTAACGCCACCAATAGGGGTGGCGGTCAAAATGACAATACTATATTCTATGTACTACAATTTACTAATACCGATTGTAATTTAAAAATGATTAACATAAAATGGGATAAAATCAACCTTAAAGCTAAAATAAAACCTTAGAATCCCCAATAGGGGGGACTGTCACACACACACAACACACAATTATACCTAAGTTTAGATCCCCGATAAAAGGGGGACGATCACAAAACACAAAATACAGCTTAAGTGTGCCCCAATAGGGTGCACGGTCAATAATAACCTACAATATTACTTACTACTAGATAACACTTATTAACTACGATGTCCTCAATAGGGGGACAGTTGGTCAAAAGACCTTAAAACTATTCAACAACGGTAAAACTTAAAACTAGTCAACAATATTCTGTATATCTTATAACTAATTAACAATTTTTGGTGCCCAATAGGGGTCCACCGTTAGTTAACCTAGCTACAACTAATTAGTGCCCCAATAGAGTACACTATGTCTAAATCTAACTAAACCAACTATCCTAAGCTTAGCCGCCCTCTATTCCAGGTGCCTAGTTGAGCCCGAGCCTTACCGCGAGACAGCTAGACCCGGATGTCGCACGGGGGTGGGACCGAAGGTGTTGGTTTAATTTAAACTTCAATAGAGGAGTTTTGGGGAAGAACTATGAGATAATTGACTATAAGAATTTGGGAGGGTGGGAGTTTTAGATCCCAACAA